>CM062297.1:525470981-526070981 GCA_031216915.1 Pictodentalium vernedei | reverse complement strand
CGGGTTCGTCCGTTGCGGTCCAGGAAGGAGATTTGGGTGATGCGAGCACTATAATAGACAATAGTACACACCCAGTGACGACGGATTAGAGGAGAGATCGGAGGAAGCCTGTTAGTCCGGTTCCTAGCTCGTCCAGGTCTGTCCGGGCTGCGAGCGAGAGAGTTCCCTCTCTTGTACAACAACATCTGGGACCGGATGTTGTGGTACAAACGTTTCGCATTCGGAGCATATGTCCGCCGCTCGGGACGCTCCATTATATAGACAGTCCGAGAGACTGTCGATAAGGCTTCCTCATCCTCACGGCAGCGCACACGACCGCACCTTGGCTACGTGACCTCGAGTATCTGGCCAGCTTCGTCATTCAAGTATTCCACGGCGAACAGGTCACGCCATCCGGTAGCCAAGGGACACGAGGCCTGTACACTCCGGTCGCTCGCATAATAGAAGTATACACAGGGTAACGTACACGGAGCTTCCAGCGGCAAAGCATCATAAGACCGCTTCTCCACAGGCCTCAGTGACGGACGTGTTATCCAAAATAGCACAACTTATCGCAGCATCCCAGCAAACGACAGAATCTCTGTCGGATCAGGAATAATCCGACGATGCTGGGTCGGTTCGCTCTGCTGAAGCATCAGGTACGGATGACCGAGCACTTCATAGGGTCCGACAGGATGGCGAAAGGGATTCGGACGATTTCGAGCTTTCCTTTTCGGAACAACAGAAGCAGCCATACATTTCTTCCGGCATTATCTTCCAGAGGTTGTTCCGTCGGACTAAAATGCTGCGATGCTGGATAAGAGACTAATAGCGTCATTGGACACAGAGTTTTGATCGGTTCAGGGACATCGTCCCTGAGTTGCCGACACAGTCCAATAATGTCACTAGAACATTTGAATTATTGAACGACGCTATTTATAAGCTTGCTACCAAAACAGGCTAGTCTATTTTCTTGTCCGCAAATGCTCTAAATCTGCCTTTCATCAATTCTAGGAATAAATTGGAAATGGCAGGACAGGGCATACCGAGAGTTCCTCTGCGTCTAGACGACGAGGCTGAAGACTGGGTATTGTCTTTATCGCCGTCTATGTCAATTCCAACCACGATGTTGGAAACGGCAATGATGTCTAACAGACTTAACTTATATGCTTTATCATACGTAGACCACCTTACTAAGGTGTTATCATTACGTCTTCAAGGGAAAGAATTCCAGGATATGATCCTCAATGAGATTTCTTTCAAGGGCAGTAGTTTTTCCATGTATAACTCCGCCCTTCATTGGCAACCTGGAGTTGGTTAGACGTGACGCAGCCCTAGCTACATCCACGCGCGTGGCTAGTAAGGTGAAGAACTCTCTCAGAGTCGCTTCGGTCTCGGAGAAGCTTCTCTTCGACGGCAACCTTTCGGCAATCTATGAATTGCTCGATATACACGTTCTCTTGTCAATCAAGTGTAACAAGAGATTCAGACTGGGGCAAACATTCGGTGGTTGACTCAGAGAGTTCCACTGCAGTTGCCGGATCCGAGTTTTACGATTATGACGGACGCCAGTCAAACAGGTTGGGGTACAACATTGATTCCAACAGGATTCGAAGTGCCAGGGTCTTTGGATTCCGTAGTTTTCTAGGCAAACACTTCTTAAACTTCCAAGAAATGATGTTTTTTTGGCTTGCACTACGTCATTGGATGAACATTATTTAGAAACGCATGTCCAAATCCTGTCCGATAATACGACAGTAGTTGCGTATAACCGGAACCAGGGAGGCACTCATTCTGTTCCGTTATTCAATTTAACGGAAAGAATCCTTCTGTTTGTTCTAGAACACCAAGTTCTACTTCGGTCCATCATATTCCGGGTCGTCTGATTGTATTAGCAGACTCCCTTTTGTATTAGCAGACTCCCTTTCACGAATGGGTCGCTTGTTGCCGTCAGAATGGACTCTCAACAAACAGATATTCAATCAGATTTGCTACCAATGGGAGCGGTCAATGATAGACTTATTTGCGACACAATTCAACAATCAATTGCAGACGTATGTGTCACCATGTCCGGATCCCCGAGCATATATAGTTAACGCTCTATCGATCTCGTAGGACGGAATGATAGGATATGCGTATCCTCCAGCGCTGTTAATTCAGCAAATATTGCTAAGATAAAACATTCACAATACAATTTTGTTGGTAGCATCTCTGTTTCCACAGCGACCGTGGATAAATTTACTCAGGTGTCTGCTGTGGGACTTACCGCGAAAACTTCCTCCACGAGAGGATCTTCTTTCGCTGGAGAAATCGTGTCAACTTCATCACAACCCGCAAGGTCTCAACCTTCACGTATTCCGTTGTGCGGTCCTTCTTGCACGGCAAGCATTGTACAGGACGAGCAGTGGACGCGATTTCTAACTGTAGGAGGACCTCCTCTTCGCTATTCTATGCAGCTAAAGTGGAAGGTCTTCCGTCGTTGGTGTAGGAATCATTATGTTGATATTTTTGATCCCTCCATACCAGAGATTGCAAACTTTCTAGTATACTTGTTTGACGAGATCAACTGCAGCCTGTTACTATTAAAGATTATAGGTCTATGTTATCTGATACCTATGCACACCATGATAGTTTACAATTGAGTCTAATGTCTCTTTATCTAAGTTAGTTAGAAACTTTTTGATAAATAGACCTAGAATCCTTAGATTAATTCCTAAATGGAATTTAGCTTGGGTTCTTATTAACTAAAAGAAAACCATTTGAGCCTCTTGAGACAGTAGATTTCAAATTTTGGCCTTTTAAGACAGCAATTCTCTTAGCTTTCTCTTCTGCTGAAGAGTCAGTGAGCTTCATGCACTATCGGTGGACTATTCTCACTTTCGTAGTATCGGGAACACTATTACCTTTACTACTAATGTTGGATTTTTGGTTAAGAATTAGGCTCCTAATAATATCCGGAACCTATTGTTATTAAGGCCCTTCCGTCTTTGAACGGGCATAGGCCTTTACTCTGTCCGATTAGAGCTTTATGTATTTATAAACAGATCTCAGTTTATCAGTAAGGACGTAAAGCTTCTTCTGTCTCTGATGCCTAATAGAAAGGACATTACGGTCCATTCTATTGCTAGATGGATTCAATTAACTATCGGTACTGCTTATGATAATCTATCTTTAACTCAGCAGTCTGTGCTTAAGATTTCGCCTCATGAAGTAATAGCTCTTTCTGCATCTTGGGCTTCTGCTAATATTGTTGCTATTACAGATTTAATGAAGGCTGCATATTGGTCTCAGCCATCCACATTCACGAATTTTTATCTCAGAAATATTGAGTCCATTTCTGGAGGCCTGCATTGTTTAGGTCCATTATCTGCTGCTCAGAATGTCGTTCACTTAACAGTTGCAACTATAGTTATGTAGGCTTTCTGTTCCGGCAGTGACTCCGTCCTGTTGCCCTCTTCGCTCTGGGCTATTTGACCCAGGGCAAGGGGAAAGAGGGGGAGGGAGGGTGTTCCCTTGGGTCACCTGTTTTATAATGAAAACAAGGGGATACTTCCTCCGGAGTCAGTAATTCTGAGCTGTTACTGGGATGGTTTTAAAGTGAAAAGTTTATGTTTTAAAAATTCATTCATGTCATAGTTTTCAAGTATAGCATTTGAATATCTCACGTGTCAAACGGGCGTTAATATACAATCCTCGGACACTTTTAAAAGAGTATAAAGAGTCTCAATTCTCTGGACTAACTTTATTTATTGGCTTACTTTAAAAATAATTAGTATAAGGATTATACTGGATGTTAATAGAGAACATGAATGTTATGATGCTCAATTATGGCGGGTGTTGTGTCTTTCTAATTTATCATAAATAAGAAAGATACATATAAAGCCTAATACTCCTTTTCTCCTCGAGGGGATGACTCTATTTTATATAGTTGAGCTTATTGGATTTTCCTCTATGTCCTAGGCCCTCCAGCCTTTTTACTATTCAGCTAAGTCTGGGTCATTGGTACAGTATAAAAATGTTAAAAAATTTATAGTAATTTATATATTTTTTATACTTACCAATGACCCAGACGGGGATGGCCCTCCCAGGAGTTGGGAACTCATACCTCCCCGCTGAGTACATAGCGCTGACCAGGCACTGATTGTAAGAATGATAAATGGCGCCAATTTCGGGACGTCCTTGACACTGCGCATGCGCAGTAGAGGCGAAGTATGGAGGGCCATTCAGGACATGATTTGTTTGGTTTTAGATGCAAATTTTGGGGATTGGGGTGCAAAATTTGTGTTTGGCCCTAGATTTTTAAGAGTTAGCACCAGCTATGTCTGGGTCATTGGTAAGTATAAAAAATATATAAATTACTATAAATTTTTTAACTTTTTTTACATATGTTATCCCAGAAATTAATAATGAATTCAAATAAACCTAGTATTCATATCTTAACCCTTTAAGAGCTGTGCTAACCACGTATCACATCAGGTGAAGTTTTGGGGGTATAAATATACATGGTACAGAAACAGAAACAAAGGGAATGGGAAGCCTGCACAAAAATAATCCATTCAGACATTAATAATTGCCGCTCACATGAACATTAATTACTAACACAAACACACCATTGACCATATCTATCAACACTTAAAATACAATAGGTCATAAGAAGAACCAAACAATGGAAAGGAAAATGCAGGGTGCAAAATGCACACACTCCATAAAAGAGCTGTATTAATTAATATTCAAGAACAAAGGAAAAATAAACACTACAGTCAGCTACAGTGACGAATTGTGGGATATTCTTTTCGAACAGAAAAGTCATGGCACTTTATTGCTTTCCCTCATGTCCTAGCTGTCTCTGTGATGTGATTTTAAATCAAAATAAAACAACGCTGTGCATGTTTGTAAAAAAATGCTTTCTTAAAGATATTGCTTTCAGCTGGACATAAGATACCGAGTACAGTAAATTTTATTTAATTGTTAACCGCCCAAAATATAACTGTGTTGTCAATTGTTTACAAACTCAATTCCCCTGAACATCACCCAAGTTTTTTACACTCTGAACCTGAATACGATGTACTGGTATATCGCAGTATTTTTTCATTACCGATACCGGTATTGAAATTTAAAGACTGTGCAGCCCTAATTCAACCAATAGTGGTGGAACTAGAGTAGTAAACACATTGAACAGAAATATTCTGTATGATACAGACTATGTACCTTCTCAGAAGGAAGCAAAACAGTCACTGCTCCACATCCTGCGGTTCAGATTACACCCCGAAGCCATGAAATATATTTTTTTATGGCTGGCTAAGCGATTTCATGGCTGGCTAGTCAGCTTAGTTGGCTCGGCCATGGGTTCTGCGGCTGAAAGAATATGGCGGTTCAGCCAGCTGAGAGTAGAAAAAATCTTAAGGTCTATTAGAACAAGTGACAATTGGTGACAAGACCAAATGTTTCAAGTGTCACATTTTCAGAAATGGGATTTATTTACACATATGTCCTGGTTGTTTTAGTTGAAGAATGAGTCTGGAGGTCAATAGAAGCAAGAACAACATTTTCAAAACTTTTGGAGGAGTTTGAACCAAGTTAAAATTGAAATTTCAGAAAAAAAGCACATGTTCAGACCCAAAACAGGAATAGTCCAGGCACATTAGACATAAAAATGAGAAAGTAAGGAAAAAAATCGGAGAAAGCTGATTTTTTTATATGTTTCCGGGACACACATTGCGGATAAAGTGTGAAAAGTCCCTGCAAATCCGAGTTGAGCTTTTTTAGTTATAGCGTTTTTTTGATGAAAAAAAAAATTTAAAAAAAAATTCGACCCAGCTCCATATTTCTCATTCTTATTCGCCTTAGTAGGGTGAGAATCATAAATATCGTGCTGAATTATATTGAGAATACATATCCCCAACAGAAAATGCCAACTTTGTACCAATCCTCACACTCAATGGTGAAATATTCACGAAAATGTACAAAATTACGAAAAAAAATTTATTGTTTTCATACACACAACGGTACACAACGTCCATTAAATCAAATCTACGACTACTTTGGGAGTTAAATTATATATCAAAAATTGCAGAAAAGCAGTGGCTTTATAATGATATATAACAATAGTCATTTATTCCATAATGAACTGGTGAAACGTGTGAAATATTAACCATACCCCCCAAACTCAAATTCAAACGGCATCGACTTTTCTCATTCAAATACCGTATTATAGCATCATTGTTTCAATTTCCATGTTCGATTAAATCACATAATGTGGTGTCAGGGACTGATCGTTTGTCCAGTGACGTTTGACCAACCACTTTATATCAAAGCAGTGGAGATTGTGTCTTCGTCAGATAAGTTGACAAAAGTTTTCGTTAGACTCGGCGGCTTCCATATGATTATGTCATATTTAGGGGCAATTGGATCGATCATGGCTGGTAGCGGCTAGGATGAACTTTGGGGGACTGTTTATGCTGGTGGGTCAATCCATCATTTGATCAGTGGTCATGCATATTCAAGAGCAGTTCGTGCCCATTTGCTAACACAAATTGCCATTACAAAACTTGTGTTTGAAGAAAGCCGAACACTAGATAACATAGACTGCACAGAAGTCAATGAAATATTCTGTGGACTTGCCAGAGGTGACTGTACAACAGCTGACGCTGTCAATCAAGAAAGTGTCAACCATCTACTGTAAAAATTACACGAACTGCTCCAGAATGCGTCCGTAGGACGCACAGGAAAGCTTTGGGTACAATACTACGAGCAAATAGGTCTTCTCCAGTTGTTCTTGAGAGCAGAGCGCACAGGCGACTGGGAACTCCACACATATTGTGTTCGCAATATGATTCCAGTATTTCACGCAGGTGGTCATTTTGCATACGCAAAAAGTTCTCATCTCTATTTGCAGCAGATGAATGAGCTAACAGAAATAATGCAACAGGATAATTTGAAGTTGTTCACTGAAAAAGGTTACTTTACCATAAGGTGCTCAGATAAATTCTGGGACGGGATATATTCTGATCAGACCATAGAGCAGTGTTTAATGAGAATGTTCAAGCTCCCTGGTGGTCTCACACATGGCAGGGGAATAACCGATAGCACTGTTGCGAAATGGGTACATGGACTACCTCTTTGCCTTCCGATATGTAATGCTCTCGAAAATTTTGTTCATGTTCACACTGGTCATGGCGAACAACATCGGGATCTCCGACAAAGTTCACAATTGACTGATGCCAATGATATCACCAAATTATTGAACTGGCTCAGAGTGCATTCCCCCTTTCAGAATAGAGATCCACTACAATTAGTCTCTATAGCGACCGGGCTTGTGGCCGACGAAACTGTGAACTGTGACCAAGTTCACAAAATTGGTGAATGTTGCGTATCGAATGTTGTAAGCAAAACGTTCAACAGCATCAAACTACGACGTGTTGACACTGTGAAGTCTTTCGCATCGATGGCAAATAGCATCAAAGTCCATGGAAGTAAGGTAGTGATTGTCCCCACAATTCTGTTCAACCGCATCACATGTGTTATTCAGTCACAAGCAGAGATGGAAGAGTATCTCAAATATGAACTCGCCCCGAAACCACCAGCATTGTTTGATTCTGCTGGAATGAGGAAGACACAGAAAAGCACGCTCGGTAAGATTCTCAAAACATACGGTTCCAAGCAAACTAAAATCCCAGAACATTCTCTGTTTGTTGTAGATGGTGGATTTTTATTGAGGGCAGTTGTATGGCCTAAACAGTCGTCATATAAGGACATCATATGTACATCATATTCCAATTATCTAGTGAGACATTTGGGGGCGAACGTCGTGGTTGTTTTTGATGGTTATGCTTGTACAATGTCGACAAAGGGCATGGAACAAGCCCGTAGATCTAAAGACAGGTATTCCATTGATATCAATATCTCACCCGAGTTACCAGCCACCACACCCCAATCCGATTTCCTTGCAAATGC
Organism: Pictodentalium vernedei; assembly: GCA_031216915.1. Lineage (NCBI taxonomy): Eukaryota > Metazoa > Mollusca > Scaphopoda > Dentaliida > Dentaliidae > Pictodentalium > Pictodentalium vernedei. The sequence continues at coordinate 526,063,049 of CM062297.1, read as the reverse complement.
CAAGAACAAAACCCAACTGATCGATCTTCTAATGCAGGAGCTATCTGCTATCAATATTCAGTCCAAGCAGGCCGAGGCTGATGCTGATGTACTGATAGCCGAAACTGCACTTGACATCGCTCAAGATGACAACAATGTTGTCGTTGTGGGAACAGACACAGACTTGTTAGTCATTCTTACCTCTCGAGTTCAACCGGGATGTAATATTCACATGATGTATTCCATTACCCCAAACTTACTAGTTTCAGTTAGTGAAATAGCAACCAAAATGGGTGACCATAGAAGCAACCTCCTTGTAGCACATTCTATAAGTGGTTGTGACACTACTTCTGCACTCTTTCGAGTTGGTAAGAAGAAAGTATTCAGTACAATTGTCTCCGATGTTACTAGCGACTCACAACAGTATGTCAACACAATTTTGGCGGATGACAGTACACCAAGTGCAGTAGCCGCTGCCGGGGAACAACTTCTCCTGATCTTATACGGGAGTAAAACTGTTTCCTCTCTCGACCAATATAGATATGTCACTTACAAGCGTTATGTAGCAAAATCTAAACTGAATAAACCCATCGACCTAGCCTCACTCCCACCAAGCAGCGATGCTGCACAACAACATGTCTACAGATGTTATCTCCAGGTCCAACAATGGCCGGGCACTTCGCTTCCTCCGACGGATTGGGGGTGGTCGCTAGACAATGGACTTCTTGTACCGACTGCAGCCACAAAGCCATGTGCCCCCGATAACCTACTGAATCTGATCAGTTGTGGTTGCAAGAGTGCTTGTACAAAAAGGTGTGGGTGTAAGAAGGCAGGACTCTCTTGCTCAGGTTTGTGTAATTGCAGTTCGGATTCTTGTAACAACCACAGAAACACTGTCCTGTCGGAAATTTCTGAGTTCGATGAATAATATGTATATAGGTCATGTCATTTCTGTATATAGCGTTGATAATAGTCAATGTAACTTAATCCATGTTGATTGATTTGTACATTCTGTAAATATTATTTATTGATTTTTGTACATTCTGTAAATATTATTTATTGATCACAGACGTGTCTGTTCGGTCCCAAGCCCGAAAATAGTTGAGTTCTCATGCTGACGAATTTTATGCCAAAAGGGGAACTCGGCCAGAAGCAGAGGGGGTCTTCCATAATGTCTATTTTGTAAGCAATGATAAAAGTCTTCAAATGGTGGTGGATTTTTTATCGTCTGTCCAACTAACATCCCGTTCTGTACTACGACCCTTTGGGCAAATCCGTTAGGAAAATCGTCATTTTTTGCGTAAATCCGATACTTTTTTGTGAATTTTCAATAATTTTTCGCAGAAATTGTCACAGAATGCACATTTTCCTCTAGGTAAATGTATATTAGACATTATGTAGTTCGAAATACGCGTAAACAAAAAATACAGTTGGATCAATTCGAGGTTACAAAGTTCGTGCGATTTTTAAAAAAAATTTTTCAAACGCGTTTTTGAAAAAAGGCTGTAGAAAAAAAAGCTCAACTGGGATTTTAGGGGACTTTTGTCTAATCGTTCAGTGACATGTACTCAACATTCCCTGAAAAAATCAGCTTTCTCCGATTTTTTTCCCTAGTGAAACCTAATGTTCTTGGGCTAGAAGTCTCCAATAATTCACAAAATGGAAATCTGGGACTGAATAGTATCCACAAATGCATTATATGTTAATAACTAAGTACAAAGTTTTGAGAAAAGGATATTTGCATCGTTTTAGTGTGAAATTTGCTCTTATCACCTATTTTCACTACTCTCAATACACCTTAAAACAACAGTTACAGCACCCATTCATGTGACAGTAGTTTGAGTGAATCGATCATAGCTGAGGAACTTAAGGTATTTTATTATGAAAAGAACACATTTACAATATAACATTCCGTTTTGAGATTCAGTAGTCTGGATTATGCTTCGTAAAACATGAACTCAGTCCAGGACTTAAAAGACAACAGATTGGCTCCTCCAACCCATCATCAAAAGTTCAGAACAGTTAGAAATTATCCTGAATGAAACAAACCATATTGCATCTTGCAGGGTCTAGAGACGATCTTTTACTTTCAATATCAACCCAGTCGTACTGAATAGTGACTCAACTGGTACACTACGTGGGCTGGCGCAAAGATATACCCTGGCCATTCTTGCCAACAAAACTAGTTTTTTCTCAGACTGACAACAAAACTCGAGCGGACATATGTTCTCCTCCTTTATATTCCAATACTTCTCTATCTGATCTTCTTTGGCATTCTTTTTGGGAATTGATGTACTACCAAGAACTTCTTTGAGTAATGACATCTGAAAGTGTTTTGTGTCTGTATGGTGGACTGTCACTGTTGACTCAGAGTCCAGTGGCTGACTATCTTTGGACTCTCGCCATTGGCATTCGAAGGGGATCTCTCTGTGTCTGTTCCAGAAGGCTCCTCCGGGAATATTCGCCCAGCAAACCGGGATGACTTCAAGCTTTTGTATGTGTCGTTAAGAAACAACCTACACTTGTCGACATGTAGAACAGCATCGCGTATGGACAGGTCAAAACAAACTGCTGTTTTAACTAATTTCAATAAAGGGAGACACTTATCGAGATTTTCGATAATCAATTACTTCAGAACCTTAATTTCGTCCTCTGCATGCGAGCTCACATTAACAGTATTGTTGATAGACTAGGTGCCACCTCACTTGCTATTAGAGTGAATTTCTTGAAAGGTTCCAGGAGCACACATAATTCTCCAAGCAAATGATAGTCCTCGTCTGTGAAGCATATCTCAAATTTTCTTCAGTGTTTTGTCGACTTCCCGTCGCAGGTCAAATATGCTTTCGATCTTGCTCAATGTACTATTCCAATGAGTAGGTTCTTGCTGTTTCAAGGTCGCATGATGATGTTTCATTTTGAAAGATCACTAACTTTAAATTCTTCATCTGCATTTTGTCTATTTTGGGGTTGACATCTTCGAGCAATGAGAATTCCTCTGCAAGTTTTTGGCATAACTCCACCTCTTTCCTCGAAAGCGTTTCTTCCGATAGCATATGTGACTTGAAATGTAATGCGGTCACAACTTCCTTACATTGTGTAATCAGTGCGGTAATCCTGTCAACACCACTCATTCCATCCACAGTTAACAAACTATGGATGCAATGTGCCACACAGTTGAATCTCATGTCCGAGGAGACGGGATAACTTTATCATATTCGCCGCAGCATCTGTTGTATTGAACATAAGTATGGATGCAGGATTTTCTAAACATTTCTCCAAAATATCCCCCACAAAGCCGTATAGACTTTCAGCCGTGTGACTTTCTACTGGCTTAACAGTGAGTGTCACAACTTGAAACTTCCAGTTGCGAATGAAGCTCAGTCTTATAGAGAAGTAAGGCAATGCGTGATATTTATCTGTCCAGCCATCCATCATCAGTGTGATGCCGGTAATAGAGCTGAGCTTGTCTTTCACTTTATCTTTGATAACTGTATAAACTTCAGTTAAGGCAGTCGTCACAAGGGTTCAACTCGATGGAATCGGAATATCCATGTTCATACTTGCAAACGATTTGAATCCTTTTTCAACGATATCAAATGGAAGCAAGTCCGTACAAAACCAAAGTATAATATCCCGATTGATCTCAAATTGTGTTGACGATTTGCTGCACGATTTCACTTTTGTCATCCACTTTGTGATCGTCACGTCTTGTTCCTTTTTAAATGTCAACTTGTGAGCAACTGAGCGGTGCGAAAAGAAGTTGTCGGTTGCTGTGCCCTTGGCCAGTTTATAAATCTTTCCGAAAGAACCATGCTCCTTTTCGTTTTCGACATTGAAGCACAGTTCACAATAAAGGTTCAAATCAATTCTTTCCAAGTCTCCATTATCCTTCCTCCTGTGCAGCTCTTCCATGAATTCCCAACATATTGATGTAATCCTTTTCTTTCCTTTGAATTTGTGGGGCAACCAGACAAGATTCATCGAAAACAAACCTGTGAGTTGCCTATTTGACACAATTTTATTGGTTAGTGCAGCGGCTCGCTTCAGCTTAAAAGAATTTGACATAGCAGAAAATGTTTGAATGTAACACTCATAATATGTAAAAAGTCTGGATAACAATGCACGCCAAGCCCATATTACATTGGCACTGACTGATCGGTGCGTGAACCTAGTGACAGTGTTACAACAATTTCCAAGAAACATACTGTAAACTGTGTATATATCGAGAGCACTGGTAATTTTGCCGAAAGCACTGGAAAATGTGTCGGCAGTACTTCATTCTTTGACATTGCCTGTGCTTCGAAGTAAAATACAAATGGATATATTCAATAACGAATTACAATAATGACGATGTTTGACAATTAACATGGCTCAGCTGTGAAAAATGTTTATAGCAGCATTTGTTAACCGTGGCTGGCTGGACACAAAATTCAGTTGGCTACAGCTTGAGGTGAATATGGCTGGTGGTGGGCAGCTCATGGCAGTCGCTTCGGGGTCTAGTTCCCATGAAACATATTTGTCTATAATATATTTTGTGCTCGGCAACACCAAAGTGAACAAGAGCACCACTGGGCGTTTGAATCATTACTTGGCCGCTTACTATAAATTCAGTTAGGTGCATTTGTATATATTGCAAAATATTAAAATACTTTTTGCCATGCTGCTACTTAATCATGGGGTGAAACAGATTCTATGGTGGATTTAATGCCTTTGCTTAAATACAGAGTTATTTGCCCTTGTTTCACATTGGGTATTCCCCCGTGGGATAACCAGGAAGAGAGGCAATGCTTGTTTACTGTGGAAAACAAGCCATGTCAAACTGATAAAATGGGACCCATTCACCAATGCTTTTGTTGAAAGTAATCTAAAAGGGCGACATGTGTATAAACTAAACTTTATCTTTTTAAACTCCATGTCGTCACTATTAGCCATTGTGCTGAAATATGTGTCCTTTAACAGCAATAAATAAATTCACATACATGTAGGGTATTACGGAATATATTTCCATCCAATGTGTTTGCTACTCCAGCTCCACCACTAGTGGTTCAATTAAAATACTTTTTGGTGTGCTTCTACCAAATCATGTGGGAACAGATCCCATATAGAAGAATTAATGCCTTCACTTAGATACAAACAGGGTTGTATACCCTTGTTTCAAATAGGTTATTACTTAAAACACTTATGAGTAACATGTTTTCTACTCTAGCTCCACCACTAGTAGTTGGATTAAATTAATTTTTGACATGCTTCTGCCTAATAATGGGGAATAGATCCTATAGTTAAATAATAATCCACGCTCAAATAGGTACAGGTTATTTGCCTTTGTTTCACAAAGGGTATTACTAAAAATATTTCTGTCCAAGATGTTGGATACTCCAGCTCAATCACTGGTGATTGAATTCAAATAATTTTTGGTATGCTTCTACAGTACAGCCTACAATAAAGTGGAAACCTGGTTGCGCTAATAACATGCTATTTGGGCAATATTTGCATCACATTCGTATCTGAATATTGCGATATTTTTATAGGAATAACTCGTCAATTGGTTGTGATTTGGTGGTTGAACACACTAAGATGACAAAATCAAAAAACCCTATATAACGTATTAACTTCCAAACCAATTTTTGTTACAACATATTTCATCGTCTCAACTCTATTTTGTTATATTGTTTACTGTATATTGATATTACTTATAACACCTACACCACATCAAGATACAAAATTAAAAACAACACATAATTAATTATTAACAGTAATCATTTCAGTTAAAAAAGCACAAAGAATTAGTGAAGTCATATCAGTGCTAGACAGTAAAGAAACATAAACACACAAATAATTATACCCCCACTTTCGAAGAAAATGGGGGTATACTGGATTACATGCATCCGTGCATCTGTCCGTCTGTCCCCGTCCATCCATCCGTCCGTGCTACCATTCGGGAGTTACAGGGAAAAAGATTTGTCCGTCCGATGATTATGGGCTAAGCCCGGATTATGAGCTGAGCTCATAACTTTTTTTAAGGGTTAGGGCCTGCCTAGGGTAGGGTTAGGGTCAGGTATGGGGTAGGGTTAGGGGTAGCCCCAGAGTAGGGCTTAAGGTTGGGGGGGGTAGGGTCAGGGGTGGGGTTTGAGGGTTAGGGTCAGGGTGGGGTTGGGTTAGGGTGTGGTTTTGGGGTGGAGGGGGTGGGTTAGGCTCAGATAAAAGTTCTAGGGTGGTGGGGGTGGGGTTCTGGGTAAATTAAGGTTTTGGGGGTTGGGGCATTTCCAAAAAGCATAAGTCAGAAAAAAATAGAGTGTGCGTCTGTGTGTGTGTCCATCCGAAAATATTCATAACTTAAGTAAATTATTATTTTTTATAATATTTGTTGGTCATAGGTATGCCCACACTAGTTATTTTTTTTTTTTTTTATTTTTTTTTTTTATTACTTGTTCACTTAGAAATTGTGTCCGTCCGAGCCAAATTTTGTCTGTTCAGCTTGTATCTTGGGTATCGAATGTTCTATTGCAATGAAATTTGCCATGAACACTGCTTATGGTATAGGCTTTAAAAAAAAGATTCAACGATATTTCTCACGTTCTCCTTTTTAGAGTTATCCCCCTTTTTTGACTCCGAAATTGTAGGAAATAGACATTATTTGTCTGTTCAGCCTGTATCTCAGGTATGGGTTATCGGATTTTGGTGAAATATGCCATGCAGTTTGCCTATGACAAAGGCTTCTGCCTCATTGCATAAAACTTCCAAACAACAAACAATTTACCATACCTTTTGACTTAGAAATTGTTGAAAACTTTTGAAGAAAATGGGAGGGTGGGGGGGGGGGGGGGGCATACTGGATTGGGGTTATCGGATTTCAGTGAAATATGGCATGCAGTTTGCCTATGACAAATGCTTCTGCCTCATTGCATAAAACTTCCAAACACCAAACAATTTTCCATACCTTTTGACTTAAAATTGTTGGAAATTGTTGAAAACTCTCAAAGAAAATGGAAGGGGGGTATACTGGATTGCATCTGTCCATCTGTGCATCCGTCCGTCAGTCCATACGAGAATATTCATAAATGATATTTGTTGGTCATAGGTATGCCCACACTAGGCGTTACACCACGTGGGTGTATGCACCGGACGAAAGTCCAGCTCTTGTTGTTAACAACGATTATTTCAATGCAATTACAAAACAAACAAGTTCACAAAGACATGTTTTAATAAGCACAAATCTAAAAAAAAAAACAATCCTGAAATTGAACACAGTATTTTCCAGTCACTTCATCAGTTCGTAGTGCTGGATGGATAGTTGTATTCTTGCTTATCTGTACATAATTCTGCATAATTTTCGAATATTACAAAGGATTATGAAGGATATTTTTAACTGTGAAATTTAATTCAAACAAACATTTAAGTACTTCATATTTTGTTAAAATTTATAACAGATATTTTAAAATGAGAACCCTGGGAGCTAAAAATAGAAATATTTTCAAACGCCCATATTTCCCAAACCACATGGAAGAGAGAGCTGTTATTTTGTATGAAGTATCCTTAGGACCAGTAGAACTGAATGGTAAAAAAAATTGCCATCGGTTATGTTAGGGTGTTCTGTAATGAGCATTGAAAAAATGCTGAGTCAGCATATTTGCAAAAATTTTAAAAAATCTTTTCTCCAGAACTAATCATCAGAATCGTTTGATATTTGGTATACAGCATTCATAGGGGGGTGGGGAGTTGGGGGGGGGGGGGGGGGGGGTCAGATAAAAGTTTCTTGAAATAAAGCTCATTGGTTCATATTTGGCAGATAAAAGTTTCTTGAAATAAAGCTCATTGGTTCATATTTGGGCTCTCTATAGGAGCCCGAAGTTTTAACATAGGGTAATATTCTTTAAAAATCATCTTCTTCAGAACCACCAGTTAGAGTCTTTCAATGTTCGGTATACATCATTGTTATGAGGGTCAGCTTCAAGATTGTTCAAACCAAGTTCCTAGGTTAATATTTGGGCTTCCTATGGAAGCCCAAATTTTATCTTTGTTCAATATGTTCAATATGGAGGATAATTTAAAAAAATCTTTTTCTTCAGATCCACCTGTCAGAATGCTTTGATATTTGGTATGCAACATCTGTAAGGGGGTCAGATTCAAGTTTGTTCAAATCAGATCCCTAGGTATATATTTGGGCTCACTATGGTAGCCCAAATTTTTACTTAGTGCAATATGAGGAAATTTCCTTAAAAATCTTCTTCTTCAGATCCACCAGTCGGAATGCTTTCATATTTGGTATATAACATCTCTAGGGGGTCAGATTCCAGGTTGTTCAATTCGAGTGCCTAGGTTAATATTTGGGTTCCATATGGAAACATGAAATTTAACTTAGTACAATATGAGGGAATTTCTTCAAAAATCTTCTTCAGATCCACTCGTCAGAATGTTTTCACATTTGGTATACAACATCTCTAGTGGGGTCAGATCCAAGTTTGTTCAAATCGGATCCATAGATTAATATTTGGGCTCGCTATGGTAGCCCAAATTTGCAATTCGAAGAAATTTCTTTACAATTTCTCTTCTTCAGATCCAACAGTCAGAATGCTTTCATATTCGGTACACAACATCTCTAGGGAAGTCAGATTCAACTGTGTTCAAATCAAGAGCCTGGGTTAATATTTGGGCTCTCTGTGGGAGCCGGAATTGGCCATTTTGCTGAAGAATTAAAAATTTTGTATTCAGTAACCGCTAGAGGTGTGTAACTAAGATTAATCCACATAGGTTGTATCAAGGGCCTTCATAGGGTAGCTCTACATTTTACTTTATGATCAACTGAATAAAAGGCATGATGCCCAGATTATTTTTGTCACTCCTGAGGGACTCAAGGATTGACAGTGTAGCCTATGGAGATGGCTTGCTTAATGCAGACTCATTCTTGGACTCTGTTTAAATTGTGTTCTGTTCAAGATAAGCGCTTCAGGCCCCATTGGGCGTCTTGCATTTATAAAAGTTTAAATTGCAAGTATGTAAACAAACTCTCGAGGACACTTGTGAAGCTGGGTAGGCCAAGGGAAATCCAAGCTTTAATTGCATCAACATCAACGATTACATCGACTACGTCAGTTTGTTTAACATAAAAAGCTTTGGATGACTCAAATCATCCATATTATTATAAGTAGTTGCTCCTCTTTTCATCCAAAAAATTACAAACGATAGTTATGAAAATATCACACTACGCACACTTTTGTCTTGCGATATTCACCACAGCATGTTGAAAAAAATATCGCTATAGGAATATCACCAAAATAAGGTGCTAATATGGCGGCATTAACAAAAGAATATTGCCTAACGGTATACATTTTTATAGGCTGTACTGTACCTAATCGTAATGGAACAAATCCTGCAGTGGAATTAATGCCCTTGCTTAAATACATACACCCTTGTTTCATGAAGTGAATTATTAAAAATATTTCTGTCCAACATGTTTGATACTCCAGCTCCACCACTAGTGGTTGGATTAAAATAATTTTTGGCGTGCTTCTACCGATTAGTTGAGGAACAAATCCTATGGTGGAATTAATGCCCTTGCTTAAATATGTACAGAGTTTTGTATCCTTGTTTCACATGGAGTATTACTAAACATATTTCTGGCCAACATGTTTGCTACTCTAACTCCCCCATTAGTGGTTGGATTAAACCCATTTTTTACATGCTTGTCCCTTAACATAGGGAACAGATTCTGTGGTGTAATTAATGCCCTTGCTTGAATACATACAGAGCTATTTGCCCTTGTTTCACATAGGGTATTACTAAAAATATGGTCATCTAACCTGTTTAGTACTCCAGCAGTATCACTGTTTGTTGTAGTGAAGTGAATTGTCACACCACTCTATCTTGGTATGGAGAGAACATATCTCGTGATAATATGGATGCCCGTGTTGGAATATATTCCTTTGACTAATTTAGGCATTTATCAAAACAATCTGTCTGTCCAATATGTTTGCTGACCCAGTTCTCCCACTATTTGTTGGATTGAAATAATTTTTGGTGTAGCTGTACCTCATCATAGGGGAACTGATCCCATCTCAGAACAAATACCTTCGCTTTGATATTTACAGTTAGTTAATTTCCCTTGATGCACTTCATGGATTCATACAATAATTTGAGAATGGTTTGTTTGCGTGTCTCATTGTTCCACATTTTTCCCCACATGGATGGTCATGTGGACCTCATTATTGCCACTGAAGGGTTGAATTTCATGTGCCTGCAGTAAAACAAAAGAAATACATGCAAATCCCCCAAACTGCGGAATTGGGTGTTTGTGCCTTTTCTTTTCCAATGTGGTTACCAGTCTGTTGGTCACAGAGTTCATGGCCCTCACAATTGGCATGGAGAGGGAGTGTGGGGGGGGGGGGGGGTGGGGGGGGGGAGTGGGGGCTTTAATTTCTCTTCTGACCAACAAAGAAAGTAGTTTTACATCTCTCACATGGATGGTCCGAGAGTCATCAACCTTCACTAACCAGTGTATGTGGATCTCCCGATAGTTACTGGGTGTTGGATTCCTTTTCTTGTTGTAAAACAAAGACAATTCCTCCCTCATGCACATGTGCCTAGTATTGAAAGATATGTCCATTATGGGAAGGGGCATATGCTATGCTTGGCATTGCTCTTGTGTAGTGTGGTAGACAGCTTCTGCTATTCTGGTAAAATGGGCTCTGATGGAAATCCTCAAGTGTTCATATAACAGCCATAGATTCTGAAAGTGAACTTTTAACAACAATGAACGAATAAATATTTTATGCCTATTCCAATTTTACAGCAGCATCAATTCATACACAAGAGCTACTGGAACAATCTTCACCTATGGAGGACCCACCACCTCCGTATTCTTTGGTTGTGAGAGGACACAGAGAAGGAGGAGGAATGAACGATGCGACAAATAGTGATACTACCTCAGGACAGAATACAGTGTCAAATCCAGTTACAGCTTTACCAGATTATTCAGAGGCAGTTGCTCCAATGTTTAGTACTGGTGCTATGGAAGCATCATATCCAATTTTAACATTACCTAATTATTCAGAGGCAGTTGCTCCTCTGCCTCCTTATTCTAAAGTCTGATGTTCAAAACGTACATTTTGAATTTTTATGTGATATAGAGAAGCATTTCCCCCTTTTCATTGCTCACATATAAATTATCACATTTTATTAAATGCTACTTTATCAAATAGCCAGAAATGTCTGACAAATGTTCAGTGATATATATTGTCACAGTAGATATAAGAGAATATCTCTCAGGAAGTGATGAGCATTATTTTTCAAGTCGATATAAGTGAGATCAATATTACTGTATTAGGGCCCTGTGAAGCTTCGAGATTTGATTCGATTTTGAATCTTAAAGTTCAATTCGAAATCGCCTGCCCGATTTGTTTCCTTTCAAATATTTTTCATAGAAATATAACTTGGCATCAGTCATCTTCATAGTCTTCAAAACATATTTCAGATGGCAAATGCACAAAAATAATGTTGAAATAAAAGACTGAGTGTAGCTTCTGCTACACAAACATAAATAAGACCTGTCACCAGACATGCTACCGCGGTTAAATGCAAATTTAATGTTTCTAAGCAATGTCCACAAACTATAATCTTTATAGGGTAATTTCCAACTACATCATCAAGGCATGCCTTGATTGTGTAGTTGGATTTTTTTTATCTGTCAGAACTTAAGCCACCACAGTCAGAACAAATGTTTATAGCACCCCAACCCCCATTGGTCATCTTCAAGATGCCACTGATTCGATTCAAAGTTCGATTCGATTTAGAATAATAGATGAGATTTGATTCAAATAAAAAATGTGCGATTTGCAGGGCCCTACGCTATGTGTTCAGAGTTTGGGTGTTTCAAATGTGTTAAAAACATGTATTAATTGTAATTAAAACATTGCGACAAATATATTAAAAAGAATACCTACAGTGTTTTACTGCAAGGAAATCTTACGTTTTCACTTGCATTTTCAGCCACTTGTGAAAACTTGAATCTCCTTGCAGTTATTCAGGAGATAATTGTGGTACTTACTCAGAGGCAGGCTGGCCATATGGTACACCAGTAAATTTGCCAGTGGACCCCTCTATTGGCAGCCCCCTGTTTCTATTGGTGGCCCATTGTGGCCCCAAAATTGATGCATCCCAGCACCTGTTGGGGCATGAAATTTTGTGAAAATGATCAAAAGGTGAAATGGATCTGATTGCACAGAAATACGTATATCATAATTGCCTCCATGTGGACTGCCATTGGCAGTCCACATTGAGGACATTTCAATATGCCAGCAGCCTAGTGATCCATTGATCACTCAGATACAAGAAAACAGCATTCTTTCAGTTTGAAAAATCAAAATTTTTTCCCATTGTTCTGAACTATGGTCGGCTCGATGGATCTGGAGCCCCATTTGTTGCAACCATTTTTGCTGAATGGGCGATGAAGATGCTGCAAGAATGTCATCGCAATGGCCTCTATGTGGACTGCCATTGATCACTCAGATGTAAGGATGCACCATTCTTTCAGTTGGAAAACAACATTTTCTCCATGTTCGGAGCCCCTTCCTTGGTGCATTTGGTGGTAACTTTTTGTTGACGCAGTCCACCCCTGTACTTACTCAAAACCAGGAGGTATCCTCTATATAATTGTTTTTACCCTTTCTCTTCCCTATTTTCTAAACCTTATATCATGATTACTGAAGGTTTTTTTTGTCAACCCTTTACCTTACTCAGTGGGTGGTAATCATAATGGTATCATTAGAGGTCTGTAAATATGTGGAACAATCATTTTGTTCCTTCTGACTACAAGCGAATTGTATTTCCCATAATCAGCAATCTTTCTTCCAACTAAATTTAAAGATTACCTAGGGTTTTATAGTTTTATAATTTGTCAACTCACAGTGTAGGATGATATTAACTCGTATTCTACTGAATGTTTTCTCAATTTCTCAGAAAATCAAGTAATGGGTGCTGCAAAGCAGCCATGACTTGATTTGGTGAAAAATTCAGTATAGTCTGACTTAAAAAAATCATTTATAAGAGGACTACTTCTTCTTATAGAAATGTGGATTGGAAAATTCATCTGCAATAAGCAGAGTTAAATATATATGTGGTATGTGCTCATTATGCTTGTACAGAATCTTTTATCACGACGAGACTCGTTTTTGGGGACAATAGCGAGACTCGCTTGCACGATGAGTGGCTATACCTCCCCGTAAAAGAGTCGAGTCACAATAAAAGATTGTGTGCAAGTACAATGAGCACATAACACTTTTATCTACTCTTCAGTCAACAAAATCCATAACCATGACTTCTTAGAAATAGCCGTTAACAAACAAAAAGCCACACTCAGCTGATCAAAATACCAGAACTCCATTTTAAATTCTCTCGACCCAACAGAACATGAGACAATTCCTTCAGCATGAATGAAATTGTACATGGTGATAAAAAAAATAATCAAACACTGCCCAAGTTTGCTTTTTCTATTGGGCAATGATATTTCAAACCAAATTTAATTCAGTTCATGAGCTCACCCAAGAGATAGGTGGGTGGTTTGCAATAACAACTAGGGAATTATATTTTTGTCGTGCCCAAGAATCACTTTAAATACATAATGTAACTTCATTCATAATTATTAGAAGTCTGCAAACCACAATGGGATTGACGTTATGGTACATTTCAGAATCTTCTCACTGTAACTTTCAATTTTTGTGATTCACTTTCATCATTTTTCTTTTCGGTGTTTGCATGGTGGATTGTTTATATCGTGGATCACGCAGTTCCTTGCAACTAGGGCTGCCACGATTAATTGATTATTCGATTGTCGATCGGCAAAGCCAGTATCGATTAGTATTTTTAGCTCATCTTGACAAAGTCAAGCTGAGCTAATCTCATCGCTTCCTGTCCGTCATCCGTCGTCCGTCAACACAATGTTTTGGTCTTCTCCTCCAAAGCCACTGGGCCAATTCAAGTGAAAGTTTGTGTGAGTGATGGTCCCAAAGGGGCATTTCATTTTTGTTCAACTCAGCATGCCCAGCCCCATAGGGAGGGAGTGGGGGAAAATGCACCAAAATATTTTAAAAATCTTCTTCTCAAGAACCAGTGTGTACAATGACTTGATATTTGCTATGGAGCTTCCATATGAGGTGTAGAATCAAGTTTGTTCAAACGAAGTTCGTGAAGTAATATTTAGCTTTGTAATAGGAGGGGTAAGATTTTTGGCCCCGCCCAAAATTTCTATTTTCTGAACCGATGGTCCGGTATGAACCAAATTTGGTTTGTGGTAGTATTGGGTCATAAGAAATTGACCCATGCCAAAAAAAAAATTCCTGCATCCCCATGGGAACCCTGGGAGCTAAAAATAGAAATATTTTCAAACGCCCATATTTCCCAAACCCCACGGACAGAGAGCTTTTATTTGGTATGAAGTATCCTTAGGACCAGTAGAATTGAATGGTAAAAAAAAAATTGCCATCGGTTATGTTAGGGTCTTCTGTAATGGGCATTGCAAAAATGCTGAGTCAGCATATTTGCAAAAATTTTAAAAAATCCTTTCTCCAGAACCAATCATCAGAATCTTTTGATATTTGGTATACAGCATTCATAGGGGGGTCAGATAAAAGTTTGTTGAAATAAAGCTCATTGGTTCATATTTGGGCTCTCTACTAGGGCTGGGCGATATGGGAATCTGAATACCGGTAACGATATCAGAAAAAATATCGCGATATACCGGTATATCGTGCAGCAGTGTGTGAAACACATATTAAATGCAAGGGATATCATGAATAAAAAATATATTTTTGGAGCAAAAGATAAAAGTATCACTTACTGCTCTGGGAAAATGAGTGATTTGAATGGAAGACCATAATAATCCATGTCTACAAAGTTATTGAACCTATTGTTTAATACGAAAATAAGCCATAAAATTAGCATGGGTTTACTGGCTTTCATCTGAATCTGGGATGTAAGTAAATTAGTCTTTGTCAATTTAATTCCTGTAAAAACATGGTCAGCCTCTCTTGACTGATAAGGGTTTAATTACTGAGCCAGTCAATTGTCACATTGTGTTAATTGCGTATGTGTGGCTTCATGAAAACAGTGGCAAACAAAACTTTTTTATCAAAACAACGGGTGTCCAGTTGATGGAATTCCGAGGGCCTGGTTTCACAAAGAACCAGTAGTAGCTCCTCCCCTTCTCCTATCTTCCAGCAGTAAACTTCCTCAGATGACAATGTCAAATGTCATCTGTCACATGTCAGGCCAGTCGGTATGTTGATATTAAGCACGCCTCCAAGACGTGATCTCCCTTCACTTTCATGATAGTCTGCAGGTGTCAATCACCAACCGACAATGTTTTCTCCCAGTGATGGCATCACACCACCTCTGTTACATTTGACAAAAATTGTTGCACATTTCGCAATTGTGAATATGTGTGATTTGAAACATTTTTGTGTCAGATTGCTGACAACGAATTCACCGTGACAGTCGGGTCTATTTTCTGTGTAACAACAAACTATTTGTGTGATGTATGCTACTTTAATAATTCACTAATTAAAAATAAACAAATTTAGCAAACAAGTATTAAATTTTTATTTCATAATTTCTCCATGAATCATTGAATGCTTGCATGTCGGTGACGATAAATGAGATAGAACGTTACTCTCGTCATCTTTCGCTGTTTATCATTTGTTCACGAAATGAGGAAAGATAAACTTCCTGTATTTTCAAAGCAACTTTCTATGCGATTTTACGAAAAAACACATGTTGAAATTTTATTATCATGTGACCCAAACCAATATCGTTACAGACGATATACCGGTATTGCCAAAAATAGACGATATTTAACCGGTACCGATTTCAATACCGGTATTTACCGGTATATCGAAATATCGC
The DNA here is from genome assembly GCA_031216915.1 of Pictodentalium vernedei. NCBI lineage: Eukaryota > Metazoa > Mollusca > Scaphopoda > Dentaliida > Dentaliidae > Pictodentalium > Pictodentalium vernedei. The sequence continues at coordinate 526,047,179 of CM062297.1, read as the reverse complement.
CCAGCCCTACTCTCTACAGGAGCCCGAAGTTTTAACATAGGGTAATATGGGGAATATTCTTTAAAAATCTTCTTCTTCAGAACCACCAGTCAGAATCTTTTAATATTTGGTATACATCATTGTTATGAGGGTCAGATTCCAGATTGTTCAAACCAAGTCCCTAGGTTAATATTTGGGCTTCCTACGGAAGCCCAAATTTGATCTTTGTTCAATATGGAGGGTAATTTAAAAAAATCTTCTTCTGCAGATCCATCAGTCAGAATGCTTTGATATTTGGTATGCAACATCTCTATGGGGGTCAGATTCAAGTTTGTTCAAATCAGATCCCTAGGTATATATTTGGGCTCACTATGGTAGCCCAAATTTTTACTTAGTGCAACATGAGAAAATTTCTTTAAAAATCTTCTACTTCAGATCCACCAGTCGGAATGCTTTTATATTTGGTATACAACATCTCTAGGGGGGTCAGATTCCAGGTTGTTCAATTCGAGTGCCTAGGTTAATAGGTGCAATTCGAAGAAATTTCTTTACAATTTCTCTTCTTCAGATCCAACAGTCAGAATGCTTTCATATTCGGTACACAACATCTCTAGGGAAGTCAGATTTAACTGTGTTCAAATCAAGAGCCTGGGTTAATATTTGGGCTCTCTGTGGGAGCCGGAATTGGCCATTTTGCTGAAGAATTAAAAATTTTGTATTCAGTAACCGCTAGAGGTGTGTAACTAAGATTAATCCACATAGGTTGTATCAAGGGCCTTCATAGGGTAGCTCTACATTTTACTTTATGATCAACTGAATAAAAGGCATGATGCCCAGATTATTTTTGTCACTCCTGAGGGACTCAAGGATTGACAGTGTAGCCTATGGAGATGGCTTGCTTAATGTAGACTCATTCTTAGACTCTGTTTAAATTGTGTTCGGTACAAGATGAGCGCTTCAGGCCCCATGAGGCCTCTTGTTTTCATTGTCGAAGAATCGGTAAATTTTCCCCCGTTCTAGACATTTAATAATTAAAAAAAACTTGATGAAAAAACTATTGTTTCTAAAGGTAAAAGGTCAAGAGCATCATCATTAAACCTCAAGAAGCCGTAAGAAGCATTTGTCTTTTAGGTACATTGAAAGCTTTGATGTTCTGAACTTTTGAACCGTCAGTGTAATAATCAAGACCAGTCGCCAGTTGCGAACTTGCAAAGTTCGCAAATGACGACTGTTCTTGATTATTACACTGATGGTTCAGAAGTTCTGAACAACAAAGCTTTCAATGTACCTAAAAGAGGATCATCTTTGTTGTTTACTTAAGGTAGGTCAAATGACTTGAACTTCATTTTTAATGACTTCAAAGAGGGGGAGAGGGTGGGTCATCTAGGTACGATTAATAGATTATTATTGATTATTTCCAATGATTAATCAATTCCTAAATTAAAAAATCATGACAGCTCTACTTGCAGCATGGATTGTATGTTGAGGCAAATTAGATGTATTGTTCATTTCAGAATAACAAGTTTTTGAGAGAAATGTGATTGCCAGTACCACTGAAATAGTCCTGGGTGCGCGGTGGTTTTGCGGTAACCGGTTCTCGTCAGATCACCGAAGTTAAGCAACGTCAAGCCCAGTTAATCATTGGATGGGTGACCATCTGAGTGATCAATTCGGACTCCCGCATTGTGTCCTTGGGCAAGGCACTTAACCTCGATTGTCGATGGTGCACATGTCTTCAACCAATCTAACCCTGCCTGTGCTGCAGAGCGGAGTTACGATGTTGGGGAGCTGGCAGCTGCTCGTCGTTGCTTGGTGCTTCTCTCTGGGTTCTCCAGCTTCCTCCACCCGTAAAACTGTCACGGTCATGATTAGCCATTGTGCATAAATATATGACCTTAAACACCAATAAATAAATAAATAAATACTGAAATAGTCCATCAGGCACGTGTGCATTTGTTTCTACCTATGTCATGTGACTTTTATCACTACAGCAATAGAGATATCTTTTATCGCCACTTATACTACGGTTTGCGATTGTGTTTTAGGTAAATGGTAGCTAAAATTCTTTATTCTGTGCATGAAAAAATCCACCCAAGTTGTCGAGATAAACCCCTGCCCTGGATATATTTTTATACTGTACCAATGACCCAGACTTAGCTGGTGCTAACTCTAACAAAACCAGGGCCAAACACAAATTTTGCCCCCCAATCCCCAAAATTTGCATCCAAAACAAAAAGAAATCATGTCCTAAAGGACCTCCATACTACGCCTCTACTGCGCATGCGCAGTGACGCAGACGTCCCGAAATTGGCGCCAATTATCATTCTCTGTTTGGCCCTTCATCAGTCAACATCTCACTGATCTTTGTGCTTGTAAATCTCAGTTTAAAGGATGCCAGACACGTAATTTTTGGAGAAAATGTGATTCTAAGGAGGATAGAAGGAGGAGAGGAAAAAGAAGTGACAAAAAATAATCAGGGCTGTACTTAAAATTTTTTGATGAAATTATGTTAAGTTGCCTATTTTCGAGGCATGGGCCTCTTGTTGTCATTCTTGCTAAATGTTGCACTGCTTATTCAGTGTTTCCTCTCCCCTAGCCTTCTAAAGTCCCCCCTTGCAATTCTCCCATGCTTTTGGCATATTTTTGAGAAAGTTCATTTCTGAAATTTCCTGGGAGAGTTGCTTGGTTACAGAATGTTTTCTGTTATTTTCCCCATAGTTATGTTTTCACCCATGGGTGTATAACGTTTGTGTTCTGCATCTTCCATCTGATGTTCTGCAGATTCTTCCCTGGGAGTCTCTGTTTTGCATCAGATAGAGTGTAATTTGATGACTGATTCCGGGCCAGTTTTTTCAGTGCCTGGAGTCATGTTTTCTGGTGTTTTACACTTTGTTTTCATTGGCAACAGCCTTTTTTGAGGGGGGCTGTTTGCCTTTGCTGTAGTTTATATCATTATAAGATACATTTATATTATCTGTAAGTGTCTCATTAATTATTTAATATATATTTAAAATTTTTGACCACACTTTGCCATCGGATCCATCGGGGCTCAACGTTACTTTTCAGCAACTTGGGCTTCGCTGAAAAAATATTTTTTCAAAATTATTTTGATATGTAATTGTTTTTTCATTTATTAATGGATCATGTTATTATGTATCTTTGTGTCAGGGGTTTTTGCGAGTAACTAGGACTTGTTGTTGTTCTTTCACAATGAAGGGACATTGTTCAAATTGTAATAGGAAGAAATCTTCCTCTGACTTTCATGATCATTGTATTAATTGTAGTCAGTGTTCTCGCATTAATCCCTGTCCTATATGTGAATATTGGGATGAGAAACATTGGAAACGTGTGTCACGATATGTTGTTTCTGGAGAAAGGGCTATGCCGGCTCTTTCTCCGCAAGGTCACTCTACTCTCTCAGTTTCTATTTCAGAGGAACAAGAACAGGGTGATGTTTCCATGTTATCTTCTACAAGTGTGCGTCCGTCGTCACAAATGAATTCAGAGCTAGCGGCAAAAGTGCTCATGGAGATTAGACAAATGTCGTCCGCTAGCTCGCCCGGTGTTGCGTCCATTCATCGAATGGTTCGGCAGCCGGGTTCGTCCGATGCGGTCCAGGAGGAAATTTTGGTTGATGCGAGCACTATAAACATAATAGATGCATACCCAGTGACGGCGGATAGTAAGCGAGAACGGAGGAAGCCTTTGAGTCCGGTTCCTAGCTCGTCCAGGTCCAGCCGGGCCGCGAGCGAGAGAGGCCCCTCTCTCGTACAACATCTGGGACCAGATGTTGTGGTACAGAATGTGTCTTTAGCGGAGCATACGTCCGTCGCTTGGGACGCTCCGTTGTATAAGCAGTCCGCGGAGACTGTTAAGGCTTCCTCTTCTCGTCAGCGCACACGACTGCACCTTGGCTGCGTGACCGCCGATATATTGCCAGCTTCGCCGATCAAGGATTCTTCGGCGACCAGGTCACACCATCCGGCAGCCAGGGATTCGAGACCGATGGACTCCGGACGTTCGCATAGGAAAAGTATGCGGGAGCCATCTGATGCGGAGCTGCCCTCGGCGAAGCAGCGAAAGACTGCGCCTCCGCAGGTCTCGACGCCGGACATTCTTGTGCAGATAGCACAGCTTATCGCAGCATCCCAGCAGCCGACAGAAACGGTGTCGGATCGAGAATTATCCGACGGCGCTGGGTCGGTACGCTCCGCCGAAGCATCGGGGGCGGACGACCGGGAACATCATGAGGTCCGACCGGATGGTGAAAGGGATACGGATGACTTGGCGCTATCCCTTTCGGAACAACATAAAGCTGCCGTGGACTTCATCCGGCACTTTCTCCCTCAAGTTGTTCCGTCGGGCCAGACTGCTGCGGTTCCGGACAAGAGGATTATAGCGTCATTGGACTCTGAATTTTTTGAGCGGTTCAAGTCCAATAATGTTGCAAGAACATTTGAATTATTGAACGACGCTATATTTAAACTTGCTTCCAAGACGGGGAAAGCAGGTTTCTTGTCCACTAATACTCTCAACCTGCCTTTCATTAATGCAAGGAATAAATTCGATACGGCAGGACAGGGTATTCCGAGAGTTCCTCTGCGTATGGACGACGAGGCGGAAGACTTAGAGCTATCATTACCGTCGTCGGCTTCTATTCCAACCGCGGTGTTGGAAACAGCTATTGCGTCTAACAGAGCCAATTTAGATGCCTTATCTTACGCAGATCACCTTACTAAGGCGTTATCACTGCGCCTTCAAGGGAAAGAGTTTCAGGATATACAATCCTCTTTAAGACTTCTTTCAAGGGCAGTAGCTTATTCCACGTGTAACTCTGCCCTTTCAGTGGCAAATCTGGAGTTGGTTAGACGTGACGCAGCCCTAGCTACATCCACACTAGTGGATACTAAGGTGAAGAACTCTCTTAAAGTCGCTTCGGTCTCAGGAGAACTTCTCTTTGACGGCAAGCTTTCTGCTATTTATGATAAAATTACAAAGAAAGCTAAGGATTCTCTGTTGTTCAAATCTGCTCCTAAGAAGTTGGATACAGCAGACAAGAATAAGACAGGCACCTCTGGGTCTAATGCGCCCAAGAGAGGTTCCTATAGAGGTTCCGGTGCGTCCTCTTGGTCTTATTCGAGAGACCGTCAGGGTAGCGACTCTCGTTCGGGACGTCCTTCAGGCCGGGACAATTGGTCGGATGCCCCGAGGTCGACGGGGCGAGGTGCGGGCCGTGGAGGACGTGGTTTCTCCTACCGCAGGCCTCGCAGGTCCAGGAGGTGATGGCTTAAACCTCTATCGCGTACCGGTTGGCGGAAGGTTGTCGAGCTTTTCACAAGAATGGGCGTCGATTACGGACGACCCTTGGGTGAAAGGAGTGATTTCAGAAGGTCTAAAGATATCCTTCAAAAGAAAGCCTCCATTAACTCGAAGTCCAAAGTGGACTCATCTTCCGTCAAATCCGCAGAAAAGAGACGCTCTGTTATCAGAGGTGCAGTCTCTTTTAATGAAGAATGCGGTAGAGGTCGTAGAAAACCAGGAATCTCCGGGATTCTACAGCCATCTGTTTCTGGTTCCGAAACCAGACGGCTCGTTCTGTCCAGTCATAGATTTGAGCTGGATAAACAAGCTGATCGTCGCTCCGAAGTTTTATATGGAGACGATTCGGTCGGTCAGAGCGAGTATTCGGGTGAACGATTATGCAACGAGCATAGATCTCAAAGATGCGTACTTTCACGTCATGGTACATCCGACATTCCGAAAGTACTTACGCTTCGCAGTCCTAGGAGTGGTGTATCAATTCCGGGCGATGTGCTTCGGATTGAATCTAGCACCCTGGGCTTTCACTCGGGTAATGAACTCGGTAATGATCTATTTCCGAGCTCATTCGTCTGCGGTAACGTCGGCCTACCTGGACGACATTCTTCAGAGGTACGGCAACGAGTTAACGCTTCAGAACGATGTTCAGAATCTTCTTCTATTGCTCTGACGTCTCGGTTTTATAATAAACGAGGAGAAGTCGGATCTGGTGCCGTCCAAGTCATTCACTCATCTGGGAATGAGCTTCGAGACGCACAACAATCTCGTTCGTCTGCCATTAACCAGAGCGAAATTAGTCAGTTGTTACGCTCGCTATTGTCTGCACGCAGACAAAGTCACGGCGAGAGAATTTATGAGACTGATAGGTCTGTGCGGAGCCGCCGCGGTTCTCATTCCGATGGGGCAGTTACGCACACGTCCTCTTCAAATTTTCTTGACTCAGAATTGGAGTGTGAAAATTCATTCGCTCGATGTAGACGTTCTCTTGTCAGATCAAGTGAAACAAGAGATTCAGACTTGGGCAAACATTCAGTGGTTAACTCAGGGAGTTCCGCTGCAGTTGCCGGATCCGAGTTTTACCATTATGACGGATGCCAGTCAAACAGGTTGGGGTGCATCATTAATCCCAACGGATTCGAGATGCCAGGGTCTTTGGGATCCGCAATTCCTGTGCAAGCACATAAACATCAAGGAAATGATGTCAATTTGGCTTGCGTTACGTCACTGGATGGACATTATTCACAATGCTCATGTCCAAATCCTATCCGACAATACGACAGTAGTGGCGTATATACGGAATCAGGGAGGCACTCATTCAGTTCCGTTGTTCAATCTAACGGAAAGAATCCTTCTGTTTGCGCTAGAACATCACGTTCTTCTCTCGGTCCGTCACATACCGGGTCGTCTGAATGTGCTAGCAGACTCCCTTTCACGAAAGGGTCGCTTGTTGCCGTCGGAGTGGACTCTCAACAAACAAGTATTCAATCAGATTTGCTACCAATGGGAACGGCCAGTGATAGACTTATTTGCGACACATCTCAACAATCAGTTGCAGACGTATGTGTCTCCGTGTCCGGATCCAAGAGCATTTTTAGTAGACGCTCTGTCGATCCCTTGGGACGGAATGATAGGATATGCGTATCCTCCAGCGCCGTTAATTCTACAAGTATTGCTAAAGATAAAACAATCTCAATGCAAGATTCTGTTGGTAGCATCTCTGTCGCCACAGAGACCATGGATAAATCTACTCAGGTGTCTGTTGTGGGACCTACCGCGAAAGCTTCCTCCATGGGAGGATCTTCTTTGCAGGGGAAATCGCGTCAACTCCATCACAACCCACAAGGTCTCAACCTTCACGTTTTTCCGTTGTGCGGTCCTTCTTGCATGGCAAGCACTTTACAGGACGAGCAGTGGACGCGATTTCTAACTGTAGGAGGACCTCCTCTTCGCTAAACTATGCGGCTAAGTGGAAGGTTTTTCGTCATTGGTGTAGGGATCATTCTGTAGATATATTCGATCCCTCTATACCAGACATTGCAAACTTTCTAGTATACTTGTTTGACGAAATCAAACTGCAGCCCGTTACTATAAAGGGTTATAGATCTATGTTATCTGATACCTATGCACATCATGATTGTTTACAAATTGGATCTAATGTCTCTTTATCTAAGTTGGTTAGAAACTTTTCGATAAATAGACCCAGAACTCTTAGATTAATTCCTAAGTGGAATTTAGGTTGGGTTCTTCTTAAATTGAAGGAAAAGCCATTTGAACCTCTTGGGACAGTAGATTTCAAATTCTTATCTTATAAGACAGCTTTTCTCTTAGCTTTCTCTTCTGCTAGAAGAGTCAGTGAGCTTCATGCACTGTCGGTGAATGATTCTCACTATCGTAGTGTTGGGAACACTATCACCTTCACTACTAATGTGGGTTTTTTAGCTAAGAATCAGGCTCCTAATAAATATCCGGAACCTATTGTTATTAAGGCTCTTCCGTCTTCAGATGGACGTAGGCCTTTACTCTGTCCTGTTAGAGCATTACGTATCTATAAACTGAGATCTCAGTTTATCAGAAAGGGACGGAAACGTTTCTTTCTGTCTTTGATGCCTAATAGAAAGGACATTTCGGTCCATTCTATTGCTAGATGGATTCAATTAACTATCCGTACTGCTTATGAAAATTTATCTTCTTCTCAGCAGTCTGTGCTTAAGATTTCTGCTCATGAAGTAAGAGCTCTTTCTACTTCCTGGGCTTATGCTAATAGTGTTGCTATTACAGATTTAATGAAGGCTGCTTATTGGTCTCAGCCATCCACATTTACGAATTTTTATCTCAGAAATATTGAGTCCATTTCTGGAGACCTGCATTGTTTAGGTCCGTTATCTGTTGCTCAGAATGTCGTCCACTAAACAGTTGCAACTATAGTTATGCAGGCTTTCTGTTCCGGCAGTGACTCCGTCCGGCTGCCCTCTTCGCTCTGGGCTATTTGACCCAGGGCAAGGGGAAGGGGGGGGGGGGGGGCGGGTGTTCCCTTAGGTCACCTGCTTTATAGTGAAAAGCAAGGGAATGCCTCCTCCAAGTCAGTATTTCTGAGTCGCTTCCGGGATGGTTTTAAAGTGTAATATTAATGTTAAAATTCATTCATGTCTTATTTTTAAAGTGTAGCTCGGTGTGAAGCATTTGTATATGTCAAGTGTCAAACGGGCTTTAATATACAATACTCGGACACTTTTAAATGACTATAAAGAGTCTCAATTCTCTGGACTACTTTATTTATTGGCTTGCTTTAAAAATAATTAGTATAAGGGATATACTGGATGTTAATAGAGAACATGAATGTTATTGTGCTCAATTATTAAGGGTAGTGTATCTTTCTAATTTAATATTAAATAAGAAAGATACATGTAAAGCCTAATACTCCTTTTCTCCTTAAGGGGTTACCTCTTTACTATATAGTTGAGCTTATTGGATTTTCCTCTATGTCCTAGGCCCTCCAGCTTGTTTACTATTCAGCTAAGTCTGGGTCATTGGTACAGTATAAAAATGTTAAAAAATTTATAGTAATTTATATATTTTTTACACTTACCAATGACCCAGACGGGGATGGCCCTCCCTGGAGTTGGGAACTCTTGCCTCCCCGCTGAGTACATAGCGCTGACCAGGCACTGCCAGTAAGAATGATAATTGGCGCCAATTTCGGGACGTCTGCGTCACTGCGCATGCGCAGTAGAGGCGTAGTATGGAGGTCCTTTAGGACATGATTTCTTTTTGTTTTGGATGCAAATTTTGGGGATTGGGGGGGCAAAATTTGTGTTTGGCCCTGGTTTTGTTAGAGTTAGCACCAGCTAAGTCTGGGTCATTGGTAAGTATAAAAAATATATAAATTACTATAAATTTTTTAACATTTTTGGCTTTTCAGATTACTCTCCTGTCAGTTGACATTGCTCAGGTACTTTCTGCAAATGTGTGAAGTCCACCTTAGCATACATGATTTGCCCTGTGATCTGTCAAAAGTCAGAACAGTGTGAATCATGGATGCTTACATTGATTTACCATACATGTCATAACTGACAAGGTGAACATTCAGTTATGAAAAATGAGTTTGGAATCAACAAACCGATCTGTTATATATTAGATGAACATGAAAACAGTGAACCATTTATGCACAACTTTGAAAACTTACAAATGTGAATACTCGCTTTACATGGCATTAAATCGTTTTTCATTATATTCAGTTAAACGTGGAGTGCGGTGGCTCAGTGGTAGAGTGTTGGACTTCAATGCTAGAGGTCCCGAGTTCGATCCCCGTCCACGACGACCAACGTTGTGTCGGTGGGCAAGGCACTTTATCCTGGTTGCCTACATGGGGGCATGATAATGCCATGTACTAAGGCGTACTACACGTCAATGGTGCATCTGTCTTCAACCGCTGTAACCCTGCCTGAGCAGAGCTTGAACAGAGTTAGAATGTTGAGGAGCTGACAGATACTCGTCGATGCTCAGTGGTTCTCTCCAGGTACTCCGACTTCCTCCACCCGCGAAACTGTCATGGTCACGATTAGCCATTGTGCATAAGTATGTGACCTTAAACACCAATAAATAAATAATATAAATAATTCAATTAAACCTTTTCTCAACAAAAGTATTTTAAATAACCTGATCATAAGGTTGACATTGCAGCTTAAAAGTATCTGTCTGATTATCATATATTTACACAATAAATATCTGTCTACTACCTGTATATGCATATGGATGAAAATCTTGACATAAAATTCATGGACAAATAAATCATAGTTTTTAAATAAAATCATTCTTTCCTCATTTAACATAAAAAATTGGTGAATATTTTCAGAAAGTATTGTGGAACAATGAAGTATGAAGAAATTAACATTAGCTGAAAATATTCCTGTATGGATATCCTAATCAATGAAGATATCATTATAACAATAACTTAAGTTTGGAGGGCATTACCGTTTATTAAGGGCTCGAAAGGATTGAATAACAGCCCAAGGGTTTATTACTGGCCCGAGACGAAGACAAGGGCTATTAATAAGCCAGAGGGCTGTTATTCAGTCCTCAAGGGCCATTAATAAACCAGGATTCCCGACAGAATCATGTTATTACTATTTTTACCGTGGACTGATAATGAATTATGTTTTCATTAATGCCTGCTTCCGGTTCCATGATGCTGTGATTTACTGAGTTTTACCGCCCCGCTAAAACTCTGTTAATATACTAGAGAATGCCTGCTAAAGTGGTAATAATTATACAACAAGAATGATTTTCGAGGGCGTAGGGCTCCATTATCAGACCTACATCAGTGATTAGCAGCCCACCAGTCCTTTAAAGGCCCGAGGCAATAGCCAAGGGCTGCTAATGACTGTAGGGCTGCTAATCACTGATGTAGTTATGGAAGTTGACAACTTGATGTCATCATGTGTGCAGGCCAAGGGCGCTAATGGCTAAAAATATCCATTAGTGCCCTGGTGGGAAATTCCAGTGATCCTTTTAGTAGTGGAACTATGGTTCCTTATTGTCCGCGTAATTTCACATTAATGTGCTAGTAACGCCCCATGAATTGGTAATAGTATCTGTTAGTGACCTAATATTATATCTATGGTATCAGTAAATTCCATAAGGACAAGTGCTTAGGTTTGTGCTCTCTCAGTATGGAAGTTACTGACAATGTGTGTAACATATTTAGTCACTAATAAATTATGTAATGAATATATCTTGTTGGCTAATTTCAAATGTATGGAAATGGCAACTGCTGTGGTTAATAAAGGATAAGATTCTTAGTTGTTTAACGTAAGGTGATTATTGCCTGTTGCCATTTTGATAGATGAATGAAAAAGGGAGATCACTCTGCTGGCAGTGTACAGATCTCAAGTCGTCGACGGATGTGCATGGTACATACACAGCTTGCATCTTAAATTTATTAAGATTCTCAGAAGTTTGTAGGGGTTAAGATATGATGTTGTTTCTTTCGCTGGTGAAGATATCACTTTTCTTCTCTCACTGATATTTTACTCAAGCTTTTGACTTTTTTGAGAAAGCTTAGAGTAATATTGACAAGTTTTTTTTATAGTTATTCTGTGATAACACTGGAAAGGGGAATATTTAGTGATTGTCTGCCGAAATAGAGTTCTTCCCCATTTGTGTGATTAATCTTGATAACCAACACCAGGGATCTTAGTCATCTAAAATAGTTTCAATCTTGAATATAAATAACTTGGGCTTTATACTTACATAGATACCAGTGTCCTGCAAATATTCACTATTCAGAAAACAATTCAATTTTAATTACATTATCGAGTCGAATTCAAGTCAAAATCAGTCATCCAAATATGGAGTTTTTGAATAATGTAAAGAAAAACAGAGTGGAAAGTCCAAATTTTGTACTATACTCCTACTGGCTAATATTCCAACTACATCATCAAAGCATACCTTCAACGAAGGCATGCCTTGATGATGTAGTTGGAATATATTGTAAGCGGAGACTTGAGCCATCACAGTTGGGACAAATCAAGTTTACACCCCCATCCCATCTTCACGATAGCAATTGCGCCTCAATATTCTGCAATGGGTCATCAACAGAAAATGTATGCTCGTTCATATTCAGTTAAAAATTTGTGGGTTCATATTTGATTTAGTATTCGATTTCATTTGAAATACAATATTAGCAGGACCATAGTACATACATAAACCTAATCTTCCTCTCGAATTATCACTATGATACAGTACTACGATCATGTAAGTGGTCTCCCTTCTTACAGTACAGCCTACAATAAAGTGTAAACCAGGATGCGCTAATATTGTGCCATTTGGGTGATATTTGCATCTAATTTGTATCTAAATATCACAATATTTTTAGAGCAATAACACATCAGTTGGTCGTGATTTGTCTGGTCGAACACGCTAAGACGACAAAATCAAAAACCCTATATACATGTACTTGCTATTAACAGCGTGTCCCGCATGTACATGTCTGTGTTGTGAGAAAGCCCAGCACCCCCCACACACACACACTCACACACTGAGTTTTGTTGAATGGAAGATGTGTACAGTAGCACTTTTCACCAACAGGTTATTTATTTATTCATCTATCGGTGTTTTAAGGTCACATATTTCTTCACAATGGCTAATCAGAACCTCAGCAGTTTTACGAGTCGAGGAAACCGGATTACCCAGAGAGAACCACTGAGCAATGGCGAGCAACTGTCAGCTTCCCATCATACTAACTCCACACAAGCAGGGTTAGCATTTGGCTGAAGACAGGTGCACCATCGATGTGAAGTACGCCTTAGTACACAACATCACCATGCCCCACGTGGGCAATGAGGGTGAAGTGTCTTGCCCAAGGACACAACGCAGTTGCCGCAGGTGGGATTCGACCGAGGACCTCTCGGCTTGCAACCTGCACCTCTACCTACTGAGCCACCATGCCCCTTCACCAACAGGTAAAAGTTGCTGTGTTGTACGCTCTTCATTCAATGCTACATTAAGGCTGCATGCCGTCCACGTAGTCCTCAGCAAAGGACTGGAGGTAGGATGTAAAAAGTGAGTAATATATTTTTTCACTGTGCATATTGCATGCCTGGCACACCCAGGCCAGCAAAAAATCACTGGTAGTGCCGCCCCTGTAGGTTAAAATTTAAGTTTAAGGCCCCCCAAGCAACACGGTTGCAGTAGGCCACACTGCCACTCCCAACACAGAATCTTGCCCCCCCCCCCTCCCTTTGACTTTAAAGATTCAGAACGTTATATTTATAAAAGTTTAAACTGCAGTTATGTAAACATACTCTTGAGGACTCTCGTGAAGCCGGGTACATGAATGCCAAAGGAAATCCAAGCTTTAATTGCATCAACACCAATGAATACATCGACTAAGTCGGTTTGTTTAACATAAAAAGCTTTGCATGGCTCAAATCTGCCATATTATTATAAGTATTTGCTCCTCTTCTTTTCATCCAAAAAATTACAAACGATAGTTTTGAAAATATCGCGCTTCGCATGTGTTTGTCATGTGATATTTGCTACAACACGTTGAAAATATCACGTTAATGCTATAGGAATATCACCATAATAAGGTGCTAATATGGTGTCATTAACAAAAGAATATCACCTAATGGTATACTTTGTTATAGGCTGTACTGTATCTGATCCTGATTGGCTTTTGACACACATATACAAATGGGGTGAGGTTTCCTTAACTGGTAGAGTACCATGGCAGATCAGCAGAAAGCCCCAAAATTATTACTGGAAGACCATATTTGGGCTTTGTTCCAAAGTGCAGGAGATACTGCAACTTAAAGGCTTCATGTTCAGTGGATGTGCTTCATATCTTTAAAATGAAATTATTTAGTCAGCTTGGATTTGCCTTGTAAGTTGTTAGGGGCACTCTCCCATAAATTGTAACAAAGCAAATTGTGACGGCTAAAAATATTTTTGCACTCTACCAATTAATAAAATACTGTGAAATCAAGAATAACAAATGCAAAATAGCATCACGGTTTCAGTGTCTCATTCTACATTCTTGTGGGGAGAACAGTGAACACAGAATTTTGATCAGATCGCAGCTGGGTTGCAATCCGGTCAAAATTATCTCTCTAGTCTTGTGATCACAGTACCACATGTATATCTTCAAACAGACCTATTTGCATTTATGTTGGGCTTTTTAATTTCATTAGAACTGATTTTGATATGTAGATATTTATGCACACATAAAATATCTTTATTAGAAGTTTGTTTCATTTTGTGATAAAATTTAATTGTAATATTTTATAATTTTTTATTTTCTTTGACGAATTCCAATTTATTGTAGATGTTTTATGAGATGTTAAAGCTCACTTTGTTGTGATATTTTCTGTGCACACTTGGGTTTGCTAGTATTTTCAACTATTTTCCTCCTCTGTGTGTTCTCAACCTTTCAACTAATGAAATAGTGAAATCCAACCAGTGTTGAAGACATTAATCCTTATTCAAATTTGTTGTTTTTTTAGTGTTTGTTTTTCAAAACATAGCTTATGATACCCTCACTGAAATGAACTTGTCAGGCTCATAACATAAGGGTCTTACAATCTCTAGTTTGAAGGAAAATATTGAAGATATTGGTGAAAAATATTGATATTGACATCTGCAACCTATATTATTTTTGTCTGACCTTACCTAACATTTTGGCCACACCAGCACTGTGCTACACACAAAACAATAATTGAAGAACTGGCACAGTTTGCTGGATTCCCATAATGGAAAAATCTACTCTACTGGTATAAAAGGACCTGGTAACCAAGGCCTGGAGTTAGTGTCCAGTAAAGTGGGAAAGATGTTTATAAACGATTGGCAAAATTCTACTTTATTCAGGTGTTGCGATCATCAAATAGCTTTAGATGCTGAATGTGATCTTAACCCTTTTCCTAATGAATCTGCCACATCTGCCTGTACAATATACAAATTCAGAAGTTGAAAAAAAACTATTTTGAAAAAAATTTGAAAAAATAATATTTGAAATAATGAATTTTGATAACGTCTACATTGGGTAAAGGGTTAAACTAAAATTTTGCTATTCTTTAATTTTGTTCCTGAAAAATATTTCATGACCCTCTCAATCGAACAAGTTAATTAAGCTTGTTTGAATGAGGGGTTCTAATCCAGTTGTAGTTGCAAAAATGGAAATTTTTAATTATTTCTAATTATTTTGTCCTAAGCTAAACAAGTTGGGTAAAAGGGTTTATTCTTACATGCAACACATTATTTAAAAAATAACTCAAAATATTATCTTTTGTTCAAATCAGAACTTGTCATTCCTTATTGGAACAACCTCAACAAACATATTCTACAACTTTTAACAATTAACAGATATTTTCTTTGAGGAAATAAGAATGTGTTGAATGTTATTTATATAAATTTCATAAATAGCTATCTACTTTATGGATAAAAAAGTTTGGATTTATCCTTTGGTTTTCACACTGAAAATATTAATACACACAGCAGCTTTACTGTCACTGACATTATTACTTTGTAGTCGAGTTTTAAAAAAAAAAACCCTTTGGGTCTACTTCTCTTTTTGCTTATAACTTAGTTGTTTCTGGATGGATTTTGATAATATTTGATATGTGACTTGATATGCATGTTCACACCTGATGACGCAAAATAGTGTGTGTTCATTCCTTTTCACAAGAGTCATGGCCCTTTGTTAAAATTGACTAATTTTGAGCTTGATAGCATCTTAATTTCAACAAACGTCAACTGATTTCATTGATACTTGGCACATGTGTTTTAAGGAACAATGTCTTGATCGAGCTAGAAAATAGGCTTGGTCTGATGTACGGTTTTCACAAGAGTCATTGGCCCTTTGTTAAAATCAACTAATTTTGAGCTTGATAGCATGTTAATTTCAACAAACGTCAACTGATTTGACTGATATATGGCACATGGGTTTCAAGGAACAATGTCTTGATTGAGTTCAAAAACAGTATCGGTCCGATGTACGGCAGCAGAATTATTCGGCTGACTTGGTCATTTTTTGCAAATTTTGTGCTTGATAGCGCGACAACTTAAACATCAACCAATTTAATTCATTTTTAGCTCAACTTTGGCAAAGCCAAATTTGAGCTTATGCCATGGCCAGTCGTCCGTCTGGCCTTCTGTCTGTCCGTCAACAATTCAATACGGCTCGGGCTAGAGGCCATATTTATGAACCGATCTTTACGAAACTTCTTGGGTACCTTGGTTTTGACCATGGGACGAGAACAAGTGTTTTTGGGTCCGATCCGAAATTCAAGTTGGCTGCTGGCGGCCATTTTGTACAGACGTAGGTGAAATCAGATTTTTGCACAGAACTTCAATATGAAAGCGCTGATTTGAATAATTTTTTGTATGATTGTTTAGTACCAAGGGATACATCACATATAATACGGGTTTTTTTCTCGTACGTAAATTATGCAAATTAAACTAACTTTGATGTATTTAGTGTTACTTTCAGCACTGTTAGTGCAAATGCCAATACGGCTCGGGCTAGAGGCTGCATTTATAAACTGATCTTTACGAAACTTCTTGGGTACCTTTGGTATCACCGTGGGACGAGAACGAGTGTTTTGGGGTGCGGTCCGAAATTCAAGATGGTCGATAGCCGCTATTTTGTACAAAATTAGGTGCAGTCAGATTTTTGCACAGAACTTCCATATGAAAGCGCTGATTTGAAAAAAATTTTGTGTGAATGTTTAGTACCATGGGATACATCATATATAATACAGGTTTTTTTCTTGTGCAGAAATTACGCAAATTAGATGAACTTTGATTTTTTCAGTGATATTTACACACAGTAAGTACACATGTCAATACGGCTCGGGCGAGAGGCTGTGTTTATCAACTGATCTTCACAAAACTTCTTGGGTACCTCTGTTATCACCTTGGGATGAGAACGAGTGTTTCTGAGTGCAGTCCAAAATTCAAGATGGCTGCCAGTGGCCATTTTGTACCGAAATTAGGTCTGATCAGTTTTTTGTTCACAACTTCTATACGGCTCAGGCTAGAGGCCACATTTATGAACCGATCTTTACGAAACTTCTTGGGTACCTTCGTTATCACTGTGGGATGAGAACGGGTGTTTTTGGGTGTGGTCCGAAATTCAAGATGGCCACCAGCAGCCATTTTGTACCAAAATTAGTGCAATCAGTCTTTTGTACAGAACTTCTGTTTGAAAGTTCTGATTTGAATAAATTTTTGTATGAATGTTTAGTAAAATGGAATCCATCACATACAATTCAGGTTTTTTTCTCATGCAGAAATTATGCAAATTAGATGAATTTTGATTTATTTAGTGCTACTTATACACTGTAAGTGCACATGTCAATACGGCTCGGGCTAGAGGCTGTATTTATCAACCGATCTTCACAAAACTTCTTGGGTACCTTTGTTATCACCTTGGGACGAGAACGAGTGTTTCTGAGTGCGGTCCAAAATTCAAGATGGCTGCCAGTGGCCATTTTGTACCGAAATTAGGTCCAATCAGTTTTTTGTCACAACTTCTATACAGCTCGTATTTATGAACTGATCTTCACGAAATTTCTTGGGTACCTTTGTTTTCATCTTGGGACAGGAATGAGTGTGTTTTGGGGTGCCTTTGTTATCACTGTGCTATGAGAACAAATATTCTGGGGTTCAGTCAGACTCACTCTGGGACTCAAAGATTTCTTTTCTAGTTTAGCATCTGATTGTCACCCACCTTTACAATACTTTACCTATACATTTGTTACAGGCTACGGTCAGTATTTATGTACAGACCGTTACAATACTTTATATGTACCTTTGTTATCAGGTCATTACCTAGATGTTTGTCATTGCTGTGTCACATACTATACATGTACATGTCTTGACAAGTTGAGCTACAGTGTCATTGACACTTTCATTGTTATTTGGTTTTCTAAGAAGATTATCTGAATTGAGTTTGAAAATGGGCTCGGTCCAATATACACCAGCAAAATTATTGGGTTGACTTGGTCATTTTTTGTGAATTTTGTGCTCGATACCTTCACCCACTTGAACAAACGTTAACCCCACAATTCATTTTCATTTTGTGGGTTCCTAGGGACATTTTCTTGATCAAATTCAAAAATGGACTTGGTCAAATTTTAGCTCTATTTGACAACATCGAGTATGAGCTATTGGCATGGATTGCGATCTGTCGTCCGTCCATTTGTCTGTACATTCATCTGTCTATCCATCCATCTGTCTGTCCATCCATCTCTCTGTCCATCCGTCCATCCACAATTCCTTCCCCGTGGGAACCCCGGGAAGTGAAACAGTGCTTGTTTACTGTGGTAAACAAGCTCTGTTTCACTGGTAAAATAGGACCCAGTCACTAATGCTTGGGGTGCGAGTCCTCTAAAATAGGCAACATGGGGTATAAACGATTGACTTTATCTCCATGTTGTGGTCATGATTAGCCATTATGCAGAAGTATGTGACCATAAACAACATTACATAAATATCCACAATTCCTTTAGCACACCCTACAGGCCGCAGCTCTCACCTGATCAGTTCCGAATTTCAAATGTGGCTTTGGGACAATGTCCAGATGGGAGTTATCAACTTTTTTGAATTTCATTGAAAAACATGGCTGCCAGTGACCATCTTATATTTGGCATATAAATTGTCAACAATACCATTGACACACCCAACAGGCCACATCTCTCACCTGATCATTTTCAAATTTCATATGTAGCTTTGGTGTGATGTCAAGATGGGAGCTATTGCATTTTTAGCTCAACTTTGGCGAAGCCAAATTTGAGCTTATGCCATGGCCCGTCGTCCGTCATCTGTCTGTCTGTCAACAATTGGATACGGCTCGGGCTAGAGGCTGTATTTATGAACCGATCTTTACGAAACTTCTTGGGTACCTTTGTTATGACCGTGGGATGAGAACGAGTGTTTTTGGGTGCGGTCCAAAATTCAAGATGGCTGCCAGCCACCATTTTGTACCGACGATGCAGAAATCTGTTTTTTGTACAGAACTTCCATATGAAAGCTCTGATTTGAATAATTTTTTGTATGAATGTTTAGTACCATTGGATACATCACATATAATACGGGTTTTTTTCTCGTGCGTAAATTATGCAAATTAGACTAACTTTGATGTTTTTTGGTGTTACTTTCAGCACTGTAAGTGCAAATGCCAATACGGCTCGGGCTAGAGGCCGTATTTATGAACCGATCTTTACGAAACTCCTTGGGTACCTTTGTTATCACCGTGGGACGAGAACGAGTGTTTTTGGGTCCGGTCCGAAATTCAAGATGGCCGATGGCAGCCATTTTGTACAAAATTTGGGGCAATCAGATTTTTGCACAGAACTTCCATATGAATGCGCTGATTTGAATAATTTTTTTGTGTGAATGTTTAGTACCATGGGATACATCACATATAATACAGGTTTTTTTCTCGTGCAGAAATTATGCAAATTAGATGAACTTTGATTTTTTCAGTGCTACTTACACACAGTAAGTACGCATGTCAATACGGCTCGGGCTAGAGTCTGTATTTATGAACTGATCTTCACGAAACGTCTTGGGTACCTTTGTTATCACCTTGGGACGAGAACGAGTGTTTCTGGATGCGGTCCAAAATTCAAGATGGCTGCCAGTGGCCATTTTGTACCGAAATTAGGTCTAATCAGTTTTTTGTACACAACTTCTATACGGCTCAGGCTAGAGGCCGTATTTATGAACTGATCTTTACGAAACTTCTTGGGTACCTTTGTTATCACCGTGGGATGAGAACGAGTGTTTTTGGGTGTGGTCCGAAATTCAAGATGGACACCAGCAGCCATTTTGTACCAAAATTAGTGCAATCAGTCTTTTGTACAGAACTTCTGTATGAAAGTTCTGATTTGAATAAATTTTTGTATGAATGTTTAGTAACATGGAATACATCACATATAGTACGGGTTTTTTTCTCGTGCAGAAATTATGCAAATTAGATGAACTTTGATTTATACAGTGCTACTTATACACTGTAAGTGCACATGTCAATACGGCTCGGGCTAGAGGCTGTATTTATGAACCGATCTTCACAACACTTCTTGGGTACCTGTGTCATCACCTTGGGACGAGAAGGAGTGTTTCTGGGTGCGGTCTAAAATTCAAGATGGCTGCCAGTGGCCATTTTGTACCGAAATTTGGTCCAATCAGTTTTTTGTCACAACTTCTTCACAGCTCATATTTGTGAACTGATCTTCACGAAACTTCTTGGGTACCTTTGTTTTCACCTTGGGACAGGAATGAGTGTGTTTTGGGGTGCCTTTGTTATCACTTTGCTATGAGAACAAATATTTTGGGGTTCAGCCAGAACCACTCTGGGACTCAAAGATTTTTTTCTAGTTTAGTATCTGACTGTCACCCACCTTTACAATACTTTACCTATACATTTGTTTCAGGCAACGGTCAGTATTTATGTACAGACTGTTACAATACTTTATATGTACCTTTGTTATCAGGTCATTACCTAGATGTTTGTCATTGCTGTGTCACATACTTTACATGTACATGTCTTTGTCTTGACAAGTTGAGCTACAGTGTCATTGACACTTTCATTACAGAATTTCATTGAAAAACATAGGAGGCACGGTGGCTCAGTTGGTAGAGGTGCAGGCTGCAAGCCGAGAGGTCCTCGGTTCGAATCCCACCTGCGGCAACCGCGTTGTGTCCTTGGGCAAGACAATTCACCCCCATTGCCCACGTGGGGGCACGGTGACGCTGTGTACTAAGGCGTACTGCACGTTGATGGTGCACCTGTCTTCAACCAATGCTAACCCTGCTTGTGTGGAGTTGGTATGTTGGGGAGCTCACAGTTGCTCGGTGGTTCTCTCCGGGTACTCCTGCTTCCTCCACCCGTAAAACTGTCACGGTCATGGTTAGCCATTGTGCAGAAATATGTGACCTTAAACACCAATAAATAAATAAATATTGAAAAACATGGCCACCAGCAGCCATCTTATATTTGGCATATAAATTGTCAACAATTCCATTGGCACACCCTACAGGCCACAATTTTCACCTGATTTTTTAAAAAATTTAAAGTTGCTTTGGTGTGATGTCTAGATGGGAGCTATCAAATTTTTTGAAAATTTGTTGAAAAACATCGCTGCCAGCTGCCATCTTGGATTTGGCACATAAATTGTCAACAATTCCATTGGAAAACCCTACAGGCCACATCTCTCAACCAATCAGTTCCAAATTTCATATGTTATTTTGGGGTAATGTCTCGATGGGAGCTATTTAAATTTTCCGAATTTTGATGAACAACATGGCTGCCAACAGCCATCTTAGATTTGGCATATAAATTGTCAACAATCCATTGGCACACCCTACAGGCCACATCTCTCACCCGATCTCTTTCAAATTTCATATGTAGCTTTGACGTGATGTCTAGATGGGAGCTATCAAATGTTTCGGAATTTTGGAGTAAAACATTGCCATCAGCAGCCATCTTGGATTTGGAACATAAATTATGAACAATTCCATTAGCACATCGTACAGGCCACATCTCTCACCCAATCTTTTTCAGATTTTATATGTAGCTTTTGGTGTCGTATCAAGATGGAAGCTATTGAATTTTTCTGAATTTCATTCAAAAACATGGCCCTCAGCAGCCATCTTGCCAGTGGCATATAAATTGTCAACAATTGCATGAGCACACCCTACAGGCTACATCACTCACCCGATTTTGTTTAAATTTCATATGTAACTTTGGTGTGATGTCCACCGGAGCTATCAATTTTTTCTGAATGTTGTTCAAAAACATGGCTGCCATCGGCCATCTTGGATTTAGTATAGAAATTGTCAGCAGTTCCATTAGTACACCCTACAGGTCGCATGCCTCGCCTGATCTTTTTCAGATTTCGTATGTAG
Source organism: Pictodentalium vernedei (assembly GCA_031216915.1). NCBI lineage: Eukaryota > Metazoa > Mollusca > Scaphopoda > Dentaliida > Dentaliidae > Pictodentalium > Pictodentalium vernedei. The sequence goes on along the minus strand of CM062297.1, from coordinate 526,025,474 downwards.
CTTTGATGTTATGTCATTTCTGTAGAAACTTGATTAAATGACTTGGCATTTCTGGAGCTTTCTATTTCGTTCAGTACCTTCAAGGACAAGTTGTGCTGCAGTGTCACTGACACTCATTAGAGTTCATAGCCACCTTAAAATTAGCCACGAAAAATCAACCTGCATGGGCAATGTGAATCCTTGTTTACATTATTAATGTTCTGATGCAATACTTCTATTAACTCTTAACCTGCTGAGCATTTTTGAGATATTTTTCATCAAATCTAGTCATGGCCACTACAAAGCAGCCATGACTAGATTTGATGAAGCATTCATCTAATCTTAATTCAAGAAATCATTGGTTAGAAAGCCCATTCAGTGTACAGGACATAAATTTGGTTAAATGTGCCTGAATTATACTTGTTTCTGTGCCAAGAGACTTCCTGTGCTGGGCAGGAATATCTGTCAGCAGCATGTAAGAAGTTAAATGCAAAAAACACAAACCTTTTAGAAAACCTGAATGGGAGGTGATTCTTAAAAAAACAATGTCTTGAATCACCCCCTGTTGGATCGAGCTGATTAAGGGGTCAGAAGCTATTTTTTTTTAGACAAAAAGTGAAAAATTAATAAATTTGAATGACAATTTTTGTGAATAGTGCTGGCTAATTTTTTTTCTCTTATGTTATAATAATGGTTAACATTTACCCAATGTAATGGCCAAAACCAGCCAGCAATATTCACAAAATTTACCATTCAATTTTCATTTTTTGTCTCAAAAACAAAGCTTATGACCCCTCATTGGAATGAGCTGATTTATCTCATTCCAGTAAGTGGTCAGAACTCAAAAGCTGTATTTTTGATGCAAGAAATAACAAAAATTAGTTATTCAAGAATTTTGTTTGCAAGTGTTGTCTGCCTTTCCTGTTGGGTAAAGGGTTAAACATTGAACGTATTGGTCTATGAGTCTTATTGATATAAATGTTAATTCTTTGTTTTTTTTTACCAACTTGCAAATGCTTGTGGTTCAGATAATTAATGCTGATCATGTGATAAAACATTTATCTTACAACAAGCATTTATTTTCTCCAATTCAAGTAAAAATTCAAAAACTAAATACATCATTTTTAAGGAAGGGAGATTTTCAAAGCTGCACTGGATCACAAAAGAAATCAAATACCAACTTGTAAGCTCACCTGACTGAAAGAGCTACAGTGATCACTCACCATCCATCGTCCATGAACTTGGTGTTTGCACCTGCCCCTCCTAAACCGCTGAATCAGTTTTAGTTACATTTGAAGTGATTGCTTGTTCTGACATCGCATTGTTGTTTTTTTTTAAAAATCAAGTTGCCCAGCCTCTTAGGGAGGGGTTGGGGGGAAAATCCATCAAAATTCTTACAAAATCTTCTTCTCATGAACTAGTCAGTACAATAACTTGTTATTTGGTATGGTGCTTCCTTTTGAGGTGTAGAATCAAATTTGTTCAAATGAAGTTCGTGAAGCAGTATTTAACTTTGTAGTGGGAGGGGCAAAATCTTTGGTCCCCACCCAAAATTTATATTTTCTGAGCCGATGGTCCGATTTGAACCAAATTTGATATGTGGTATTATTGAGTCATAAGTACTTGTTTCATGCAAAAAAACAAAAAAATCTCTTTGCCCGGTGGGAACCCCAGAAGCTAAAAATAGAAATATTTTCAAATGTCCATATTTCCCAAACCACACAGAGCAGAGAACTGTTATTTGGTATGGCACATGCTTGGGACCAGTAGAAGTGACTGGTAAAAAAGAATTGCTATTGGTTGAGTCAGGGTGTTCTATGGGGGGGGGGGGGGGGGGGGGGGGGCATTGAAAAAATGCTGAGTCAGCAGATTTGCAAAAAGTAAAAAACAAATTTCTCCTCAACCACTGATCAGAATCTTTTGATATTTGGTATACAGCATCTACAGGGGGGTCAGATACAAGTTTGGTAAAATGAAGCTCAGTATTTGGGCTGAATACAGGAGCCCAAATTTTGAACTTTAGGGCAATATGGGGAATGATCTTTAAAAAATCTTCTTCATATCCACCAGTCAGAATGCTTTCATATTTGGAATGCAACATCTTTTGAGGGGTCAGATTCACGTTTGTTCAAATCAAGTGCCTGGGTTAATATTTGGGTTCCACATGGAGCCTGAATTTTAAGTCTGTGCAAAATGAGGGAATTTCTTTAAAAATCTTCTTCAGATCCACCAGTCAGAATGCTTTCATATTTGCTATACAACATCTCTGGGGGGAGGAGGGAGATTCAGGTTTGTTCAAATAGGGTCCCTAAGTTAATATTTGGGCTCCCTATAGTAGCCCAAATTTTAACTTAGTGGAATATGAGGTAATTTCTTTAAAAATATTCAGATCCACCAGTCAGAATGCTTTCATATTGCCTTCATATTTGGTATACAACAACCCGGTGGGGGCACATTCTAATTTGTTAAAATCGAGTTCCTGGGTTCATATTTGGGCTTCCTATGTGAGCCCAAATTTTAACTTGGTGTAATATGAGTGAATTTCTTTAAAAATATTCTTCTTCAGATTCACCAGTTAGAAGCTTTTCATATTTGGTATACAACATCTCTTGGTGTGTCAGATTCAAGTTTGTTCAAATCGGGTCCCTGGATTAATATTTGGGCTCCGTACCCCCTTGGGAACCACGGGAAGTGAAGCAGTGCTTGTTTACTGTGATAAACAAGCCCTTTTTCACTGGTAAAATAGGACCCAATCACTTATGCTTGGGGTGTGAATCCTCTAAAACAGGCAACATGGGGTATAAACAATTGACTGACCTTGACTTTATCTCCATGTTGTGGTCATTATTAGCCATTGTGCAAAAGTATGTGACCTTAAACACCAATAAATAAATAAATATTGGGCTCCCTATGTTAGCCCGAACTTTAACTTAGTGCAATATGAGGGAATTTCTTTAAAAGTCTTCTCCCCCAGAACCATCTCTGAGAATGGTTTGATATTTGGCATACAACATCTCTTGAAGGGGCATATTGAAGATTGTTCAAATTGAGTCCCTGAGTTAATATTGGGCTTTTTATGGAAGCCTGAATTTGAACGTAGTGCAGTAGGGAAGAATTTCTTTAAAAATCATCATCTCCAGATCCACCAGTCAGAATCCTTTTGTATTTGGTATACAACATATTTGCCCCCCCCCCCCCCCCCCCCCCCCTACATGGTATTATCCTTCTAAAAATCTTCTCCTTCAGATCCCCCAGTCGGAATGCTTTCACATTTCGTACACAGCATCCTGATGGTGGAAGGGAAGGGCTCAGACCCAAGTTTGTTCAAGTTAAGTTCCTAGGTTGATATATGGACTCCCAAGATTTGCATTACTGGAAATCGGGGTATTATTTCATCTGGTATGGACAACAAAGTTATAAATAAATAAATTACTGTAAAGCCAAAGAGCACCTTCAGGTGGAATTTAGGCTTAAACATTATCTATTATTATTATTATTATTATTAAATAACTTCATTCCTCTGTAGTGTTAACTAGCTTTTGATGCTAACTAAATCCTTCTTTAAACAACTATTGTCAAGTGAGCGTCTTAGGCCCCATGGGGCCTCTTGTTTCTTTTGTGATCCAGTGCAGCTTTAAAAAATCTCCCAAATACTTTGGGCACTTCCCAGGTGGTGCAACATGTTCTAACAATAAAACAAATAAATTCTTACCTGATGGAAACCATGCAAAGTGTAGGGTAGGGTAGTCCTATTTAAGGCCTTGTATTGGATGAGTCTGAATCCTCATGGAAATGATGCTTATTATAAAGTAGTTCCTTGTTTAAATCATGAATTGGTGACTTTTTATTCGGGATGGGAAGATATTGTAAGATGAATTGGTTAATGCCATTATGGAGGATTCCAAAACGGTGTACTGAAGTTTAGATCAGAGGATAATAATATTTATTTCGATGCACCATGTATTCATTCTAAAACTTTGTTTGGCTAATTCTGTTGCAAGTTCGTTAAGTGACGTCAAGATAGTTGGCCCAAAAGAAGGATCACAGAAAGCCGTGAATGTCAAGTAAATAATACATTAAAGCTAGAGTATGGCCAAGGCACCAAAGCTTTTTGAAAATACACGTGGAGTTGGGTGGATATTTGATGTGCATCTGGACAGGTTCAACTCCTGTGCTCGATAAAATATTAACAATGGATCTGAGTATGGCTGGAGTGAATAAAATATTTTTAAGTTTCCCCATTTTATGGTACTGTGTGTATTAAGGAATTCTGATATATTTAAATACAACTTAAGAACTAATGGCTAATTCTTCTTGTTGGAAACGTTTGAGGGGTTCTGCTAAACAAGTTACACTCACATTTTGAAAGAAATGGTCCACAAAAATTTGAATGACAGTTGGGTTTTGCAGTTGCTATATTTGGTTGATTTGTTATATTAAAGGTTAACCCTTGAGGGCCTAATTCCGACTTTACTCACTTTTTCTTAAACAAAACTGGTGCCCCCAACATGCAGTCCTTGGTAAAACTTACAAAGTTACATTCAAAGTGTCTTCGCAAGTCATGAGTGCCTATATTGGCAGACAAGACTTGCTTAGAAGCAGATGCAAAGTAACAGTATGTGGACTGTGAAAGGATAGAAAAATGTATTGGGGATTGCCCCATTGAAGAGTAATGATCTTTGCTAGGCTGAAACAAGAAAATTAGTAAATATTTTAATATTATATGGCAGTAGTGCAGTGTTTTGTGGCCACAAGGAAAATAATTGAATAGTAAAGATTACCTAACCAGTGTGTGTATTACTGATGTATTGAAGAATTATTTGATAAAATGTATCAATAACCTTTTCATAAAAATATATTTTTTAATAAATAGTATTTCTGTATATCATTATTTTGAGTTTTTTCATCCAATATTATTGTTAGGAGCTAGTGGTACAGAGCATCCCACCAAATTGGATATTATTCAATTTATTTATTTATTTTTTGGTGTTTTAAGATCACATATTTATGCACAATCGCTAATCGTGACCGTGACAGTTTTATGGGTGGAGGAAGCCGGAGAAAACCACCGAGCATCGACGAGCAGCTGTCAGCTCCTCAACATTCTAACTCTGTTCAAGCTCTGCTCAAGCAGGGTTACAGCAGTTGAAGACACGTGCACCATCGACGTGCAGTATGCCTTAGTACACGGCGTCATCGAGCCCCCATGTAGGCAACCGGGATAAAGTGCCTTGCCCAAGGACACAATGCGGGTCGGGATCGAACTCGGGACCTCGAGTATTTTTCAATGGGTAGAGAACTAAGTTTTTCTTGGATGCCAAAATTTGTTCCATGTGGTGGCCTTGCTACAATTTATCTATAGTTACTATCCCATAAATTGTACCAAGGTAAAATCAGTACAGATGAAATAAATTCACTTCTAAGATAATGTAAACTTCATCCACAGAATATCAAACCTTAAAGTTGTGGTACCAGCACTTGGTAAGAATGGAGACAAAATATGAGCTTTTGGCACTTATACAGAAAATGAAATAACTATTATTTGCATATATCTTTCAAACACCGAACCATTTGCCATATCTTAAGCATGGTACACATTTACCTGATTTTTGCAAATATGTTGTAGGGTAAATCCTTGTTAATGCAGTAAAATATATTGCAGGGTTCATGCACAATTATTTTGAAATTCAACAGGGCTTCTATTTCATGAAAATGGTTGGGAGAATCCGTACCTACTTTGAGTGTTCCAGGATCTCATGAGGTCGCCATAGTTGAATCCTGGTGTATACTGATAACACATCTTAACCCTTTTCCCAACACAGCTTTTTTAAAACATGAATTTGATAATATTTTAACTGTATATACCAATAAAGCCTTACAAATATGGATGCCACTGGAACTGGCTCATTGAGCCGGTTTCAATGACAGCCTTATTTGTACAATTTCATTGACAAAGTGTCGGGATATTTCAGGTCATGTTAGTCTTGTATTGGTGAATTTGTTAGGTAAAGGGTTAAATTGACTCAATTCTTTTCACGTGAATCCTAGCAGAGGTGCTGCGAGAATCTACATGGGATTCTCGCTGGTTTTGTTGCAGGAATACTTGCGAGAATCAATTCTTGGATTCTCGTTGAAATATAAGCCCTGTTCTGAGGCCTTTTTAAGGCCAGACTGACTGTTGTTTGCAGTATTTTAGTTGTTTAACCATTCTGCGACACATAAAAACGATAATGACAATATAATTCGTCTCGTTATTTATTTATTGGTCTTTAAGGTCATATACTTATGCACAATGGCTAATGGTGACTGACAGTTTTACGGGTGAAGGAAGCCGGAGAGAACCACCGAGCATCGACGAGCGACTGTCAGGTCCTCAACATTCTAACTCTGTTCAAGCTCCGCTCAAGCGGGGTTACAGCGGTTGAAGACATGTGCACCACCGACGTGCAGTAGGCCTTAGTACACGGCGCCATCGCGTATAGTTTGATGAAGTTGGTGTGCGGGCGGCTGGACGGACTCTGGACGAAACCTTTCTCACCGCGATAACATTCACAAATATTAATGGATTCGGTCAATATTTGGTGTGAGAGAATGTCTTATTAATGTCTTGAATGAGTTCGAAAACTATTACGGTTTGGTCATACTGAGCGGAGTTATGGCCTTTAATTAGATAATTAGGGCCCCGCCGAGAGGCGGACGCCCTATAGTGATCGCTCCGTCCGTCCGTCCGTAATCTTTCTCTCTTAATAGATAAGGTTTTGATATTTGACATGTGCGTATATTTTCTCAAGATGATGTGTCGGGTACCACGGTTGCCATGCTTTGACCTTGCATGGCAACCGTGGTACCCGACACATCATCTTGACCTCAAGGTCAAATTATTCCGAAATCGGGGTTCTTTTCTGACAAGTTCGTGTCCGGGCTGTAACTTTTTTCCCTTAATAGATAGGGTTTTGGTATGTGGATAGATTATCTCAAGACGACGTGTCGCGTACCAAGGTTGCCATGCTTTGACCTTGAACTTTGACCTCAAGGTCAAATTATTCCGAATTCGGGGTTCTTTTCTGACAAGTTCGTGTCCAGGCTGTAACTTTTTTCCCTCAATAGATAGGGTTTTGATATTTGGTATGTGGGTAGATTATCTCAATGCGGTGTGTCGCGTACCACGTTTGCCATGGTTTGACCTTGAACTTTGACCTCAAGGTCAAATTATTCCGAATTCGGGGTTCTTTTCTGATAAGTTCGTGTCCGGGCTGTAACTTTTTTCTCTTAATAGATAGGGTTTTGATATTTGGTATGTGGATAGATTATCTCAAGACGACGTGTTGCGTACCAAGTTTGCCATGCTTTGACCTTGAACTTTGACCTCAAGGTCAAATTATTCAGATTTTTTTTTTTTTTTTCTGACAAGTTTGTGTCTGGGCTGTAACTTTTTTCCCTTAATAGATAGGGTTTTGATGTTTGGTATATGGGTAGATTATCTCAAGACGATGTGTCGCGTACCACGGCTGCCATGCTTTGAACTTGAACTTTGACCTCAAGGTCAAATTATTCCGAATTTGGGGTTCTTTTCTGACAAGTTCGTGTCCGGGCTGTAACTTTTTTCCCTTAATAGATAGGGTTTTGATATTTGGTATGTGGATAGATTATCTCAAGACGACGTGTCGCGTACCAAAGTTGCATGCTTTGACCTTGAAGTTTGACCTCAAGGTCAAATTATTCAGATTTTCTTTTTTTTTTTTTCTGACAAGTTCGTGTCCGGCTGTAACTTTTTTCCCTTAATAGATAGGGTTTTGATATTTGGTATGTGGATAGATTATCTCAAGACAACGTGTCACGTACCAAGGTTGCCATGCTTTGACTTGAAGTTTGACCTCAAGGTCAAATTATTCAGAATTTGGGGTTTTTTTCTGACAAGTTAGTGTCCGCGAAGGGATTTATCAGATTTTACCTATTGCTTGAAATATTTTAGTATTACGGTTCACATCAGTTTATACCTAACATCGGTTAGTTGCTGCGGGGCCCGCAGAGATGGATTCCATCTCCTTGATATCTAGTTTTTGCCTGTTTTTAGCTTGTTAGCGTGATAACTTGAACAAATATCAATGCATTCGGTCAATATTTGGTGTGCGTGACTTAACAATGTCATGAATGAGTTTCAAAACTGGTACAGTTCAGGCATACTGAGCGGAGTTATGGTCCTTAATTAATTGAGCGACGTGAAGTTAATTACTTATTCCTTATTTGACATTTGACATTTTTTATTCCATCAAAACAGGAGAAATGGTTGATTGACTTGTTGCCCATCCCCATATGACCCCTCTTTATGGGGCAACCGAGGCCCTAAAAGTGACAACCTCCCAGAAAACCTTCTCGATGGGCAAATCTGATCAAATAAAAGGTGTTGAAGTGTGGCACAAATGAAGACGAGTTGATTGACATGTTGCCCATCCCCATATGACACCTCTTTATTGGGCAACCAAGGCCTTAAAAGTGACAACCTCCCAGAAAACCTTCGAGATGGGCAAATCTGATCAAATAAAAGGCGCTGTAGGGTGGCACAAATGAAGACGAGTTGATTGACATGTAGCCCGTCCCATATGACGCCTGTGACGCCCACTTTTGTAGTAATTACCACTTTTGTGGTAGCTCACCACTTTTGTGGTAGCTCACCACTTTGTCGTAACGTCGCCCACTTTTGTAGTAAAATGAGGTCTCCATTTTTGTAGTAACCGTTGCCCACTTTTGTCATAAAAAAAACAAAGTCACCACTTTTGTAGTAACGTTTTTACCACTTTTGTAGTAAAATATTTCCCAGTTTTCAAAGGCTAAAATTATTCGCGCGATATGATCAGAGTTAAATCATAGAATTTTCCCTTTCTCACTGATGGAACGTTGTATAATTCGACCCAAAACTTATATTGACCAATTGCTTTGGGAAATCCATGCAAAAAAAAATTTGGCACTTTAACCCTTTACCTAATACGGCATTTATTGAGAATATTAAATTTCGTATTTTTCCAATATAAGTTCCTCCTATTTTCAATGAAACTACACATTGTATACACATTTGGATATCATTAGAACCCCAATTCTGATAATATCCGAATTTCAATAGTTTGCGAGAAATTTTGGAGATATTTAAGGCTATTTTAAGCTTAATGTGCTCAATGTTCGGGCCGTTTTCGTCTTTATGTTGGGTAAGTGGTCAGCGTTTGACGCCTTCAGTCCGGTGGCAGCTGACCGCACATATCCATTCTATAAAACGCATTTTCAATCGGTATATTCCTCCCAGTCAGTCTGCAAGTATGCATGAATACTTGAATATTGCATTATATTATAAATATTGCTTGTGTGGATATTTTAGGGGCAACTCGTTTTATGCGTCTTGTTGTGGCTTCTATAAATAGGGGTGTGTGGGGGGGGGGGGGGGTGGATCTTGAGGCTTGCGATTTTAGAATACGGTTTTAGCTACTCTTTAAGCTCATTTAAAAATTATTAAAATCTTCGAATTTATCATTTTCCCATTCCTAACACAAATGTCGACAAAGGAATACACATTGTTAGTACGCATCGCTGGCGGTCTGAACTCGCTTGCTCATGTGGGTCACAATGACACCGTGCATTAAGGCGCACTGCACGTCGATTGTGTACGTCTTGATGTTGGAGAGCTGATAGCTGCTCGTCCGTGCTCACCACGACGTTGTCTGTGAGGGTGGGGATGGGAAGAGAGGCTTTGGGGACTTCAGTTTCCCCCGCTTGTAGAGCTTTTATCGACACTGAACGATTCTGCTGTTGAAGTGTCTTTAAATTCAGACGGGTTTCTCTATTACAAAACAAAGGTTTTTTTTCTGAAATCACTACCTGATGGCCCTACATACAAATCCATAGTTTCAGCCTGATCGCCCCAGTAGTTTCCGAGATCGTTACTGCGCATGCGCCAAGACGGACTCCCACCCCAGGTCCGATGGATGGAAAACCTTTCCAGGACCGAACTACATAAGCAAGCTAAGTTCCGTCCCGATCGGCCCAGCCGTTTTCGAGTCTATAACGAAAACACACACACACAGCGGCATATTAAAAGGAAAACCTAAAACGTTTCAGTAGGAAATGTCTGTGCCAGAGCGATTATTTAACCTCAAACACACACCCTCACACACACTCACACACACACACACACACACTCTCTCTCTCACACACACACACCCTCACTCTGACACACACACACACACCCTCACACAGAGACACACAAGCTCAAATATATAGTAGACTAGCTGGGGTGCCCGACTTCGTCCGGGCTACCGAGATAGTCACTGTGCATGCGCAAAGATTGGCTAACACGCCATAGCCGACGGTGGCAAATCACTACCCGGTGGAACGTACATACAAATTCTAGGTTTCGTCCCAATCGGATTTGTAGTTTCCGAGATCGTCACTGCGCATGCACAATGATAGGCTGTCACCTCACAACCGACAGAGGCCAGTTAATTCCCGACATACAAATCCCAGGTTTCGCTCAAATCGGGCCAGTAGTTACCGAGATCGTCATAGTGCATACGCGAGGATAGGTCCCCCACTCCAGAGCCGATGGTGGCAAATCACTACCCGATAGACCATACATACAATTCCCAAGTTTTGTCCTGATCGGCCCAGTAGTTTCCGAGATCGTTACTGCGCATGCGCGAAGATAGGTCCCCACCGCATACCCGACGGTGGCAAATAATTAACCGATGACCATACATACAAACACCAAGTTTTGTGCCGATCGGCACAGTAGTTTTCGTGATAAATACTGTGCATGCGCGAAGATGGCCCCCACCAAAACCCGGGAAGGTTTTAATCTATTCGGACACGTGGGTGGGGCCATCTTAGAGCATGCGCAGTGACAATCACGAAAACTACTGTGCCGATGGCTTAAAACCTGAGATTTGTATGTAAGTTCCATCCAGCAGTGTCCTGGGCCACTCAAATTGCTCATGCTCGGCTCAGCTGTCCATGTAAATCATTCCTGTACGGAGTAGGGCCTCGAGCTAGTCTATAAAACATTTAAGTTTATTTGTCTGCGTCTGTGTGTGTGTCTGTCTGTTGGTTTACTATAGAGTCGAAAACGTCTGGACATATCGGGACGAAACGTGGCATGCACATGTAGTTTGGTCCTGGGAAGGTTTCCGCCCATTGGACCTGGGGTGGGGGGCCCATCTTCACGTATCTGTCTGTCTGCCTGTGTGTTCGCTATAGACTCGAAATCGAATGGGTTGATTGGGACGGAACTTGGCAGGCGTATATATTCCGGTCCCGGGAAGCTTTTCCACCCATCGGACCCAGGGTGGGGATGTGCAGTGACAATCTCGGAACTACTTTTGCGATCGGGACAAAACTTGGGATTTGTATGTATGGTCCATCGGGTAATCATTTGCCATTATAGGGTATGGGGTGGGAGCTCATCTTTGCGCATGCGCAGTGACAAAAACTCATTCGCCATCATCGGGTGTGTGTACGGTCAATCGGGTAATGATTTGCAGGGGTGGAAGCCAATCTTTGCGCATGCGCAGTGAAAATTTCGGCCCCCCCCATCTAGTCTATCTATATATTTGAGTAATCTTGCTTGTCCATTTGTCTGTCTGTAGGTATAGTCTCGAAAACGTCCGGGTTGATCTGGGAAGAAATTTGGCATGGGTGTGTAGTTCGAGCCCGGGAAGGTTCTACGCTATTCGAGCGTGGGGTGGAGACCCGTCTTCGCTCATGCACAGTGACGATCTCAGAGACTACTGGGCCGATCGGGACGAAACCTTGGATGGGGTCCATCGTGTAATCATTTGCCATTGTCGGGAATGGGGTGGTGCCCGGCTTCGCGCATGCGCAGTGACGATCTCGGAAACTACTGGACCGATCGGGACGAAAACTGGCATTTGTATGTATGGTCTTTCGGCTATGGGGCGGGAGCCAATCTTTGCGCATGCGCAGATGCGCAGTGACAAAAGTCCGGACAAAGTCGGGCACCCAGCTAGTGTACTGTATATTTGAGTCTGTCTGTCTGTCTGTCTGTCTGTCTGTCTGTCTGTCTGTTCGCCATAGACTCAAAAACGACTCGGCCGATCGGAACGAAACTTGGCGTGCGAAAGTAGTTCGGCCCTGGGAAGGTTTTCCACCCATCGTACCGGGGAGGGGGGATCTTCGCGCATGCGCAGTGACGTTCTCTGAAACTACTGGGCCGATCCGGACGAAACTTAGGATTTGTATGTAGGGTCCATCGGGTAGTGATTTGCCATCGTCGGGTGTGAGGTGTGTTCCCGTCTTCGTGCATGCGCAGTGACGATCAAGGAAACTACTCGGCGGTTTGGACGATTACGTATAATTTTCATCAGGTAGTCTTCTGGGGCACTTGGCGCCGGTGTTCTGTTTCTTATTTTGCAATATCTTCTGAAGAAAGAAACATGATCATGTGCGCGGGAATATTAAAGGTTACAAGTTTATGAAAGAACTGTTTGCCTTTTCCATTTGCTAAATAATACAATTGAAACTTTCACTTTTCGCTCACAGAATTTGAGTTCCCGTCCCCTACTGGTAAACGCTCGTTGAGCCTTTTAGTGTTCCGGGATGGAATGGAAAATAATAAAAAAAACACATTTCTGCCAAATTAATAAATGTTTCATTTTGTGCTTTCAAAACATACTCTATGACTCTAACTGGAATGAGCTCGGCGAGCACGTTACAATGAGAGCCTATAAGCTATGTTTCGACAGAAAAATGCAAAACAAGCAGATAACAGGAAACTGAATTGCTCTTTCAAAATGAAGTTTGTATGTCTATTTTTGTCTCATAATAAATAAAAACACATTTTTGTGTGCATTGAATCATTTTTCGTACGAAAAATGATTTAGTTTAGAATTGAAATGATGGGGATCCATGTTAGCCAGGTATTGAAGTACCTAATCTGTTGTTCTGCCAGGTATTCGTGCCACATGCTAACCAAGAAGAGACAATGATAATGGTTCTAACTTATATTCTGTAACTGGTGCTTTAAGTGATGCGAGTATTGGGCTTCGAGTGTAGGGCCCAAGACGTGAGACAAACAAAAAAAACTGTTTTCAGCCCCTTAGATTGGCTCGGAAAAAGTAACACTGGGCTGCGTATACATGTAAGTAATGCAAAATGTGGGGAAGGGGAGGGGAGTCCAAGGCTTTGCTTATATCTAAATTACTCTGGAACCAAGTACCGGGAGCCCCTGGAAGCCAGAAACAAGGAAACGCTCAAATGGAAGTGCCCACCGCCACTTTTCCGACAGTCATTTCTTCGTCAATCATATATGTACCATTTTCATCTTATCTCGAACTACTATAAATAATTATTAATTACTTCATTCATTAATTATTATTCCCTCCATATTTGACGTCTGGGGACAAATGGCCTATTTGGTCCAGGAAGACCTACAAAATAATCAACCAATTGTTATATTCATATTATGAACATAACAATTGATTGATTGGTTAGTAGTTGTAACAAACAACCAAATTACCTCCAATAAATCTCAAACTTTTCAGCAACCGTACAAATCACGGCAAATTCTCATAAATTAACTTAACTTAATTAAGCACCACACCAGAGAGATGAAAAGTATTCAAACATTCCATATATTTGATCATTCACCTATGTTTTGGTCCATGGAAACTGTTTCCTAAATCAGATGTCAGTGTTGGATCTCCTGCAACCCCTTTTTACAGCCGAAGTGTTCTCTAAGAATTTGTGACAACCGCTCTCATCTTTGACTTTGGGGACCTAACCTCCCCCCCACCCCCACCACCACCCCTGCTCATCGCTATGTAAGTCTCTCCTCGACGGGATTTTCCTACATGTGTCAACGACGTTTAATTTGAAAGCGTGCGTGCATATTTATGTACGTAATACTCACCTGTTTTGAATATTCGTCTTCAGATTAAATTTCGCAATAAAAGCTTCTCTTCACAAGGGAAAAATAATCTTCCCTTTACAAGAAAAATAGCGCAAAGATGCAGTTTCAGTTATAAAAAAAGAGCCCACTAAAAAGCAAAATTGCAAAAATGTCATTATTACGGTTTTGCTACAGGTGCGTCTTTTTTAATGATAGAAATCGACAACTTCGTGTATCTTTACCATTTCGACATGATAAAAGTCGACAACTTTGATTTTCCCCCAAAGGACCAGCACCTCAACATCAAAGAATAGCACAGGGAATCCGGTCTGTTAGAAATGTTATGTTATCAAAATTACAAAGAATTAACCTATGAAACTTTGGGCAGAGAGTTCCGTTTCGTCGATCTGAAAATCTTTGATCTAAGTCCCTGCCAATTCACACCCTTCTCATCTGAATGAAAAAGGCTGAATCTGAAATGAAACGGCCAAAACATAGTATCGTCAAAACCTTTTGTAACGTTTGGGAAATGCCAAGGTTGATTAATTTTGGTTAAACACTTAAACAGCCAGAGTCATAGAGTGCTGGACAGTGTCACTGAGAGGAAGCCGGGGGAGAACTATCGGACAGAGACGAGTCACTGTCAAACTGTTTAAGTTACTAATCCCACTGAAGTAGGGTTAGCATTGGTTAAATGTACGGACATACTCAATGAGCGGCATGCCTTATCACACAACGACATACTTGAATATAAAATACACAATATGTAATCACAAATAGAAACCCCACAAAAACTTTTTAAACGATTTGACACCCCACCCACATATGCCCATAGTACTGGCTGAAAGACGAACGGACAGACCGAATATATTCCTGTCATGGTAATCTCAACAAACAGAGCTCAACATAAAATAAAAAGATGAAGATGAAAATCTGATCATTTCGTGTGGACATCTGAATTGAAATGGTTTGTTCAAATTTTCAAAGTCTAACAGTTTTTGAAAATGTTACTACAAAAGTGGTAAAAAAGTTCCTACAAAAGTGGTGACTTTGTTTTTTTATGACAAAAGTGGGCAATGGTTACTACAAAAGTGGAGACCTCATTTTACTACAAAAGTGGGCGACGTTACTACAAAAGTGGTGAGCTACCACAAAAGTGGGCGTTTTCTACTACAAAAGTGGTGAGCTACTACAAAAGTGGACAGTTACTACAAAAGTGGGCGTAACAGACCCCTCTTTATGGGGAAAACAAGGCCCTAAAAGTGACAACCTCCCAGAAAACCTTCTAGATGGATGGGCAAATCTGATCAAATAAAAGGTGCTGCAGTGTGGCACAAATGAAGACGAGTTGATTGACATGTTGCCCGTCCCCATATGACCCCTCTTTATGGGGTAAACGCCCCTAAAAGTGACAACCTCCCCGAAAACCTAGATGGGCAAATCTGATCATAATAAAAGGTGCTGTAGGGTGGCACAAATGAAGACGAGTTGATTGACATGTTGCCCGTCCCCATATGACCCCTCTTTATGGGGCAACCAAGGCCCTAAAAGCGACAACCTCCCAGAAAACTTTCTAGATGGGCAAATCTGATCAAATAAAAGGTGCTGCAGGGTGGCACAAATGAAGACGATTTGATTACCATATTGCCCGTCCCCATATTACCCCTCTTTATGGGGCAACCAAGGCCCTAAAAGTGACAACCTCCCAGAAAACCTTCTAGATGGTCAAATCTGATCAAATAAAAGGTGCTGCAGGGTGCTACAAATGAAGACGATTTGATTACCATATTGCCCGTCCTCATATGACCCCTCTTTATGGGGCAACCAAGGCCCTAAAAGTGACAACCTCCCAGATGGGCAAATCTGATAAAATAAAAGGAGCTTAGGGTGACACAAACGAAGACGAGTTGATTGACATGTTGCCCGTCCCCATATGACCCCTCTTTATGGGACAACCAAGGCCCTAAAAGTGGCAACTACCCCCCCCCCCCTCCCCCAGAAAACCTTCCAGATGGGCAAATCTGATCAAATAAAAGGAGCTGTAGGGTGACACAAATGAAGACGAGTTGATTGACATGTTGCCCGTCCCCATATTACCCCTCTTTATGGGGCAGCCAAGGCCCTAAAAGAGACAACCTCCCAGAAAACCTTCTAGATGGGCAAATCTGATCAAATAAAAGGTGCTGTAGGGTGGCACAAATGAAGACCAGTTGATTGACATATTGCTCGTATTGACATCGCGGATAAACTTGCGTTAACCTAGCGGATAGACTCCGCGAGTATATCCCCGAGTTTAACGCGAGTTAATCCGCGATGTCAACGCGTTTTTATGCGCGTGGTTAACGCGAGTTTAACGCGAGTTAATCCGGGACGGTAACGCATGTTTCACCGCTAGGTTAACGCGAGTTTATCTGCGATGTTAACGCGGGTGTAACGCAAGTTTAACGCAAGTTAATCCATGATGTTAACGTGTGTTTACCCGCGAGTTTAACGCGAATTTAAGGCGAGTTTTACGCTAGTTAATCCGCGAGGTTAACGCGCGTTTATCCCTGAGGTTAATGCGAGATTAACACGACTTAATTCGCGACGGTTAACGCGTGTTTATCCGTGAGATTAGCGCGAGTTTATGCGCGACGTTAACGCGAGTTTATCCGCGAGATTAACGCGAGTCTATCCGTTAGGTTAACGCAAGTTTAAAGCGAGGTTAACTCGAGTTTAACGCGAATTCATCCTCGAGGTTAACTCGAGTTTAACGGGAGATTATCCGTGTTGTTAGCGCGAGATTATCCGTGAGGTTGGCGTGTGTTTTACACGAGTTTATCCGCAAGGTTAAAGCGAGTCTAACACGAGTTTATCCGCTAGGTTAACTCGAGTTTAACGCGCGTTTATCGGCGATGTTAACGCGAGGTTATTCGCGAGGTTATCCGCGAGGTTATTGCGAGTTTATCCGCGTTGTTAGCAAGAGTTAATCCGCGCGGTTAACGCGAGTTTATCCATGACGTTAACGCGAGTTTATCCGCGAGGTTAACTCGAGGTTAACGCGAGTTTATCCGCGTTGTTAACCCGAGTTTGACGCGAGGTTATTGCGAGATTATCCGTGTGATTAGCACGTGTTCAACGCGAGTTTATCCAAAGGTTAACGCGTGTTTAACACGAGTTTATCCACGAGATTAACTCGAGTTTAACGCGCATTTATCGGCGATGTTAACGCGAGTTTATGAGCTAGGTTATCCCAAGTTTATCCGCGATGTTAGTGCGAGTTAAACGCGAGGTTAACGCGAGTATGACACGTGTTCATCTGCGAGGTTATCTGCGATGTTAAAGCAAGTTTTACTCGAGTTTAATGCTAGTTAATCCGCGAGGTCAACGAGTGCTTTTCGGCGCGGTTAGCGCGAGTTTATGCGCGACGTTAACGCGAGTTTAACGCCAGTACATCCGCAAGATTAACGCGAGTTTTTCGCGGAGGTTATCGCGAGGTTATCGCTCGTTTATCCGCGTTATTAGCGCGAGTTTGACGCTAGGTTCGCGAGGTTAACGGGAGATTGGCGCTAGTTTATCGGCGAGGTTAACGGGAGTTTAACGCGAATTTGTACACGAGATTATCGCGAGATTATCCGTGTTGTAAGGTAGAGTTAATTCGCGAGGTTAACGCGAGTTTATCCGTGAGATTAGCGCGAATGTAATGCCTGTTTATTCACGATATTAATGCGAATTTATACGCAAGGTTATCGCGAGATTATCCGTGTTGTAAGGTAGAGTTAATTCGCGAGGTTAACGCGAGTTTATCCGTGAGATTAGCGCGAATGTAATGCCTGTTTATTCACGATATTAATGCGAATTTATACGCAAGGTTATTGCGAGTTTATATCGAGGTTAACGTGAGTTTATCCGCGAGGTTAACGCGAGTATATCCCCGAGGTTAACACAGGATTAACACGAGTTAATCCGCGATGTTAACGCGTGTTTATCCGCACGGTTAATGCGAGTTTATCCGTGAGGTAATCCGTGAGGTTAACGTGACATTATCCGCGATGTTAACGCGCGTTTATCCGCGAGTTAATCAGCAAGGTTAACGCGACTTTAACCCGGGTTTATTCGCAAGGTTAACTCGAGTTTAGCGCGAGTTTATCCGCGAGTTTAACGCGTGTCTAACGCGAGTTTATCCACGAGGTTAACGCCCGTTTATTCACTTATTCGCGAGGTTATTGCGAGTTTATCCGCGTGGTTAGCGCGAGTTAAACGCAAGGTTAACGCGAGTGTAAAGCGAATTTATCCGCGAGGGTATTGCGAGCTTATCCGCGTTGTTAGGAACAGTTAATCCTCGAGGTTATCGAGAGACTATCCGTGAGGTTAGCGTGTGTTTAACGCTAGTTTATCCGCAAGGTTAACGCGAGTTTAACACGAGTTTATACCCATGAGGTTAACTCGAGTTTAACGCGAGCTTATCGGCGATGTTAACGCGAGTTTATGGCGAGGATATCACGAATTTACCCGCGTTGTCAGCGCGAGTTAAACGCGATATTAACTCGAGTATAAGGCAAGTTTATCACCTAGGTTATTGCGAGTTTGGCGCGAGACTATCCGCGACGTTCACGCGAGTTTATCCGCGAGGTTACCACGAATTTATCCACGAGGTTAACTCGAGTTTAACAGGCGTTTATCCGCGAAGTTAACGCGATTTGGCGCGTGTTCATCCACGAGTTTAACGCGAGTTTATCTGCGAGGTTAACGCGAGCTTTACGCGAGTTTAACGCATGTTAATCCACAAGGTTGACGCGAGATTAACGCTACTAACCTGTGTTAATCGACGCGATTAGCCCGAGTTCATGTTCGACGTTAACGCGAGTTTAAAACGAGTTTAGTCCCGAGAATGACGCGAGTCTATCCGGTAGGTTAACGCGAGTTTATCCGCGATGTTAACTCGAGTTTTCAGGCAGTTTATCCGCGATTATAACGCGAGTTTATGAACAAGTTTATCAGGAGTTTATCCGCGTGTTTTTCGGCGAGTTTCTCCGTGAGGTTAACGTGAGTTTGGCACGTGTTTCTCCGCGAGTTTAACGCGAGTATATCCTCGAGGTTAACAACTGATTAACGCGAATTAATCCACGAGGTTAACGCGAGTTAATTCAGGAGATTAATACGAGTTAATCCGCGAGGTTAGCGCGAATTTAACGAGTGTTTGTCCGCGAGTTGAACGCGAGTTTATCCCCGAGGTTAAATCGAGATTAACGCGAGTTTATCGGCGAGCTTAACGCGAGTTTAACGCAAGTTTAACGCGAGGTAATCCGCGATGTTAACATGTGTTTAGCCGCGAGTTTATCCCCGAGGCTAAGGCGAGGCTAACGCGAGTTAATCTGCGAAGTTGCCGCGTGATTATACGCGACGTTAACGCGAATTTAACGCGTGTTTGTCTGCGAGTTTAACGCGAGTATATCCCCGAGGTTAACACGAGATTAGCGCAAGTTAATCCGCGATGTTAACACGTGTTTTTCCGCGCAGTTAATGCGAGTTTATCCGCGAGGTAATCCGTGAGGTTAACGTGAAACTATCCCCGATGTTAACGCGCGTTCATCAGGGAGTTAATCAGCAAGGTTAACGCGCCTTTAACCCGAATTTATTCGCTAGGTTAACTCGAGTTTAGCGCGAGTTTATCCGCGAGTTTAACGCGAGTTTATCCACGAGGTTAACGCCCATTTATTCGTTTATTCGCGAGGTTATCACGAGTTTATCCGCGTCGTTAGCGCGAGTTAAATGCAAGGTTTGCGTGAGTTTAAAGCGAATTTATCCGCGAGGTTATTGCGAGCTTATCCGCGTTGTTAGGGACAGTTAATCCGCGAGGTTATCGCGAGATTATCCGTGAGCTTAGCATGTGTTTAACGCTAGTTTATCCGCAAGGTTAACGCTAGTTTAACACGAGTTTATCCACGAGGTTAACTCTAGTTTATCGGCAATGTTAACGCGAGTTTATGCGAGGTTATTGCGACTTTACCCGCGATGTTAACGCAAGTATGAGGCGAGTTTATCACCTAGGTTATTGCGAGTTTGGGGCGAGTATATCCGCGACGTTCACGCGAGTTTATCCGCGAGGTTACCACGAATTTATCCGCGAGGTTAACTCAAGTTTAACGGGCGTTTATCCGCGAAGTTAACGCGATTTGGCGCGTGTTCATCCACGAGTTGAACGCGAGTTTATCTGCGAGGTTAACGCTAGCTTTACGCGAGTTTAACGCGTGTTAATCCACAAGGTTGACGCGCGATTAACGCTAGTTAATCCACGACAATAACTGGTGTTAATCGACGCGGTTAGCCCGAGTTCCTGTTCGTCGTTAACGCGAGTTTAAAGCGAGTTTATTCCCGAGATTAACGCGAGTCTATCCGGTAGGTTAACGCGAGTTTATCCGCGAGGTTAACTCGAGTTTTCAGGCAGTTTATCCGCGATCATAACGCGAGTTTATCCGCGTGTTTTTCGGCGAGTTTCTCCGTGAGGTTAACGTGAGTTTGGCACGTGTTTGTCCGCGAGATTAACGCGAGTTTATCGGCGAGCTTAACGCGAGTATAACGCAAGTTTAACGCGAGGTAATCCGCGATGTTAACGTGTGTTTAGCCGCGAGTTTAACGCGAGTTTATCCCGGAGGCTAAGGCGAGTTTAACGCGAGTTAATCTGCGAGGTTGACGCGTGATGATTATACGCGACGTTAACGCGAATTTAACGCGTTTGTCTGCGAGTTTAACGCGAGTATATCCCCGAGGTTAACACGAGATTAATGCAAGTTAATCCGCGATGTTAACGCGTGTTTATCCGCGCAGTTAATGCGAGTTTATCCGCGAGGTAATTCGCGAGGTTAACGTGACATTATCCCCGATGTTAACGCGCGTTTATCAGGGAGTTAATCAGCAAGGTTAACGCGCCTTTAACCCGAATTTATTCGCTAGGTTAACTCGAGTTTAGCGCGAGTTTATCCGCGAGTTTAACACGAGTTTATCCACGAGGTTAACGCCCGTTTATTCGCGAGGTTATCACGAGTTTATCCGCGTCGTTAGCGCGAGTTAAACGCAAGGTTAACGTGAGTTTAAAGCGAATTTATCCGCGAGGTTATTGCGAGCTTACCCGCGTTGTTAGGGACAGTTAATCCGCGAAGTTATTGCGAGATTATCCATGAGCTTAGCACGTGTTTAACGCTAGTTTATCCACAAGGTTAACGCTAGTTTAACACGAGTTTATCCACGAGGTTAACTCGAGTTTAACACGAGTTTATCGGCAATGTTAACGCGAGTTTATGCGAGGTTATCGCGAATTTACCCGCAATGTTAACGTGAGTATGCAGCGAGTTTATCAGCTAGGTTATCGCGAGTTTGGCGCGAGTATATCCGCGACGTTCACGCAACAATAACGCGAGTTTATCCGCGAGGTTACCACGAATTTATCCGCGAGGTTAACTCGAGTTTAACGGGCGTTTATCCGCGAAGTTAATGCGATTTGGCGCGTGTTTTTTTTGCGAGGTTAACCCGAGCTTTACGCGAGTTTAACGCGAGTTAATCCGCGAGGTTAACTTGTGTTTATCGGCGCGGTCAGCGCGAGTTTATGCGGCAGATTAACGCGAGTTTATCCGCTATATTAATGCGAGTTTGTGCGCAAGGTTATCGCGAATTTATTCGCGTTATTAGCGCGAGTTTAACGAGGTTAACTCGACTTTATGTACGACGTTCACGCAAGGTTAACTCGAGTTTAACGCGAGTTTATCGGCGATGTTAACACGAATTTATGCGGGAGGTGATCATGAGTTTATACGCGTTGTTATCGCGAGTTTTTCCGCGAGGTTAACGCGTTATCAACGCGTTATCATCGCGGATAAACTCGTGCCAAACTCGCGATAACCTAGCGGATAAACTCCTGTCAAACCCGCGTTAAACTCGTGGGTTAAGTGGCGATAATTTCGAGTCAACCTCGCGGATTAACTCGTGGAAAATTCGATTTGAACTCGCGTTAACCTCGCAGATAAACGCGCGTTAACCTCGCAGATAAACGCACGTTAACCTCGCAGATATACTCGCGCCAATCTCGCGATAATGTAGTGGATAAACTCCTGTTAAACTCGCGTTAACCTCGCCTTAAACTCGCGTTAACCTTGTGGAAAACTCGAGTTATTCTCGTGTTAACCTTGCGAATAAACTCGCGCTAACCTCACGGATAAACTCGCGTTAACCTGGCGAATTAACACTCGCTAACAACACGAATAAAATCGTGATAGCCTCGCGGATAAATTTACGTTAGCATCGCGGATAAACTCGCGTTAAACTCGAGTTAACCTACAGCACCTTTTATTTGAACAGATTTGCCCATCTAGTAGGTTTTCTGGGAGGTTGCCATATTTAGGGTCCTAGTTGCCCCATAAAGAGGGGTCATATGGGGACGAGAAACATGTCAATCAACTCGTCTTCATTTGTGCTACCCTACAGCACCTTTTATTTGACAGATTTGCCCATCTAGAAGGTTTTCTGGGAGGTTGTCGCGTTTAGGGCCTAGGTTGTCCCATAAAGAGGGGTCATATGGGGACGGGCAACATGCCAATGAACTCGTCTTCATTTGTGCCATCCTGCAGCACCTTTTATTTGATCAGATTTGCCCATCTAGAAGGTTTTCTGGGAGGTTAGCACATTTAGGGCCTTGGTTGCCCCATAAGGAGGGGGTCATATGGGGATGGGCAACATGTCAATCAACTCCTCTTCGTTTGTGCCACCCTGCATCACCTTTTATTTGATCAGATTTGCCCATCTAGAAGGTTTTCTGGGAGGTTGTCACTTTTAGGGCCTTGGTTTCCCCATAAAGAGTGTCATATGGGGACGGGCAACATGTCAGTCAACTTGTTTTCATTTGTGTCACTCTACAGCACCTTTTATTTGGTTAGATTTGCCCATCAAGAAGGTTTCCTGGGATGTTGTCACGTTTAGGGCCTAGGTTGCCCATAAAGAGGGGTCATATGGGGACGGACAACATGTCAATGAACTCGTCTTCATTTGTGCCACCCTTCAGCACCTTTTATTTGATCAGATTTGCCCATCTAGAAGGTTTTCTGGGAGGTTATCACATTTAGGGCCTTGGTTGCCCCATAAAGAGTGTCATATGGGGACAGGCAACATGTCAATCAACTCATCTTCATTTGTGCCACCCTACAGCACCTTTTATTTGATCAGAATTGCCCATCAAGAAGGTTTTCTGGGAGGTTGTCACGTTTAGGGCCTAGGTTGCCCATGAAGAAGGGTTATATGGGACAGGAAATATGTTAATCAACTCGTCTTCATATGCGCCACCCTACATCACCTTTTTTTCACCTTTTATTTGGTCAGATTTGCCCATCTAGAAGGTTTTTGGGGAGGTTGTCACTTTTAGGGCCTTGGTTGCCACATAAAGAGGGGTCATATGGGGATGGACAACATGTCAACTCGTCATCATTTGTGCCACGCTACAGCACCTTTTATTTGATCAGATTTGCCCATCTCGAAGGTTTTCTGGGAGGTTGTCACTTTTAGGGCCTCGGTTGCCCCATAAAGAGGGGTCATATGGGGATGGGCAACATGTCAACTTGTCATCATTTGTGCCACCCTACAGCACCTTTTATTTCATCAGATTTGCCCATCTAGAAGGTTTTCTGGGAGGTTGTCACTTTTAGGGCCTTGGTTGTCCCACAAAAAGTGGCCATATGGGGACGTGCAACATGTCAGTCAACTCGTCTTCATTTGTGCCACCCTACAACACCTTTTATTTGATCAGATTTGCCCATCTCGAAGGTTTTCTGGAAGGTTGTCACTTTTAGGGCCTTGATTGCCCCATAAAAAGAGGTCATATGGGGACGGGAAACATGTCAATCAACTCGTCTTCATTTGTGCCACCATACAGCACCTTTTATTTGATCAAATTTGCCCATCTAGAAGGTTTTCTGAGAGGTTGTCACTTTTAGGGCCTTGGTTGCCCCATAAAGAGGGGTCATATGGGTACGGACAACATGTCAATCAACTCGCCCTTATTTGTGCCACCCTACAGCACGTTTTATTTGGTCAGATTTGCCCATCTAGAAGGTTTTCTGGGGGTTGTCACTTTTATGGCCTTGGTTGCGCCATAAAGAGGGGACATATAGGGACGGGCAACATGTCAATCAACTCGTCTTCATTTGCACCACCGCACAGCACCTTTTTTTTATCAGATTTGCCCATCTCGAAGGTTTTCTGGGAGGTTGTCACTTTTAAGGCCTTGGTTGCCCATAAGGAGGGGTCATATGGGGACGGACAACATGTCAATCAACTCGTCTTCACTTGTGCCACCCTACAGCACCTTTTATTTGATCAGATTTGCCCATCTAGAATGTTTTCAGGGAGGTTGTCACATTTAGGGCCTTGGCTGCCCCATAAAGAGGGGTCATATGGGGACGGGCAACATGTCAGTCAACTCGTCTTCATTTGTGCCAACCTGCAGCACCTTTTATTTGATCAGATTTGCCCATCTAGAAGGTTTTCTGGGAGGTTGTCACATTTAGGGCCTTGGTTGCCCCATAATGAAGGGTCATATGGGGACGGGAAACATGTCAATCAACTCGTCTTCTTTTGTGCCACCCTACAGAGCCTTTTATTTGATCAGAGTTGCCCATCTAGAAGATTTCTGGGAGGTTGTCACTTTTAGGGCCTTGGTTGCCCCATAAAGAGGGGTCATATGGGGACAGGCAACATGTCAATCAACCCGTCTTCATTTGTTCCACCCTACAGCACCTTTTATTTGATCAGATTTACCCATCCGGAAGGTTTTCGGGGGGGGGGGTCACTTTTATGGCCTTGGTTGCCCCATAAAGAGGGGTCATATGGGGACGGGCAACGTGTCAGTCAACTCGTCTTCATTTGTGCCACCCTACAGCACCTTTTATTTGATCAGATTTGCCCACCTAGAAGGTTTTCTGGTAGGTTGTCACTTTTAGGGAATTGTTTGCCCCATAAAGAGGGGACATATGGGGACGGGGAACCCGTCAATCAACTCGTCTTCATTTGTGCCACCCTACAGCAGGTGCCTGTTTTGATGGAATAAAAAATGTCAAATGAGGAATAAGTAACTAACTTCACGTCGCTAATTAATTGTCATTATTTAAATACACAAATGAACAAATCCTCCTGCTGGAATCACAGATTGTTACGACATCTTCAATATGAACGTCAGAACTACTGAAGGGTTAATCTTCAGTCTTCAAATTTCGAATCATTTCACATTTAGCATCACGTGTTAACACAAATGAACAGACAGTCAGTATGGTATTTGTAAACATAATAGATATAGGAAATACTATTCAGGCTTTGGTAATACTGTCTTTGTATCCATATCTTCTTCCACACAACAGAGGTAATCGTCGCAATCTTCAGCAGAACACATGGCTGCACAAGTAGTCTGTTTATATCTGACATTCATCAAAACATGCAGTATGTGTTGTACCAAACTCTGAAAACAGAAGGTGGATGTGTAAAGCAATGATAATATGCATCCATATCAAATCCCCCTTATTTTTAATTACAATTATAAGAGACTATCTGACTAACCATAAATCCCCCCCCCCCCTCACAACCTACAGAACTATAAAAATACATATTTCAGTTTAGTTTGACGGAAAGGACTGGATGCTTTCCAATTATTTACGGTTGAAGGAACCCGGGGATAGCCACCGAGCAGCGGCTAGCAACTGTCAGACTCCCCAACATACGAACCTCACACAAGCAGGATTATCATTGGATGAAGAGGTGTGCACCATCGTCGTGAAGTACGGCTTAGTAGTATAGAGCGCCACAGTGTGCGCATTCACGTGGGCAATTGAGATTAAGTGCCTCTTCCAAGGAGACAACGTAGTTACCCCTAGCGGGGATCCAACAGTGGACCTTTTGGTTTGAAGTCCAATGCCGTATCCACTGTCCCACCTTACTTCCATCGAAGAATAAATGTGCAAAAGTTATTTCATATCATGTCAATTTCAGCAGCTACATCTACTTGATTTTATAGCAGGAAGCAGGTGCCGTATTCGGGCTGCAGTGATCAAATCTGTAGATTTGGGGAGGAAAGTCTGAAATACAGAAAAATGAAAACAGATCCTTACATTATATATATCAAGCCAATTCCAGCAACAAAGGATATCTTTAGAAGTTGAAAATTATCTTATGTGGTTAGTCATCCCTTTTCTTGGCAACAGGGTAGACTGTTTCAGATTTTTATGTCGTTTGAAATAAATAACATCATTTCACTTTTGCCCTTATCGTGTTGTTTCCGCCATTGAATCCATTTGCAGGTTTAACTGCATTCAGAGGACAAAATGTGTCTCCATCACAATGGTTTGGCTTAGAAAGTCAAGACATAAGTGATTTGGTGATATCCTCCACTATTCACTTTTCAAACAATTTTGTAACACAGCTAAAGTTAACGTTTTTTATTATTACACTTATTTGAAAACACAAATGAACAAATCTATCTGCTGGAATCACAGATTGTTACGACATCTTCAACATGGACATCAGAACTACTGAACGGTTGATCTTCTATCTTCTTATTTTCACTCATTTCACATTTAGCATCACGTGATCTGGAGATTTCCAAAGCTATTCAATTTCAAAACAATTTTGTATCACAGCAAAAATTAAATTAACCTATTTACCGATAAACTTGTTCATACACACAAATGAACAGACAGTCAGTATGGTATTTGAAAACATAATAGGTATTGGAGATACTATTTAGGCTTTGGCAATACTGTCTTTGTATCCATATCTTCTTCCACACAACTGTGGTAAATTTCACAATCTTCAGCAGAACATATGGCTGCACAAGTAGTCTGTTTATATCTGGCATTCATTAAAACATGCAGTATGTGTTGTACCAAACTCCGAAAACAGAAAGTGGATGTGTAAAGCAATGACAATATGTATCCATAACAAATTCCCCTTATTGCTAATTACAATTATAAGAGAGCATCTAACTAACTGGAACGCCCCCCTCCCCCTACAACTTACTAAACTGTAAAAATAATTATTTCATTGAAATTTCAAGGAAACGGCTGGATGCTTTCCAATTATTCACGGTTGAAGGAACCCGGAAAACCCGGAGAGAACCACCGAGCAGCGGCCAGCAACTGTCAGACTCCCCAAAATGCAACCCCCACACAAGCAGAGTTAGCATTGGATGAAGAAACGTGCACCATCGACGTGCAGAACGACTTAGTACATAGCGCCACAGTGTATGCATCCACGTGGGCATGTAAGATTATGTGCTTTACCCAAAGTCACAACGCAATTACCCCTGGCGGGGATGGAACAGTGGACCTTTCGGTTTGAAGTCCAATGCCGTAACCACTGAACCACCTTGCTTTCATGGAAAAACAAATGTACAATGGTTATTTAATATCATGTCATTTTTAGCAGCTACAGCTACATGATTTTATAGCAGGAAGCAGCTGTGGTGTCGTATTCAGTCTGCAAGCGATCAAATGCATAGATTTGTGGATGAAAGTCTGAAATACAGTAAAAATGAAAACAGATACTTACATTATATACATCGAGTCAATTCCAACCGCTAAGGATATCTTTAGAAGTTGAAAATTATCTTGTATGGTTAGTCATCTCATTTCTTGGCAGCAGGACAGAATGTTTCAGGTTTCTATGTCATATGAAATAAAAAACGTCATTTCACCATTGTCCTTAACTTGGTTTTTCCGCCATTGAATCCAATTGCAGGTTAATTGCATTCAGGCGACATAATGTTTCTCCATTTCAATGGTTTGGCTTAGAAAGTGAAGACATAAGTGATTTGGTTATTTAACTTTACACTTATTTAAATACACAGTCGACTGGAATCACAGATTGTTACGACATCTTCAACATGGACGTCCGAACTACTGAAGGGTTGATCTTCTGTCTTCAAATTTTGACTCATTTCACATTTAGAATCACGTGTTCTGGAGATTTCTAAAGCTATTCAATTTCAAAACAATTTTGTATCACAGCAAAATTTAAATTAACCTATTTACCGATAAACATGTCCATTAACACAAACGAACAGGCAGTCAGTATGGTATTTCTAAACATAACAGATATTAGAAATACTATTCAGGCTTTGGTAATACTGTCTTTGTATCCATATCTTCTTCCACAAAACAGGTGTAATCGTCGCAATCTTCAGCAGAACACATGGCTGCACAAGTAGTCTGTTTATATCTGACATTCATCAAAACATACAGTATGTGTTGTACCAAACTCTGGAAAGTGGATGTGTAAAGCAATGATAATATGCATCCATATCAAATCCCCCTTATTTTTAATTACAGTTATAAGAGTCTATCTAACTAACCACCCCCCCCCCCCCCCCACAACTTACAAAACTATAAAAATATATATTTCAGATTAGTTTGACGGAAAGGACTGGATGCTTTCCAATTATTTACGGTTGAAGGAACCTGGAAAACCCGGACAGAGCCACAGAGTAAACTGAAAAAATAAAAAAACAAATTACATGGCGATATTGCAATTATCTTTTAGTGTTCCAAATCTCATTTCCAGATTCCATGATCAAAAATCATTCCATCTGCATTAGGCGAAATGACGACATTAACTGAACTGCAGCAGGAGTACTCGGATCGTTAATGGTGACCTGAACAGAAATTCTAACAACTTCAAACAACAAAGATTTGCCCTTAAAAACATTCCAACCCTAAGTACACAGTATAGAGGTTATACAGTGTCGGGATAAAGCTATATATAGGTAAATAACACATAACTGCAATATAAAGTTTGCAGCTGTGGGATTTAAAGTAAAGAGCTGAACAAACACATTCAAAATATACAGAAGCTGAGATAAAATAAATTCTTACAACTACAAACCAAGTCATGTGTGGCAGAACAAATTTAAAAGTTTAAACCAACACAAAACATTCATGCATAGACTATAAAGCTTAATAGAAGTGATCACAACCATAAACAACATCTAAAGACACCAAGTGATCTGCAATATGAGGATCTGCAGCTGCAAGCAAATTCTATAAACTTAAAATGACCAAAACTGACCCTAAAACATCCTAGAAAAAAATATACACAGTATAATGGTTAAAGGTGTTAGGATAGTGCTAACCACAATTATTGTTTTTATTTATTGGTGTTTAAGGTCACATACTTATGTACAATGGCTAATCGTGACAGTTTTATGGGCGGAGGAAGCCGGAGTACCCGGAGAGAGCCACCGAGCGTCGACGAGCAACTGTCAGCTCCTCAACATTCTAACTCTGTTCAAGCTCCGCTCAAGCAGGGTTACAGCGGTTGAAGACATGTGCACTGTCGACGTGAAGTACGCGTCATCGTGCCCCCATGTAGGCAACCGGGATAAAGTGCCTTGCCCAAGGACACAACGCGGGCCGACCCGGACGGGAATCGAACTTGGGACCTCTAGCATAGAAGTCCAACAGTCTACCACTGAGCCACCGCGCCCCCCTGCTAACCACAATAAAGCTGCAATATTCTGACGTTGTGGCCATGGGATTCAATGTACTCTATCTAAACTCTAAACATAAACTTTTAAATATACACAACCGCCCCATTTTGGCAGTGAATGGTTAATAAATTGGTGGAAATATGGACTATGAATGTTTAAGGAAGTTATCAAGATCCCAAACAATATCTAACAAGAGGGGGGTGTCCATTCCCATTAGCTCACCAACGCATGGGATGCAATAAACATAGGCTTATTACAACTTTGCAAGAAATGTCCGGTCAAAAGGTAATGTTGACTTATATTCATGCATTTAACACATATATGAAATATAAAAGCCACAGCATACCGAGTGTAGCCTCCACTAATGTACACGGAAAGCAAAACAGGTCAGACCCATTTATAAAAAAAAAAGTCAAACATTGCATTAAAAAAAGTCCAAAATCTCCGAATAATGTCCGGCCAAGGGTTAATGCCATCTTATATTGATGCATGTAACACATATATGAAATATAAAAGCCACAGCAGACCGCTGGTAACATCCACTCATGTACATGTGTAGCAAAACGTAAAAGGTAACACATGCCCCCCCCCCCCCCCCCCCCCCCCACACACACACACTTGTGACCTTCACCTTGCAGATGCGGCGGAAACTATTATACGCGACACACCTTCTGACTGTTCTTAACATTTGTAAAAAGTTTAACAATTGTACTATGATTCGTTTCTGAGTTATGGCTGAGACACGAATATTGACCGATTTTTAGTGTGACCTTGAAATGTGACCTTGATCTTGAAGGTACGAACCCGGCTATGGCGTGTGACACATCCTCCCATGGTCCTTTATAATTGTGTGAAGTTTGATGACTGTGGCCCTAACTGTTTTCGAGTTATTGGCTCGGACACACACACACACACACACACACACACACACACACACACACACACACACACACACACGCGCGCGCGCGCGCGCGCGCGGACGGACGGACGGACGGACGGACGGACATTTAGCATACGACATTTGAAGAAACATCTGAATAAGTGAAAATTTTCATTTTTGTCTCGAATACACACTTCAGAGCACCTCGCTGGAACGTAATCTTCCTAATGAGGGTCATAAGCTACGTTTTTTTTTTTGGGGGGGGGGGGGGAAATATGGAAACACCACCAAAATTTGGATGACGATTTTTGTGAACAGCGCTGGCGGACGTTTGTCGTAACTAGGGTAAATGGTTAAATTACATATGTGCCATGAAGAATATCGAATTCGTCATCATACGAAATCGTGAGTCATTGCATATCCACTATATATATTTTTACCCTTACTTTTTATAAATCAAAATTTAGTCATGTACGTTTTGTAAGCAACACATTATTATTGTTATTTAATCCTCTGTCTTCCACGAAACTGAGACGCCTTTTCCAAAAAAGTCTGGAATAAATAATTTCTTTTTTAGCCTCAAGCCCGTCCTTATGACGAATCAATGGAAAGAGCTCAGCGACTTCGTTCTAACAAGGACCATGGGCACTGATTTTGATACAAAAAGTGAAAAACATCATTCGTGCCCCCCCCCCCCCCCCCCCCCCCACACCTCCCTACCCCCCCCCCCCCCCCCAACACACACGTACACTTCATTTTAGTTCAGCTGATACTGGTACCAACTGTTCTGCTAATAAAAGTGCATTCTGTAAACAAACCATTATTCCATTGAACTACAATAAATTGATCTAAAAAAATAAATATCTCCATTTTTCATTATCTTTTCTTGCTAAGTTACAAGAATAATTTTTCAGTTTTTTTTAGGGGGTTGAATGAAATACAATCATCTGTGCATCTCACCGCGCCACCAAGCAAATTCAGGATTCTTCACATATATCACGTTTAATATTCACATGTCATGTAGTTTATTTTATGAAACTTGTTCCAGGAATATAGAGTTAGAAAACCATCTCTGATTACGCCCCCCCCACCCCCCCCCCCCCCTTCTTCAATGCACCGTTGTCACTCAAAGCAATGTCTTGTACTGTAAATAGGGATCGTCTATAACAACAGAATTCATAACTGATACAGCCTGCTTAATATTCACATTCATTCCACGGGTTTTCGGAAGCTTGCAAGTATTGGGACACTGATTTAGACCCCCCGTTCACATTGTGTTTCACTGTGAATGACTAAGATTAAGGAATAAAGCACAATCAAGCAAATCCAGAAAAGAGAATGAGAATGTGAGAATATAAATGTTTCAAATTCAAAGAAATAAATTTCAAATTCAATGACATGTGACAAGACCATGCGGGCAGATAAAGTTTTTACCCCAACTCCTTTAAAACCCGAAGACTGATCACTGAATGCAATCTATTTACTATAAGACTTGGGAACATGGATAATGAAGTCTGTAAGACTGTCAGTATTGGAAAATATTTCTTCACAGGGTCGGTGGATAAAGATACGCAGACCACTGTCTTCCTCCACCACTTCAGTTCCCCAGAAACAAACCTTATGAAACTGACTGTAGATATGCAAAGGACCATCTGGATAATTCTCTATTTGAGGTTCATTATCCACCACCCTTATCATTCAAAATAAAAACAAACAAGGGAAAGTGCACGTAGATTTGCCATTATCGCGAAAGTCTGATCAGGAAATGACAAACGAATATCACGAGTGCACAACTGAACAGTCAAACAAAAACTAATACTTTTTGAGGTGCTCACCATTCAGTCGCAGCAAAATTTAACAACTACAAAAAAATAGTTGACAGAGTGAGATGCGGCAAGACAGGCAGGTAACGATGTCTTTCCCTGCAAATGGAACCAGGGGCGTCAAGGAGCAGACAGCAGGGATACTAACTCCGAGATTCCAACGGAATTCGGTCCCCATGGATGCGCCCAATTTTAATTTATTTCGAGCAAGTGTAGGCGGGAATTCTGACTTTTTCACTACAACTTCGAAACAATTTCCTAATTTCTCAAGGTGGCGGTCTGCAAAAAAAAATGTCCAGTCTCCAGACTGAGGTCGGTGGGTGGTCGTTGGGGAGCAAGAAATCATTTTCCTGGGGTTGCAATTTTTTCACAGTGCATTTTTTGCAAATTACTTTCGACCAAGGCTAATCTGTTACTCAGCAGTCCAATTGTCACCTGTCAATAATACCCCAATGATCTCAGATTCCAGTCAAATTTGGCCTGTTAAGGTGCTATATAAGTAATGGAATTTTGTTTATTTTGAAAATTCTCACCTCTGATATTCCTTAAATTCAAATTAAATATACACAAATTGTACATCAAAATGAAGATTGAGATGTACAGAACACGAAACACATATGCAATTAACTCACGGGGTTGACAACAGGCACCACTGGTTCCTAGAAGTCTGCTATCGTATTCGTACCAGAACTGATAATTTAATAATATTTCACGAGAACAACTTATGGCTAAACGTGCCTTACATATCCAAGAACAAAGATAGGGTATCAAACTTCTTTAAAACACAGCGACAGAGTTACATGGGGGTAAATTCCAAAACCTTCGCTTTTGTTTACATATGAATTTACAATCGATTTTTGGTCGACGTCATCGGACGGAAAAAGCATCGATATACAACGCCGTCTAAAATCAAATAATGAGAAAGATCGCCTTAACACAGTATACTATTATTATAAAGAGACTGCACAGTTGCCATATTCAATGCAAGGTATCGTGATACCTATTGAAATTTCACAGAAGTACGATTTTGTTTTTCGTTGGAAATTCGTGGTATCGAGTGATTTGCGCATGTCTGTCGAACATGGAAACCATCTTCAATAAAAATGCAGTCAGTGTTGTCCTTTTCCAAAATGCAGTCCTGTCGCTACACTCGAAAGTGTTTTGAATGCCTAGCTTTGTTATTGAATATCTGAAGCACATTTATTATTTTATTATCAGTTCTGGTACGAATACGATAGCAGACTTCCAGGAACCAGTGGTGCCTGCTGTCAACTCTATGAGTTGATAAGATATGCGTTTCGTGTTCTATACATACCCACCTTCATTTTACTGTATAATTTGTGGAAATTTAATCTGAATTTAAGGAATATCAAAGGTGAGAACTTCAAAATAACCAAAATTCCATTACTTATATAGCACCTTAAGCCTGTCATTCATGACTTCATATGGAAAAAAATTCTGTAAAGTCCTGTATGGGAGATTAGAGGAGGTGACTGGGGAGAAGGGTTTTTTTGGGAGAGATCCAGAATGGCTTCAGGGAGGGAAGGAGAGTCACTGACCATCTTTTCACGCTATCCCAAATAGATAGAATCCGCGAAAGCAAAAAAGAAAAAGATGTTTATGGCTTTTTTGGATGTTAAAAAGGCATACGACAGAGTATGGAGGGAGGGTATATGGCGAAAGCTTGGTGCTCTGGGCTTGGGGGGGGGGGGGGGGGAGCGAGTTTGTTGGAATTCTGAAAGCATTATATAAAAATGTACAGAGTGAACTTAGCCTGGGTAACATAACAACAAAACGTGTGCCTGTGGAGATAGGCCTAAAACAGGGGTGTATCCTTTCGGCAATTCTTTTTGCATTGTACATCAAAGGTTTAGGAGATGAACTCCTGCATACGGACGAGGGGGTAGCAGTTGGGCACTTGAAGATCCCAGGGCTATTTTTGCAGACGATATGGTGCTAGTGTCAGAAAGCGAAGAGGGGCTAGCGAAAATGCTGGGAATTGTTGGGAAATATGGGAGCAAATGGAGACTCGAACTTAATGAAAGCAAGTGCAAAGTTATACCTGTGGGCCGCAAAGTGGACCCCACTCGAAGGTGGAGAGTGGAGAAGTCCTTATTCCGGAAGGTAGCAGAGAACTTCTTTGTGTAGGAGAGACAGGTGAATACGAATATCTGGGGGCAAATATAAACATCACAGGAAGAGGCATCTACTGAAACCACACAAATAAATTGATTCTGAAGGGGAGGCGAATCCTTAACCAAATGAGACTTATAGGGAGAAACAGTTTCAATAAGGTTTTCGTGGGGAAAACCATTTGGGAAATGGTGGGTCTGCCAAATATAACATATGGTACGGAAGTGGTACCCCTAAACCAGACGGCTGTAAAGAGCGTGGAAACCCCGCAGAACGATGCAGGCCGATGGATAACGGGGTCGAGTAATGCCGCAGCACTAGAAGCAATCAGGGGTGAGCTTGGGTGGATGAGGATCAAGGAGAGGATAGACTTATTGCAACTCGGTTATCTTAAATATTTGTTAAATCTCCCCGACAGCCGATGGTGTAAAGTAATGTTCCAGAGAATTTTCAACTCAAATATCAAGACGGGTGGATGGTCCAAGTGAGGGAGCTAATAGAGAACTACTCACTGGAGATCTCGGACCTAGACGTTGGGGCATACCAGGGTAAAAAAATAAATCGTCAGAGAAAGGGTCATGGGGTGGTAACCTTAATTGGCGAGAAGGGTTCAAATCAAAAAAGGTCTTTGGGCGACCTGCGTGATAAAGAGAAGCCTGCTATGGAAGAGTACCTTGATATCACCTTTGGGGGTCACTGTTGTTCAAGCTGAGGTCGCGGTTCCTGGAGCTGAGTGGAAAAATTGGGAAAAACAGTGAAAAGGAGTGCCAGATGTGTAATTTGGGCATGGTGGAGACCCTGGAACACTTTCTTCTAGAATGCCCAAAATACCAGTCTAAAAGAATAAGATTCACTGGGAGCATAATGGGGAAGTGGGATAGGATAATGAAGGACATGTGCTTAGAGAGAGACTCAAAGGAGAGGGTTTATATGCTAATCCGGGAGATTGGGAAGAATGGGGCAAGGGATGTTATCAAGCAGTTCGTCTCCGAGTGTTGGGAGGAGAGAAGAAGCGTGGGAATAGGGAGGCAGTTGGGAGTACAGGAGTAACCAAGGCCTCTCACCCGAGAACCGCGACAAATCAACGGCCGGCCAAAAAGTTGTTATTATTATTATATGAGTTGTTACTACCTTATTGGGGGAGAGCTTGGGATCGACATCAAAATTAATTATCAACAAAAAATATTATTTACATAACTAAAACTGTTTGAAATCTGCCAATGCAAACTGACAAGTAATATTATAACTAGATATATCGTTACCATCAGTAGGCAAATATGACTGAATCTTCTTGGTCACAACTACCGAAATCAGGTCCGAGATACAAGTGAGTCCGCTCCAGTGCATCTCTGAGATTGACCACAAAATATATTCAGGATTCAAATTAAGGAGCTATCTAAGTAAGGGAAATGCATTTACGTTGAAATTCCAATCTCAATTCAATTTTTTATTTCACAGTATACAAATACAAATACAAATAAAATATTAGAAGAGAGTTACAAAATCATGAATAGTTGTGTAAATGCATACTGTGGGGAATGACATAGTCTAGTGACTGTCTTCCTGTCATCCCCAAGACAATAAAAGGTGACTAAAGTAGAATAGCATATGGCGGGTTTTAGATTTAAGTAAACTAAATACAGACATCTCTGATATTCAATAAATTCAAATTAAGGTGCTATATAAATAGGACAAACTTGTTTACTTTGAAATTCCCACCTCTGATATGCCATAAATTCAAATTAAATGTACACAAATTAGACACCCAAATGAAGTTTGTGATGTCAAGAAAACGAAAAATGCATGCAATCAACTCACAGAGTTGACAGCAGGCACCAATGGTTCATGGAAGTGGAAGTCTGCTACCGTATTCGTACAAGAACTGATAATAAAATAATATTTCAGGCGAACAACTCGTGGCCATCTCCCTATAATAATGTGTAGTATTAAGGCGACCTTTTTGCATTATTTGATTTTAGACGGCATTGCATATTTTTTCAGCCCGATGACCTTGACCAAAAATATAAACAAACAAGGAAGGAAAACAAAGTCCGAGCGTTTTGAAATTTATCCTCGCGCAGCTCTGTCGTTGCGTTTTGAAGAATTCTGATGCCCTAGCTTTATTCTTGGATATCTGGATCACATTTGAAAGCGAGTTGTTTGCCCGAAATATTATTTTATTACCTGCTCTGGTACGAATAAAGGAGCAGACTTCCAGGAACCATCGGTCTCTGCTGTCAAGTCTGTGAGTTGATTGCATATAATATTATGTTTCGTGTTCTATACATGACAACCTTCATTTTGTTGTATAATTTGTGTATATTTAATTTGAATCTATGGTATATCGGAGGTGGGAAATTACAAAGCAAACAAATTTCCCTTATTTATATAGCACCTGAAGGCAAGGAATGACAATTGGAAAAACAGAGGAATAATGCTTCAACACTACAGTGGTGGTAACACTGAAAATATATAGGTGCTTGGGGTGAGTGTCCAAATCTACAGCAAAAATAAATGCACGCGGGGTTAGAGGTGGTTGGTGGTCAAACGTCGAGAAATCCCCCAGCCCCGAATTTACTGAAAAAGGTCTTGCATTTTCATGTCCCAAACACTCCGTCTCGCCTCTTCGAGACTTAGCCAATCTGCAGGAAACCATGACCTAGATGTCACCAAAGGCCCTGGGCTCGTAAAAGAATTCGCTCCAGGGGCCAGTACTATAAAACTTTTACAATTGTATTTTCTTGAATTGGATTTTCTAGATAGGACTTTAAATGGGTTAAAATGAAATCATTAGCATTTTCAAATATCTGGCAATTTGCCAACTGGCAAATTGCCAGATCTTTGAAAATGCTAATGATTCATTTTAGCCAGTTATATTAATAGGTAGAAAATACAAGTCAAGAAATACAATTGTAAACGCTTTATAGTATTGGCCCCTGGTCCTGAAATCTGCCCTTTCTGGAACACACTTTCTCAAACTGACAGAATGAAATGTGAATATTACGGGTGGAGGAAGCCGGAGTACCCGGAGAGAATCGCCGAGCATCGGAGAGAATCACCGAGCATCGACGAGTAACTGTCAGCCCCTCAACATTCTAACTTTGTTCAAGCTCCGCTCAAGCAGGGTTACAGCGGTTGAAGACATGTGCACCATCGACGTACAGTACGCCTTAGTACACGGCGTCATCGTTCCCCCGTGTAGGCAACCGGGATAAGGTGCCTTGCCCAAGGACACAACGCGGATCGTCCCGGAACGGGGATCGAACTCGGGACCTCTAGCATATTAGTCCAACAGTCTACCACTGAGTCACCGCGCTCCTCATTTTTAAAGTTAAGTTCAAGGATGTGGTTTCATTTCTTCCTTTTTTCTGAGAAAATGTATTATCAAAGGCAAAGGCCTTCCTCAGGAGGTTGTTTTATGACAGTAAAGAACATATTCCCGACAGAAATTAGAGGTGCGAAACACAATTTTGTCAGAATGTTTGTAGTCTCGACCTCTCAATCAGGAACAATTACGGGTTGTGTATGGGGAGGGGCAAGTGCAATTTAGAGAATTTGCAAATCAGGATCTGGTTACCGGGTGCTATTTTACCAGAAAAGGATAATTTGTTTACAAGCACTGTTTCACTTCCCGAGGTTCCCACGAGGAATACCTTTACTTGCTAAACAAGTAGAAATGTGAGGCCCAATAACCCAAATTCGAGTTCATGGACCACCGGCCACACAGTCTCCCATGTCTAGCACATGCGTATGTCCGTGGATGTTCACTCTGGTCATTTAATATATTTATTTATTTATTGGAGTTTAACGACACTTTAACCAGCCGGAGTCACCTAATGTTGGACAGTGTTACGGTGGGGGGGGGGGAGTACCCGGAGATAACCACCGAGAGAGGGCGAGCAACATTCGAACTCCCCAGCCTACTAACTCCAAACACGCAGGGTTAGCATTGGTTGAAGACAAGTGCACCATCGACATGCAGTACGCCTTAGTACATAGCGCCACCGTGCCCCCCCCCCCCCCCCCCACGTGGGCAATCGGGATTGAGTGCCTTGCCCAAGGACACAACGCAGTTACCCCTGGCGGAGAGATAGAACTGTGGACCTCTCGGTTTGAAATTCAATGCCTAACCACTGACCCACACTCTTGTCGTGTAACCCAGTACCAACTCATATATCAGCGTACAGTAAGTTTAATTACTGTTACATTCTCGTGAGAAACTGTCAACCATTACAGCCACCCGCCCCTAGTCAGAAATGCAGTTAAGAAAACTGACCCCTAATGTTAAAAATATTCAAAGTTACATTTATTTTATCATTATTGTTTCATGTTCTGTAAAACAATTCAAAAGATAAGAGATTATTCCTGAACAAACAAATGACTATACAGATCATGTACCCCTTGGAAATGATGACAATAAAAGAGGGGAAATTCAAAGAATCATAGTTAGTGATTGTCAAGCTAAAAACACTATGCGTGTAGTTTTCTGAAAGGAAAAAAAAAATTTCAGACCTGTATTGAGAAAATATTGCTGTAGTTACCCGTTCAAACGCTAGTGACATTGTCTTAATTTATTGTCGATTCGAAAAAACTACCCAATCATTTAAACTCCGCCCCCCGTGAGCATCCCCAACCCATCCCTCTCCAAGAAAACAGAAAGGAAACGTAAACAAAACAGAAACATTCTGCTATAAATATGGCTTTATTCCCGGGAAAAAAAATACAAGTGTGTTGCCCTTTTATTGATAGTTGGGGTGAGGAAGGGAATTTTGACGTGATGGATAAATTGTTCCATCGGAAAGGGAATGTCTCACTTCCTGATCACGTGTCAGCTGAAGATCTTTCTAACCGTTTTGTCAAGTTTTTTGCTGACAAAATAGACACAATAAGATCTGGGCTAACGTTAAATGTGGATGATGAGGTGTCACACTTCTCTTCATTGAAGCAAGCCACTATGCTATCGGCAGTAAGAGTCACATGAATTGTTTCCAACCTGTAACCGAAAATGAACTTCGTAATGTCGTTTTGAGGTCGCCACCCAAGCAGTGTGCGCTTGACTTGATCCCCACTAAACTTCTCAAAACCTGCTTACCAGCATTCATGCCTTGGTTACTTAAGATCGCGAACACATCATTGACCACCGGTGTTTTTCCATCAAGCATGAAGGAGGCGCGTGTAGTTCCGCTCCCAAAGAAGCCTGGGCTAGATAAAGAGGTTCTGAAAAACTATCGCCCAATGTCAAATTTATCTTTCATTTCCAAGTTATTGGAGCGTGTTGTCAGCACTCAGATTCGTGACCATCTAACGCAAACCGGCTTGTTTGAAGAATTTCAGCCCGCATACAGGCCCGGGTGTAGCACTGTAACTGCTCTATTACGCGTGCAAAATGACATTCTACAATCCACGGATCAACAGCAGGTATCATGTATTGTACTTCTGGACCTAAGTGCAGCGTTTGGTACCATCGATCACGCTGTACTTTTTAACACCATGGAAAACCGATTGGGTATCACAGGACTGTGTTTAGAATGGTTTCGATCCTATCTATCTGGGCGGACGCAACGAGTGTGCTTGGATGGGACGCTCTCCGAGCATGTAACGCTTAAGTGTGGTGTCCACAGGGGTCTGTTCTCGGACCCCTGCTATATACCATATATGTGCTACCCCTAGGCGATATAATACGTAGCCATGGACTCTCGTTTCACTGTTATGCGGACGACACACAATTATATATTCATTTTAAACCCCGTGACGAGAGACAAGCAGCCCAAATTCTCGAGAACAGTAAGTTTCGACCTCTCAATCAGAAATCGATATCAGAAACTGGATGACTCAAAATTTCTTAAAACTTAATGCTGATAAAACTGAAATAATGTACATAGGACTACCCTATCAACTTTCCAAAGTTTCTAAACTCAGTTTACATATTGAAGACAGTGTCATCTCACCATCGATAGCAGTCCGCAATCTGGGATACTGGATGGATGGGAATTTGGCTGCAGATGCGCATGTGATGCAAGTCTGCAGATCCGCTTTCCATCATCTGCGCAATATCGGCAGAGTTCGGAACGTGATCGATGAGGAGACGACCAAGCAGCTTGTGCACGCCCTTGTAACTAGCCGTCTTGATTACTGCAATTCTCTGTTATATGGCTGCAAACAACATCTATTGAAGAAACTTCAAAATGTTCAAAATTGCGCGGCTAGAGTGGTAACCAGGAATAATAAATTTTGTCATATTACACCTATACTGAAAGATCTACACTGCTTACCCATAAAGGAGCGAATTAATTTCAAAGTTCTTCTTTTAACTTTTAAATCTCGCTTAGATATTGCACCTGGTTATTTGAACTCTCTTATACAGTGTTACGAACCTATCAGAGCTCTTAGATCTTCGTCAGCCAACAATCTGGTATACAACCCTGGATGCCTTGTAACTGCCGGTGATCGAGCATTCAGTGTAGCTGGACCTTATTTGTGGAACCAACTGCCCGATCACCTGAAGGTCGTCCAGGACATAGTTTCGTTCAAAAAGTCACTGAAAACCCATCTGTTTAAATTAGCCTATCCCGCCATAATATCTAGTTAGTTACATATTCATATTAGATGTCATGTACTTATTGTAAAGCTCGTGAGCACGTTCAGTGGAAACTCGGCTTTAAACCATATTATTATTTGACAGAATGCATTCATTCACCCGGGAATATCTTAAAAGTGTGTTGTATTCTGTAACATTCAATTTTTCCTCCCCTATTGTTCCTTTCATAGCTTGGGAACAAACATCCAGCGAAGGTTAGAGTTGTATATCATTAGATGAAATGAGCTAAAATGTTGAGGTGACCATTTCGCCCCACTCCCCTCGTTCATCCAAAAAAATAATAATAAATAAATATTTGGTATTCTTGGTAGATAAGCCTATTATTAAACGACTTTAAATAATTTCAGCTTTCCTGTTATAATCAAGCAATTTCAATCTTTTAAACGTGTTTATAAAGCATTTTTCTATATTAGATGTTCTTTCCCAATGGTGCCCAGTACTCTGTGAACATAGGCCTACTGTAGGTTTTTGTTTTCTTCGTAGACTCATACTATTTGTGCGATAAGAAAAATGCTTTATGGGGATATTGATTATAACAACTGCTTAGGTCCCATGCCCCACACACTATTCATTAGTGGAATAATTACTTACTGGATACTGTTCCATTCTTCTGTTGTTTTATTATTTTCAGTTTTCACAAGACTCTATAGGACTTATACTTCCCTGTGCAAGGGCGTCGCGATTTGTCCTGACAGCGATGATTCGAACCCTGAATGATCAAATATTCCAACAATCTCATCAAGGTATGTCTTCATTGGAATGCCTTAATGATATAGTTGGAATATTATAGTCAGTCGGGATTACAATTTAAAGAATGAATATCTTGACATCTACGATTCCACTGCAGTATAGAAACTGTCCCAACTGGAAAAATTATGGGTGTGTGTGTGTGTGGGGGGGGGGGGGGGGGTAGGGGCATGCCCCCTTCCCCATAGCGACGTCATTGCCCCTACCCTTTACTCTTCCATGTAACCGTCTATTTCATCATCTGTTTATCTCGAATATCGTATCCGTAGAGGACCGAAATATCTTATTCCATTCAAATCCTGACTGCTAAAAGAGTCTACTTACAATATTACTCTGTCGGTACTAATTCGACTTTGATCACATGCCACATTCAATATTCACCGTTGACACTGTATTCGTTTTGGTGAGCTTCACTTTAACCCTTCACCTAACACGACTAGAGATGCGACATTTGCAAAAATATTTCTTAAATAACAAGCAATTTTCATTTGACGAATACCCCACATTTGACGATCTTGTGCCACTAAAGGGTCATAAGCCTTGATTTGATGTAAAATATGAAAATTACTAGTAATGTAGGAAATGTCGTTTCTTTTCGCAAATGTGGGAGTGTAAGCTATATTTTTTAGGCAGAAATTGAAAAATATATTCAAATTTGAACCTCGGTTTTCGTGAAATAGAGCCAGATAGAGCCGATAACTATTCGGTTATATCCGTCTTCTATGGATTTCTTTTCAAAGGGTCGCGTACTGAACCAATTTCTTTCACTACGTCCAAACCCTCGTCAGCCCTTACTCTGCCCTTTTGCAATCATCTTCGTCGCGGTTTTTGGCTACCCTGCGGCAGCTTTACCGTTTCTTTAAACTTTATACATATGTGCGGGCCTTTTAATTCACCGGTCTCATTTTTTGTGTTCCGAAATATCTTGTTGACTGACACTAGTCATATCCTATAAATCCACTCTTTACCCTATTCTCGGAGCGTTTCTCTTCCTTTCAAGTCTGAAGAAGAGCTTACGGCAGTAGTTGACTATTCATCTCATGAGATACCTTATACCTCACCCCAACACTGTCTAGGTGCCTAAACAATTTTCTCTTCGGCGAAAACAGATTTGAAGACCCCGGCTGTATAATAGCGTTGCCCCAACAACGACGCTGCAAACGTCACAGTTATAACAATACCGCGCTCAGAACTTTTCGCCGACATTGGCCACTGGAGGTATCAGATTAACAAGCGTCGTGTCTTTTCTTGAACAATTTTGACGACACTGCCTCCTTAATAATTAAACTGGACATAATACTACACAAGAGTGAAAGACATTGGTTCGTATTGTTTTGTAGTAATTCGTTTGAGAATATCAGAAGGCGCTCTAAAAATTTGTAATACATAAAATTTCATGACCAAGATCTCATTCCCATCGTACTGAATGTGGAAGGCACCCAATCGACAAGAAGCTTTGATCGTGTAACCTATTCTTTTCTATAGAGGTACGAGAGTGGTTTTCAGAACTGAAGCAGTTAAGATATGTGTTGAGTTCAGAAACCACTCTATGTGGTCACCGGGTGGTGATCGATGATTTTCTTTAATTAGGAATTTCTACTACCCTCTTCGATCAAATTTGGAATTTTCTTTACTTTCCTTCGTCTGACTCAAAAATCTGATGATGGTGCTTCATGAGATCGATTTTATTACACTTAGCCGTTTTCTATTATAGGCCACTTCAACGATAATGTCATGTAGGAAATCAACTAAACCGTTCTGGTGTGAGTGGGTGGGAGAGAAGGAGGGGGCGGGCATGGAAATATTGCGGACACTGAGTTGAAAAATAATTCATTATGTTTAGAACACGCCCTCTGTTACATGCAGTTTTTACGATAAATGTTTCGTGACCCACCCCACACACCCTATAATGGACTCATAAAATGAGGTTAGACAAGTTATGAACAAGTATC
Organism: Pictodentalium vernedei; assembly: GCA_031216915.1. NCBI lineage: Eukaryota > Metazoa > Mollusca > Scaphopoda > Dentaliida > Dentaliidae > Pictodentalium > Pictodentalium vernedei. The sequence goes on along the minus strand of CM062297.1, from coordinate 525,981,981 downwards.
ACCTACACAATGCCTTTCAAAGTGAAGATCAGTATAATCCAATGGAATACTCCCAAAATGACACCTGACCCCCACATTGTTTGTTTCTTTCGTTGCAGCATCGTCTGTTCTATTTTTTGGCATGCAGCACAATTATCTTTCTTGAACATGCCATTTGTACACATTCTGTAAGATGAAAGACACTGGTTTGTGTTAAGAGAAAGCAAGATTGGAAATACCGCTTCTCAACAAACGGTATGATAAACTTTTTTTCTGCCCCTCAAAAGCGAACGAAGGGAAATTCTACACCTAAAGTGTTTCCTGTAGTTTGATATTCTGAGAGACAATCCTCCAATATCATCCGTCTGTCCAGTCGCTTCCCACAAGCAAACATGACGAAGTAGACGACGTTGCTGAACAGTGTTGGGATAAGGAAAATACATGAAGAAAGTACAGTCAATCTCGAAGGTCTGTCGACTGACGTCCCACATAAATCTTTTGAATAAAAATGTTATTAATTTTGAAGAGCACTTATCTTTAAAACTGACAGTTTTAGATGGCGTTTGAGGAGCAAATTATTTAATTCGCGATGTTGAAGATAATTTGGGAAACATTAAATCAGAGTTGCGGGAAACATGACAACCAAAGACGGAGGTATATCAGAAGGCTTACATGTTAATATTTGGATGGCAGCTTTGCAATGTTTATGTTTATGTTTATTTTCAACCTTCCACCATAGTTTTAGTAATGAGGTTACAATATACACGTGAAACAAGTGCAAAAGAAATGATTATATATACACATGTCTGTGTTGTGCTTCAAAATACAGTTACAGAAAGCGCCTGTTGCGATGGATCAATCCTTATTCTCCCCACTACCCAGCAGCCACCACACACACACATACCTGAACACACATACCCAACAGCTCCACACAACCACGCCCTCACACACCTTCATCACACACAAACATTGCCTTCTATGTACACGAACTCGCACAGACACACAGACTGACACACGCGTACCCACACACGCGCATACTCTCACGCACGCGCATAAGCAGCTCACTCACGCTCTCTCTCTCTCGCTGTCCCTCTCTCCCCCTGTCTATCTGTCTGTCTGTCTGTCTGTCTGCCGCACGCACACACGCACGCACGCACGCACGCACGCACGCACGCACGCACGCACGCACGCACGCACGCACGCACGCACGCACGCACGCACGCACGCACACTTATGCGACCCCACAAATACAAATAAGAGCGCGCATATTCTACAACAAAAAAGAGCCATCAACCAGTAGAGTCTTTATTCGTTAGTTGGGAATTGGATACCAACCAATACCTAATATGAAAGCACTGATTGGTCGCCACCCCGCCCCCCCCCCCCCCCCCCCCCCCCCCCCACACACACACCATATCCCTTCCACCTTTGCACAATACTATATAACGTATATAATACAGCATTACACAAATATAGAAGGAACCCGGTTGGGTGCCAAACTTGGCAGCAATCCAATACTTGTTCTGCAGTGACGGGAGTGTAGTATTGCATGGCGTATCTAAAGTTGATTTATTCAGAAACTTTTGCGGTATCTGGCAACTAAGTTTGTTCTGATGGTGCCCATCCGTAGACCGAGCCGGTCATCCCACAAGGGCTTCATTATCTTACACTGGACCAAGTGATAGGCTTTTCGTGCAGGCTGATATTTGTCTACACTGCTAATATGTGTTCGGAAACACAGAAGAAATCTTAAGTCTAGTTGCAGTGAAATCATATTGATCGCAGCTTAGTCTACAAGATGCTATATGTAATCCATTTTGTTTTCCTTTCGTAATATTTATCCGAGTATTTATCTTATCTTTAACCCCAGTGTGAATGTTCGAAATATCAGTAGAGAAGTTTCTAACCTCATCAGCCTACTGTCGAAAGGGGACTAAGTCAGCATACATTTTTTGCACCATCCAGTATCCCTGTCCACGCGTCAGACTATTCCGATTTCACTATAATTGTATTTTGGAGTAAAGATTATCCTGGTAAGTTATTTTGAGGACAGTTCTATAATTCTGAGCTGCCTATTTCAAATGGCTTGTAGTACTGGAAGCAAACCAATTTTCCGGTGCACCACCACCAGAATCCAGTAACTAATTCCCTTTCTTCATTAATTTCCATCTTGTCATCCATATCGCTGTTTTGATCATTTCGTCACTCCTACATACCTTCAATCAGAATTATCTGCAACCCTGGAACAAAATAGTGAAAGGGTCGCAGGTAAACTCTCCGTATATTGCTGATCTTGGGGATAAAAACACTTTCTCGGTCGTGCACAGGGTGTCTGAATTCCTCCCGATACCTACTATTACCTTGTCAAGAGCCATGCGCATATTGTTTATCGGAGCTAGAGGGGTGACGAAGAATGTTAGTGCGTGATGGGGGTGGAGGTTGGGCAGTCGGCATGTATATGGCAAATTTAATTTTCAGACCTATATTGAGAAAATATTGCTGTAGTTACCCGTTCAAACGCTACTGACATAATCTTAATTTATTGTCGTTTCGAAAAAAAACTTTCCAGCCATTTAAACTCCGCCCCCGTGAGCACCCCCACCCCATCCCTCTCCAAGAAAACAGGAAGAAAACGTAAAGAAAACAGAAACATTCTGCTATAAATATAGCTTTATTCCCGGGAAAAATACAAGTGTGTAGCCCTTTTATTGATAGTTAGGGTGAAGAAGGGAATTTTGACAGAATGCATTCATTCACCCGGGAATATCTTTAAAGTGTGTTGTATTCTGTAACATTCAATTTTTCCTCACTTGTTGTTCCACTTCACAGCTTGGGAACAAACATCCGGCGAAAGTTAGAGTTATATATCATTAGATGAAATGAGCGAAAATGTTGCGGTGGCCAGTTCGCCCCACTCCCCTTGTTCATCAAAAAAGAAAAATAATAAATAAATATTTGGTATTCTTGGTAGATAAGCCTATTATTAAACGACAGTAAATAATTTGAGCTTACCTGTTACAATCAAGCAGTTTCAATCTTTTAAACGTGTTTATAAAGCATTTTAATATGTTAGATTAGTATACCACCTCATTTAATGCTCAGGAACAAGCCAATGTTACTTCCGACACAAAATGACCATATAATCGCCGCCTGCCACCGTTGCAATACATAGATGGTGTCCATCGCCAACTAGTGTCGGAAATTTCATGGTCCTCCTCCGCCAAAATAAAAAGATTTCTCCAGCACTGTCAAATATCAACCGTTTACTTATAATGACTCGTCCAAATCTACCTAAGGTTATACGCAAGACTTCCTCTCCACAGCCCCGCCCCTCCCACCTGCTTAGCAGATTTGCAGTGATGCTGTCGACAATAGCATTTGCATAACACATTATCTCATTTTTTAAAAGATCTAGTGAAAAAGTATATTTTGCCAAATGACATTCGGCGTCGAGTTTTGGTTTTCCCGACTACCGTCAGTGTCGCATTAAAAATTATGGACGTGTGGTTTCTCTTAAATAATCAAAGATTTCCTTTCTTTTACATTCCCTCAGTTTTATGTGCGAAGTGACGATTGAATTTTTCAATCTTTTCAGAAACAGGAACATTTTAATTCTAGTTAAAGGTTTTAATTAAACAGATATTGATCCAATTAACCAAAGGGAATCATTCTATCCCGATTACCACTTTGGGACACAAAATGCTCGTGCACGTTTTGTTTTTACTTTTCCAAGTCACCATAACGAACTTCCGCCATTGGTGTAGTGAATTCACACTTTAGGAACAATCCATCAGCAATGAGTTACTAGCCAGCCTTGGCAGGGAGGGAGAGGACGAGTTTTTCATAACAAAGAACATTGTTCTCTTTCCCGATGGTGCCCAGTACTCTGTGAACATAGCCCTACTGTAGTGTTTTGTTTTCTTCGTAGACTCATACTATTTGTGCGATGAAAAAATGCTTTATTGGGATGTTGATTATAACAACTGCTTAGGTTCCATGTCCCACACACTATTCATTAGTGGAATAATTACTTACTGGGTACCGTTCCATTCTCCTGTAGTTTTATTATTTTCAGGTTCCTCAAGACTCTATAGGACTTATACTTCCCTGTGCAAGGGCGTCGCGATTCGTCCTGACAGCGATGGTTCGAATCCCGAATTATCAAATATTCCAACTATCTGATCAAGGTATGTCTTCATTGGAATACCTTAATGATATAGTTGGAATATTATAGTCAGTCGGAATTACAATTTAAAGACTAAACATCTCGACATCTAAGATTCCACTGCAGTATAGAAACTGTCCCAACTGGAAAAATTATGTGTGTGTGTGTGGTGGGTGGGGGGGTGGGGCGGGGGTGGGGGGGGGGTAGGGCATACCCCATTTCCCATAGCGACGCCATTGCCCCTATCCTTTACTCTTCCATGTAACCGTCTATTTCATCATCTGTTTATCTCGAATATCGTATCCGTAACTTGAGGACCGAAATATCTTATTCCATTCAAATCCAGACTGCTAAAAGAGTCTACTTACAATATTACTCTGTCGGTACTAATTCGACCTTGATCACATGCCACATTCAATATTCACCGTTGACACTGTATTCGTTTTGGTGAGCTTCACTTTAACCCTTCACCTAACACGACTAGAGATGCGACATTTGCAAAAATATTTCTTAAATAACAAGCAATTTTCATTTGACGAATACCCCACATTTGACGATCTTGTGCCACTAAAGGGTCATAAGCCTTGATTTGATGTAAAATATGAAAAATACTAGTAATGTAGGAAATATCGTTTCTTTTCGCAAATGTGGGAGTGTAAGCTATATTTTTTAGGCAGAAATTGAAAAATATATTCAAATTTGAACCTCGGTTTTCGTGAAATAGAGCCAGATAGAGCCGATAACTATTCGGTTAAATCCGTCTTCTATGGATTTCTTTTCAAATGATCGCGTACTGAACTAATTTCTCTCACTACGTCCAAACCCTCGTCAGCCCTTACTCTGCCCTTTTGCAATCATCTTCGTCGCGGTTTTTGGCTACCCTGCGGCAGCTTTTCCGTTTCTTTAAACTTTATACATATGTGCGGGCCTTTTAATTCACCGGTCTCATTTTTTGTGTTCCGAAATATCTTGTTGACTGACACTAGTCATAGCCTATAAATCCACTCTTTACCCTATTCTCGGAGCGTTTCTCTTCCTTTCAAGTCTGAAGAAGAGCTTACGGCAGTAGTTGACTATTCATCTCATGAGATACCTTATACCTCACCCCAACACTGTCTAGGTGCCTAAACAATTTTCTCTTAGGCGAAAACAGATTTGAAGACCCCGGCTGTATAATAGCGTTGCCCCAACAACGACGCTGCAAACGTCACAGTTATAACAATACCGCGCTCAGAACTTTTCGCCGACATTGACCACTGGAGGTATCAGATTAACAAGCGTCGTGTCTTTTCTTGAACAATTTTGACGACACTGCCTCCTTAATAATTAAACTGGACATAATATTACACAAGAGTGAAAGACATTGGTTCGTATTGTTTTGTAGTAATTCGTTTGAGAATATCAGAAGGCGCTCTAAAAATTTGTAATACATAAAATTTCATGACCAAGATCTCATTCCCATCGTACTGAATGTGGAAGGCACCCAATCGACAAGAAGCTTTGATCGTGTAACCTATTCTTTTCTATAGAGGTACGAGAGTGGTTTTCAGAACTGAAGCAGTTAAGATATGTGTTGAGTTCAGAAACCACTCTATGTGTTCACCGGGTGGTGATCGATGATTTTCTTTAATTAGGAATTTCTACTACTCTCTTCGATCAAATTTGGAATTTTCTTTACTTTCCTTCGTCTGACTAAAAAATCTGATGATGGTGCTTCATGAGATCGATTTTATTACACTTAGCCGTTTTCTATTATAGGCCACTTCAACGATAATGTCATGTAGGAAATCAAATAAACCGTTCTGGTGTGAGTGGGTGGGAGAGAAGGAGGGGGCGGGCATGGAAATACTGCGGACACTGAGTTGAAAAATAATTCATTATGTTTAGAACACGCCCTCTGTTACATGCAGTTTTTACGATAAATGTTTCGTGACTCACCCCACACACCCTATAAAGGACTCATAAAATGAGGTTAGACAAGTTATGAACAAGTATCACCTACACAATGCCTTTCAAAGTGAAGATCAGTATAATCCAATGGAATACTCCCAAAATGACACCTGACTCCCAAATTGTTTGTTTCTTTCGTTGCAGCATCGACTGTTCTATTTTTTTGCATGGAGCACAATTATCTTTCTTGAACATGCCATCTGTACACATTCTGTAAGATGAAAGATACTGGTTTGGGTTAAGAGAAAGCAAGATTGGAAATACCGCTTCTCAACAAACGGTATGATAAACATTTTTTCTTCCCCTCAAAAGCGAACGAAGGGAAATTCTACACCTAAAGTGTTTCCTGTAGTTTGATATTCTGAGAGACAATCCTCCAATATCATCCGTCTGTCCAGTCGCTTCCCACAAGCAAACATGACGAAGTAGACAACGTTGCTGAACAGTGTTGGGATAAGGAAAATACATGAAGAAAGTACAGTCAATCTCGAAGGTCTGTCGACTGACGTCCCACATAAATCTTTTGAATAAAAATGTTATTAATTTTGAAGAGCACTTATCTTTAAAACTGACAGTTTTAGATGGCGTTTGAGGAGCAAATTATTTAATTCGCGATGTTGAAGATAATTTGGGAAACATTGAATCAGAGTTGCGGGAAACATGACAACCAAAGACTGTGGTATATCAGAAGGCTTACATGTTAATATTTGGATGGCAGATTTGCAATGTTTATGTTTATGTTTATTTCCAACCTTCCACCATAGTTTTAGTAATGAGGTTACAATATACACGTGAAACAAGTGCAAAAGAAATGATTATATATACACATGTCTGTGTTGTGCTTCAAAATACAGTTACAGAAAGCGCCTGTTGCGATGGATCAATCCTTATTCTCCCCACTACCCAGCAGCCACCACACACACACATACCTGAACACACATACCCATCAGCTCCACACAACCACGCCCTCACACACCTTCATCACACACAAACATTGCCTTCTATGTACACGAACTCGCACAGACACACAGACTGACACACCCGTACCCACACACGCGCACACTCTCACACACGCGCATAAGCAGCTCATTCACGCTCTCTCTCTCTCCCCCTGTCTGTCTGTCTGTCTGTCTGCCACACGCACGCAGGCACGCACGCAGGCACGCAGGCACGCAGGCACGCACGCACGCACGCACGCACGCACGCACGCACGCACGCACGCACGCACGCACGCACGCACGCACGCACGCACGCACGCACGCACGCACGCACGCACGCACGCACGCACGCCCGCCCGCCCGCACGCACGCACGCACGCACGCACGCACGCTCGCACGCACGCACGCACGCACGCACGCACGCACGCACGCACGCACGCACGCACGCACGCACGCACGCACGCGCGCACGCACGCACGCACGCACGCACGCACACTTATGCGACCCCACAAATACAAATAAGAGCGCGCATATTCTACAACAAAAAAGAGCCATCAACCAGTAGAGTCTTTATTCGTTAGTTGGGAATTGGATACCAACCAATACCTAGTATGAAAGCACTGATTGGTCGCCACCCCGCCCCCCCCCCCCCCCCCCCCCCCCGCCACACACACCATATCCCTTCCACCTTTGCACAATACTATATAACGTATATAATACAGCATTACACAAATATAGAAGGAACCCGGTTGGGTGCCAAACTTGGCAGCAATCCAATACTTGTTCTGCAGTGACGGGAGTGTAGTATTGCATGGCGTATCTAAAGTTGATTTATTCTGAAACTTTTGCGGTATCTGGCAACTAAGTTTGTTCTGATGGTGCCCATCCGTAGACCGAGCCGGTCATCCCACAAGGGCTTCATTATCTTACACTGGACCAAGTGATAGGCTTTTCGTGCAGGCTGATATTTCTCTATACTGCTAATATGTGTTCGGAAACACAGAAGAAATCTTAAGTCTAGTTGCAGTGAAATCATATTGATCGCAGCTTAGTCTACAAGATGCTATATGTAATCCATTTTGTTTTCCTTTCGTAATATTTATCCGAGTATTTATCTCATCTTTAACCCCAGTGTGAATGTTCGAAATATCAGTAGAGAAGTTTCTAACCTCATCAGCCTACTGTCGAAAGGGGACTAAGTCAGCATACATTTTTTGCACCATCCAGTATCCCTGTCCACGCGTCAGCCTATTCCGATTTCACTATAATTGTATTTTGGAGTAAAGATTATCCTGGTCAGTTATCTTGAGGACAGTTCAATAATTCTGAGCTGCCTATTTCAAATGGCTTGTAGTACTGGAAGCAAACCAATTTTCCGGTGCACCACCACCAGAATCCAGTAACTAATTCCCTTTCTTCATTAATTTCCATCTTGTCATCCATATCGCCGTTTTGATCATTTCGTCACTCCTACATACCTTCAGTCAGAATTATCTGCAACCCTGGAACAAAATAGTGAAAGGGTCGCAGGTAAACTCTCCGTATATTGCTGATCTTGGGGATAAAAACACTTTCTCGGTAGTGCACATGGTGTCTGAATTCCTCCCGATACCTACTATTACCTTGTCAAGAGTCATGCGCATATTGTTTATCGGAGCTAGAGGGGTGACGAAGAATGTTAGTGCGTGATGGGGGTGGAGGTTGGGCTGTCGGCATGTATATGGCAAATTTAATTTTCAGACCTATATTGAGAAAATATTGCTGTAGTTACCCGTTCAAAACGCTACTGACATAATCTTAATTTATTGTCGTTTCGAAAAAAACTTTCCAGTCATTTAAACTCCGCCCCCGTGAGCACCCCCACCCCATCCCTCTCCAAGAAAACAGAAAGAAAACGTAAAGAAAACAGAAACATTCTGCTATAAATATAGCTTTATTCCCGGGAAAAATACAAGTGTGTAGCCCTTTTATTGATAGTTAGGGTGAGGAAGGGAATTTTGACAGAATGCATTCATTCACCCGGGAATATCTTTAAAGTGTGTTGTATTCTGTAACATTCAATTTTTCCTCACTTGTTGTTCCACTTCACAGCTTGGGAACAAACATCCGGCGACAGTTAGAGTTATATATCATTAGATGAAATGAGCGAAAATGTTGCGGTGACCAGTTCGCCCCACTCCCCTTGTTCATCAAAAAAGAAAAATAATAAATAAATATTTGGTATTCTTGGTAGATAAGCCTATTATTAAACGACAGTAAATAATTTGAGCTTGCCTGTTATAATCAAGCAGTTTCAATCTTTTAAACGTGTTTATAAAGCATTTTTCTATGTTAGATTAGTATACCACCTCATTTAATGCTCAGGAACATGCCAATGTTACTTCCGACACAAAATGACCATATAATCGCCGCCTGCCACCGTTGCAATACATAGATGGTGTCCATCGCCAACTAGTGTCGGAAATTTCATGGTCCTCCTCCGCCAAAATAAAAAGATTTCTCCAGCACTGTCAAATATCAACCGTTTACTTATAACGACTCGTCCAAATCTACCTAAGGTTATACGCAAGACTTCCTCTCCACAGCCCCGCCCCTCCCACCTGCTTAGCAGATTTGCAGTGATGCTGTCGACAATAGCATTTGCATAACACATTATCTCATTTTTTAAAAGATCTAGGGAAAAAGTATATTTTGCCAAATGACATTCGGCGTCGAGTTTTGGTTTTCCCGACTACCGTCAGTGTCGCATTAAAAATTATGGACGTGTGGTTTCTCTTAAATAATCAAAGATTTCCTTTCTTTTACATTCCCTCAGTTTTATGTGCGAAGTGACGATTGAATTTTTCAATCTTTTCAGAAACAGGAACATTTTAATTCTAGTTAAAGGTTTTAATTAAACAGATATTGATCCAATTAACCAAAGGGAATCATTCTATCCCGATTACCACTTTGGGACACAAAATGCTCGTGCACGTTTTGTTTTTACTTTTCCAAGTCACCATAACGAACTTCCGCCATTGGTGTAGTGAATTCACACTTTAGGAACAATCCATCAGCAATGAGTTACTAGCCAGCCTTGGCGGTGAGGGAGAGGACGAGTTTTTCATAACAAAGTACATTGTTCTCTTTCCCGATGGTGCCCAGTACTCTGTGAACATAGCCCTACTGTAGTTTTTTGTTTTCTTCATAGACTCATACTATTTGTGCGATGAAAAAATGCTTTATTGGGATGTTGATTATAACAACTGCTTAGGTTCCATGTCCCACACACTATTCATTAGTGGAATAATTACTTACTGGGTACCGTTCCATTCTCCTGTAGTTTTATTATTTTCAGGTTCCTCAAGACTCTATAGGACTTATACTTCCCTGTGCAAGGGCGTCGCGATTCGTCCTGACAGCGATGGTTCGAATCCCGAATTATCAAATATTCCAACTATCTGATCAAGGTATGTCTTCATTGGAATACCTTAATGATATAGTTGGAATATTATAGTCAGTCGGGATTACAATTTAAAGACTAAACATCTCGACATCTAAGATTCCACTGCAGTATAGAAACTGTCCCAACTGGAAAAATTATGTGTGTGTGTGTGGTGGCGGGGGGGGGGGGGGGGGGGGGGGGATGGGGGGGTGGGGGTGGGTGGGGGGTAGGGGCATACCCCATTCCCCATAGCGACGCCATTGCCCCTATCCTTTAATCTTCCATGTAACCGTCTATTTCATCATCTGTTTATCTCGAATATCGTATCCGTAGAGGACCGAAATATCTTATTCCATTCAAATCCAGACTGCTAAAAGAGTCTACTTACAATATTACTCTGTCGGTACTAATTCGACTTTGATCACATGCCACATTCAATATTCACCGTTGACACCGTATTCGTTTTGGTGAGCTTCACTTTAACCCTTCACCTAACACGACTAGAGATGCGACATTTGCAAAAATATTTCTTAAATAACAAGCAATTTTCATTTGACGAATACCCCACATTTGACGATCTTGTGCCACTAAAGGGTCATAAGCCTTGATTTGATGTAAAATATGAAAATTACTAGTAATGTAGGAAATGTCATTTCTTTTCGCAAATGTGGGAGTGTAAGCTATATTTTTTAGGCAGAAATTGAAAAATATATTCAAATTTGAACCTCGGTTTTCGTGAAATAGAGCCAGATAGAGCTGATAACTATTCGGTTATATCCGTCTTCTATGGATTTCTTTTCAAAGGGTCGCGTACTGAACCAATTTCTTTCACTACGTCCAAACCCTCGTCAGCCCTTACTCTGCCCTTTTGCAATCATCTTCGTCGCGGTTTTTGGCTACCCTGCGGCAGCTTTTCCGTTTCTTTAAACTTTATACATATGTGCGGGCCTTTTAATTCACCGGTCTCATTTTTTGTGTTCCGAAATATCTTGTTGACTGACACTAGTCATAGCCTATAAATCCACTCTTTACCCTATTCTCGGAGCGTTTCTCTTCCTTTCAAGTCTGAAGAAGAGCTTACGGCAGTAGTTGACTATTCATCTCATGAGATACCTTATACCTCACCCCAACACTGTCTAGGTGCCTAAACAATTTTCTCTTAGGCGAAAACAGATTTGAAGACCCCGGCTGTATAATAGCGTTGCCCCAACAACGACGCTGCAAACGTCACAGTTATAACAATACCGCGCTCAGAACTTTTCGCCGACATTGGCCACTGGAGGTATCAGATTAACAAGCGTCGTGTCTTTTCTTGAACAATTTTGACGACACTACCTCCTTAATAATTAAACTGGACATAATATTACACAAGAGTGAAAGACATTGGTTCGTATTGTTTTGTAGTAATTCGTTTGAGAATATCAGAAGGCGCTGTAAAAATTTGTAATACATAAAATTTCATGACCAAGATCTTATTCCCATCGTACTGAATGTGGAAGGCACCCAATCGACAAGAAGCTTTGATCGTGTAACCTATTCTTTTCTATAGAGGTATGAGAGTGGTTTTCAGAACTGAAGCAGTTAAGATATGTGTTGAGTTCAGAAACCACTCTATGTGGTCACCGGGTGGCGATCGATGATTTTCTTTAATTAGGAATTTCTACTACCCTCTTCGATCAAATTTGGAATTTTCTTTACTTTCCTTCGTCTGACTCAAAAATCTGATGATGATGCTTCATGAGATCGATTTTATTACACTTAGCCGTTTTCTATTATAGGCCAATTCAACGATAATGTCATGTAGGAAATCAAATAAACCGTTCTGGTGTGAGTGGGTGGGAGAGAAGGAGGGGGTGGGCATGGAAATATTGCGGACACTGAGTTGAAAAATAATTCATTATGTTTAGAACACGTCCTCTGTTACATGCAGTTTTTACGATAAATGTTTCGTGACCCACCCCACACACCCTATAATGGACTCATAAAATGAGGTTAGACAAGTTATGAACAAGTATCACCTACACGATGCCTTTCAAAGTGAAGATCAGTATATTCCAATGGAATACTCCCAAAATGACACCTGACTCCCACATTGTTTGTTTCTTTCGTTGCAGCATCGACTGTTCTATTTTTTTTGCATGGAGCACAATTATCTTTCTTGAACATGCCATCTGTACACATTCTGTAAGATGAAAGATACTGGTTTGGGTTAAGAGAAAGCAAGATTGGAAATACCGCTTCTCAACAAACGGTATGATAAACTTTTTTTCTGCCCCTCAAAAGCGAACGAAGGGAAATTCTACACCTAAAGTGTTTCCTGCAGTTTGATATTCTGAGAGACAATCCTCCAATATCATCCGTCTGTCCAGTCGCTTCCCACAAGCAAACATGACGAAGTAGACAACGTTGCTGAACAGTGTTGGGATAAGGAAAATACATGAAGAAAGTACAGTCAAAATCTCGAAGGTCTGTCGACTGACGTCCCACATAAATCTTTTGAATAAAAATGTTATTAATTATGAAGAGCACTTATCTTTAAAACTGACAGTTTTAGATGGCGTTTGAGGAGCAAATTATTTAATTCGCGATGTTGAAGATAATTGGGAAACATTAAATCAGAGTTGCGGGAAACATGACAACCAAAGACTGAGGTATATCAGAGGCTTACATGTTAATATTTGGATGGCAGCTTTGCAATGTTTATGTTTATGTTTATTTTCCACCTTCCACATAGTTTTAGTAATGAGGTTACAATATACACGTGAAACAAGTGCAAAAGAAATGATTATATATACACATGTCTGTGTTGTGCTTCAAAATACAGTTACAGAAAGCGCCTGTTGCGATGGATCAATCCTTATTCTCCCCCACTACCCAGCAGCCACCACACACACACATACCTGAACACACATACCCATCAGCTCCACACAACCACGCCCTCACACACCTTATCACACACAAACCTTGCCTTCTATGTACACGAACTCGCACAGACACACAGACTGACACACGCGTACCCACACACGCGCACACTCTCACAACACGCGCATAACCAGCTCACTCACGCTCTCTCTCTCTGTCCCTCTCTCTCCCCCCTGTCTGTCTGTCTGCCACACGTACGCACGCACGCACGCACGCACGCACGCACGCACGCACGCACGCACCGCACGCACGCACGCACGCACGCACGCACGCACGCACGCACGCACGCACGCACGCACGCACGCACGCACGCACGCACGCACGCACGCACGCACGCACGCACGCACGCACGCGTGCGCGCACGCACGCACGCATGCACACTTATGCGACCCCACAAATACAAATAAGAGCGCGCATATTCTACAACAAAAAAGAGCCATCAACCAGTAGAGTCTTTATTCGTTAGTTGGGAATTGGATACCAACCAATATCTAATATGAAAGCACTGATTGGTCGCCCCCCCCCCCCCCCCACACACACACCATATCCCTTCCACCTTTGCACAATACTATATAACGTATATAATACAGCATTACACAAATATAGAAGGAACCCGGTTGGGTGCCAAACTTGGCAGCAATCCAATACTTGTTCTGCAGTGATGGGAGTGTAGTATTGCATGGCGTATCTAAAGTTGATTTATTCAGAAACTTTTGAGGTATCTGGCAACTAAGTTTGTTCTGATGGTGCCCATCCGTAGACCGAGCCGGTCATCCCACAAGGTCTTCATTATCTTACACTGGACCAAGTGATAGGCTTTTCGTGCAGGCTGATATTTCTCTACACTGCTAATATGTGTTCGGAAACACAGAAGAAATCTTAAGTCTAGTTGCAGTGAAATCATATTGATCGCAGCTTAGTCTACAAGATGCTATATGTAATCCATTTTGTTTTCGTTTCGTAATATTTATCCGAGTATTTATCTCATCTTTAACCCCAGTGTGAATGTTCGAAATATCAGTAGAGAAGTTTCTAACCTCATCAGCCTACTGTCGAAAGGGGACTAAGTCAGCATACATTTTTTGCACCATCCAGTATCCCTGTCCACGTGTCAGACTATTCCGATTTCACTATAATTGTATTTTGGAGTAAAGATTATCCTGGTCAGTTATTTTGAGGACAGTTCTATAATTCTGAGCTGCCTATTTCAAATGGCTTGCAGTACTGGAAGCAAACCAATTTTCCGGTGCACCACCACCAGAATCCAGTAACTAATTCCCTTTCTTCATTAATTTCCATCTTGTCATCCATATAGCTGTTTTGATCATTTCGTCACTCCTACATAGCTTCAATCAGAATTATCTGCAACCCTGGAACAAATTAGTGAAAGGGTCGCAGGTAAACTCTCCGTATATTGCTGATCTTGGGGATAAAAACACTTTCTCGGTCGTGCACAGGGTGTCTGAATTCCTCCCGATACCTACTATTACCTTGTCAAGAGCCATGCGCATATTGTTTATCGGAGCTAGAGGGGTGACGAAGAATGTTAGTGCGTGATGGGGTGGAGGTTGGGCAATCGGCATGTATATGGCAAATTTAATTTTCAGACCTATATTGAGAAAATATTGCTGTAGTTACCCGTTCAAACGCTACTGATAATCTTAATTTATTGTCGTTTCGAAAAAAAACTTTCCAGTCATTTAAACACCCCCACCCCATCCCTCTCCAAGAAAACAGAAAAAAACCGTAAAGAAAACAGAAACATTCTGCTATAAATATAGCTTTATTCCCGGGAAAAATACAAGTGTGTAGCCCTTTTATTGATAGTTAGGGTGAGGAAGGGAATTTTGACAGAATGCATTCATTCACCCGGGAATATCTTTAAAGTGTGTTGTATTCTGTAACATTCAATTTTTCCTCACTTGTTGTTCCACTTCACAGCTTGGGATCAAACATCCGGCGAAAGTTAGAGTTATATATCATTAGATGAAATGAGCGAAAATGTTGCGGTGACCAGTTCGCCCCACTCCCCTTGTTCATCAAAAAAGAAAAATAATAAATAAATATTTGGTATTCTTGGTAGATAAGCCTATTATTAAACGACAGTAAATAATTTGAGCTTGCCTGTTATAATCAAGCAGTTTCAATCTTCTAAACGTGTTTATAAAGCATTTTTCTATGTTAGATTAGCATGCCACCTCATTTAATGCTCAGGAACAAGCCAATGTTATTTCCGACACAAAATGACCATATAATCGCCGCCTGCCACCGTTGCAATACATAGATGGTGTCCATCGCCAACTAGTGTCGGAAATTTCATGGTCCTCCTCCGCCAAAATAAAAAGCTTTCTCCAGCACTGTCAAATATCAACCGTTTACTTATAATGACTCGTCCAAATCTACCTAAGGTTATACGCAAGACTTCCTCTCCACAGCCCCGCCCCTCCCACCTGCTTAGCAGATTTGCAGTGATGCTGTCGACAATAGCATTTGCATAACACATTATCTCATTTTTTTAAAAGATCTAGTGAAAAAGTATATTTTGCCAAATGACATTCGGCGTCGAGTTTTGGTTTTCCCGTCTACCGTCAGTCTCGCATTAAAAATTATGGACGTGTGGTTTCTCTTAAATAATCAAAGATTTCCTTTCTTTTACATTCCCTCAGTTTTATGTGCGAAGTGACGATTGAAGTTTTCAATCTTTTCAGAAACAGGAACATTTTAATTCTAGTTAAAGGTTTTAATTAAACAGATATTGATCCAATTAACCAAAGGGAATCATTCTATCCCGATTACCACTTTGGGACACAAAATGCTCGTGCACGTTTTGTTTTTACTTTTCCAAGTCACCATAACGAACTTCCGCCATTGGTGTAGTGAATTCACACTTTAGGAACAATCCATCAGCAATGAGTTACTAGCCAGCCTTGGCGGTGAGGGAGAGGACGAGTTTTTCATAACAAAGTACATTGTTCTCTTTCCCGATGGTGCCCAGTACTCTGTGAACATAGCCCTACTGTAGTTTTTTGTTTTCTTCATAGACTCATACTATTTGTGCGATGAAAAAATGCTTTATTGGGATGTTGATTATAACAACTGCTTAGGTTCCATGTCCCACACACTATTCATTAGTGGAATAATTACTTACTGGGTACCGTTCCATTCTCCTGTAGTTTTATTATTTTCAGGTTCCTCAAGACTCTATAGGACTTATACTTCCCTGTGCAAGGGCCTCGCGATTCGTCCTGACAGCGATGGTTCGAATCCCGAATTATCAAATATTCCAACTATCTGATCAAGGTATGTCTTCATTGGAATACCTTAATGATATAGTTGGAATATTATAGTCAGTCGGGATTACAATTTAAAGACTAAACATCTCGACATCTAAGATTCCACTGCAGTATAGAAACTGTCCCAACTGGAAAAATTATGTGTGTGTGTGTGGTGGGGGGGGGGGGGGGGATGGGGGGGTGGGTGGAGGGTAGGGGCATACCCCATTCCCCATAGCGACGCCATTGCCCCTATCCTTTAATCTTCCATGTAACCGTCTATTTCATCATCTGTTTATCTCGAATATCGTATCCGTAGAGGACCGAAATATCTTATTCCATTCAAATCCAGACTGCTAAAAGAGTCTACTTACAATATTACTCTGTCGGTACTAATTCGACTTTGATCACATGCCACATTCAATATTCACCGTTGACACTGTATTCGTTTTGGTGAGCTTCACTTTAACCCTTCACCTAACACGACTAGAGATGCGACATTTGCCAAAATATTTCTTAAATAACAAGCAATTTTCATTTGACGAATACCCCACATTTGACGATCTTGTGCCACTAAAGGGTCATAAGCCTTGATTTGATGTAAAATATGAAAATTACTAGTAATGTAGGAAATGTCATTTCTTTTCGCAAATGTGGGAGTGTAAGCTATATTTTTTAGGCAGAAATTGAAAAATATATTCAAATTTGAACCTCGGTTTTCGTGAAATAGAGCCAGATAGAGCTGATAACTATTCGGTTATATCCGTCTTCTATGGATTTCTTTTCAAAGGGTCGCGTACTGAACCAATTTCTTTCACTACGTCCAAACCCTCGTCAGCCCTTACTCTGCCCTTTTGCAATCATCTTCGTCGCGGTTTTTGGCTACCCTGCGGCAGCTTTTCCGTTTCTTTAAACTTTATACATATGTGCGGGCCTTTTAATTCACCGGTCTCATTTTTTGTGTTCCGAAATATCTTGTTGACTGACACTAGTCATAGCCTATAAATCCACTCTTTACCCTATTCTCGGAGCGTTTCTCTTCCTTTCAAGTCTGAAGAAGAGCTTACGGCAGTAGTTGACTATTCATCTCATGAGATACCTTATACCTCACCCCAACACTGTCTAGGTGCCTAAACAATTTTCTCTTAGGCGAAAACAGATTTGAAGACCCCGGCTGTATAATAGCGTTGCCCCAACAACGACGCTGCAAACGTCACAGTTATAACAATACCGCGCTCAGAACTTTTCGCCGACATTGGCCACTGGAGGTATCAGATTAACAAGCGTCGTGTCTTTTCTTGAACAATTTTGACGACACTACCTCCTTAATAATTAAACTGGACATAATATTACACAAGAGTGAAAGACATTGGTTCGTATTGTTTTGTAGTAATTCGTTTGAGAATATCAGAAGGCGCTGTAAAAATTTGTAATACATAAAATTTCATGACCAAGATCTTATTCCCAACGTACTGAATGTGGAAGGCACCCAATCGACAAGAAGCTTTGATCGTGTAACCTATTCTTTTCTATAGAGGTATGAGAGTGGTTTTCAGAACTGAAGCAGTTCAGAAACCACTCTATGTGGTCACCGGGTGGCGATCGATGATTTTCTTTAATTAGGAATTTCTACTACCCTCTTCGATCAAATTTGGAATTTTCTTTACTTTCCTTCGTCTGACTCAAAAATCTGATGATGATGCTTCATGAGATCGATTTTATTACACTTAGCCGTTTTCTATTATAGGCCACTTCAACGATAATGTCATGTAGGAAATCAAATAAACCGTTCTGGTGTGAGTGGGTGGGAGAGAAGGAGGGGGTGGGCATGGAAATATTGCGGACACTGAGTTGAAAAATAATTCATTATGTTTAGAACACGTCCTCTGTTACATGCAGTTTTTACGATAAATGTTTCGAGACCCACCCCACACACCCTATAATGGACTCATAAAATGAGGTTAGACATGTTATGAACAAGTATCACCTACACGATGCCTTTCAAAGTGAAGATCAGTATATTCCAATGGAATACTCCCAAAATGACACCTGACTCCCACATTGTTTGTTTCTTTCGTTGCAGCATCGACTGTTCTATTTTTTTTGCATGGAGCACAATTATCTTTCTTGAACATGCCATCTGTACACATTCTGTAAGATGAAAGATACTGGTTTGGGTTAAGAGAAAGCAAGATTGGAAATACCGCTTCTCAACAAACGGTATGATAAACTTTTTTTCTGCCCCTCAAAAGCGAACGAAGGGAAATTCTACACCTAAAGTGTTTCCTGCAGTTTGATATTCTGAGAGACAATCCTCCAATATCATCCGTCTGTCCAGTCGCTTCCCACAAGCAAACATGACGAAGTAGACAACGTTGCTGAACAGTGTTGGGATAAGGAAAATACATGAAGAAAGTACAGTCAATCTCGAAGGTCTGTCGACTGACGTCCCACATAAATCTTTTGAATAAAAATGTTATTAATTATGAAGAGCACTTATCTTTAAAACTGACAGTTTTAGATGGCGTTTGAGGAGCAAATTATTTAATTCGCGATGTTGAAGATAATTTGGGAAACATTAAATCAGAGTTGCGGGAAACATGACAACCAAAGACTGAGGTATATCAGAAGGCTTACATGTTAATATTTGGATGGCAGCTTTGCAATGTTTATGTTTATGTTTATTTTCAACCTTCCACCATAGTTTTAGTAATGAGGTTACAATATACACGTGAAACAAGTGCAAAAGAAATGATTATATATACACATGTCTGTGTTGTGCTTCAAAATACAGTTACAGAAAGCGCCTGTTGCGATGGATCAATCCTTATTCTCCCCACTACCCAGCAGCCACCACACACACACATACCTGAACACACATACCCATCAGCTCCACACAACCACGCCCTCACACACCTTCATCACACACAAACATTGCCTTCTATGTACACGAACTCGCACAGACACACAGACTGACACACGCGTACCCACACACGCGCACACTCTCACACACGCGCATAACCAGCTCACTCACGCTCTCTCTCTCTGTCCCTCTCTCCCCCTGTCTGTCTGTCTGCCACACGTACGCACGCACGCACGCACGCACGCACGCACGCACGCACGCACGCACGCACGCACGCACGCACGCACGCACGCACGCACGCACGCACGCACGCACGCACGCACGCACGCACGCACGCACGCACGCACACTTATGCGACCCCACAAATACAAATAAGAGCGCGCATATTCTACAACAAAAAAGAGCCATCAACCAGTAGAGTCTTTATTCGTTAGTTGGGAATTGGATACCAACCAATATCTAATATGAAAGCACTGATTGGTCGCCCCCCCCCCCCCCCCCACACACACACCATATCCCTTCCACCTTTGCACAATACTATATAACGTATATAATACAGCATTACACAAATATAGAAGGAACCCGGTTGGGTGCCAAACTTGGCAGCAATCCAATACTTGTTCTGCAGTGACGGGAGTGTAGTATTGCATGGCGTATCTAAAGTTGATTTATTCAGAAACTTTTGAGGTATCTGGCAACTAAGTTTGTTCTGATGGTGCCCATCCGTAGACCGAGCCGGTCATCCCACAAGGTCTTCATTATCTTACACTGGACCAAGTGATAGGCTTTTCGTGCAGGCTGATATTTCTCTACACTGCTAATATGTGTTCGGAAACACAGAAGAAATCTTAAGTCTAGTTGCAGTGAAATCATATTGATCGCAGCTTAGTCTACAAGATGCTATATGTAATCCATTTTGTTTTCGTTTCGTAATATTTATCCGAGTATTTATCTCATCTTTAACCCCAGTGTGAATGTTCGAAATATCAGTAGAGAAGTTTCTAACCTCATCAGCCTACTGTCGAAAGGGGACTAAGTCAGCATACATTTTTTGCACCATCCAGTATCCCTGTCCACGTGTCAGACTATTCCGATTTCACTATAATTGTATTTTGGAGTAAAGATTATCCTGGTCAGTTATTTTGAGGACAGTTCTATAATTCTGAGCTGCTTATTTCAAATGGCTTGCAGTACTGGAAGCAAACCAATTTTCCGGTGCACCACCACCAGAATCCAGTAACTAATTCCCTTTCTTCATTAATTTCCATCTTGTCATCCATATAGCTGTTTTGATCATTTCGTCACTCCTACATAGCTTCAATCAGAATTATCTGCAACCCTGGAACAAATTAGTGAAAGGGTCGCAGGTAAACTCTCCGTATATTGCTGATCTTGGGGATAAAAACACTTTCTCGGTCGTGCACAGGGTGTCTGAATTCCTCCCGATACCTACTATTACCTTGTCAAGAGCCATGCGCATATTGTTTATCGGAGCTAGAGGGGTGACGAAGAATGTTAGTGCGTGATGGGGTGGAGGTTGGGCAATCGGCATGTATATGGCAAATTTAATTTTCAGACCTATATTGAGAAAATATTGCTGTAGTTACCCGTTCAAACGCTACTGATAATCTTAATTTATTGTCGTTTCGAAAAAAAACTTTCCAGTCATTTAAACACCCCCACCCCATCCCTCTCCAAGAAAACAGAAAAAAACCGTAAAGAAAACAGAAACATTCTGCTATAAATATAGCTTTATTCCCGGGAAAAATACAAGTGTGTAGCCCTTTTATTGATAGTTAGGGTGAGGAAGGGAATTTTGACAGAATGCATTCATTCACCCGGGAATATCTTTAAAGTGTGTTGTATTCTGTAACATTCAATTTTTCCTCACTTGTTGTTCCACTTCACAGCTTGGGATCAAACATCCGGCGAAAGTTAGAGTTATATATCATTAGATGAAATGAGCGAAAATGTTGCGGTGACCAGTTCGCCCCACTCCCCTTGTTCATCAAAAAAGAAAAATAATAAATAAATATTTGGTATTCTTGGTAGATAAGCCTATTATTAAACGACAGTAAATAATTTGAGCTTGCCTGTTATAATCAAGCAGTTTCAATCTTCTAAACGTGTTTATAAAGCATTTTTCTATGTTAGATTAGCATACCACCTCATTTAATGCTCAGGAACAAGCCAATGTTATTTCCGACACAAAATGACCATATAATCGCCGCCTGCCACCGTTGCAATACATAGATGGTGTCCATCGCCAACTAGTGTCGGAAATTTCATGGTCCTCCTCCGCCAAAATAAAAAGCTTTCTCCAGCACTGTCAAATATCAACCGTTTACTTATAATGACTCGTCCAAATCTACCTAAGGTTATACGCAAGACTTCCTCTCCACAGCCCCGCCCCTCCCACCTGCTTAGCAGATTTGCAGTGATGCTGTCGACAATAGCATTTGCATAACACATTATCTCATTTTTTTAAAAGATCTAGTGAAAAAGTATATTTTGCCAAATGACATTCGGCGTCGAGTTTTGGTTTTCCCGTCTACCGTCAGTCTCGCATTAAAAATTATGGACGTGTGGTTTCTCTTAAATAATCAAAGATTTCCTTTCTTTTACATTCCCTCAGTTTTATGTGCGAAGTGACGATTGAATTTTTCAATCTTTTCAGAAACAGGAACATTTTAATTCTAGTTAAAGGTTTTAATTAAACAGATATTGATCCAATTAACCAAAGGGAATCATTCTATCCCGATTACCACTTTGGGACACAAAATGCTCGTGCACGTTTTGTTTTTACTTTTCCAAGTCACCATAACGAACTTCCGCCATTGGTGTAGTGAATTCACACTTTAGGAACAATCCATCAGCAATGAGTTACTAGCCAGCCTTGGCGGTGAGGGAGAGGACGAGTTTTTCATAACAAAGTACATTGTTCTCTTTCCCGATGGTGCCCAGTGCTCTGTGAACATAGCCCTAATGTAGTTTTTTTGTTTTCTTCGTAGACTCATACTATTTGTGCGATGAAAAAATGCTTTATTGGGATGTTGATTATAACAACTGCTTAGGTTCCATGTCCCACACACTATTCATTAGTGGAATAATTACTTACTGGGTACCGTTCCATTCTCCTGTACTTTTATTATTTTCAGGTTCCTCAAGACTCTATAGGACTTATACTTCCCTGTGCAAGGGCGTCGCGATTCGTCCTGACAGCGATGGTTCGAATCCCGAATTATCAAATATTCCAACTATCTGATCAAGGTATGTCTTCATTGGAATACCTTAATGATATAGTTGGAATATTATAGTCAGTCGGGATTACAATTTAAAGACTAAACATCTCGACATCTAAGATTCCACTGCAGTATAGAAACTGTCCTAACTGGAAAAATTATGTGTGTGTGTGTGTGGTGGGTGGGGGGTGTGGGGGGGTGTGGGGGGGGGGGGGGGGTAGGGGCATACCCCATTCCCCATAGCGACGCCATTGCCGCTATCCTTTACTCTTCCATGTAACCGTCTATTTCATCATCTGTTTATCTCGAATATCGTATCCGTAGAGGACCGAAATATCTTATTCCATTCAAATCCAGACTGCTAAAAGAGTCTACTTACAATATTACTCTGTCGGTACTAATTCGACCTTGATCACATGCCACATTCAATATTCACCGTTGACACTGTATTCGTTTTTGGTGAGCTTCACTTTAACCCTTCACCTAACACGACTAGAGATGCGACATTTGCAAAAATATTTCTTAAATAACAAGCAGTTTTCATTTGACGAATACCCCACATTTGACGATCTTGTGCCACTAAAGGGTCATAAGCCTTGATTTGATGTAAAATATGAAAATTACTAGTAATGTAGGAAATGTCGTTTCTTTTCGCAAATGTGGGAGTGTAAGCTATATTTTTTAGGCAGAAATTGAAAAATATATTCAAATTTGAACCTCGGTTTTCGTGAAATCGAGCCAGATAGAGCCGATAACTATTCTGTTATATCCGTATTCTATGGATTTCTTTTCAAAGGGTCGCGTACTGAACCAATTTCTGTCACTACGTCCAAACCCTCGTCAGCCCTTACTCTGCCCTTTTGCAATCATCTTCGTCGCGGTTTTTGGCTACCCTGCGACAGTTTTTCCGTTTCTTCAAACTTTATACATATGTGCGGGCCTTTTAATTCACCGGTCTCATTTTTTGTGTTCCGAAATATCTTGTTGACTGACACTAGTCATATCCTATAAATCCACTCTTTACCCTATTCTCGGAGCGTTTCTCTTCCTTTCAAGTCTGAAGAAGAGCTTACGGCAGTAGTTGACTATTCATCTCATGAGACACCTTATACCTCACCCCAACACTGTCTAGGTGCCTAAACAATTTTCTCTTAGGCGAAAACAGATTTGAAGACCCCGGCTGTATAATAGCGTTGCCCCAACAACGACGCTGCAAACGTCACAGTTATAACAATACCGCGCTCAGAACTTTTCGCCGACATTGGCCACTGGAGGTATCAGATTAACAAGCGTCGTGTCTTTTCTTGAACAATTTTGACGACACTGCCTCCTTAATAATTAAACTGGACATAATATTACACAAGAGTGAAAGACATTGGTTCGTATTGTTTTGTAGTAATTCGTTTGAGAATATCAGAAGGCGCTCTAAAAATTTGTAATACATAAAATTTCATGACCAAGATCTCATTCCCATCGTACTGAATGTGGAAGGCACCCAATCGACAAGAAGCTTTGATCGTGTAACCTATTCTTTTCTATAGAGGTATGAGAGTGGTTTTCAGAACTGAAGCAGTTAAGATATGTGTTGAGTTCAGAAACCACTCTTTGTGGTCACCGGGTGGTGATCGATGATTTTCTTTAATTAGGAATTTCTACTACCCTCTTCGATCAAATTTGGAATTTTCTTTACTTTCCTTCGTCTGACTCAAAAATCTGATGATGGTGCTTCATGAGATCGATTTTATTACACTTAGCCGTTTTCTATTATAGGCCACTTCAACGATAATGTCATGTAGGAAATCAAATAAACCGTTCTGGTGTGAGTGGGTGGGAGAGAAGGAGGGGGCGGGCATGGAAATATTGCGGACACTGAGTTGAAAAATAATTCATTATGTTTAGAACACGCCCTCTGTTACATGCAGTTTTTACGATAAATGTTTCGTGACCCACCCCACACACCCTATAATGGACTCATAAAATGAGGTTAGACAAGTTATGAACAAGTATCACCTACACAATGCCTTTCAAAGTGAAGATCAGTATAATCCAATGGAATACTCCCAAAATGACACCTGACTCCCACATTGTTTGTTTCTTTCGTTGCAGCATCGACTGTTCTATTTTCTGGCATGGAGCACAATTATCTTTCTTGAACATGCCATCTGTACACATTCTGTAAGATGAAAGATACTGGTTTGGGTTAAGAGAAAGCAAGATTGGAAATACCGCTTCTCAACAAACGGTATGATAAACTTTTTTTCTGCCCCTCAAAAGCGAACGAAGGGAAATTCTACACCTAAAGTGTTTCCTGCAGTTTGATATTCTGAGAGACAATCCTCCAATATCATCCGTCTGTCCAGTCGCTTCCCACAAGCAAACATGACGAAGTAGACAACGTTGCTGAACAGTGTTGGGATAAGGAAAATACATGAAGAAAGTACAGTCAATCTCGAAGGTCTGTCGACTGACGTCCCACATAAATCTTTTGAATAAAAATGTTATTAATTTTGAAGAGCACTTATCTTTAAAACTGACAGTTTTAGATGGCGTTTGAGGAGCAAATTATTTAATTCGCGATGTTGAAGATAATTTGGGAAACATTAAATCAGAGTTGCGGGAAACATGACAACCAAAGACTGAGGTATATCAGAAGGCTTACATGTTAATATTTGCATGGCAGCTTTGCAATGTTTATGTTTATGTTTATTTTCAACCTTCCACCATAGTTTTAGTAATGAGGTTACAATATACACGTGAAACAAGTGCAAAAGAAATGATTATATATACACGTCTGTGTTGTGCTTCAAAATACAGTTACAGAAAGCGCCTGTTGCGATGGATCAATCCTTATTCTCCCCACTACCCAGCAGCCACCACCACACACACATACCTGAACTCACATACCCATCAGCTCCACACAACCACGCCCTCACACACCTTCATCACACACTAACATTGTCTTCTGTGTACACGAACTCGCACAGACACACAGACTGACACACGCGTACCCACACACGCGCACACTCTCACACACGCGCATAAGCAGCTCACTCACGCTCTCTCTCTCTCTCTGTCCCTCTCTCCCCCTGTCTGTCTGTCTGTCTGTCTGTCTGCCACACGCACGCACGCACGCACGCGCACGCACGCACGCACGCACGCACGCACGCACGCACGCACGCACGCACGCACGCACGCACGCACGCACGCACGCACGCACGCACGCACGCACGCACGCACGCTTATGCGACCCCACAAATACAAATAAGAGCGCGCATATTCTACAACAAAAAAGAGCCATCAACCAGTAGAGTCTTTATTCGTTAGTTGGGAATTGGATACCAACCAATACCTAATATGAAAGCACTTTTTGGTCGCCACCCCGCCCCCCCCCCCCCCCCCCACACACAAACACACATACCATATCCCTTCAACCTTTGCACAATACTATATAACGTATATAATACAGCATTACACAAATATAGAAGGAACCCGGTTGGGTGCCAAACTTGGCAGCAATCCAATACTTGTTCTGCAGTGACGGGAGTGTAGTATTGCATGGCGTATCTAAAGTTGATTTATTCAGAAACTTTTGCGGTATCTGGCAACTAAGTTTGTTCTGATGGTGCCCATCCGTAGACCGAGCCGGTCATCCCACAAGGGCTTCATTATCTTACACTGGACCAAGTGATAGGCTTTTCGTGCAGGCTGATATTTGTCTACACTGCTAATATGTGTTCGGAAACACAGAAGAAATCTTAAGTCTAGTTGCAGTGAAATCATATTGATCGCAGCTTAGTTTACAAGATGCTATATGTAATCCATTTTGTTTTCCTTTCGTAATATTTATCCGAGTATTTATCTCATCTTTAACCCCAGTGTGAATGTTCGAAATATCAGTAGAGAAGTTTCTAGCCTCATCAGCCTACTGTCGAAAGGGGACTAAGTCAGCATACATTTTTTGCACCATCCAGTATTCCTGTCCACGCGTCAGACTATTCCGATTTCACTATAATTGTATTTTGGAGTAAAGATTATCCTGGTAAGTTATTTTGAGGACAGTTCTATAATTCTGAGCTGCCTATTTCAAATGGCTTGTAGTACTGGAAGCAAACCAATTTTCCGGTGCACCACCACCAGAATCCAGTAACTAATTCCCTTTCTTCATTAATTTCCATCTTGTCATCCATATCGCTGTTTTGATCATTTCGTCACTCCTACATACCTTCAATCAGAATTATCTGCAACCCTGGAACAAAATAGTGAAAGGGTCGCAGGTAAACTCTCCGTATATTGCTGATCTTGGGGATAAAAACACTTTCTCGGTCGTGAACAGGGTGTCTGAATTCCTCCCGATACCTACTATTACCTTGTCAAGAGCCATGCGCATATTGTTTATCGGAGCTAGAGGGGTGACGAAGAATGTTAGTGCGTGATGGGGGTGGAGGTTGGGCAGTCGGCATGTATATGGCAAATTTAATTTTCAGACCTATATTGAGAAAATATTGCTGTAGTTACCCGTTCAAACGGTACTGACATAATCTTAATTTATTGTCGTTTCGAAAAAAAACTTTCCAGTCATTTAAACTCCGCCCCCGTGAGCACCCCCACTCCATCCCTCTCCAAGAAAACAGAAAGAAAACGTACAGAAAACAGAAACATTCTGCTATAAATATAGCTTTATTCCCGGGAAAAATACAAGTGTGTAGCCCTTTTATTGATAGTTAGGGTGAGGAAGGGAATTTTGACAGAATGCATTCATTCACCCGGGAATATTTTTAAAGTGTGTTGTATTCTGTAACATTCAATTTTTCCTCACTTGTTGTTCCACTTCACAGCTTGGGAACAAACATCCGGCGAAAGTTAGAGTTATATATCATTAGATGAAATGAGCGAAAATGTTGCGGTGACCAGTTCGCCCCACTCCCCTTGTTCATCAAAAAAGAAAAATAATAAATAAATATTTGGTATTCTTGGTAGATAAGCCTATTATTAAACGACAGTAAATAATTTGAGCTTGCCTGTTATAATCAAGCAGTTTCAATCTTTTAAACGTGTTTATAAAGCATTTTTCTATGTTAGATTAGTATACCACCTCATTTAATGCTCAGGAACAAGCCAATGTTACTTCCGACACAAAATGACCATATAATCGCCGCCTGCCACCGTTGCAATACATAGATGGTGTCCATCGCCAACTAGTGTCGGAAATTTCATGGTCCTCCTCCGCCAAAATAAAAAGCTTTCTCCAGCACTGTCAAATATCAACCGTTTACTTATAATGACTCGTCCAAATCTACCTAAGGTTATACGCAAGACTTCCTCTCCACAGCCCCGCCCCTCCCTTAGCAGATTTGCAGTGATGCTGTCGACAATAGCATTTGCATAACACATTATCTCATTTTTTAAAAGATCTAGTGAAAAAGTATATTTTGCCAAATGACATTCGGCGTCGAGGTTTGGTTTTCCCGACTACCGTCAGTCTCGCATTAAAAATTATGGACGTGTGGTTTCTCTTAAATAATCAAAGATTTCCTTTCTTTTACATTCCCTCAGTTTTATGTGCGAAGTGACGATTGAATTTTTCAATCTTTTCAGAAACAGGAACATTTTAATTCTAGTTAAAGGTTTTAATTAAACAGATATTGATCCAATTAACCAAAGGGAATCATTCTATCCCGATTACCGCTTTGGGACACAAAATGCTCGTGCACGTTTTGTTTTTACTTTTCCAAGTCACCATAACGAACTTCCGCCATTGGTGTAGTGAATTCACACTTTAGGAACAATCCATCAGCAATGAGATACTAGCCAGCCTTGGCGGTGAGGGAGAGGACGAGTTTTTCATAACAAAGTACATTGTTCTCTTTCCCGATGGTGCCCAGTACTCTGTGAACATAGCCCTACTGTAGTTTTTTGTTTTCTTCGTAGACTCATACTATTTGTGCGATGAAAAAATGCTTTATTGGGATGTTGATTATAACAACTGCTTAGGTTCCATGTCCCACACACTATTCATTAGTGGAATAATTACGTACTGGGTACCGTTCCATTCTCCTGTAGTTTTATTATTTTCAGGTTCCTCAAGACTCTATAGGACTTATACTTCCCTGTGCAAGGGCGTCGCGATTCGTCCTGACAGCGATGGTTCGAATCCCGAATTATCAAATATTCCAACTATCTGATCAAGGTATGTCTTCATTGGAATACCTTAATGATATAGTTGGAATATTATAGTCAGTCGGGATTACAATTTAAAGACTAAACATCTCGACATCTAAGATTCCACTGCAGTATAGAAACTGTCCCAACTGGAAAAATTATGTGTGTGTGTGTGGTGGGTGGTGGGGGGGGGGGTGGGGGTGGGGGGTTGGGGGGTAGGGGCATTCCCCATTCCCCATAGCGACGCCATTGCCCCTATCCTTTACTCTTCCATGTAACCGTCTATTTCATCATCTGTTTATCTCGAATATTGTATCCCTAGAGGACCGAAATATCTTATTCCATTCAAATCCAGACTGCTAAAAGAGTCTACTTACAATATTACTCTGTCGGTACTAATTCGACTTTGATCACATGCCACATTCAATATTCACCGTTGACACTGTATTCGTTTTGGTGAGTTTCACTTTAACCCTTCACCTAACACGACTAGATATGCGACATTTGCAAAAATATTATTAAATAACAAGCAATTTTCATTTGACGAATACCCCACATTTGACGATCTTGTGCCACTAAAGGGTCATAAGCCTTGATTTGATGTAAAATATGAAAATTACTAGTAATGTAGGAAATGTCGTTTCTTTTCGCAAATGTGGGAGTGTAAGCTATATTTTTTAGGCAGAAATTGAAAAATATATTCAAATTTGAACCTCGGTTTTCGTGAAATAGAGCCAGATAGAGCCGATAACTATTCGGTTATATCCGTCTTCTATGGATTTCTTTTCAAAGGGTCGCGTACTGAACCAATTTCTTTCACTACGTCCAAACCCTCGTCAGCCCTTACTCTGCCCTTTTGCAATCATCTTCGTCGCGGTTTTTGGCTACCCTGCGGCAGCTTTTCCGTTTCTTTAAACTTTATACATAACATAACATAACATAACATAACATAACATAACAAAACATAACATAACATAACATAACATAACATAACATTTATTAGCATAAAACATCCTATACAGGACAGTATGCGATAATCTACAAGTAACATCAACAAAAATAGTACTCAAAATATTACAATTTCATCCACCAATTTTCCATGATCAAAGTACTATATTTTTATTAATTTGATACGAAAAAGATCGTGGAGACGTGAACTAGAATTTCCAATACACATCACTAAACATATCATAATCATCTGGCGAAAAAATCCCGGATCACGCTGCAGATTTTATGGCATGAACTGGGGGTTCTATTTTCAAATATTAATTTGAATTTCTCAGATATACTCATATCAATAAAACCATCAATCTCACTGTTCATCAGAACAAATAGTTCTGATCGAAGCTCTGAATAATGTGTACATTCCATAAGAAAATGGTATTCGTTTTCTATTTTCCCGGGGTTTGCTTCACAGTGAGTACATATCCTGTCGATAACAGGCTTCGGCGGTTGATAATGTCGCCCTTTTTCAATAGCTAACTTATGATTGCTGATACGAAGCTTAGTGAAAATTTCCCGGTCTTCCGCCGTGTTCGTTTCCACTAAGTACGTTTCCATTGAATAGTCATTTTTAAACAGCCTGTAAGTTCTCAGTTTATTATCTCCATTCTTTTTGCAGTTCTCAAACATTGACTTCTTGAACGTGTTTACATGCTGCAAGCGCAAATTGTACTTGAGCTTACCTATAACATTAGTGTTAGTGATAATTGGATGTTGAGGGACAGCGAGACCGTATCTTTCCAGTAATTTGAAAGGGGATTCCGGTTTGCCTTTACGATTTCTTTGTTCAGCTACTACATTCCACATCAGGTGATTTTGATTCTCAGATATCTTGATTGCGAAAGAAGCCATCCTACTTACCGCCTCGATATATAGCGGATATCGACCAAGTTCTGCGCGGACCGCATGGTTGGAGGAAAATTTCCCAACCCCCAAGACTTTTTTACAAAAGGAAGTGTGTAATTTTTCACAGGCTATGTTGTAACGCTTACCGTACGTTATTTCTGATCCCCAGACTTCACACCCGTATAAGGCTATAGGTGCGGGCCTTTTAATTCACCGGTCTCATTTTTTGTGTTCCGAAATATCTTGTTGACTGACACTAGTCATAACCTATAAATCCACTCTTTACCCTATTCTCGGAGCGTTTCTCTTCCTTTCAAGTCTGAAGAAGAGCTTACGGCAGTAGTTGACTATTCATCTCATGAGATACCTTATACCTCACCCCAACACTGTCTAGGTGCCTAAACAATTTTCTCTTAGGCGAAAACAGATTTGAAGACCCCGGCTGTATAATAGCGTTGCCCCAACAACGACGCTGCAAACGTCACAGTTATAACAATACCGCGCTCAGAACTTTTCGCCGATATTGGCCACTGGAGGTATCAGATTAACAAGCGTCGTGTCTTTTCTTGAACAATTTTGACGACACTGCCTCCTTAATAATTAAACTGGACATAATATTACACAAGAGTGAAAGACATTGGTTCGTATTGTTTTGTAGTAATTCGTTTGAGAATATCAGAAGGCGCTGTAAAAATTTGTAATACATAAAATTTCATGACCAAGATCTCATTCCCATCGTACTGAATGTGGAAGGCACCCAATCGACAAGAAGCTTTGATCGTGTAACCTATTCTTTTCTATAGAGGTATGAGAGTGGTTTTCAGAACTGAAGCAGTTAAGATATGTGTTGAGTTCAGAAACCACTCTATGTGGTCACCGGGTGGTGATCGATGATTTTCTTTAATTAGGAATTTCTACTACCCTCTTCGATCAAATTTGGAATTTTCTTTACTTTCCTTCGTCTGACTCAAAAATCTGATGATGGTGCTTCATGAGATCGATTTTATTACACTTAGCCGTTTTCTATTATAGGCCACTTCAACGATAATGTCATGTAGGAAATCAAATAAACCGTTCTGGTGTGAGTGGGTGGGAGAGAAGGAGGGGGCGGGCATGGAAATATTGCGGACACTGAGTTGAAAAATAATTCATTATGTTTAGAACACGCCCTCTGTTACATGCAGTTTTTACGATAAATGTTTCGTGACCCACCCCACACACCCTATAATGGACTCATAAAATGAGGTTAGACAAGTTATGAACAAGTATCACCTACACAATGCCTTTCAAAGTGAAGATCAGTATAATCCAATGGAATACTCCCAAAATGACACCTGACTCCCACATTGTTTGTTTCTTTCGTTGCAGCATCGACTGTTCTATTTTTTTGCATGGAGCACAATTATCTTTCTTGAACATGCCATCTGTACACATTCTGTAAGATGAAAGATACTGGTTTGGGTTAAGAGAAAGCAAGATTGGAAATACCGCTTCTCAACAAACGGTATGATAAACTTTTTTTCTGCCTCTCAAAAGCGAACGAAGGGAAATTCTACACCTAAAGTGTTTCCTGTAGTTTGATATTCTGAGAGACAATCCTCCAATATCATCCGTCTGTCCAGTCGCTTCCCACAAGCAAACATGACGAAGTAGACAACGTTGCTGAACAGTGTTGGGATAAGGAAAATACATGAAGAAAGTACAGTCAATCTCGAAGGTCTGTCGACTGACGTCCCACATAAATCTTTTGAATAAAAATGTTATTAATTTTGAAGAGCACTTATCTTTAAAACTGACAGTTTTAGATGGCGTTTGAGGAGCAAATTATTTAATTCGCGATGTTGAAGATAATTTGGGAAACATTAAATCAGAGTTGCGGGAAACATGACAACCAAAGACTGAGGTATATCAGAAGGCTTACATGTTAATATTTGGATGGCAGCTTTGCAATGTTTATGTTTATGTTTATTTTCAACCTTCCTCCATAGTTTTAGTAATGAGGTTACAATATACACGTGAAACAAGTGCAAAAGAAATGATTATATATACACATGTCTGTGTTGTGCTTCAAAATACAGTTACAGAAAGCGCCTGTTGCGATGGATCAATCCTTATTCTCCCCACTACCCAGCAGCCACCACACACACATATACCTGAACACACATACCCATCAGCTCCACACAACCACGCCCTCACACACCTTCATCACACACAAACATTGCCTTCTATGTACACGAAATCGCACAGACACACAGACTGACACACGCGTACCCACACACGCGCACACTCTCACACACGCGCATAAGCAGCTCACTCACTCACGCTCTCTCTCTCTCTCTCTGTCCCTCTCTCCCCCTGTCTGTCTGTCTGTCTGTCTGTCTGTCTGTCTGCCACACGCACGCACGCACGCACGCACGCACGCACGCACGCACGCACGCACGCACGCACGCACGCACGCACGCACGCACGCACGCACGCACGCACGCACGCACGCACACTTATGCGACCCCACAAATACAAATAAGAGCGCGCATATTCTACAACAAAAAAGAGCCATCAACCAGTAGAGTCTTTATTCGTTAGTTGGGAATTGGATACCAACCAATTCCTAATATGAAAGCACTGATTGGTCGCCCCCCCCCCCCCCCCCCACACCATATCCCTTCCACCTTTGCACAATACTATATAACGTATATAATACAGCATTACACAAATATAGAAGGAACCCGGTTGGGTGCCAAACTTGGCAGCAATCCAATACTTGTTCTGCAGTGACGGGAGTGTAGTATTGCATGGCGTATCTGAAGTTGATTTATTCAGAAACTTTTGCGGTATCTGGCAACTAAGTTTGTTCTGATGGTGCCCATCCGTAGACCGAGCCGGTCATCCCACAAGGGCTTCATTATCTTACACTGGACCAAGTGATAGGCTTTTCGTGCAGGCTGATATTTCTCTACACTGCTAATATGTGTTCGGAAACACAGAAGAAATCTTAAGTCTAGTTGCAGTGAAATCATATTGATCGCAGCTTAGTCTACAAGATGCTATATGTAATCCATTTTGTTTTCCTTTCGTAATATTTATCCGAGTATTTATCTCATCTTTAACCCCAGTGTGAATGTTCGAAATATCAGTAGAGAAGTTTCTAACCTCATCAGCCTACTGTCGAAAGGGGACTAAGTCAGCATACATTTTTTGCACCATCCAGTATCCCTGTCCACGCGTCAGACTATTCCGATCTCACTATAATTGTATTTTGGAGTAAAGATTATCCTGGTCAGTTATTTTGAGGACAGTTCTATAATTCTGAGCTGCCTATTTCAAATGGCTTGTAGTACTGGAAGCAAACCAATTTTCCGGTGCACCACCACCAGAATCCAGTAACTAATTCCCTTTCTTCATTAATTTCCATCTTGTCATCCATATCGCTGTTTTGATCATTTCGTCACTCCTACATACCTTCAATCAGAATTATCTGCAACCCTGGAACAAAATATTGAAAGGGTCGCAGGTAAACTCTCCGTATATTGCTGATCTTGGGGATAAAAACACTTTCTCGGTCGTGCACAGGGTGTCTGAATTCCTCCCGATACCTACTATTACCTTGTCAAGAGCCATGCGCATATTGTTTATCGGAGCTAGAGGGGTGACGAAGAATGTTAGTGCGTGATGGGGGTGGAGGTTGGGCAGTCGGCATGTATATGGCAAATTTAATTTTCAGACCTATATTGAGAAAATATTGCTGTAGTTACCCGTTCAAACGCTACTGACATAATCTTAATTTATTGTCGTTTCGAAAAAGACTTTCCAGTCATTTAAACTCCGCCCCCGTGAGCACCCCCACCCCATCCCTCTCCAAGAAAACAGAAAGAAAACGTAAAGAAAACAGAAACATTCTGCTATAAATATAGCTTTATTCCCGGGAAAAATACAAGTGTGTAGCCCTTTTATTGATAGTTAGGGTGAGGAAGGGAATTTTGACAGAATGCATTCATTCACCCGGGAATATCTTTAAAGTGTGTTGTATTCTGTAACATTCAATTTTTCCTCACTTGTTGTTCCACTTCACAGCTTGGGAACAAACATCCGGCGAAAGTTAGAGTTATATATCATTAGATGAAATGAGCGAAAATGTTGCGGTGACCTGTTCGCCCCACTCCCCTTGTTCATCAAAAAAGAAAAATAATAAATAAATATTTGGTATTCTTGGTAGATAAGCCTATTATTAAACGACAGTAAATAATTTGAGCTTGCCTGTTATAATCAAGCAGTTTCAATCTTTTAAACGTGTTTATAAAGCATTTTTCTATGTTAGATTAGTATACCACCTCATTTAATGCTCAGGAACAAGCCAATGTTACTTCCGACACAAAATGACCATATAATCGCCGCCTGCCACCGTTGCAATACATAGATGGTGTCCATCGCCAACTAGTGTCGGAAATTTCATGGTCCTCCTCCGCCAAAATAAAAAGCTTTCTCCAGCACTGTCAAATATCAACCGTTTACTTATAATAACTCGTCCAAATCTACCTAAGGTTATACGCAAGACTTCCTCTCCACAGCCCCGCCCCTCCCACCTGCTTAGCAGATTTGCAGTGATGCTGTCAACAATAGCATTTGCATAACACATTATCTCATTTTTTAAAAGATCTAGTGAAAAAGTATATTTTGCCAAATGACATTCGGCGTCGAGTTTTGGTTTTCCCGACTACCGTCAGTCTCGCATTAAAAATTATGGACGTGTGGTTTCTCTTAAATAATCAAAGATTTCCTTTCTTTTACATTCCCTCAGTTTTATGTGCGAAGTGACGATTGAATTTTTAAATCTTTTAAGAAACAGGAACATTTTAATTCTAGTTAAAGGTTTTAATTAAACAGATATTGATCCAATTAACCAAAGGGAATCATTCTATCCCGATTACCACTTTGGGACACAAAATGCTCGTGCACGTTTTGTTTTTACTTTTCCAAGTCACCATAACGAACTTCCGCCATTGGTGTAGTGAATTCACACTTTAGGAACAATCCATCAGCAATGAGTTACTAGCCAGCCTTGGCGGTGAGGGAGAGGACGAGTTTTTCATAACAAAGTACATTGTTCTCTTTCCCGATGGTGCCCAGTACTCTGTGAACATAGCCCTACTGTAGTTTTTTGTTTTCATCGTAGACTCATACTATTTGTGCGATGAAAAAATGCTTTATTGGGATGTTGATTATAACAACTGCTTAGGTTCCATGTCCCACACACTATTCATAAGTGGAATAATTACTTACTGGGTACCGTTCCATTCTCCTGTAGTTTTATTATTTTCAGGTTCCTCAAGACTCTATAGGACCTATACTTCCCTGTGCAAGGGCGTCGCGATTCGTCCTGACAGCGATGGTTCGAATCCCGAATTATCAAATATTCCAACTATCTGATCAGGGTATGTCTTCATTGGAATACCTTAATGATATAGTTGGAATATTATAGTCAGTCGGGATTACAATTTTAAGATTCCACTGCAGTATAGAAACTGTCCCATCTGGAAAAATTATGTGTGTGTGTGTGGTGGGTGGGGGTGGGGGGTGGGGGGTGGGGGTGGGGTGGGGTGGGGTGGGGGTGGGGGTAGGGGCATATCCCATAGCGACGCCATTGCCCCTATCCTTTACTCTTCCATGCAACCGTCTATTTCATCATCTGTTTATCTCGAATATCGTATCCGTAGAGGACCGAAATATCTTATTGCATTCAAATCCAGACTGCTAAAAGAGTCTACTTACAATATTACTCTGTCGGTACTAATTCGACTTTGATCACATGCCACATTCAATTTTCACCGTTGACACTGTATTCGTTTTGGTGAGCTTCACTTTAACCCTTCACCTAACACGACTAGAGATGCGACATTTGCAAAAACATTTCTTAAATAACAAGCAATTTTCATTTGACGAATACCCCACATTTGACGATCTTGTGCCACTAAAGGATCGTAAGCCTTGATTTGATGTAAAATATGAAAATTACTAGTAATGTAGGAAATGTCGTTTCTTTTCGCAAATGTGGGAGTGTAAGCTATATTTTTTAGGCAGAAATTGAAAAATATATTCAAATTTGAACCTCGGTTTTCGTGAAATAGAGCCAGATAGAGCCGATAACTATTCGGTTATATCCGTCTTCTATGGATTTCTTTTCAAAGGGTCGCGCACTGAACCAATTTCTTTCAGTGCGTCCAAACCCTCGTCAGCCCTTACTCTGCCCTTTTGCAATCATCTTCGTCGCGGTTTTTGGCTACCCTGCGGCAGCTTTTCCGTTTCTTTAAACTTTATACATATGTGCGGGCCTTTTAATTCACCGGTGTCATTTTTTGTGTTCCGAAATATCTTGTTGACTGACACTAGTCATAGCCTATAAATCCACTCTTTACCCTATTCCCGGAGCGTTTCTCTTCCTTTCAAGTCTGAAGAAGAGCTTACGGCAGTAGTTGACTATTCATCTCATGAGATACCTTATACCTCACCCCAACACTGTCTAGGTGCCTAAACAATTTTCTCTTAGGCGAAAACAGATTTGAAGACCCCGGCTGTATAATAGCGTTGCCGCAACAACGACGCTGCAAACGTCACAGTTATAACAATACAGCGCTCAGAACTTTTCGCCGACATTGGCCACTGGAGGTATCAGATTAACAAGCGTCGTGTCTTTTCTTGAACAATTTTGACGACACTGCCTCCTTAATAATTAAACTGGACATAATATTACACAAGAGTGAAAGACATTGGTTCGTATTGTTTTGTAGTAATTCGTTTGAGAATATCAGAAGGCGCTCTAAAAATTTGTAATACATAAAATTTCATGACCAAGATCTCATTCCCATCGTACTGAATGTGGAAGGCACCCAATCGACAAGAAGCTTTGATCGTGTAACCTATTCTTTTCTATAGAGGTATGAGAGTGGTTTTCAGAACTGAAGCAGTTAAGATATGTGTTGAGTTCAGAAACCACTCTATGTGGTCACCGGGTGGTGATCGATGATTTTCTTTAATTAGGAATTTCTACTACCCTCTTCGATCAAATTTGGAATTTTCTTTACTTTCCTTCGTCTGACTCAAAAATCTGATGATGGTGCTTCATGAGATCGATTTTATTACACTTAGCCGTTTTCTATTATAGGCCACTTCAACGATAATGTCATGTAGGAAATCAAATAAACCGTTCTGGTGTGAGTGGGTGGGAGAGAAGGAGGGGGCGGGCATGGAAATATTGCGGACACTGAGTTGAAAAATAATTCATTATGTTTAGAACACGCCCTCTGTTACATGCAGTTTTTACGATAAATGTTTCGTGACCCACCCCACACACCCTATAATGGACTCATAAAATGAGGTTAGACAAGTTATGAACAAGTATCACCTACACAATGCCTTTCAAAGTGAAGATCAGTATAATCCAATGGAATACTCCCAAAATGACACCTGACTCCCACATTGTTTGTTTCTTTCGTTGCAGCATCGACTGTTCTATTTTTTTGCATGGAGCACAATTATCTTTCTTGAACATGCCATCTGTACACATTCTGTAAGATGAAAGATACTGGTTTGGGTTAAGAGAAAGCAAGATTGGAAATACCGCTTCTCAACAAACGGTATGATAAACTTTTTTTCTGCCTCTCAAAAGCGAACGAAGGGAAATTCTACACCTAAAGTGTTTCCTGCAGTTTGATATTCTGAGAGATAATCCTCCAATATCATCCGTCTGTCCAGTCGCTTCCCACAAGCAAACATGACGAAGTAGACAACGTTGCTGAACAGTGTTGGGATAAGGAAAATACATGAAGAAAGTACAGTCAATCTCGAAGGTCTGTCGACTGACGTCCCACATAAATCTTTTGAATAAAAATGTTATTAATTTTGAAGTGCACTTATCTTTAAAACTGACAGTTTTAGATGGCGTTTGAGGAGCAAATTATTTAATTCGCGATGTTGAAGATAATTTGGGAAACATTAAATCAGAGTTGCGGGAAACATGACAACCAAAGACTGAGGTATATCAGAAGGCTTACATGTTAATATTTGGATGGCAACTTTGCAATGTTTATGTTTATGTTTATTTTCAACCTTCCACCATAGTTTTAGTAATGATGTTACAATATACACGTGAAACAAGTGCAAAAGAAATGATTATATATACACATGTCTGTGTTGTGCTTCAAAATACAGTTACAGAAAGCGCCTGTTGCGATGGATCAATCCTTATTCTCCCCACTACCCAGCAGCCACCACACACACACATACCTGAACACACATACCCATCAGCTCCACACAACCACGCCCTCACACACCTTCATCACACACAAACATTGCCTTCTTTGTACACGAACTCGCACAGACACACAGACTGACACACGCGTACCCACACACGCGCACACTCTCACACACGCGCATAAGCAGCTCACTCACGCTCTCTCTCTCTGTCTCTCTCTCCCCCTGTCTGTCTGTCTGTCTGTCTGTCTATCTGCCACACGCAAGCACGCACGCACGCACGCACGCACGCACGCACGCACGCACGCACGCACGCACGCACGCACGCACGCACGCACGCACGCACGCACGCACGCACGCACGCACGCACGCACGCACTCACGCACGCACGCACGCACGCACGCACGCACGCACGCACGCACGCACGCACGCAC
This sequence comes from Pictodentalium vernedei, assembly GCA_031216915.1. Classification (NCBI taxonomy): domain Eukaryota; kingdom Metazoa; phylum Mollusca; class Scaphopoda; order Dentaliida; family Dentaliidae; genus Pictodentalium; species Pictodentalium vernedei. Next base: position 525,942,541 of record CM062297.1, on the reverse strand, counting down.
GCACACTTATGCGACCCCACAAATACAAATAAGAGCGCGCATATTCTACAACAAAAAAGAGCCATCAACCAGTAGAGTCTTTATTCGTTAGTTGGGAATTGGATACCAACCAATACCTAATATGAAAGCACTGATTGGTCGCCACCCCGCGCCCCCCCCCCCCCCCCCCCCGCCCCACACACACCATATCCCTTCCACCTTTGCACAATACTATATAACGTATATAATACAGCATTACACAAATATAGAAGGAACCCGGTTGGGTGCTAAACTTGGCAGCAATCCAATACTTGTTCTGCAGTGACGGGAGTGTAGTATTGCATGGCGTATCTAAAGTTGATTTATTCAGAAACTTTTGCGGTATCTGGCAACTAAGTTTGTTCTGATGGTGCCCATCCGTAGACCGAGCCGGTCATCCCACAAGGGCTTCATTATCTTGCACTGGACCAAGTGATAGGCTTTTCGTGCAGGCTGATATTTCTCTGCACTGCTAATATGTGTTCGGAAACACAGAAGAAATCTTAAGTCTAGTTGCAGTGAAATCATATTGATCGCAGCTTAGTCTACAAGATGCTATATGTAATCCATTTTGTTTTCCTTTCGTAATATTTATCCGAGTATTTATCTCATCTTTAACCCCAGTGTGAATGTTCGAAATATCAGTAGAGAAGTTTCTAACCTCGTCAGTCTACTGTCGAAAGGGGACTAAGTCAGCATACATTTTTTGCACAATCCAGTATCCCTGTCCACGCGTCAGACTATTCCGATTTCACTATAATTGTATTTTGGAGTAAAGATTATCCTGGTCAGTTATTTTGAGGACAGTTCTATAATTCTGAGCTGCCTATTTCAAATGGCTTGTAGTACTGGAAGCAAACCAATTTTCCGGTGCACCACCACCAGAATCCAGTAACTAATTCCCTTTCTTCATTAATTTCCATCTTGTCATCCATATCGCTGTTTTGATCATTTCGTCACTCCTACATACCTTCAATCAGAATTATCTGCAACCCTGGAACAAAATAGTGAAAGGGTCGCAGGTAAACTCTCCGTATATTGCTGATCTGGGGGATGAAAACACTTTCTCGGTCGTGCACAGGGTGTCTGAATTCCTCCCGATACCTACTATTACCTTGTCAAGAGCCATGCGCATATTGTTTATCGGAGCTAGAGGGGTGACGAAGAATGTTAGTGCGTGATGGGGGTGGAGGCTGGGCAGTCGGCATGTATATGGCAAATTAATTTTCAGACCTATATTGAGAAAATATTGCTGTAGTTACCCGTTCAAAAGCTACTGACTTAATCTTAATTTATTGTCGTTTCGAAAAAAACTTTCCAGTCATTTAAACTGCGCCCCCGTCAGCACCCCCACCCCATCCCTCTCCAAGAAAACAGAAAGAAAACGTAAAGAAAACAGAAACATTCTGCTATAAATATAGCTTTATTCCCGGGAAAAATACAAGTGTGTAGCCCTTTTATTGATAGTTAGGGTGAGGAAGGGAATTTTGACAGAATGCATTCATTCACCCGGGAATATCTTTAAAGTGTGTTGTATTCTGTAACATTCAATTTTTACTCACCTGTTGTTCTACTTCACAGCTTGGGAACAAACATCCGGCGAAAGTTAGAGTTATATATCATTAGATGAAATGAGCGAAAATGTTGCGGTGACCAGTTCGCCCCACTCCCCTTGTTCATCAAAAAAGAAAAATAATAAATAAATATTTGGTATTCTTGGTAGATAAGCCTATTATTAAACGACAGTAGATAATTTGAGCTTGCCTGTTATAATCAAGCAGTTTCAATCTTTTAAACGTGTTTATAAAGCATTTTTCTATGTTAGATTAGTATACCACCTCATTTAATGCTCAGGAACAAGCCAATGTTACTTCCGACACAAAATGACCATATAATCGCCGCCTGCCACCGTTGCAATACATAGATGGTGTCCATCGCCAACTAGTGTCGGAAATTACATGGTCCTCCTCCGCCAAAATAAAAAGCTTTCTCCAGCACTGTCAAATATCAACCGTTTACTTATAATGACTCGTCCAAATCTACCTAAGGTTATACGCAAGACTTCCTCTCCACAGCCCCGCCCCTCCCACCTGCTTAGCAGATTTGCAGTGATGCTGTCGACAATAGCATTTGCATAACACATTATCTCATTTTTTAAAAGATCTAGTGAAAAAGTATATTTTGCCAAATGACATTCGGCGTCGAGTTTTGGTTTTCCCGACTACCGTCAGTCTCGCATTAAAAATAATGGACGTGTGGTTTCTCTTAAATAATCAAAGATTTCCTTTCTTTTACATTCCCTCAGTTTTATGTGCGAAGTGACGATTGAATTTTTCAATCTTTTCAGAAACAGGAACATTTTAATTCTAGTTAAATCCCGATTACCACTTTGGGACACAAAATGCTCGTGCACGTTTTGTTTTTACTTTTCCAAGTCACCATAACGAACTTCCGCTATTGGTGTAGTGAATTCACACTTTAGGAACAATCCATCAGCTATGAGTTACTAGCCAGCATTGGCAGTGAGGGAGAGGACGAGTTTTTCATAACAAAGTACATTGTTCTCTTTCCCGATGGTGCCCAGTACTCTGTGAACATAGGCCTACTGTAGTCTTTTGTTTTCTTCGTAGACTCATACTATTTGTGCGATAAAAAAATGCTTTATAGGGATGTTGATTATAACAACTGCTTAGGTCCCATGTCCCACACACTATTCATTAGTGGAATAATTACTTACTGGGTACCGTTCCATTCTCCTGTAGTTTTATTATTTTCAGGTTCCTCAAGACTCTATAGGACTTATACATCCCTGTGCAAGGGCGTCGCGATTCGTCCTGACAGCGATGGTTCGAATCCCGAATTATCAAATATTCCAACTATCTGATCAAGGTATGTCTTCATTGGAATGCCTTAATGATATAGTTGGAATATTATAGTCAGTCGGGATTACAATTTAAAGACTAAACATCTCGACATCTAAGATTCCTCTGCAGTGTAGAAACTGTCCCATCTGGAAAAATTATGTGTGTGTGTGTGTGGGTGGGTGGGGGGTGGGGTGGGGTGGGGGTGGGGGGTAGGGGCATACCCCATAGCGACGCCATTGCCCCTATCCTTTACTCTTCCATGCAACCGTCTATTTCATCATCTGTTTATCTCGAATATCGTATCCGTAGAGGACCGAAATATCTTATTCCATTCAAATCCAGACTGCTAAGAGAGTCTACTTACAATATTACTCTGTCGGTACTAATTCGACTTTGATCACATGCCACATTCAATATTCACCGTTGACACTGTATTCGTTTTGGTGAGCTTCACTTTAACCCTTCACCTAACACGACTAGAGATGCGACATTTGCAAAAATATTTCTTAAATAACAAGCAATTTTCATTTGACGAATACCCCACATTTGACGATCTTGTGCCACTAAAGGGTCATAAGCCTTGATTTGATGTAAAATATGAAAATTACTAGTAATGTAGGAAATGTCGTTTCTTTTCGCAAATGTGGGAGTGTAAGCTATATTTTTTAGGCAGAAATTGAAAAATATATTCAAATTTGAACCTCGGTTTTCGTGAAATAGAGCCAGATAGAGCCGATAACTATTCGGTTATATCCGTCTTCTATGGATTTCTTTTCAAAGGGGCGCGTACTGAACCAATTTCTTTCACTACGTCCAAACCCTCGTCAGCCCTTACTCTGCCCTTTTGCAATCATCTTCGTCGTGGTTTTTGGCTACCCTGCGGCAGCTTTTCCGTTTCTTTAAACTTTATACATATGTGCGGGCCTTTTAATTCACCGGTCTCATTTTTTGTGTTCCGAAATATCTTGTTGACTGACACTAGTCATAGCCTATAAATCCACTCTTTACCCTATTCTCGGAGCGTTTCTCTTCCTTTCAAGTCTGAAGAAGAGCTTACGGCAGTAGTTGACTATTCATCTCATGAGATACCTTATACCTCACCCCAACACTGTCTAGGTGCCAAAACAATTTTCTCTTAGGCGAAAACAGATTTGAAGACCCCGGCTGTATAATAGCGTTGCCGCAACAACGACGCTGCAAACGTCACAGTTATAACAATACCGCGCTCAGAACTTTTCGCCGACATTGGCCACTGGAGGTATCAGATTAACAAGCGTTGTGTCTTTTCTTGAACAATTTTGACGACACTGCCTCCTTAATAATTAAACTGGACATAATATTACACAAGAGTGAAAGACATTGGTTCGTATTGTTTTGTAGTAATTCGTTTGAGAATATCAGAAGGCGCTCTAAAAAATTGTAATACATAAAATTTCATGACCAAGATCTCATTCCCATCGTACTGAATGTGGAAGGCACCCAATCGACAAGAAGCTTTGATCGTGTAACCTATTCTTTTCTATAGAGGTACGAGAGTGGTTTTCAGAACTGAAGCAGTTAAGATATGTGTTGAGTTCAGAAACCACTCTATGTGGTCACCGGGTGGTGATCGATGATTTTCTTTAATTAGGAATTTCTACTACCCTCTTCGATCAAATTTGGAATTTTCTTTACTTTCCTTCGTCTGACTCAAAAATCTGATGATGGTGCTTCATGAGATCGATTTTATTACACTTAGCCGTTTTCTTTGATAGGCCACTTCAACGATAATGTCATGTAGGAGATCAAATAAACCGTTCTGGTGTGAGTGGGTGGGAGAGAAGGAGGGGGCGGGCATGGAAATATTGCGGACACTGAGTTGAAAAATAATTCATTATGTTTAGAACACGCCCTCTGTTACATGCAGTTTTTACGATAAATGTTTCGTGACCCACCCCACACCCCCTATAATGGACTCATGAGATGAGGTTAGACAAGTTATGAACAAGTATCACCTGCACAATGCCTTTCAAAGTGAAGATCAGTATAATCCAATGGAATACTCCCAAAATGACACCTGACTCCCACATTGTTTGTTTCTTTCGTTGCAGCATCGACTGTTCTATTTTTTTTGCATGGAGCACAATTATCTTTCTTGAACGTGCCATCTGTACACATTCTGTAAGATGAAAGATACTGGTTTGGGTTAAGAGAAAGCAAGATTGGAAATACCGCTTCTCAACAAACGGTATGATGAACTTTTTTCTGCCTCTCAAAAGCGAACGAAGGGAAATTCTACACCTTAAGTGTTTCCTGCAGTTTGATATTCTGAGAGACAATCCTCCAATATCATCCGTCTGTCCAGTCGCTTCCCACAAGCAAACATGACGAAGTAGACAACGTTGCTGAACAGTGTTGGGATAAGGAAAATACATGAAGAAAGTACAGTCAATCTCGAAGGTCTGTCGACTGACGTCCCACATAAATCTTTTGAATAAAAATGTTATTAATTTTGAAGTGCACTTATCTTTAAAACTGACAGTTTTAGATGGCGTTTGAGGAGCAAATTATTTAATTCGCGATGTTGAAGATAATTTGGGAAACATTAAATCAGAGTTGCGGGAAACATGACAACCAAAGACTGAGGTATATCAGAAGGCTTACATGTTAATATTTGGATGGCAGCTTTGCAATGTTTATGTTTATGTTTATTTACAACTTTCCACCATAGTTTTAGTAATGATGTTACAATATATACGTGAAACAAGTGCAAAAGAAATGATTATATATACACATGTCTGTGTTGTGCTTCAAAATACAGTTACAGAAAGCGCCTGTTGCGATGGATCAATCCTTATTCTCCCCACTACCCAGCAGCCACCACACACACACATACCTGAACACACATACCCATCAGCTCCACACAACCACGCCCTCACACACCTTCATCACACACAAACATTGCCTTCTATGTACACGAACTCGCACAGACACACAGACTGACACACGCGTACCCACACACGCGCAAACTCTCACACACGCGCATAAGCAGCTCACTCACGCTCTCTCTCTCTGTCCCTCTCTCCTGTCTGTCTGTCTGTCTGTCTATCTGCCACACGCACGCACGCACGCACGCACGCACGCACGCACGCACGCACGCTTATGCGACCCCACAAATACAAATAAGAGCGCGCATATTCTACAACAAAAAAGAGCCATCAACCAGTAGAGTCTTTATTCGTTAGTTGGGAATTGGATACCAACCAATACCTAATATGAAAGCACTGATTGGTCGCCACCCCCCCCCCCCCCCCCCCCCCACACACACACCATATCCCTTCCACCTTTGCACAATACTATATAACGTATATAATACAGCATTACACAAATATAGAAGGAACCCGATTGGGTGCCAAACTTGGCAGCAATCCAATACTTGTTCTGCAGTGACGGGAGTGTAGTATTGCATGGCGTATCTAAAGTTAATTTATTCAGAAACTTTTGCGGTATCTGGCAACTAAGTTTGTTCTGATGGTGCCCATCCGTAGACCGAGCCGGTCATTCCACAAGGGCTTCATTATCTTACACTGGACCAAGTGATAGGCTTTTCGTGCAGGCTGATATTTGTCTACACTGCTAATATGTGTTCGGAAACACAGAAGAAATCTTAAGTCTAGTTGCAGTGAAATCATATTGATCGCAGCTTAGTCTACAAGATGCTATATGTAATCCATTTTGTTTTCCTTTCGTAATATTTATCCGAGTATTTATCTCATCTTTAACCCCAGTGTGAATGTTCGAAATATCAGTAGAGAAGTTTCTAACCTCATCAGCCTACTGTCGAAAGGGGACTAAGTCAGCATACATTTTTTGCACCATCCAGTATCCCTGTCCACGCGTCAGACTATTCCGATTTCACTATAATTGTATTTTGGAGTAAAGATTATCCTGGTCAGTTATTTTGAGGACAGTTCTATAATTCTGAGCTGCCTATTTCAAATGGCTTGTAGTACTGGAAGCAAACCAATTTTCCGGTGCACCACCACCAGAATCCAGTAACTAATTCCCTTTCTTCATTAATTTCCATCTTGTCATCCATATCGCTGTTTTGATCATTTCGTCACTCCTACATACCTTCAATCAGAATTATCTGCAACCCTGGAACAAAATAGTGAAAGGGTCGCAGGTAAACTCTCCGTATATTGCTGATCTTGGGGATAAAATCACTTTCTCTGTCGTGCACAGGGTGTCTGAATTCCTCCCGATACCTACTATTACCTTGTCAAGAGCCATGCGCATATTGTTTATCGGAGCTAGAGGGGTGACGAAGAATGTTAGTGCGTGATGGGGGTGGAGGTTGGGCAGTCGGCATGTATATGGCAAATTTAATTTTCAGACCTATATTGAGAAAATATTGCTGTAGTTACCCGTTCAAACGGTACTGACATAATCTTAATTTATTGTCGTTTCGAAAAAAAACTTTCCAGTCATTTAAACTCCGCCCCCGTGAGCACCCCCACCCCATCCCTCTCCAAGAAAACAGAAAGAAAACGTAAAGAAAACAGAAACATTCTGCTATAAATATAGCTTTTTTCCCGGGAAAAATACAAGTGTGTAGCCCTTTTATTGATAGTTAGGGTGAGGAAGGGAATTTTGACAGAATGCATTCATTCACCCGGGAATATCTTTAAAGTGTGTTGTATTCTGTAACATTCAATTTTTCCTCACTTGTTGTTCCACTTCACAGCTTGGGAACAAACATCCGGCGAAAGTTAGAGTTATATATCATTAGATATACTTGTTGCGCATGCGTCAGTTAGTAATGTACGTTTCATTTCTGTCTGAAGAAATTTTTCGAAAAAATACTCTCAAAAGCTGCATCCGATGAAAATAGTTGGAAAATATTGTGAAAATAGTGGATTTATATGCTCTGTAATAATTATTCTCGAGAAGTTTTGTGTAGATGGCCAAAGGAAAAGGTAGTAAAAGAAAGACTAAAACGTCGAGTTCATCAGGTGGTGAGCGAAGCGGTATGAGTGATACAGGTCTGAAGGGAAAAATGCCACGACAGGATGAGTTATCCTACCAGCAACCAAATAATTCGGTTAGTAATGGTAGTAATAAGAACTATGCTAATAATGGGTTAAATTATAGCCAGACTAATGATTACGTTGGTGCTGTGGGTGTTGGAAATAACCCAGCATATCCTGTTCACTATGGACCTCCTGGACCGATGCCTGTTTTTCAGGGGTATGTGCCTCAAAATAGTTCATTTGAGCCAAATTTAATGTCGACACCTATGGGACAGGAACGCGCAAATTATTACACATTGAGTGAGCCTGGTAGAATAGGACAGCGAAGTGGTGATCACACATTGAGTATTAATAGCAAACTTGATTCAATTATAAACCGATTAGATAGCATTGAGTTAAGGCTGGCGAGAATCGACAACATTGAGAGCAAACTGACTGATATTGAGAACAAAATAGGGGTTAACGAAACCAAGATTAATTCGTTGCAGCATAATGTTGATAGCCACATAGAAAAATGTGATACTAATCAGACACGATTTGGTCAGCAAATTTATGATTTGGAGGAGAATAGGAGAGATATCCATGAAGAAATAATGGATTTGAAGGTGAGATCAATGAGGGACAATTTGTTATTTTTTGGTATTGCGGAGCCTACGGTTACGGGAGAGACTGCAAATTCTGAAGATTGTGAAGCTGTTATTAGAACATTTATGGGCGATAATCTTGATTTTTCTACTGAACAAGTCCAAAATATTATGATTGATAGAGCGCACAGGATGGGTAAGAGGACAGTTGATAAAGCACGGCCTATTGTTGTGAAGTTCGGATCGTTTAAGGATCGAGAGTGTGTCCGAAAGGCGAAAGTAAAGTTGACAGGCACTACATTTGGTATCAAAGAGCAATTCCCGGCAGAAATTGTGAATGACCGTAAAAAATTAATACCCAGAATGAAAAAGGCAATCGCAGAGGGGAAAAATGCAAAGATGATTAGAAATAAATTGTACATCGATGGAGTGTTGATTGTACCAGATAATGCATAGGGAATCACAGGGGACAATACTCTGAACACAGTCGTAAAAATCGGCTCCTGGAATATCGATGGTTCCTTTCAAGAGAAGATAAAGGATAGCAATTTTGTTGATTTTGTTTCGCAACATGATGTTATTTTCCTCTATGAGACATGGATACCCAAGAATTATCAGTGGAAATGTGAATCTAAAGTGTTCGATGATTTTAAAATAATTCCTGTACCAAGATCGAGAAGTAGGGGGGCGAAACGGGATAGTGGGGGTATCATATTTCTGTGTCGTCAGATGCTGGCAGCCCATATTACTGTCTGTGAGGTAATCAATGAAAGTATTCTGTGGGTAAAAATAGTCGAATCAATTCTGAAGAACGAGCGAGATATTTACATCGCTGGTACATATATACCTCCAGAAAACTCGACGTTTTATAAAAATAATGATGTAAATTATTTTCAAGATCTAGAGGAATCTGTTTTCAAATATAAAAACAGGGGTGATGTCATAGTATGTGGTGACCTGAATAGCAGGGTGTCTGATTTGTGTGATACTATAATTGCCGACGACTGTACTCACATACCACATTTCGAATGCATGCATGATCTTGGTCCAGTGCAAGCTAATCAAAAAGCCCGTGGCCGAATAACACCAGACAAAACGGTGAATGGTTTCGGACGCAAACTGATTGATTTGTGTCAAGCAACTGGACTGAATGTTCTGAATGGGAGGGCAGAATGGCCAAACACTGCGCGCTATACATGTTTTACGTATAACGGGCTCAGCTTGATTGATTATCTGTTGACTACAGACTCGTCGTTAATAGATACGTTTGATATTGAGGACTTTAACCAGTGGTCAAATCACGCCTTTGTCGTGTTCTCACTGCTGGCTAAAGAACTGAATGGGAATTTGCATAATCAAGATTGTGGCGGTCAAAGTAATAGCCAAATTGAAAAAACTATTTATAAATGGGATGATAGCTATGTTGAGGCAGCTAGGGGAGCATTTGATCAAAATATAAGTACTTTTGATACAATAGTTAATGATATCCTAATGAATAAGTTAGAAGTGAGCGAGGGTGTAGATATTTTTTCGGAAAAGTTCTCCAGTTTATTCAAACAAATGACTGCCAAAACAATTCGAAGTGATAACGGACTGAATAGCAACAAGAAATCTGTTAACAAGATATGGTATTCCAAAGAGTGTAAAGATAAGCATAACGAATATATAAAAGCATTAAAACATTTCAATGTGTTTCAATCTCATAAAAATCATAAAATTTTGGTTGAAAAGCGAAGTAACTATAAAAAGCTGGTAAAACAAACAAAATACCAATATACTAAGAAAGCTGCATTAACCCTGAAAGAGATAAGAAAAGTAAAACCTAGGGAATTTTTCAAGAAATTTACAAAACAAAAAACTTGGAATAATTCGCAAATAACTCTTCAAACTTTTGCGAAACATTTCGAAAAACTGATGAGCTCCGGAGAAGTAAGAATCCCACAAAACAACCGAGTTTATGACCAGTATGGGGGTAACTTACTTGAAACTGATCTGAACATTTTTTTGAATGATGAGATAAACGCACGGGAGTTGGACTCTGCCATAAGAAGTCTCAAGACGAATAAAGCACCTGGAATAGATGGAATTTTGAATGAATATATTAAAACCTGTAAGAATAGTTTGGAACCCCTTCTATTGAAACTTTTTAATAAAATCCTACTCTCTGGAACGTATCCGAGAGCCTGGTCCCATGGTGAAATTGTACCAGTTTTTAAAAATAAAGGCAGTAGCGATGAACCGAATAATTATCGTGGCATAACCTTAGTATCGGTAATGGGTAAATTGTTTACATCAATAATGAATAATCGATTGCGGATGGTGGATGGGCTAATCTGTGATGAACAGTTTGGGTTTCGCAAAGACAGTAGCCCAACTGACGCAATATTTATTTTAAATTCGATTATAGAAAAAAAACTCTCTGCGAAAAGTAAACTGTTCTGCTGTTTTATAGATTATTCAAAGGCATTTGATACGGTCAACATCCCCATTCTTTTGTCTAAATTAGCCTCACAGGGTATAACAGGAAGATTCCTAAATATTTTGAATGATATGTATAGCAAAATTCAACTTTCGGTCAGGTGGAAAGGTGCTATCTCTGATAATTTTCACCTGAATACTGGCTTACTTCAAGGCGAGTCATTATCGCCAACATTGTTTTCATTATTTGTCAACGACCTCAGTTGCCGTATACGTAATGAACACCCAGATGCGGGGCCGGAGATGAATTGTTTAAGGATACCAATAATTATGTACGCGGATGATATGATTTTAATGGCAAATACAAAGCAAGAATTGCAAGATATGATAAACACGGTTGTAACATACTGTAATGATAATAAACTTACGATTAATACGGATAAAACAAAAATAATGTGCTTTCGCAAAGGAGGGAGGCTAAAAGAGAATGATATATGGACATTAAATGGTAAAATATTACAAGTAGTTGATGAATTTAATTACCTAGGTCTCACCTTTAAATGGAATGGTAAGTTCGGAAACGCCCAAAAAATACTTGCCCTCCAAGCTAGGAGAGCCATGTTTATGTTAATTTCAAATATAATTGATATGCAGGTAGACGCTGATCTAAGTATGTCTTTGTTTGATATATATGTATCTAGTATTCTTAACTATGCATCTGAAATATGGGGATTAAATAAGAACAATGAAATTGAGAAAATACATACCGACTTCTGTAAAAAAATATTAGGCACTCATAGTAAAACAACAAATGTAATGGTTTTAAGTGAGTTAGGGAGGTATACCATGTTATTATGGAGAAAAATTAAAGTTATAAAATACTGGTACAAAATCATACATACACGGAATAACATTCTTAAAGCCGTATATGCTGACCGTTATAATGCATGTGAATACATGAATGTGCAAAAGACATGGGTGAACGATGTCAAAACATTATTAAATGAATTGGGACTTGGGTATGTCTGGGTAAACCAGGGGGCCTCAAGTTGTGATGAAGTTGTGATAAGATCAAGTTTAACACTGAGAGATAATTATATTCAATTTGTAAGGAGTGAACTAAGTAGTAGGCAAAAATGTGAATTATATAAAAATCTTATAGACACGTATGAAATCAGAAAATATTTGACTTTTAATATACCAAGAAACTTAAGGAGTCTTATTACTAAAATAAGAATCTCCTCACATAAATTAAATATAGAGGTGGGGCGGTACACTTCTTGTGAACGGGGAGGTAGGATATGCCGACTTTGTGAGAAGAATCAGATTGAGGACGAATATCATTTTATTCTAGAATGCAACAAATATAATTCAGTGAGAAGTGACTTAATAAAACCCTATTACAGAGTCCGGCCGAGTATGCATAAACTGTGTCAGTTACTAACAACTGATAATAAAACAACGTTAATAAAGTTAGCTAAATATCTAAAGATTGCACTTAAAATCCGTGATGATATATTGAAAAATCAATATAGTTAAGGGGTCCATTGAGATGTGATTACTCCTGTTTGAAAACGATATAACGATAAAGTAATGGAAATGATGACCTTTTTATTTGAAGGTATTTCCTATAAATATTAATAATAATGTTCCAGTCGTAGGAGTTGTTCTGTTGGAATTTACTGGAGAATTTGTTGGCCATTGCCTAAAGCTAAGGGGCGCATTGAAATGTGACTACTCCTGTTTGAAAACGATATAAAGATGAAGTAGTGGACATGATGACCGTTATATTTGAAAGTACTTCATAGAAATATTAATATTAATGTCCTGGTCGTAGGGGTTGTTCTGTTGGAATTTACTGGAGAATTGTTTGGCCATTGCCTAAAGTTAAGGGGCCCATTGAAATGTGACTACTCCTGTCTGTAAACGATATAAAGATAAAGTAGTGGAAATGATAACCGTTATATTTGAAAGTACTTTATAGAAATATTAATATTAATGTTCTGGTCGTAGGAGTTGTTTTGTTGGAATTTACTGGAGAACTTCCTGGCTACTGGTTAAAGTTAAGGGGTCCATTGAAATGTGACTACCCCTGTTTGAAAACGATATAAAGATAAAGTAGTAGAAATGATGACCTTTATATTTTAAAGTACTTTGTAGAAATATTAATAATACTGTTCTGGTCGTAGGAGTTGCTCTATTGGAATTTATTGGAGAATTTCCTGGTCGCTGTAACAGAACATTGTTTTCCCCTTTTTCACTAGCGGTGGGCAATCCCTTGCTGCCCAAAATAATTTCCCTCTCCTGCCTTCGTGATTGGTTAAATAATAGTAACTCTTCATAACCATGGAAAGAAACGCATAAGGCACAACTGCTGTGTTATAATCTTCCCTGTGTGTGTGTGTGTGTGCATGATCCCCTGGAAAAAAATTGCACGGGACACATTTGTTGTGGTAACTGTGGTCTGTGATGTCCTGTTGTTCTACCTTTCCAATTTCTTTTTTTTTTTTTTTTTTTTTTTTTTTTTTCGCAGAAAGGACTATGTATCCTTTCGACCAAAAGCGATTTTCGAGGTAAGGTGAAAGTAAGCCGCGGGACAAGCACAAACCGATGTGTGTGTGTGTGTCAGTGCGTGTACCATAAGTATTAAAAGAAAATGTGTATGCATGTATGTGCATACATATATATATACGTATGTATATGTGTGCAGGTTCATGCGTGCATTGTACCGCCTCCTCTTGGAGATCTTTCTGAAATCTAAAGTGGCTGGCTATGTGATATCAACAGTACACTGCAAATGGGTCCTTGTGCAACTTGTATGTCTATAGTTCGAAAAATACACCCAGATTTACCAAATTAGACGATGGGTAAACGGAAATTTAAAATATATGTGTATGGCAATCAAAACTATATGGGTTTGTTCTGCTGCTGTCGGGGGGAGGGTGCCTACGGCCACTGTCCAATCGACAGCGGTAGGACAAATCTGTATGTGAGAATTATACCTGTAACCGTCAATGGAATGAATACACTGGGAATGAGGTTTATCATTCGTTCCAGAGATATAGAGGAGCCCTCTTACTTGAATGGCCACTTCGTCAGAACGGGGTGTTCAATTAACTGGAGTGTGTTGTTGATGGGAGTGGGGTCATTTGTCGTCTTCTGATGATAAACTGAGCATTTATCCTGCTATATATTGTTTGACATAGCTCATTGAGCTCTATCGGACAAGGTATGACAGATTAAGTGCCAGTAATGAGTAAGGGTGTCAAAAATGTCTTATTCAATGCCAATGTGGGAGTTTGCTGTTCGCCAGAGTAATAATTTGATGGCCCGAAATATTTTTCATTTAATTCACAGGAGTATATTCTATAGCCTATATGAAATTAGTGGCCCAAACTAGTACTTGAGATATGGTAAAATGATTGGTGTTTAGAATCTGTATTCGGATGGCGAGGTTGTTCATTTATTGGTTTAAAATATTAATGTCCTGCTGTAGTATATGGCGACATGTGCAACACAATTTATATCATGTCAATGTTTTGTTCCCACCAATGGGCATACTGCCCACGGTGTATATATTCAATCAATGAATAAAATTATGAATATGAATATGAATTAGATGAAATGAGCGAAAATGTTGCGGTGACCAGTTCGCCCCACTCCCCTTGTTCATCAAAAAAGAAAAATAATAAATAAATATTTGGTATTCTTGGTAGATAAGCCTATTATTAAACGACAGTAAATAATTTGAGCTTGCCTGTTATAATCAAGCAGTTTCAATCTTTTAAACGTGTTTATAAAGCATTTTTCTATGTTAGATTAGTATACCACCTCATTTAATGCTCAGGAACAAGCCAATGTTACTTCCGACACAAAATGACCATATAATCGCCGCCTGCCACCGTTGCAATACATAGATGGTGTCCATCGCCAACTAGTGTCGGAAATTTCATGGTCCTCCTCCTCCAAAATAAAAAGCTTTCTCCAGCACTGTCAAATATCAACCGTTTACTTATAATGACTCGTCCAAATCTACCTAAGGTTATACGCAAGACTTCCTCTCCACAGCCCCGCCCCTCCCACCTGCTTAGCAGATTTGCAGTGATGCTGTCGACAGTAGCATTTGCATAACACATTATCTCATTTTTTAAAAGATCTAGTGAAAAAGTATATTTTGCCAAATGACATTCGGCGTCGAGTTTTGGTTTTCCCGACTACCGTCAGTCTCGCATTAAAAATCATGGACGTGTGGTTTCTCTTAAATAATCAAAGATTTCCTTTCTTTTACATTCCCTCAGTTTTATGTGCGAAGTGACGATTGAATTTTTCAATCTTTTCAGAAACAGGAACATTTTAATTCTAGTTAAAGGTTTTAATTAAACAGATATTGATCCAATTAACCAAAGGGAATCATTCTATCCCGATTACCACTTTGGGACACAAAATGCTCGTGCACGTTTTGTTTTTACTTTTCCAAGTCACCATAACGAACTTCCGCCATTGGTGTAGTGAATTCACACTTTAGGAACAATCCATCAGCTATGAGTTACTAGCCAGCCTTGGCAGTGAGGGAGAGGACGAGTTTTTCATAACAAAGTACATTGTTCTCTTTCCCGATGGTGCCCAGTACTCTGTGAACATAGGCCTACTGTAGTTTTTTGTTTTCTTCGTAGACTCATACTATTTGTGCGATAAAAAAATGCTTTATTGGGATGTTGATTATAACAACTGCTTAGGTCCCATGTCCCACACACTATTCATTAGTAGAATAATTACTTACTGGGTACCGTTCCATTCTCCTGTAGTTTTATTATTTTCAGGTTCCTCAAGACTCTATAGGACTTATACATCCCTGTGCAAGGGCGTCGCGATTCGTGCTGACAGCAATGGTTCGAATCCCGAATTATCAAATATTCCAACTATCTGATCAAGGTATGTCTTCATTGGAATACCTTAATGATATGGTTGGAATATTATAGTCAGTCGGGATTACAATTTAAAGACTAAACATCTCGACATCTATATATATATATATATATATGTTTTATTCACCAGTATACAACAAAAATTATCTCAAGGTACATAAAGTATACATATTTACAATATATTTGTCACCGACACTTGGTTGCGAATTCATCAACACTTAAATTGTATACTGGTAGGATAAGGCATAGCCAGATTGGCTGTCTTCCTGTTTTTCCCTAAGTAGGAGAGAAAAGAACATTTAGGTATAGATAGGAGAGGAAAAGTGAGAGGTTGAAAGAAGAAGAGTGTAGGAAAAACACAGAAATAGGTACTAGTGCAACATAGTTAATTCTCATTATCTTCTTTTAGATAGCTCGACTGTAATATGTGCGGATGGTGCGGGTGGTGGTCGGAGAACAGTTTGGTCAGGCCCCGACACGGATCTCACCATTGCGTTAGTTAACTTAATATAAGATAAGGGACAATTTGCCCCAAAACAGAATTTAGAAAATGCAAGGATGATAACCGAATCCGAGCCCGGCAGAGACGAGAATACCAGACAATTTACGTTGAAATTAAGTTACGAATACATCATGTCAGCTTATTGTTCCAAATATTGTCCTGATGCACGATTATTGTAGATCGGTACGAACTGGAAAAAGAGGGGATACACACTCGAGGATTCGTTATGAGTGGAAACAAAACCTTTAGATAGCACAATCTGGGCAGTAGGGATTAGAACAGGAGACATTGTTTAAGTATGCGGAAAGCAATCTTTCAATTAGCGTTTTTTTAAACTTCTTTCTGTTCCTTATGGCCTTGATATCCCTTTCTAATTCATTCCATAATTTAGGGAATGCAAAGACAGGTAGATTATCTAATGTTTTTGTTCTTGTTCTATGCCTATATAGAAGGCCCGATTGACGTGTGTTTACATTAGTTCGAGTATTCACAGCAGGGAAGAAATTCGCAAATGATGCAGGGAGATTTCCATTATGCCAATCAAACATGAACAAGGAAGCATGCATAATATAGGTCTTTTATTTTTAGGATACCATTTTTCAAAAACAGTGGGTCAGTATGGCATTATATTTTTTATTATTGATGATTCGTATTGACCGTTTCTGTAGTTTAAACAGTCGGTTACAGGATTTTGCGGCCCCCATATAGAAATTCCGTATACAAAATGACTCTGTATTAATGTAAAATATAGGGTTTTCATAACTCTATGAGGAAGAATTTTTTTCACTTTACTTAGGGTGAAATTGGCGAGAGCAACTTTTGAGCAAATTTGAGATATGTGTACATTGTAGGATAGATTTTCGTCAATATTTATACCAAGGAATTTCACTGACTTTTCGTTCTGACTGTTTCCAACTTTGTCGATGACCTGGTTATTTATACATATGTTCGGATGGGAATCATTTCCTTTGTGCGTTGGATTGATGATTATATATTTAGTTTTCTTAGGGTTGAGAACTAAGTGGTTGGAGGAGCACCAATTGAATATATTTTGCAGTTCTGCATTCAGTTCACCGACTAGTTGGTTTATTACTGCCCCAGATTTATATCCCGTAGTATCATCTGCAAACGATAGAAGATTTAATTTTGTTGAATTATTTATATCATTTATATAAATAAGGAAAAGGATAGGCCCTAAAATAGACCCTTGCGGCACACCACATGTTATTTCTGCTAGATTGGATTTACTGTCTCAAGGAAACATATTGTGTCCTGTTTAGAAGGTAACTTTTGAACCACTGATTCGCATTGCCTCTTATTCCATAATGTTCTAATTTTTTAAGTAGTATCTCGTGACTTATAGTGTCGAAGGCCTTCGAAAGATCCAAAAATAAGGCGAGGGTACTGTCTTTACTGGCTTTGTTATTTTCCGTGGCTATGTATTTTAATAATTGCATAACAGGGTGCACTGTACTGTGATGTTTTCTAAAGCCGTATTGGTGTGGATAAAGGATATCAAATTTATTTAAGAACTTTGTAAGTCTTATAAGCATAAGTTTTTCTAAAATTTTCGAGAGCACAGGCAATATACTGATTGGTCTATAGTTCGTGAAATTGTTTTCATCACCTGACTTGAAAACTGGGGTAACCTTAGCAATTTTCATTCTGTCGGGGACTAAACCCTGGCTAAATGAGCTGTTCATAATATGCGCTAGTGGGACAGCAATGAAATTTATTGAGTGTTTAAGAATACTCGACGACATATTTTCACAGTCCTGACTTAATTTAGATTTCATTGAATTTACAATATTCGTTATTTCAAGGGGTGACGTCGGTGTGATAAATATATTTTGCGGTAGTCGATTATTCAAGAACTCGTCAAATGAATTTGGTGGTTTAGATATTAGTTTTGAGGTCTGATTGCCAATGTTTGCAAAAAAATTATTAAACTCCTGTGCAATGTCCTTTGGTGTGTGTATCTTTTTGTCACCAAGATTGAAGAAGGATGGTAGGGAACTTTTCCTTTTATTTCTATTTAAGGCGCTGTTTAGGACTTGCCATGTTTTCCGCATATTATTCTTGTGTTCTGAAATAAGTTTTTCATAATACATAGCTTTGCTTTGCTTCCGAATTTTGTTAAATAGTTGGCAGTAGTTTTTATAATTCTTAACATTGACTTCAGTAGGGGATCGTAATTTCTTTTTGAACAATTTATTCTTGTTATTTGCAGACACTAAGAGACCTTTTGTCATCCAAGGTTGACGTTTTATAAATTTCTTATTTGGTTTGAAGCTTTTCAGTGGGAAGGCTGTTTCAAAAACATTTAAGTAGATATTCAAAAAATTATTATAAGATGTATTGGGGCTGTCTGCACTCATGACCGTAGAAAAATCGCATTGAGACAATAACGTCTTAAAGAGTTCTATATTTGTGGTGTTTATTTTCCTTGAAAGAGATGGTTTTGATCTGTCGGATTTGGTGTAAGCCAGTTCAATATAAAAAATCCCAAAGTGGTCAGAAACATCGGTGAGGATTATTCCAGATTTAAAGCAATTGGAGACAGAGTTGGAAAATATGTGATCTATCAACGTTGCCGATCGATCTGTTACTCTGGTTGGTTTGGTAATAACAGGTATGAAGCCTTCACTAAACATCAAGTCAATGAATAAATCCGTTTTAGAATGAGAACCTACTTTCAGGAGATCAACATTGAAATCGCCCATAAGAAGGGAAGTTTTCCTTTCCTTGTTAATTATGTCTGTTATGTAATTCATTTTTGATTGGAATAGGTCTATATCTGCTTTTGGTGCAGTATTAGGTCTGTATATTACGCCGATAATTTTTGATGAATGTTTTGACTTTAATTCAATAAAGATAGACTCAAATACGTGAGGTATAAAAACAGAGAGATCTTGACGAACACTGAAAGCAATGTCATTTTTTATGAACAACCCAACCCCTCCGCGCCTGTCATCATCACTAGGTCTTGTATTTGCTAGTAAGGGGTGATATCCTTCTAGAGTGTATGCCACATTTTCAGGGATTTGAAAAATTTCCGTGAGGCCTATTACATCGAATGTGTTCTCTGCGCCATTTAGGTCGGAGAGTAAGTGGTGTAATGGATCCCAGTGAGCATTAAGACTTTGACAGTTGATGTGAAATGCCGAGAAAGATCCACGCACACCACCTAATTCAGCACCAAATTCACTAGGGAGAATGTACTTGCATTCAGTATTATTGAATATAGACGCCGAGTCGTTGTCTTCTGGAGATGTCTCTATATTATTATTCAGTAGAAAACCAAAATCATACTCGGGATTGGTCTGGATCTCGTCAAGATTGATATTACCCGCCATGATAACCAAACCGACCACCAACATCACCAAGGCACAAGCAACATAGAGGAGTTATTGCAGTTATGACATCATTGAGTACAGTTTGTTTAGTATCCAATCTTTGGAAGATATTGAGATTCAAGGGTTTACTAGAACTATTTATGATAGATAATTGTTGAAACAATTGATTTATGTAGAGCAGAAAGCAGTAGAGAGAAAAAATATATATAACGGGTAATTTCTGTTGTTCAGAGATGATGCAGGGGGTATAACTGTTCTCTGGTTCCTTGTACACGTGTTAACAAATTAGCCATTAGGGTAACATCCAGGATTGCTGAATTCCACTTCCATTTTTCCATGTATGTCAAAATCATTGCTTGTGTGATGTTAACCTAATGGCTATATGAACGGTCATTGCATCAAATTAACCACTATCTCCGTAATACAGTGGTTAAGTCATTGTAATTTACTCAGCATATCAGCAACTTGCAACAGTGCCATCATTTCCACAGACATACATTTCATATAAAATTGTAGTGTACAGTGTTGTTTGGTTACAATTACTAGGGTCTGGGGTGGGTGGGTGGGTATTCTACAGGATAGAATACAGGCAAAGATGAGCTCTGTCAGACAAGATATAACAGAATAAATATTCAGTTTGTCTTAAGAATACAGGAAAGTGACAAATTCCTGCTAAATGAATACTTCTCTTAAATGAATAGTTTGCAGTGGCAAAGTGGCTATTCATTTAACAGGATTCCACTGTTTTAGTGCTTCTAAGATGGTTTCACACACGGTCTGTGTGTGTCTGGGCGGGGACAGAAATTTATTGATTACAATTGCACAGCATATCAGCAACAGCAACAACTGCATGTGTTCATTGCATAGTTTTATATATGGTTGCTTCACTTATTTACACTTATTTCTATGAGGGGTTACTTGGTTGCAATATACAATGGTGTGTGTGTTTGGGGGGGGGGGGGGGGATCAAATTCTATCCACCAATTAGCTACAGTAGTATTACTTCTTCATATTGAATTGGTGCTTTTAGAAAGATTTCATGCAAAAAGACATCAACAATTGATTGATTACAATTTACACAGCAGCAATTATAAGCATTCTTCACATTTTTATGAGGGGTTCGTGGCTGGGAACTTGCAATATACAGGGATGGGGTGGGCTGGGGGGGGGGGGGGGGGGGTCAAAAACTATCCACCAAGTTGCAACAGCAGTATTACTTCTTCATATAAAGGTGTTGTTTGGCTGCAATGTATAGGAGCATCTACAGGGAGGGGGTAGGGCGGGTAAGACACTATCAACCAAGTCTCTCATTTGCACAATTGCATTTCTTCCTGTTATGGAGGCTTTTATTTCCGATTGTTCTACTGCAATGTATTAGAGAGGACCACCAGGCACCATCCAATAAATTGCGACAGAACAATTTGCACACTGTATCAGCAACAATGGTATTGTAGCTTTAAATTTGTTTTGTAGATGGTTGGGGCATCAGAAACTGAAATTGAAATTTGCACAGTGTATTGACAGGGATGGTTTTAAACTTGTTTTATGCATCGTTGGAGAGGGGCATCAGAAGCTGGTTACAATTTACGTAGCATGTTAGAAACAATGACACATATTATTCACATATTTTTAGGTGAGGTTGCTAGGTTGCAATTTACGGGGGGGGGGGGGGGTGGGGGTCGGGGGGGGGGGTGGTCAGACAATATCCTCCAAAGTTGCAACAGTAGCATTATTTCTTCACATCGAGATGTTTTAATTATGATTGTTTGGCTGCAGTGTATTAGAGAGTGTCGCCAGGCACGCCTCAATAAATTGCAGCAGAACAATTTGCGCAAGTGTGTTAGCAACAATGGTAATGATACTTTTTAAATTTACTCTACATATCAGCAGCAATTACAAATACTCTTCACACATTTCTTCATGCAGGGTTATTTGCCTAGAAGTTACAAGGTGGGTGGTGGGGGTATTTTTTATTATGATTGTTTGTCTGCAATGTATTAGAGAGTGCCTCAGACACGCTCCAATAAATTGCAATAAAACAATTGAACAGTATATTAGCAACAATTGTATTAATGCTTTTAGTATTATGCGTGGTTGGGGGCTAAATGGGATTGCTAGGTTGCAGTTAACGTTGGGTTGCAATTTACGGGGGGGGGGGGGGGGTGGGGGTCGGGAGGGGTGGTCAGACAATATCCTCCAAAGTTGCAACAGTAGCATTATTTCTTCACATCGAGATGTTTTAATTATGATTGTTTGGCTGCAGTGTATTAGAGAGTGTCGCCAGGCACGCCTCAATAAATTGCAGCAGAACAATTTGCGCAAGTGTGTTAGCAACAATGGTAATGATACTTTTTAAATTTACTCTACATATCAGCAGCAATTACAAATACTCTTCACACATTTCTTCATGCAGGGTTATTTGCCTAGAAGTTACAAGGTGGGTGGTGGGGGTATTTTTTATTATGATTGTTTGTCTGCAATGTATTAGAGAGTGCCTCAGACACGCTCCAATAAATTGCAATAAAACAATTGAACAGTATATTAGCAACAATTGTATTAATGCTTTTAGTATTATGCGTGGTTGGGGGCTAAATGGGATTGCTAGGTTGCAGTTAACGTTGGGGAGGGGTCGGGGGGGGGGGGGGGAGTCAGACAATATCCACCAAGTTGCAACAGCAACATTATTTCTTCATATGGATATGTTTAAATTATGATTGTTTGGCTAGCATGTATTAGAGAGTGTCGCCAGGCACGCCTCAATAAATTGCAACAGAACAATTTGCTCAGTGTGTTAGCAACAATGGTAATGATACTATTTAAATTTACTCTACATATCAGCAACAATTACAAATACTCATTTTTTATTATGATTGTTTGGCTGCAATGTATTAGAGAGTGCCCCAGACACCCTCCAATAAATTTCAATAAAATAATTTGAACAGTATTTAGCAGCCATGGTATTAATGCTTTTAGTATTATGTGCGGTTAGGGGCATCAGAAATTGACTGATTACTAATTGCACAGCAAAGTATTGTAGAAAGGTATTTGAGAGAACACACCAATAATTTGCAACAGACAATTTTGCACACTGTGTGAGCACTATGTGAATGTTTGGCTGCAGTGCATTAGAGAGTGCCACAGTCACCCTCCAATAAATTTCAATAAAACAATTTGAACAGTATATTAGCAGCCATGGTATTAATGCGTTTAGTATTATGCGCGGTTAGGGGCATCAGAAATTGACTGGTTACTATTTGCACAGCATCGTATTGCAGAAAGGTATTTCAGAGAACACATCAATAATTTGCAACAGACAAGTTTGCACACTATGTGAGCACTATGTGAATGTTTGGCTGCAATGTAATAGAGGGTGCCACAGACACCCTCCTATATATTGCAATAAAACAATTGAACAGTATATCAGCAACAATGGTATGAATGATTTGCGCGGTTAGGGGCTAGGTGGGGTTGCTAGTTCGCAGTTTACGTGGGGTGGGGTTGGGGGTCAGACAATATCCACCAAGTTGCAACAGTAGCATTATTTCTTCATATGGAGACGTTTTGTGATTGCTTGGCTACAGTGTATTAGAGAGTGTCGCCAGTCACGCCTCAATAAATTGCAACAGAACAATTTGCTCAGTGTGTTAGCAACAATGGTAATGATACTATTTGAATTTACTCTACATATCAGCAACAATTACAAATACTCTTCGCGCATTTCTACATGCAGGGTTGATTGCCTAGAATTTGCAAGGTGGGTGGTGGGGGTATTTTTTATTATGATTGTTTGGCTGCAATGTGTTAGAGAGTGCCCCAGACACCCTCCAATAAATTTCAATAAAACAATTTGAACAGTATATTAGCAGCCATGGTATTAATGCTTTTAGTATTATGCGCGGTTAGGGGCATCAGAAAATGACTGATTACTATTTCAGACAAATTTGCACACTATGTGAGCACTATGTGAATGTTTGGCTGCAATGTATTAGAGAGTGCCCCAGACACACTCCAATAAATTGCAATAAAACAATTGAACAGTATATCACCAACAATGGTATGGATGCTTTTAGTATTAAGCGCGGTTGGGGGCTCGGTCGGATTACTACAATGTAGGTTGCAGTTTGCGTGGAGTAGGGGTTGGGGGGGGGGGGGAGGCAGACAATATCCACCAAGTTGCAACACTAACAGGCCTGGCATTCTTTAGGAGTGCAGGAGTGCTGCACGCCTACTGCACGCCTAAATAAAATCGAGGAGGGCAATTTATTGCACGCCTGGAAAGCCATGTTACAAGATCCAAGAAGACAGTCCCATGTGAGTTAAATGGCCCATACTCTTCCAGGCATAATAATGAGAAACTTGTATGTGTTCAAATACTTACTAATCATGTACAAGCTAATACGATTGGCTACACAGCTTTATACTTGTAATTTGCAAGTGTACTGGAGACAAAACAGCATTCTTGAACATGCATCGAAATTTGCAGGTGCAGTTGCATGCCCACACAATCCGACGAGGGCAATTTTTTGCACTCCTCGATTTTCTAGAATGCCAGGCCTGCACTAACATTATTTCTTCATATGGAGATGTCTTAATTATGATTGTTTGGCTACCATGCATTAGGGAGTGTCGCCAGGCACGCCTCAATAAATTGCAACAGAACAATTTGCTCAGTGTGTTAGCAACAATGGTAATGACACTATTTAAATTTACTCTGCATATCAGCAACAATTACATATACTCTTCACACATTTCTTCATGCAGGGTTGCTTGCCTAGAATTTACAAGGTGGATGGTGGGGGTATTTTTTATTATGATTGTTTTGGTGCAATGTATTAGAGAGTGCCCCAGACACCATCCAATAAATTTCAGTATAACAATTTGAACAGTATATTAGCAGCCATGGTATTAATGTTTTTAGTATTATGCGCGGTTAGGGGCATCAGAAATTGACTGATTACTATTTGCACAGCATCTAAGATTCCACTGCAGTATAGAAACTGTCCCATCTGGAAAAATTATGTGTGTGTGTGTGGTGGGTGGGGGGTGGGTGGGGGGTGGGGTGGGGTGGGGTGGGGGGTAGGGGCATACCCCATAGCGACGCCATTGCCCCTATCCTTTACTCTTCCATGCAACCGTCTATTTCATCATCAGTTCATCTCGAATATCGTATCCGTAGAGGACCGAAATATCTTATTCCATTCAAATCCAGACTGCTAAAAGAGTCTACTTACAATATTACTCTGTCGGTACTAATTCGACTTTGATCACATGCCACATTCAATATTCACCGTTGACACTGTATTCGTTTTGGTGAGCTTCACTTTAACCCTTCACCTAACACGACTAGAGATGCGACATTTGCAAAAATATTTCTTAAATAACAAGCAATTTTCATTTGACGAATACCCCACATTTGACGATCTTGTGCCACTAAAGGTCATAAGCCTTGATTTGATGTAAAATATGAAAATTACTAGTAATGTAGGAAATGTCGTTTCTTTTCGCAAATGTGGGAGTGTAAGCTATATTTTTTAGGCAGAAATTGAAAAATATATTCAAATTTGAACCTCGGTTTTCGTGAAATAGAGCCAGATAGAGCCGATAACTATTCGGTTATATCCGTCTTCTATGGATTTCTTTTCAAAGGGGCGCGTACTGAACCAATTTCTTTCACTACGTCCAAACCCCTCGTCAGCCCTTACTCTGCCCTTTTGCAATCATCTTCGTCGCGGTTTTTGGCTACCCTGAGGCAGCTTTTCCGTTTCTTTAAACTTTATACATATGTGCGGGCCTTTTAATTCACCGGTGTCATTTTTTGTGTTCCGAAATATCTTGTTGACTGACACTAGTCATAGCCTATAAATCCACTCTTTACCCTATTCTCGGAGCGTTTCTCTTCCTTTCAAGTCTGAAGAAGAGCTTACGGCAGTAGTTGACTATTCATCTCATGAGATACCTTATACCTCCCCCCAACACTGTCTAGGTGCCTAAACAATTTTCTCTTAGGCGAAAACAGATTGGAAGACCCCGGCTGTATAATAGCGTTGCCGCAACAACGACGCTGCAAACGTCACAGTTATAAAAATACCGCGCTCAGAACTTTTCGCCGACATTGGCCACTGGAGGTATCAGATTAACAAGCGTCGTGTCTTTTCTTGAACAATTTTGACGACACTGCCTCCTTAATAATTAAACTGGACATAATATTACACAAGAGTGAAAGACATTGGTTCGTATTGTTTTGTAGTAATTCGTTTGAGAATATCAGAAGGCGCCCTAAAAATTTGTAATACATAAAATTTCATGACCAAGATCTCATTCCCATCGTACTGAATGTGGAAGGCACCCAATCGACAAGAAGCTTTGATCGTGTAACCTATTCTTTTCTATAGAGGTATGAGAGTGGTTTTCAGAACTGAAGCAGTTAAGATATGTGTTGAGTTCAGAAACCACTCTATGTGGTCACCGGGTGGCGATCGATGATTTTCTTTAATTAGGAATTTCTACTACCGTCTTCGATCAAATTTGGAATTTTCTTTACTTTCCTTCGTCTGACTCTAAAATCTGATGATGGTGCTTCATGAGATCGATTTTATTACACTTAGCCGTTTTCTATTATAGGCCACTTCAACGATAATGTCATGTAGGAAATCAAATAAACCGTTCTGGTGTGAGTGGGTGGGAGAGAAGGAGGGGGCGGGCATGGAAATATTGCGGACACTGAGTTGAAAAATAATTCATTATGTTTAGAACACGCCCTCTGTTACATGCAGTTTTTACGATAAATGTTTCGTGACCCACCCCACACACCCTATAATGGACTCATAAAATGAGGTTAGACAAGTTATGAACAAGTATCACCTACACAATGCCTTTCAAAGTGAAGATCAGTATAATCCAATGGAATACTCCCAAAATGACACCTGACTCCCACATTGTTTGTTTCTTTCGTTGCAGCATCGACTGTTCTATTTTTTTGCATGGAGCACAATTATCTTTCTTGAACATGCCATCTGTACACATTCTGTAAGATGAAAGATACTGGTTTGGGTTAAGAGAAAGCAAGATTGGAAATACCGCTTCTCAACAAACGGTATGATAAACTTTTTTTCTGCCCCTCAAAAGCGAACGAAGGGAAATTCTACACCTAAAGTGTTTCCTGTAGTTTGATATTCTGAGAGACAATCCTCCAATATCATCCGTCTGTCCAGTCGCTTCCCACAAGCAAACATGACGAAGTAGACAACGTTGCTGAACAGTGTTGGGATAAGGAAAATACATGAAGAAAGTACAGTCAATCTCGAAGGTCTGTCGACTGACGTCCCACATAAATCTTTTGAATAAAAATGTTATTAATTTTGAAGTGCACTTATCTTTAAAACTGACAGTTTTAGATGGCGTTTGAGGAGCAAATTATTTAATTCGCGATGTTGAAGATAATTTGGGAAACATTAAATCAGAGTTGCGGGAAACATGACAACCAAAGACTGAGGTATATCAGAAGGCTTACATGTTAATATTTGGATGGCAGCTTTGCAATCTTTATGTTTATTTCAACTTCCACCATAGTTTTAGTAATGATGTTACAATATACACGTGAAACAAGTGCAAAAGAAATGATTATATATACACATGTCTGTGTTGTGCTTCAAAATACAGTTACAGAAAGCGCCTGTTGCGATGGATCAATCCTTATTCGCCCACTACCCAGCAGCCACCACACACACACATACCTGAACACACATACCATCAGCTCCACACAACCACGCCCTCACACACCTTCATCACACACAAACATTGCCTTCTATGTACACGAACTCGCACAGACACACAGACTGACACACGCGTACCCACACACGCGCACACTCTGACACACGCGCATAAGCAGCTCACTCACGCTCTCGCTCTCTCTGTCCCTCTGTCCCCCTGTCTGTCTGTCTGTCTGTCTGTCTATCTGCCACACGCACGCACGCACGCACGCACGCACGCACGCACGCACGCACGCACGCACGCACGCACGCACGCACGCACGCACGCACGCACGCACGCACGCACGCACGCACGCACGCACGCACGCACGCACGCACGCACGCACGCACGCACGCACGCACGCACGCACGCACGCACACTTATGCGACCCCACAAATACAAATAAGAGCGCGCATATTCTATAACAAAAATGAGCCATCAACCAGTAGAGTCTTTATTCGTTAGTTGGGAATTGGATACCAACCAATACCTAATATGAAAGCACTGATTGGTCGCCACCCCCCCCCCCCCCCCCCCCCCCACACACACCATATCCCTTCCACCTTTGCACAATACTATATAACGTATATAATACAGCATTACACAAATATTGAAGGAACCCGGTTGGGTGCCAAACTTGGCAGCAATCCAATACTTGTTCTGCAGTGACGGGAGTGTAGTATTGCATGGCGTATCTAAAGTTGATTTATTCAGAAACTTTTGCGGTATCTGGCAAGAAAGTTTGTTCTGATGGTGCCCATCCGTAGACCGAGCCGGTCATCCCACAAGGGCTTCATTATCTTACACTGGACCAAGTGATAGGCTTTTTGTGCAGGCTGATATTTGTCTACACTGCTAATATGTGTTCGGAAACACAGAAGAAATCTTAAGTCTAGTTGCAGTGAAATCATATTGATCGCAGCTTAGTCTACAAGATGCTATATGTAATCCATTTTGTTTTCCTTTCGTAATATTTATCCGAGTATTTATCTCATCTTTAACTCCAGTGTGAATGTTCGAAATATCAGTAGAGAAGTTTCTAACCTCATCAGCCTACTGTCGAAAGGGGACTAAGTCAGCATACATTTTTTGCACCATCCAGTATCCCTGTCCACGCGTCAGACTCTTCCGATATCACTATAATTGTATTTTGGAGTAAAGATTATCCTGGTCAGTTATTTTGAGGACAGTTCTATAATTCTGAGCTGCCTATTTCAAATGGCTTGTAGTACTGGAAGCAAACCAATTTTCCGGTGCACCACCACCAGAATCCAGTAACTAATTCCCTTTCTTCATTAATTTCCATCTTGTCATCCATATCGCTGTTTTGATCATTTCGTCACTCCTACATACCTTCAATCAGAATTATCTGCAACCCTGGAACAAAATAGTGAAAGGGTCGCAGGTAAACTCTCCGTATATTGCTGATCTTGATACTCTGTCGGTACTTTCTCGGTCGTGCACAGGGTGTCTGAATTCCTCCCGATACCTACTACTACCTTGTCAAGAGCCATGCGCATATTGTTTATCGGAGCTAGAGGGGTGACGAAGAATGTTAGTGCGTGATGGGGTGGAGGTTGGGCAGTCGGCATGTATATGGCAAATTTAATTTTCAGACCTATATTGAGAAAATATTGCTGTAGTTACCCGTTCAAACGCTACTGACATAATCTTAATTTATTGTCGTTTCGAAAAAAACTTTCCAGTCATTTAAACTCCGCCCCCGTGAGCACCCCCACCCCATCCCTCTCCAAGAAAACAGAAAGAAAACGTAAAGAAAACAGAAACATTCTGCTATAAATATAGCTTTATTCCCGGGAAAAATACAAGTGTGTAGCCCTTTTATTGATAGTTAGGGTGAGGAAGGGAATTTTGACAGAATGCATTCATTCACCCGGGAATATCTTTAAAGTGTGTTGTATTCTGTAACATTCAATTTTTCCTCACTTGTTGTTCCACTTCACAGCTTGGGAACAAACATCCGGCGAAAGTTAGAGTTATATATCATTAGATGAAAGGAGCGAAAATGTTGCGGTGACCAGTTCGCCCCACTCCCCTTGTTCATCAAAAAAGAAAAATAATAAATAAATATTTGGTATTCTTGGTAGATAAGCCTATTATTAAACGACAGTAAATAATTTGAGCTTGCCTGTTATAATCAAGCAGTTTCAATCTTTTAAACGTGTTTATAAAGCATTTTTCTATGTTAGATTAGTATACCACCTCATTTAATGCTCAGGAACAAGCCAATGTTACTTCCGACACAAAATGGCCATATAATCGCCGCCTGCCACCGTTGCAATACATAGATGGTGTCCATCGCCAACTAGTGTCGGAAATTTCATGGTCCTCCTCCTCCAAAATAAAAAGCATTCTCCAGCACTGTCAAATATCAACCGTTTACTTATAATGACTCGTCCAAATCTACCTAAGGTTATACGCAAGACTTCCTCTTCACAGCCCCGCCCCTCCCACCTGCTTAGCAGATTTGCAGTGATGCTGTCGACAATAGCATTTGCATAACACATTATCTCATTTTTTAAAAGATCTAGTGAAAAAGTATATTTTGCCAAATGACATTCGGCGTCGAGTTTTGGTTTTCCCGACTACCGTCAGTCTCGCATTAAAAATCATGGACGTGTGGTTTCTCTTAAATAATCAAAGATTTCCTTTCTTTTACATTCCCTCAGTTTTATGTGCGAAGTGACGATTGAATTTTTCAATCTTTTCAGAAACAGGAACATTTTAATTCTAGTTAAAGGTTTTAATTAAACAGATATTGATCCAATTAACCAAAGGGAATCATTCTATCCCGATTACCACTTTGGGACACAAAATGCTCGTGCACGTTTTGTTTTTACTTTTCCAAGTCACCATAACGAACTTCCGCCATTGGTGTAGTGAATTCACACTTTAGGAACAATCCATCAGCTATGAGTTACTAGCCAGCCTTGGCAGTGAGGGAGAGGACGAGTTTTTCATAACAAAGTACATTGTTCTCTTTCCCGATGGTGCCCAGTACTCTGTGAACATAGGCCTACTGTAGTTTTTTGTTTTCTTCGTAGACTCATACTATTTGTGCGATAAAAAAATGCTTTATTGGGATGTTGATTATAACAACTGCTTAGGTCCCATGTCCCACACACTATTCATTAGTGGAATAATTACTTACTGGGTACCGTTCCATTCTCCTGTAGTTTTATTATTTTCAGGTTCCTCAAGACTCTATAGGACTTATACATCCCAGTGTAAGGGCGTCGCGATTCGTCCTGACAGCGATGGTTCGAATCCCGAATTATCAAATATTCCAACTATCTGATCAAGGTATGTCTTCATTGGAATACCTTAATGATATAGTTGGAATATTATAGTCAGTCGGGATTACAATTTAAAGACTAAACATCTCGACATCTAAGATTCCACTGCAGTATAGAAACTGTCCCATCTGGAAAAATTATGTGTGTGTGTGTGGTGGGTGGGTGGGGGGTGGGGTGGGGGTAGGGGCATACCCCATAGCGTCGCCATTGCCCCTATCCTTTACTCTTCCATGCAACCGTCTATTTCATCATCTGTTTATCTCGAATATCGTATCCGTAGAGGACCGAAATATCTTATTCCATTCAAATCCAGACTGCTAAAAGAGTCTACTTACAATATTACTCTGCCGGTACTAATTCGACTTTGATCACATGCCACATTCAATATTCACCGTTGACACTGTATTCGTTTTGGTGAGCTTCACTTTAACCCTTCACCTAACACGACTAGAGATGCGACATTTGCAAAAATATTTCTTAAATAACAAGCAATTTTCATTTGACGAATACCCCACATTTGACGATCTTGTACCACTAAAGGGTCATAAGCCTTGATTTGATGTAAAATATGAAAATTACTAGTAATGTAGGAAATGTCGTTTCTTTTCGCAAATGTGGGAGTGTAAGCTATATTTTTTAGGCAGAAATTGAAAAATATATTCAAATTTGAACCTCGGTTTTCGTGAAATAGAGCCAGATAGAGCCGATAACTATTCGGTTATATCCGTCTTCTATGGATTTCTTTTCAAAGGGGCGCATACTGAACCAATTTCTTTCACTACGTCCAAACCCTCGTCAGCCCTTACTCTGCCCTTTTGCAATCATCTTCGTCGCGGTTTTTGGCTACCCTGCGGCAGCTTTTCCGTTTCTTTAAACTTTATACATATGTGCGGGCCTTTTAATTCACCGGTGTCATTTTTTGTGTTCCGAAATATCTTGTTGACTGACACTAGTCATAGCCTATAAATCCACTCTTTACCCTATTCTCGGAGCGTTTCTCTTCCTTTCAAGTCTGAAGAAGAGCTTACGGCAGTAGTTGACTATTCATCTCATGAGATACCTTATACCTCCCCCCAACACTGTCTAGGTGCCGAAACAATTTTCTCTTAGGCGAAAACAGATTTGAAGACCCCGGCTGTATAATAGCGTTGCCGCAACAACGACGCTGCAAACGTCACAGTTATAACAATACCGCGCTCAGAACTTTTCGCCGACATTGGCCACTGGAGGTATCAGATTAACAAGCGTTGTGTCTTTTCTTGAACAATTTTGACGACACTGCCTCCTTAATAATTAAACTGGACATAATATTACACAAGAGTGAAAGACATTGGTTCGTATTGTTTTGTAGTAATTCGTTTGAGAATATCAGAAGGCGCTCTAAAAATTTGTAATACATAAAATTTCATGACCAAGATCTCATTCCCATCGTACTGAATGTGGAAGGCACCCAATCGACAAGAAGCTTTGATCGTGTAACCTATTCTTTTCTATAGAGGTATGAGAGTGGTTTTCAGAACTGAAGCAGTTAAGATATGTGTTGAGTTCAGAAACCACTCTATGTGGTCACCGGGTGGTGATCGATGATTTTCTTTAATTAGGAATTTCTACTACCCTCTTCGATCAAATTTGGAATTTTCTTTACTTTCCTTCGTCTGACTCAAAAATCTGATGATGGTGCTTCATGAGATCGATTTTATTACACTTAGCCGTTTTCTATTATAGGCCACTTCAACGATAATGTCATGTAGGAAATCAAATAAACCGTTCTGGTGTGAGTGGGTGGGAGAGAAGGAGGGGGCGGGCATGGAAATATTGCGGACACTGAGTTGAAAAATAATTCATTATGTTTAGAACACGCCCTCTGTTACATGCAGTTTTTACGATAAATGTTTCGTGACCCACCCCACACACCCAATAATGGACTCATAAAATGAGGTTAGACAAGTTATGAACAAGTATCACCTACACAATGCCTTTCAGAGTGAAGATCAGTATAATCCAATGGAATACTCCCAAAATGACACCTGACTCCCACATTGTTTGTTTCTTTCGTTGCAGCATCGACTGTTCTATTTTTTTTTGCATGGAGCACAATTATCTTTCTTGAACATGCCATCTGTACACATTCTGTAGGATGAAAGATACTGGTTTGGGTTAAGAGAAAGCAAGATTGGAAATACCGCTTCTCAACAAACGGTAGGATAAACTTTTTTTCTGCCTCTCAAAAGCGAACGAAGTGAAATTCTACCCCTAAAGTGTTTCCTGCAGTTTGATATTCTGAGAGACAATCCCCCAATATCATCCGTCTGTCCAGTCGCTTCCCACAAGCAAACATGACGAAGTAGACAACGTTGCTGAACAGTGTTGGGATAAGGAAAATACATGAAGAAAGTACAGTCAATCTCGAAGGTCTGTCGACTGACGTCCCACATAAATCTTTTGAATAAAAATGTTATTAATTTTGAAGTGCACTTATCTTTAAAACTGACAGTTTTAGATGGCGTTTGAGGAGCAAATTATTTAATTCGCGATGTTGAAGATAATTTGGGAAACATTAAATCAGAGTTGCGGGAAACATGACAACCAAAGACTGAGGTATATCAGAAGGCTTACATGTTAATATTTGGATGGAAGTTTTGCAATGTTTATGTTTATTTACAACCTTCCACCATAGTTTTAGTAATGATGTTACAATATACACGTGAAACAAGTGCAAAAGAAATGATTATATATACACATGTCTGTGTTGTGCTTCAAAATACAGTTACAGAAAGCGCCTGTTGCGATGGATCAATCCTTATTCTCCCCACTACCCAGCAGCCACCACACACACACATACCTGAACACACATACCCATCAGCTCCACACAACCACGCCCTCACACACCTTCATCACACACAAACATTGCCTTCTAAGTACACGAACTCGCACAGACACACAGACTGACACACGCGTACCCACACACGCGCACACTCTCACACACGCGCATAAGCAGCTCACTCACGCTCTCTCTCTCTGTCCCTCTCTCCCCCTGTCTGTCTGTCTGTCTGTCTGTCTGTCTGTCTGCTACACGCACGCACGCACGCACGCACGCACGCACGCACGCACGCACGCACGCACGCACGCACGCACGCACGCACGCACGCACACTTATGCGACCCCACAAATACAAATCATAGCGCGCATATTCTACAACAAAAAAGAGCCATCAACCAGTAGAGTCTTTATTCGTTAGTTGGGAATTAGATACCAACCAATACCTAATATGAAAGCACTGATTGGTCGCCACCCCCCCCCCCCCCCCCCCCCACACATACCATATCCCTTCAACCTTTGCACAATACTATATAACGTATATAATACAGCATTACACAAATATAGAAGGAACCGGGTTGGGTGCCAAACTTGGCAGCAATCCAATACTTGTTCTGCAGTGACGGGAGTGTAGTATTGCATGGCGTATCTAAAGTTGATTTATTCAGAAACTTTTGCGGTATCTGGCAACTAAGTTTGTTCTGATGGTGCCCATCCGTAGACCGAGCCGGTCATCCCACAAGGGCTTCATTATCTTACACTGGACCAAGTGATAGGCTTTTCGTGCAGGCTGATATTTCTCTAAACTGCTAATATGTGTTCGGAAACACAGAAGAAATCTTAAGTCTAGTTGCAGTGAAATCATATTGATCGCAGCTTAGTCTACAAGATGCTATATGTAATCCATTTTGTTTTCCTTTCGTAATATTTATCCGAGTATTTATCTTATCTTTTACCCCAGTGTGAATGTTCGAAATATCAGTAGAGAAGTTTCTAACCTCGTCAGTCTACTGTCGAAAGGGGACTTAGTCAGCATACATTTTTTGCACCATCCAGTATCCCTGTCCACGCGTCAGACTATTCCGATTTCACTATAATTGTATTTTGGAGTAAAGATTATCCTGGTCAGTTATTTTGAGGACAGTTCTATAATTCTGAGCTGCTTATTTCAAATGGCTTGTAGTACTGGAAGCAAACCAATTTTCCGGTGAACCACCACCAGAATCCAGTAACTAATTCCCTTTCTTCATTAATTTCCATCTTGTCATCCATATCGCTGTTTTGATCATTTCGTCACTCCTACATACCTTCAATCAGAATTATCTGCAACCCTGAAACAAAATAGTGAAAGGGTCGCAGGTAAACTCTCCGTATATTGCTGATCTTGGGGATAAAAACACTTTCTCGGTCGTGCACAGGGTGTCTGAATTCCTCCCGATACCTACTATTACCTTGTCAAGAGCCATGCGCATATTGTTTATCGGAGCTAGAGGGGTGACGAAGAATGTTAGTGTGTGATGGGGGTGGAGGTTGGGCAGTCGGCATGTATATGGCAAATTTAATTTTCAGACCTATATTGAGAAAATATTGCTGTAGTTACCCGTTCAAACGCTACTGACATAATCTTAATTTATTGTCGTTTCGAAAAAAACTTTCCAGTCATTTAAACTCCGCCCCCGTGAGCACCCCCACCCCATCCCTCTCCAAGAAAACAGAAAGAAAACGTAAACAAAACAGAAACATTCTGCTATAAATATAGCTTTATTCCCGGGAAAAATACAAGTGTGTAGCCCTTTTATTGATAGTTAGGGTGAGGAAGGGAATTTTGACAGAATGCATTCATTCACCCGGAAATATCTTTAAAGTGTGTTGTATTCTGTAACATTCAATTTTTCCTCACTTGTTGTTCCACTTCACAGCTTGGGAACAAACATCCGGCGAAAGTTAGAGTTATATATCATTAGATGAAATGAGCGAAAATGTTGCGGTGACCAGTTCGCCCCACTCCCCTTGTTCATCAAAAAAGAAAAATAATAAATAAATATTTGGTATTCTTGGTAGATAAGCCTATTATTAAACGACAGTAAATAATTTGAGCTTGCCTGTTATAATCAAGCAGTTTCAATCTTCTAAACGTGTTTATAAAGCATTTTTCTATGTTAGATTAGTATACCACCTCATTTAATGCTCAGGAACAAGCCAATGTTACTTCCGACACAAAATGACCATATAATCGCCGCCTGCCACCGTTGCAATACATAGATGGTGTCCATCGCCAACTAGTGTCGGAAATTTCATGGTCCTCCTCCGCGAAAATAAAAAGCTTTCTCCAGCACTGTCAAATATCAACCGTTTACTTATAATGACTCGTCCAAATCTACCTAAGGTTATACGCAAGACTTCCTCTCCACAGCCCCGCCCCTCCCACCTGCTTAGCAGATTTGCAGTGATGCTGTCGACAATAGCATTTGCATAACACATTATCTCATTTTTTAAAAGATCTAGTGAAAAAGTATATTTTGCCAAATGACATTCGGCGTCGAGTTTTGGTTTTCCCGACTACCGTCAGTCTCGCATTAAAAATTATGGACGTGTGGTTTCTCTTAAATAATCAAAGATTTCCTTTCTTTTACATTCCCTCAGTTTTATGTGCGAAGTGACGATTGAATTTTTCAATCTTTTCAGAAACAGGAACATTTTAATTCTAGTTAAAGGTTTTAATTAAACAGATATTGATCCAATTAACCAAAGGGAATCATTCTATCCCGATTACCACTTTGGGACACAAAATGCTCGTGCACGTTTTGTTTTTACTTTTCCAAGTCACCATAACGAACTTCCGCCATTGGTGTAGTGAATTCACACTTTAGGAACAATCCATCAGCTATGAGTTACTAGCCAGCCTTGGCAGTGAGGGAGAGGACGAGTTTTTCATAACAAAGTACATTGTTCTCTTTCCCGATGGTGCCCAGTACTCTGTGAACATAGGCCTACTGTAGTTTTTTTGTTTTCTTCGTAGACTCATACTATTTGTGCGATAAAAAATGCTTTATTGGGATGTTGATTATAACAACTGCTTAGGTCCCATGTCCCATACACTATTCATTAGTGGAATAATTACTTACTGGGTACCGTTCCATTCTCCTGTAGTTTTATTATTTTCAGGTTCCTCAAGACTCTATAGGACTTATACATCCCTGTGCAAGGGCGTCGCGATTCGTCCTGACAGCGATGGTTCGAATCCCGAATTATCAAATATTCCAACTATCTGATCAAGGTATGTCTTCATTGGAATACCTTAATGATATAGTTGGAATATTATAGTCAGTCGGGATTACAATTTAAAGACTAAACATCTCGACATCTAAGATTCCACTGCAGTATAGAAACTGTCCCAACTGGAAAAATTATGTGTGTGTGTGTGGTGGGTGGGGGGTGGGTGGGGGGTGGGGTGGGAGGGGGGTGGGGGTAGGGGCATACCCCATAGCGACGCCATTGCCCCTATCCTTTACTCTTCCATGCAACCGTCTATTTCATCATCTGTTTATCTCGAATATCGTATCCGTAGAGGACCGAAATATCCTATTCCATTCAAATCCAGACTGCTAAAAGAGTCTACTTACAATATTACTCTGTCGGTACTAATTCGACTTTGATCACATGCCACATTCAATATTCACCGTTGACACTGTATTCGTTTTGGTGAGCTTCACTTTAACCCTTCACCTAACACGACTAGAGATGCGACATTTGCAAAAATATTTCTTAAATAACAAGCAATTTTCATTTGACGAATACCCCACATTTGACGATCTTGTGCCACTAAAGGGTCATAAGCCTTGATTTGATGTAAAATATGAAAATTACTAGTAATGTAGGAAATGTCGTTTCTTTTCGCAAATGTGGGAGTGTAAGCTATATTTTTTAGGCAGAAATTGAAAAATATATTCAAATTTGAACCTCGGTTTTCGTGAAATAGAGCCAGATAGAGCCGATAACTATTCGGTTATATCCGTCTTCTATGGATTTCTTTTCAAAGGGGCGCGTACTGAACCAATTTCTTTCACTACGTCCAAACCCTCGTCAGCCCTTACTCTGCCCTTTTGCAATCATCTTCGTCGCGGTTTTTGGCTACCCTGCGGCAGCTTTTCCGTTTCTTTAAACTTTATACATATGTGCGGGCCTTTTAATTCACCGGTGTCATTTTTTGTTTTCCGAAATATCTTGTTGACTGACACTAGTCATAGCCGGTAAATCCACTCTTTACCCTATTCTCGGAGCGTTTCTCTTCCTTTCAAGTCTGAAGAAGAGCTTACGGCAGTAGTTGACTATTCATCTCATGAGATACCTTATACCTCACCCCAACACTGTCTAGGTGCCTAAACAATTTTCTCTTAGGCGAAAACAGATTTGAAGACCCCGGCTGTATAATAGCGTTGCCGCAACAACGACGCTGCAAACGTCACAGTTATAACAATACCGCGCTCAGAACTTTTCGCCGACATTGGCCACTGGTGGTATCAGATTAACAAGCGTCGTGTCTTTTCTTGAACAATTTTGACGACACTGCCTCCTTAATAATTAAACTGGACATAATATTACACAAGAGTGAAAGACATTGGTTCGTATTGTTTTGTAGTAATTCGTTTGAGAATATCAGAAGGCGCTCTAAAAATTTGTAATACATAAAATTTCATGACCAAGATCTCATTCCCATCGTACTGAATGTGGAAGGCACCCAATCGACAAGAAGCTTTGATCGTGTAACCTATTCTTTTCTATAGAGGTATGAGAGTGGTTTTCAGAACTGAAGCAGTTAAGATATGTGTTGAGTTCAGAAACCACTCTATGTGGTCACCGGGTGGTGATCGATGATTTTCTTTAATTAGGAATTTCTACTACCCTCTTCGATCAAATTTGGAATTTTCTTTACTTTCCTTCGTCTGACTCAAAAATCTGATGATGGTGCTTCATGAGATCGATTTTATTACACTTAGCCGTTTTCTATTATAGGCCACTTCAACGATAATGTCATGTAGGAAATCAAATAAACCGTTGTGGTGTGAGTGGGTGGGAGAGAAGGAGGGGGCGGGCATGGAAATATTGCGGACACTGAGTTGAAAAATAATTCATTATGTTTAGAACACGCCCTCTGTTACATGCAGTTTTTACGATAAATGTTTCGTGACCCACCCCACACACCCTATAATGGACTCATAAAATGAGGTTAGACAAGTTATGAACAAGTATCACCTACACAATGCCTTTCAAAGTGAAGATCAGTATAATCCAATGGAATACTCCCAAAATGACACCTGACTCCCACATTGTTTGTTTCTTTCGTTGCAGCATCGACTGTTCTATTTTTTTGCATGGAGCACAATTATCTTTCTTGAACATGCCATCTGTACACATTCTGTAAGATGAAAGATACTGGTTTGGGTTAAGAGAAAGCAAGATTGGAAATACCGCTTCTCAACAAACGGTATGATAAACTTTTTTTCTGCCCCTCAAAAGCGAACGAAGGGAAATTCTACACCTAAAGTGTTTCCTGTAGTTTGATATTCTGAGAGACAATCCTCCAATATCATCCGTCTGTCCAGTCGCTTCCCACAAGCAAACATGACGAAGAAGACAACGTTGCTGAACAGTGTTGGGATAAGGAAAATACATGAAGAAAGTACAGTCAATCTCGAAGGTCTGTCGACTGACGTCCCACATAAATCTTTTGAATAAAATTGTTATTAATTTTGAAGTGCACTTATCTTTAAAACTGACAGTTTTAGATGGCGTTTGAGGAGCAAATTATTTAATTCGCGATGTTGAAGATAATTTGGGAAACATTAAATCAGAGTTGCGGGAAACATGACAACCAAAGACTGAGGTATATCAGAAGGCTTACATGTTAATATTTGGATGGCAGCTTTGCAATGTTTATGTTTATGTTTATTTTCAACCTTCCACCATAGTTTTAGTAATGATGTTACAATATACACGTGAAACAAGTGCAAAAGAAATGATTATATATACACATGTCTGTGTTGTGCTTCAAAATACAGTTATTGAAAGCGCCTGTTGCGATTGATCAATCCTTATTCTCCCCACTACCCAGCAGCCACCACACACACACATACCTGAACACACATACCCATCAGCTCCACACAACCACGCCCTCACACACCTTCATCACACACAAACATTGCCTTCTATGTACACGAACTCGCACAGACACACAGACTGACACACGCGTACCCACACACGCGCACATTCTCACACACGCGCATAAGCAGCTCACTCACGATCTCTCTCTCTCTCTGTTCCTCTCTCCCCCTCTCTGTCTGTCTGTCTGCTGTCTGTCTGTCTGTCTGTCTGTCTGCCACACGCACGCACGCACGCACGCACGCACGCACGCACGCACGCACGCACGCACGCACGCACGCACACTTATGCGACCCCACAAATACAAATAAGAGCGCGCATATTCTACAACAAAAAAGAGCCATCAAACAGTAGAGTCTTTATTCGTTAGTTGGGAATTGGATACCAACCAATACCTAATATGAAAGCACTGATTGGTCGCCACCCCGCCCCCCCCCCCCCCCTCCACACACACACACCATATCCCTTCCACCTTTGCACAATACTATATAACGTATATAATACAGCATTACACAAATATAGAAGGAACCCGGTTGGGTGCCAAACTTGGCAGCAATCCAATACTTGTTCTGCAGTGACGGGAGTGTAGTATTGCATGGCGTATCTAAAGTTGATTTATTCAGAAACTTTTGCGGTATCTGGCAACTAAGTTTGTTCTGATGGTGCCCATCCGTAGATCGAGCCGGTCATCCCACAAGGGCTTCATTATCTTACACTGGACCAAGTGATAGGCTTTTCGTGCAGGCTGATATTTCTCTACACTGCTAATATGTGTTCGGAAACACAGAAGAAATCTTAAGTCTAGTTGCAGTGAAATCATATTGATCGCAGCTTAGTCTACAAGATGCTATATGTAATCCATTTTGTTTTCCTTTCGTAATATTTATCCGAGTATTTATCTCATCTTTAACCCCAGTGTGAATGTTCGAAATATCAGTAGAGAAGTTTCTAACCTCATCAGCCTACTGTCGAAAGGGGACTAAGTCAGCATACATTTTTTGCACCATCCAGTATCCCTGTCCAAGCGTCAGACTATTCCGATTTCACTATAATTGTATTTTGGAGTAAAGATTATCCTGGTCAGTTATTTTGAGGACAGTTCTATAATTCTGAGCTGCCTATTTCAAATGGCTTGTAGTACTGGAAGCAAACCAATTTTCCGGTGCACCACCACCAGAATCCAGTAACTAATTCCCTTTCTTCATTAATTTCCATCTTGTCATCCATATCGCTGTTTTGATCATTTCGTCACTCCTACATACCTTCAATCAGAATTATCTGCAACCCTGGAACAAAATAGTGAAAGGGTCGCAGGTAAACTCTCCGTATATTGCTGATCTTGGGGATAAAAACACTTTCTCGGTCGTGCACAGGGTGTCTGAATTCCTCCCGATACCTACTATTACCTTGTCAAGAGCCATGCGCATATTGTTTATCGGAGCTAGAGGGGTGTCGAAGAATGTTAGTGCGTGATGGGGGTGGAGGTTGGGCAGTCGGCATGTATATGGCAAATTTAATTTTCAGACCTATATTGAGAAAATATTGCTGTAGTTACCCGTTCAAACGCTACTGACATAATCTTAATTTATTGTCGTTTCGAAAATAACTTTCCAGTCATTTAAACTCCGCCCCCGTGAGCACCCCCCACCCCATCCCTCTCCAAGAAAACAGAAAGAAAACGTAAAGAAAACAGAAACATTCTGCTATAAATATAGCTTTATTCCCGGGAAAAATACAAGTGTGTAGCCCTTTTATTGATAGTTAGGGTGAGGAAGGGAATTTTGACAGAATGCATTCATTCACCCGGGAATATCTTTAAAGTGTGTTGTATACTGTAACATTCAATTTTTCCTCACTTGTTGTTCCACTTCACAGCTTGGGAACAAACATCCGGCGAAAGTTAGAGTTATATATCATTAGATGAAATGAGCGAAAATGTTGCGGTGACCAGTTCGCCCCACTCCCCTTGTTCATCAAAAAAGAAAAATAATAAATAAATATTAGGTATTCTTGGTAGATAAGCCTATTATTAAACGACAGTAAATAATTTGAGCTTGCCTGTTATAATCAAGCAGTTTCAATCTTCTAAACGTGTTTATAAAGCATTTTTCTATGTTAGATTAGTATACCACCTCATTTAATGCTCAGGAACAAGCCAATGTTACTTCCGACACAAAATGTCCATATAATCGCCGCCTGCCACCGTTGCAATACATAGATGGTGTCCATCGCCAACTAGTGTCGGAAATTTCATGGTCCTCCTCCGCGAAAATAAAAAGCTTTCTCCAGCACTGTCAAATATCAACCGTTTACTTATAATGACTCGTCCAAATCTACCTAAGGTTATACGCAAGACTTCCTCTCCACAGCCCCGCCCCTCCCACCTGCTTAGCAGATTTGCAGTGATGCTGTCGACAATAGCATTTGCATAACACATTATCTCACTTTTTAAAAGATCTTGTGAAAAAGTATATTTTGCCAAATGACATTCGGCGTCGAGTTTTGGTTTTCCCGACTACCGTCAGTCTCGCATTAAAAATTATGGACGTGTGGTTTCTCTTAAATAATCAAAGATTTCCTTTCTTTTACATTCCCTCAGTTTTATGTGCGAAGTGACGATTGAATTTTTCAATCTTTTCAGAAACAGGAACATTTTAATTCTAGTTAAAGGTTTTAATTAAACAGATATTGATCCAATTAACCAAAGGGAATCATTCTATCCCGATTACCACTTTGGGACACAAAATGCTCGTGCACGTTTTGTTTTTACTTTTCCAAGTCACCATAACGAACTTCCGCCATTGGTGTAGTGAATTCACACTTTAGGAACAATCCATCAGCTATGAGTTACTAGCCAGCCTTGGCAGTGAGGGAGAGGACGAGTTTTTCATAACAAAGTACATTGTTCTCTTTCCCGATGGTGCCCAGTACTCTGTGAACATAGGCCTACTGTAGTTTTTTTGTTTTCTTCGTAGACTCATACTATTTGTGCGATAAAAAATGCTTTATTGGGATGTTGATTATAACAACTGCTTAGGTCCCATGTCCCATACACTATTCATTAGTGGAATAATTACTTACTGGGTACCGTTCCATTCTCCTGTAGTTTTATTATTTTCAGGTTCCTCAAGACTCTATAGGACTTATACATCCCTGTGCAAGGGCGTCGCGATTCGTCCTGACAGCGATGGTTCGAATCCCGAATTATCAAATATTCCAACTATCTGATCAAGGTATGTCTTCGTTGGAATACCTTAATGATATAGTTGGAATATTATAGTCAGTCGGGATTACAATTTAAAGACTAAACATCTCGACATCTAAGATTCCACTGCAGTATAGAAACTGTCCTATCTGGAAAAATTATGTGTGTGTGTGTGGTGGGTGGGGGGTGGGTGGGGGGTGGGGTGGGAGGGGGGTGGGGGTAGGGGCATACCCCATAGCGACGCCATTGCCCCTATCCTTTACTCTTCCATGCAACCGTCTATTTCATCATCTGTTTATCTCGAATATCGTATCCGTAGAGGACCGAAATATCCTATTCCATTCAAATCCAGACTGCTAAAAGAGTCTACTTACAATATTACTCTGTCGGTACTAATTCGACTTTGATCACATGCCACATTCAATATTCACCGTTGACACTGTATTCGTTTTGGTGAGCTTCACTTTAACCCTTCACCTAACACGACTAGAGATGCGACATTTGCAAAAATATTTCTTAAATAACAAGCAATTTTCATTTGACGAATACCCCACATTTGACGATCTTGTGCCACTAAAGGGTCATAAGCCTTGATTTGATGTAAAATATGAAAATTACTAGTAATGTAGGAAATGTCGTTTCTTTTCGCAAATGTGGGAGTGTAAGCTATATTTTTTAGGCAGAAATTGAAAAATATATTCAAATTTGAACCTCGGTTTTCGTGAAATAGAGCCAGATAGAGCCGATAACTATTCGGTTATATCCGTCTTCTATGGATTTCTTTTCAAAGGGGCGCGTACTGAACCAATTTCTTTCACTACGTCCAAACCCTCGTCAGCCCTTACTCTGCCCTTTTGCAATCATCTTCGTCGCGGTTTTTGGCTACCCTGCGGCAGCTTTTCCGTTTCTTTAAACTTTATACATATGTGCGGGCCTTTTAATTCACCGGTGTCATTTTTTGTGTTCCGAAATATCTTGTTGACTGACACTAGTCATAGCCGGTAAATCCACTCTTTACCCTATTCTCGGAGCGTTTCTCTTCCTTTCAAGTCTGAAGAAGAGCTTACGGCAGTAGTTGACTATTCATCTCATGAGATACCTTATACCTCACCCCAACACTGTCTAGGTGCCTAAACAATTTTCTCTTAGGCGAAAACAGATTTGAAGACCCCGGCTGTATAATAGCGTTGCCGCAACAACGACGCTGCAAACGTCACAGTTATAACAATACCGCGCTCAGAACTTTTCGCCGACATTGGCCACTGGTGGTATCAGATTAACAAGCGTCGTGTCTTTTCTTGAACAATTTTGACGACACTGCCTCCTTAATAATTAAACTGGACATAATATTACACAAGAGTGAAAGACATTGGTTCGTATTGTTTTGTAGTAATTCGTTTGAGAATATCAGAAGGCGCTCTAAAAATTTGTAATACATAAAATTTCATGACCAAGATCTCATTCCCATCGTACTGAATGTGGAAGGCACCCAATCGACAAGAAGCTTTGATCGTGTAACCTATTCTTTTCTATAGAGGTATGAGAGTGGTTTTCAGAACTAAAGCAGTTAAGATATGTGTTGAGTTCAGAAACCACTCTATGTGGTCACCGGGTGGTGATCGATGATTTTCTTTAATTAGGAATTTCTACTACCCTCTTCGATCAAATTTGGAATTTTCTTTACTTTCCTTCGTCTGACTCAAAAATCTGATGATGGTGCTTCATGAGATCGATTTTATTACACTTAGCCGTTTTCTATTATAGGCCACTTCAACGATAATGTCATGTAGGAAATCAAATAAACCGTTGTGGTGTGAGTGGGTGGGAGAGAAGGAGGG
Organism: Pictodentalium vernedei; assembly: GCA_031216915.1. NCBI lineage: Eukaryota > Metazoa > Mollusca > Scaphopoda > Dentaliida > Dentaliidae > Pictodentalium > Pictodentalium vernedei. Next base: position 525,897,777 of record CM062297.1, on the reverse strand, counting down.
GGCGGGCATGGAAATATTGCGGACACTGAGTTGAAAAATAATTCATTATGTTTAGAACACGCCCTCTGTTACATGCAGTTTTTACGATAAATGTTTCGTGACCCACCCCACACACCCTATAATGGACTCATAAAATGAGGTTAGACAAGTTATGAACAAGTATCACCTACACAATGCCTTTCAAAGTGAAGATCAGTATAATCCAATGGAATACTCCCAAAATGACACCTGACTCCCACATTGTTTGTTTCTTTCGTTGCAGCATCGACTGTTCTATTTTTTTGCATGGAGCACAATTATCTTTCTTGAACATGCCATCTGTACACATTCTGTAAGATGAAAGATACTGGTTTGGGTTAAGAGAAAGCAAGATTGGAAATACCGCTTCTCAACAAACGGTATGATAAACTTTTTTTCTGCCCCTCAAAAGCGAACGAAGGGAAATTCTACACCTAAAGTGTTTCCTGTAGTTTGATATTCTGAGAGACAATCCTCCAATATCATCCGTCTGTCCAGTCGCTTCCCACAAGCAAACATGACGAAGAAGACAACGTTGCTGAACAGTGTTGGGATAAGGAAAATACATGAAGAAAGTACAGTCAATCTCGAAGGTCTGTCGACTGACGTCCCACATAAATCTTTTGAATAAAATTGTTATTAATTTTGAAGTGCACTTATCTTTAAAACTGACAGTTTTAGATGGCGTTTGAGGAGCAAATTATTTAATTCGCGATGTTGAAGATAATTTGGGAAACATTAAATCAGAGTTGCGGGAAACATGACAACCAAAGACTGAGGTATATCAGAAGGCTTACATGTTAATATTTGGATGGCAGCTTTGCAATGTTTATGTTTATGTTTATTTTCAACCTTCCACCATAGTTTTAGTAATGATGTTACAATATACACGTGAAACAAGTGCAAAAGAAATGATTATATATACACATGTCTGTGTTGTGCTTCAAAATACAGTTATTGAAAGCGCCTGTTGCGATTGATCAATCCTTATTCTCCCCACTACCCAGCAGCCACCACACACACACATACCTGAACACACATACCCATCAGCTCCACACAACCACGCCCTCACACACCTTCATCACACACAAACATTGCCTTCTATGTACACGAACTCGCACAGACACACAGACTGACACACGCGTACCCACACACGCGCACACTCTCACACACGCGCATAAGCAGCTCACTCACGATCTCTCTCTCTCTCTGTTCCTCTCTCCCCCTCTCTGTCTGTCTGTCTGCTGTCTGTCTGTCTGTCTGTCTGTCTGCCACACGCACGCACGCACGCACGCACGCACGCACGCACGCACGCACGCACGCACGCACGCACGCACGCACGCACGCACGCACACTTATGCGACCCCACAAATACAAATAAGAGCGCGCATATTCTACAACAAAAAAGAGCCATCAAACAGTAGAGTCTTTATTCGTTAGTTGGGAATTGGATACCAACCAATACCTAATATGAAAGCACTGATTGGTCGCCACCCCCGCCCCCCCCCCCCCCTCCACACACACACACCATATCCCTTCCACCTTTGCACAATACTATATAACGTATATAATACAGCATTACACAAATATAGAAGGAACCCGGTTGGGTGCCAAACTTGGCAGCAATCCAATACTTGTTCTGCAGTGACGGGAGTGTAGTTTTGCATGGCGTATCTAAAGTTGATTTATTCAGAAACTTTTGCGGTATCTGGCAACTAAGTTTGTTCTGATGGTGCCCATCCGTAGATCGAGCCGGTCATCCCACAAGGGCTTCATTATCTTACACTGGACCAAGTGATAGGCTTTTCGTGCAGGCTGATATTTCTCTACACTGCTAATATGTGTTCGGAAACACAGAAGAAATCTTAAGTCTAGTTGCAGTGAAATCATATTGATCGCAGCTTAGTCTACAAGATGCTATATGTAATCCATTTTGTTTTCCTTTCGTAATATTTATCCGAGTATTTATCTCATCTTTAACCCCAGTGTAAATGTTCGAAATATCAGTAGAGAAGTTTCTAACCTCATCAGCCTACTGTCGAAAGGGGACTAAGTCAGCATACATTTTTTGCACCATCCAGTATCCCTGTCCAAGCGTCAGACTATTCCGATTTCACTATAATTGTATTTTGGAGTAAAGATTATCCTGGTCAGTTATTTTGAGGACAGTTCTATAATTCTGAGCTGCCTATTTCAAATGGCTTGTAGTACTGGAAGCAAACCAATTTTCCGGTGCACCACCACCAGAATCCAGTAACTAATTCCCTTTCTTCATTAATTTCCATCTTGTCATCCATATCGCTGTTTTGATCATTTCGTCACTCCTACATACCTTCAATCAGAATTATCTGCAACCCTGGAACAAAATAGTGAAAGGGTCGCAGGTAAACTCTCCGTATATTGCTGATCTTGGGGATAAAAACACTTTCTCGGTCGTGCACAGGGTGTCTGAATTCCTCCCGATACCTACTATTACCTTGTCAAGAGCCATGCGCATATTGTTTATCGGAGCTAGAGGGGTGACGAAGAATGTTAGTGCGTGATGGGGGTGGAGGTTGGGCAGTCGGCATGTATATGGCAAATTTAATTTTCAGACCTATATTGAGAAAATATTGCTGTAGTTACCCGTTCAAACGCTACTGACATAATCTTAATTTATTGTCGTTTCGAAAATAACTTTCCAGTCATTTAAACTCCGCCCCCGTGAGCACCCCCCACCCCATCCCTCTTCAAGAAAACAGAAAGAAAACGTAAAGAAAACAGAAACATTCTGCTATAAATATAGCTTTATTCCCGGGAAAAATACAAGTGTGTAGCCCTTTTATTGATAGTTAGGGTGAGGAAGGGAATTTTGACAGAATGCATTCATTCACCCGGGAATATCTTTAAAGTGTGTTGTATACTGTAACATTCAATTTTTCCTCACTTGTTGTTCCACTTCACAGCTTGGGAACAAACATCCGGCGAAAGTTAGAGTTATATATCATTAGATGAAATGAGCGAAAATGTTGCGGTGACCAGTTCGCCCCACTCCCCTTGTTCATCAAAAAAGAAAAATAATAAATAAATATTAGGTATTCTTGGTAGATAAGCCTATTATTAAACGACAGTAAATAATTTGAGCTTGCCTGTTATAATCAAGCAGTTTCAATCTTCTAAACGTGTTTATAAAGCATTTTTCTATGTTAGATTAGTATACCACCTCATTTAATGCTCAGGAACAAGCCAATGTTACTTCCGACACAAAATGTCCATATAATCGCCGCCTGCCACCGTTGCAATACATAGATGGTGTCCATCGCCAACTAGTGTCGGAAATTTCATGGTCCTCCTCCGCGAAAATAAAAAGCTTTCTCCAGCACTGTCAAATATCAACCGTTTACTTATAATGACTCGTCCAAATCTACCTAAGGTTATACGCAAGACTTCCTCTCCACAGCCCCGCCCCTCCCACCTGCTTAGCAGATTTGCAGTGATGCTGTCGACAATAGCATTTGCATAACACATTATCTCATTTTTTAAAAGATCTTGTGAAAAAGTATATTTTGCCAAATGACATTCGGCGTCGAGTTTTGGTTTTCCCGACTACCGTCAGTCTCGCATTAAAAATTATGGACGTGTGGTTTCTCTTAAATAATCAAAGATTTCCTTTCTTTTACATTCCCTCAGTTTTATGTGCGAAGTGACGATTGAATTTTTCAATCTTTTCAGAAACAGGAACATTTTAATTCTAGTTAAAGGTTTTAATTAAACAGATATTGATCCAATTAACCAAAGGGAATCATTCTATCCCGATTACCACTTTGGGACACAAAATGCTCGTGCACGTTTTGTTTTTACTTTTCCAAGTCACCATAACGAACTTCCGCCATTGGTGTAGTGAATTCACACTTTAGGAACAATCCATCAGCTATGAGTTACTAGCCAGCCTTGGCAGTGAGGGAGAGGACGAGTTTTTCATAACAAAGTACATTGTTCTCTTTCCCGATGGTGCCCAGTACTCTGTGAACATAGGCCTACTGTAGTTTTTTTGTTTTCTTCGTAGACTCATACTATTTGTGCGATAAAAAATGCTTTATTGGGATGTTGATTATAACAACTGCTTAGGTCCCATGTCCCATACACTATTCATTAGTGGAATAATTACTTACTGGGTACCGTTCCATTCTCCTGTAGTTTTATTATTTTCAGGTTCCTCAAGACTCTATAGGACTTATACATCCCTGTGCAAGGGCGTCGCGATTCGTCCTGACAGCGATGGTTCGAATCCCGAATTATCAAATATTCCAACTATCTGATCAAGGTATGTCTTCGTTGGAATACCTTAATGATATAGTTGGAATATTATAGTCAGTCGGGATTACAATTTAAAGACTAAACATCTCGACATCTAAGATTCCACTGCAGTATAGAAACTGTCCTATCTGGAAAAATTATGTGTGTGTGTGTGGTGGGTGGGGGGTGGGTGGGGGGGTGGGGTGGGAGGGGGGTGGGGGTAGGGGCATACCCCATAGCGACGCCATTGCCCCTATCCTTTACTCTTCCATGCAACCGTCTATTTCATCATCTGTTTATCTCGAATATCGTATCCGTAGAGGACCGAAATATCCTATTCCATTCAAATCCAGACTGCTAAAAGAGTCTACTTACAATATTACTCTGTCGGTACTAATTCGACTTTGATCACATGCCACATTCAATATTCACCGTTGACACTGTATTCGTTTTGGTGAGCTTCACTTTAACCCTTCACCTAACACGACTAGAGATGCGACATTTGCAAAAATATTTCTTAAATAACAAGCAATTTTCATTTGACGAATACCCCACATTTGACGATCTTGTGCCACTAAAGGGTCATAAGCCTTGATTTGATGTAAAATATGAAAATTACTAGTAATGTAGGAAATGTCGTTTCTTTTCGCAAATGTGGGAGTGTAAGCTATATTTTTTAGGCAGAAATTGAAAAATATATTCAAATTTGAACCTCGGTTTTCGTGAAATAGAGCCAGATAGAGCCGATAACTATTCGGTTATATCCGTCTTCTATGGATTTCTTTTCAAAGGGGCGCGTACTGAACCAATTTCTTTCACTACGTCCAAACCCTCGTCAGCCCTTACTCTGCCCTTTTGCAATCATCTTCGTCGCGGTTTTTGGCTACCCTGCGGCAGCTTTTCCGTTTCTTTAAACTTTATACATATGTGCGGGCCTTTTAATTCACCGGTGTCATTTTTTGTGTTCCGAAATATCTTGTTGACTGACACTAGTCATAGCCGGTAAATCCACTCTTTACCCTATTCTCGGAGCGTTTCTCTTCCTTTCAAGTCTGAAGAAGAGCTTACGGCAGTAGTTGACTATTCATCTCATGAGATACCTTATACCTCACCCCAACACTGTCTAGGTGCCTAAACAATTTTCTCTTAGGCGAAAACAGATTTGAAGACCCCGGCTGTATAATAGCGTTGCCGCAACAACGACGCTGCAAACGTCACAGTTATAACAATACCGCGCTCAGAACTTTTCGCCGACATTGGCCACTGGTGGTATCAGATTAACAAGCGTCGTGTCTTTTCTTGAACAATTTTGACGACACTGCCTCCTTAATAATTAAACTGGACATAATATTACACAAGAGTGAAAGACATTGGTTCGTATTGTTTTGTAGTAATTCGTTTGAGAATATCAGAAGGCGCTCTAAAAATTTGTAATACATAAAATTTCATGACCAAGATCTCATTCCCATCGTACTGAATGTGGAAGGCACCCAATCGACAAGAAGCTTTGATCGTGTAACCTATTCTTTTCTATAGAGGTATGAGAGTGGTTTTCAGAACTAAAGCAGTTAAGATATGTGTTGAGTTCAGAAACCACTCTATGTGGTCACCGGGTGGTGATCGATGATTTTCTTTAATTAGGAATTTCTACTACCCTCTTCGATCAAATTTGGAATTTTCTTTACTTTCCTTCGTCTGACTCAAAAATCTGATGATGGTGCTTCATGAGATCGATTTTATTACACTTAGCCGTTTTCTATTATAGGCCACTTCAACGATAATGTCATGTAGGAAATCAAATAAACCGTTGTGGTGTGAGTGGGTGGGAGAGAAGGAGGGGGCGGGCATGGAAATATTGCGGACACTGAGTTGAAAAATAATTCATTATGTTTAGAACACGCCCTCTGTTACATGCAGTTTTTACGATAAATGTTTCGTGACCCACCCCACACACCCTATAATGGACTCATAAAATGAGGTTAGACAAGTTATGAACAAGTATCACCTACACAATGCCTTTCAAAGTGAAGATCAGTATAATCCAATGGAATACTCCCAAAATGACACCTGACTCCCACATTGTTTGTTTCTTTCGTTGCAGCATCGACTGTTCTATTTTTTTGCATGGAGCACAATTATCTTTCTTGAACATGCCATCTGTACACATTCTGTAAGATGAAAGATACTGGTTTGGGTTAAGAGAAAGCAAGATTGGAAATACCGCTTCTCAACAAACGGTATGATAAACTTTTTTTCTGCCCCTCAAAAGCGAACGAAGGGAAATTCTACACCTAAAGTGTTTCCTGTAGTTTGATATTCTGAGAGACAATCCTCCAATATCATCCGTCTGTCCAGTCGCTTCCCACAAGCAAACATGACGAAGAAGACAACGTTGCTGAACAGTGTTGGGATAAGGAAAATACATGAAGAAAGTACAGTCAATCTCGAAGGTCTGTCGACTGACGTCCCACATAAATCTTTTGAATAAAATTGTTATTAATTTTGAAGTGCACTTATCTTTAAAACTGACAGTTTTAGATGGCGTTTGAGGAGCAAATTATTTAATTCGCGATGTTGAAGATAATTTGGGAAACATTAAATCAGAGTTGCGGGAAACATGACAACCAAAGACTGAGGTATATCAGAAGGCTTACATGTTAATATTTGGATGGCAGCTTTGCAATGTTTATGTTTATGTTTATTTTCAACCTTCCACCATAGTTTTAGTAATGATGTTACAATATACACGTGAAACAAGTGCAAAAGAAATGATTATATATACACATGTCTGTGTTGTGCTTCAAAATACAGTTATTGAAAGCGCCTGTTGCGATTGATCAATCCTTATTCTCCCCACTACCCAGCAGCCACCACACACACACATACCTGAACACACATACCCATCAGCTCCACACAACCACGCCCTCACACACCTTCATCACACACAAACATTGCCTTCTATGTACACGAACTCGCACAGACACACAGACTGACACACGCGTACCCACACACGCGCACACTCTCACACACGCGCATAAGCAGCTCACTCACGATCTCTCTCTCTCTCTGTTCCTCTCTCCCCCTCTCTGTCTGTCTGTCTGCTGTCTGTCTGTCTGTCTGTCTGTCTGCCACACGCACGCACGCACGCACGCACGCACGCACGCACGCACGCACGCACGCACGCACGCACGCACGCACGCACGCACGCACACTTATGCGACCCCACAAATACAAATAAGAGCGCGCATATTCTACAACAAAAAAGAGCCATCAAACAGTAGAGTCTTTATTCGTTAGTTGGGAATTGGATACCAACCAATACCTAATATGAAAGCACTGATTGGTCGCCACCCCGCCCCCCCCCCCCCTCCACACACACACACCATATCCCTTCCACCTTTGCACAATACTATATAACGTATATAATACAGCATTACACAAATATAGAAGGAACCCGGTTGGGTGCCAAACTTGGCAGCAATCCAATACTTGTTCTGCAGTGACGGGAGTGTAGTTTTGCATGGCGTATCTAAAGTTGATTTATTCAGAAACTTTTGCGGTATCTGGCAACTAAGTTTGTTCTGATGGTGCCCATCCGTAGATCGAGCCGGTCATCCCACAAGGGCTTCATTATCTTACACTGGACCAAGTGATAGGCTTTTCGTGCAGGCTGATATTTCTCTACACTGCTAATATGTGTTCGGAAACACAGAAGAAATCTTAAGTCTAGTTGCAGTGAAATCATATTGATCGCAGCTTAGTCTACAAGATGCTATATGTAATCCATTTTGTTTTCCTTTCGTAATATTTATCCGAGTATTTATCTCATCTTTAACCCCAGTGTGAATGTTCGAAATATCAGTAGAGAAGTTTCTAACCTCATCAGCCTACTGTCGAAAGGGGACTAAGTCAGCATACATTTTTTGCACCATCCAGTATCCCTGTCCAAGCGTCAGACTATTCCGATTTCACTATAATTGTATTTTGGAGTAAAGATTATCCTGGTCAGTTATTTTGAGGAAAGTTCTATAATTCTGAGCTGCCTATTTCAAATGGCTTGTAGTACTGGAAGCAAACCAATTTTCCGGTGCACCACCACCAGAATCCAGTAACTAATTCCCTTTCTTCATTAATTTCCATCTTGTCATCCATATCGCTGTTTTGATCATTTCGTCACTCCTACATACCTTCAATCAGAATTATCTGCAACCCTGGAACAAAATAGTGAAAGGGTCGCAGGTAAACTCTCCGTATATTGCTGATCTTGGGGATAAAAACACTTTCTCGGTCGTGCACAGGGTGTCTGAATTCCTCCCGATACCTACTATTACCTTGTCAAGAGCCATGCGCATATTGTTTATCGGAGCTAGAGGGGTGACGAAGAATGTTAGTGCGTGATGGGGGTGGAGGTTGGGCAGTCGGCATGTATATGGCAAATTTAATTTTCAGACCTATATTGAGAAAATATTGCTGTAGTTACCCGTTCAAACGCTACTGACATAATCTTAATTTATTGTCGTTTCGAAAATAACTTTCCAGTCATTTAAACTCCGCCCCCGTGAGCACCCCCCCACCCCATCCCTCTTCAAGAAAACAGAAAGAAAACGTAAAGAAAACAGAAACATTCTGCTATAAATATAGCTTTATTCCCGGGAAAAATACAAGTGTGTAGCCCTTTTATTGATAGTTAGGGTGAGGAAGGGAATTTTGACAGAATGCATTCATTCACCCGGGAATATCTTTAAAGTGTGTTGTATACTGTAACATTCAATTTTTCCTCACTTGTTGTTCCACTTCACAGCTTGGGAACAAACATCCGGCGAAAGTTAGAGTTATATATCATTAGATGAAATGAGCGAAAATGTTGCGGTGACCAGTTCGCCCCACTCCCCTTGTTCATCAAAAAAGAAAAATAATAAATAAATATTAGGTATTCTTGGTAGATAAGCCTATTATTAAACGACAGTAAATAATTTGAGCTTGCCTGTTATAATCAAGCAGTTTCAATCTTCTAAACGTGTTTATAAAGCATTTTTCTATGTTAGATTAGTATACCACCTCATTTAATGCTCAGGAACAAGCCAATGTTACTTCCGACACAAAATGTCCATATAATCGCCGCCTGCCACCGTTGCAATACATAGATGGTGTCCATCGCCAACTAGTGTCGGAAATTTCATGGTCCTCCTCCGCGAAAATAAAAAGCTTTCTCCAGCACTGTCAAATATCAACCGTTTACTTATAATGACTCGTCCAAATCTACCTAAGGTTATACGCAAGACTTCCTCTCCACAGCCCCGCCCCTCCCACCTGCTTAGCAGATTTGCAGTGATGCTGTCGACAATAGCATTTGCATAACACATTATCTCATTTTTTAAAAGATCTTGTGAAAAAGTATATTTTGCCAAATGACATTCGGCGTCGAGTTTTGGTTTTCCCGACTACCGTCAGTCTCGCATTAAAAATTATGGACGTGTGGTTTCTCTTAAATAATCAAAGATTTCCTTTCTTTTACATTCCCTCAGTTTTATGTGCGAAGTGACGATTGAATTTTTCAATCTTTTCAGAAACAGGAACATTTTAATTCTAGTTAAAGGTTTTAATTAAACAGATATTGATCCAATTAACCAAAGGGAATCATTCTATCCCGATTACCACTTTGGGACACAAAATGCTCGTGCACGTTTTGTTTTTACTTTTCCAAGTCACCATAACGAACTTCCGCCATTGGTGTAGTGAATTCACACTTTAGGAACAATCCATCAGCTATGAGTTACTAGCCAGCCTTGGCAGTGAGGGAGAGGACGAGTTTTTCATAACAAAGTACATTGTTCTCTTTCCCGATGGTGCCCAGTACTCTGTGAACATAGGCCTACTGTAGTTTTTTTGTTTTCTTCGTAGACTCATACTATTTGTGCGATAAAAAATGCTTTATTGGGATGTTGATTATAACAACTGCTTAGGTCCCATGTCCCATACACTATTCATTAGTGGAATAATTACTTACTGGGTACCGTTCCATTCTCCTGTAGTTTTATTATTTTCAGGTTCCTCAAGACTCTATAGGACTTATACATCCCTGTGCAAGGGCGTCGCGATTCGTCCTGACAGCGATGGTTCGAATCCCGAATTATCAAATATTCCAACTATCTGATCAAGGTATGTCTTCGTTGGAATACCTTAATGATATAGTTGGAATATTATAGTCAGTCGGGATTACAATTTAAAGACTAAACATCTCGACATCTAAGATTCCACTGCAGTATAGAAACTGTCCTATCTGGAAAAATTATGTGTGTGTGTGTGGTGGGTGGGGGGTGGGTGGGGGGGTGGGGTGGGAGGGGGGTGGGGGTAGGGGCATACCCCATAGCGACGCCATTGCCCCTATCCTTTACTCTTCCATGCAACCGTCTATTTCATCATCTGTTTATCTCGAATATCGTATCCGTAGAGGACCGAAATATCCTATTCCATTCAAATCCAGACTGCTAAAAGAGTCTACTTACAATATTACTCTGTCGGTACTAATTCGACTTTGATCACATGCCACATTCAATATTCACCGTTGACACTGTATTCGTTTTGGTGAGCTTCACTTTAACCCTTCACCTAACACGACTAGAGATGCGACATTTGCAAAAATATTTCTTAAATAACAAGCAATTTTCATTTGACGAATACCCCACATTTGACGATCTTGTGCCACTAAAGGGTCATAAGCCTTGATTTGATGTAAAATATGAAAATTACTAGTAATGTAGGAAATGTCGTTTCTTTTCGCAAATGTGGGAGTGTAAGCTATATTTTTTAGGCAGAAATTGAAAAATATATTCAAATTTGAACCTCGGTTTTCGTGAAATAGAGCCAGATAGAGCCGATAACTATTCGGTTATATCCATCTTCTATGGATTTCTTTTCAAAGGGGCGCGTACTGAACCAATTTCTTTCACTACGTCCAAACCCTCGTCAGCCCTTACTCTGCCCTTTTGCAATCATCTTCGTCGCGGTTTTTGGCTACCCTGCGGCAGCTTTTCCGTTTCTTTAAACTTTATACATATGTGCGGGCCTTTTAATTCACCGGTGTCATTTTTTGTGTTCCGAAATATCTTGTTGACTGACACTAGTCATAGCCGGTAAAACCACTCTTTACCCTATTCTCGGAGCGTTTCTCTTCCTTTCAAGTCTGAAGAAGAGCTTACGGCAGTAGTTGACTATTCATCTCATGAGATACCTTATACCTCACCCCAACACTGTCTAGGTGCCTAAACAATTTTCTCTTAGGCGAAAACAGATTTGAAGACCCCGGCTGTATAATAGCGTTGCCGCAACAACGACGCTGCAAACGTCACAGTTATAACAATACCGCGCTCAGAACTTTTCGCCGACATTGGCCACTGGTGGTATCAGATTAACAAGCGTCGTGTCTTTTCTTGAACAATTTTGACGACACTGCCTCCTTAATAATTAAACTGGACATAATATTACACAAGAGTGAAAGACATTGGTTCGTATTGTTTTGTAGTAATTCGTTTGAGAATATCAGAAGGCGCTCTAAAAATTTGTAATACATAAAATGTCATGACCAAGATCTCATTCCCATCGTACTGAATGTGGAAGGCACCCAATCGACAAGAAGCTTTGATCGTGTAACCTATTCTTTTCTATAGAGGTATGAGAGTGGTTTTCAGAACTGAAGCAGTTAAGATGTGTGTTGAGTTCAGAAACCACTCTATGTGGTCACCGGGTGGTGATCGATGATTTTCTTTAATTAGGAATTTCTACTACCCTCTTCGATCAAATTTGGAATTTTCTTTACTTTCCTTCGTCTGACTCAAAAATCTGATGATGGTGCTTTATGAGATCGATTTTATTACACTTAGCCGTTTTCTATTATAGGCCACTTCAACGATAATGTCATGTAGGAAATCAAATAAACCGTTGTGGTGTGAGTGGGTGGGAGAGAAGGAGGGGGCGGGCATGGAAATATTGCGGACACTGAGTTGAAAAATAATTCATTATGTTTAGAACACGCCCTCTGTTACATGCAGTTTTTACGATAAATGTTTCGTGACCCACCCCACACACCCTATAATGGACTCATAAAATGAGGTTAGACAAGTTATGAACAAGTATCACCTACACAATGCCTTTCAAAGTGAAGATCAGTATAATCCAATGGAATACTCCCAAAATGACACCTGACTCCCACATTGTTTGTTTCTTTCGTTGCAGCATCGACTGTTCTATTTTTTTGCATGGAGCACAATTATCTTTCTTGAACATGCCATCTGTACACATTCTGTAAGATGAAAGATACTGGTTTGGGTTAAGAGAAAGCAAGATTGGAAATACCGCTTCTCAACAAACGGTATGATAAACTTTTTTTCTGCCCCTCAAAAGCGAACGAAGGGAAATTCTACACCTAAAGTGTTTCCTGTAGTTTGATATTCTGAGAGACAATCCTCCAATATCATCCGTCTGTCCAGTCGCTTCCCACAAGCAAACATGACGAAGAAGACAACGTTGCTGAACAGTGTTGGGATAAGGAAAATACATGAAGAAAGTACAGTCAATCTCGAAGGTCTGTCGACTGACGTCCCACATAAATCTTTTGAATAAAATTGTTATTAATTTTGAAGTGCACTTATCTTTAAAACTGACAGTTTTAGATGGCGTTTGAGGAGCAAATTATTTAATTCGCGATGTTGAAGATAATTTGGGAAACATTAAATCAGAGTTGCGGGAAACATGACAACCAAAGACTGAGGTATATCAGAAGGCTTACATGTTAATATTTGGATGGCAGCTTTGCAATGTTTATGTTTATGTTTATTTTCAACCTTCCACCATAGTTTTAGTAATGATGTTACAATATACACGTGAAACAAGTGCAAAAGAAATGATTATATATACACATGTCTGTGTTGTGCTTCAAAATACAGTTATTGAAAGCGCCTGTTGCGATTGATCAATCCTTATTCTCCCCACTACCCAGCAGCCACCACACACACACATACCTGAACACACATACCCATCAGCTCCACACAACCACGCCCTCACACACCTTCATCACACACAAACATTGCCTTCTATGTACACGAACTCGCACAGACACACAGACTGACACACGCGTACCCACACACGCGCACACTCTCACACACGCGCATAAGCAGCTCACTCACGATCTCTCTCTCTCTCTCTGTTCCTCTCTCCCCCTCTCTGTCTGTCTGTCTGTCTGTCTGTCTGTCTGCCACACGCACGCACGCACGCACGCACGCACGCACGCACGCACGCACGCACGCACGCACGCACGCACGCACGCACGCACGCACACTTATGCGACCCCACAAATACAAATAAGAGCGCGCATATTCTACAACAAAAAAGAGCCATCAAACAGTAGAGTCTTTATTCGTTAGTTGGGAATTGGATACCAACCAATACCTAATATGAAAGCACTGATTGGTCGCCACCCCGCCCCCCCCCCTCCACACACACACACCATATCCCTTCCACCTTTGCACAATACTATATAACGTATATAATACAGCATTACACAAATATAGAAGGAACCCGGTTGGGTGCCAAACTTGGCAGCAATCCAATACTTGTTCTGCAGTGACGGGAGTGTAGTTTTGCATGGCGTATCTAAAGTTGATTTATTCAGAAACTTTTGCGGTATCTGGCAACTAAGTTTGTTCTGATGGTGCCCATCCGTAGATCGAGCCGGTCATCCCACAAGGGCTTCATTATCTTACACTGGACCAAGTGATAGGCTTTTCGTGCAGGCTGATATTTCTCTACACTGCTAATATGTGTTCGGAAACACAGAAGAAATCTTAAGTCTAGTTGCAGTGAAATCATATTGATCGCAGCTTAGTCTACAAGATGCTATATGTAATCCATTTTGTTTTCCTTTCGTAATATTTATCCGAGTATTTATCTCATCTTTAACCCCAGTGTGAATGTTCGAAATATCAGTAGAGAAGTTTCTAACCTCATCAGCCTACTGTCGAAAGGGGACTAAGTCAGCATACATTTTTTGCACCATCCAGTATCCCTGTCCAAGCGTCAGACTATTCCGATTTCACTATAATTGTATTTTGGAGTAAAGATTATCCTGGTCAGTTATTTTGAGGACAGTTCTATAATTCTGAGCTGCCTATTTCAAATGGCTTGTAGTACTGGAAGCAAACCAATTTTCCGGTGCACCACCACCAGAATCCAGTAACTAATTCCCTTTCTTCATTAATTTCCATCTTGTCATCCATATCGCTGTTTTGATCATTTCGTCACTCCTACATACCTTCAATCAGAATTATCTGCAACCCTGGAACAAAATAGTGAAAGGGTCGCAGGTAAACTCTCCGTATATTGCTGATCTTGGGGATAAAAACACTTTCTCGGTCGTGCACAGGGTGTCTGAATTCCTCCCGATACCTACTATTACCTTGTCAAGAGCCATGCGCATATTGTTTATCGGAGCTAGAGGGGTGACGAAGAATGTTAGTGCGTGATGGGGGTGGAGGTTGGGCAGTCGGCATGTATATGGCAAATTTAATTTTCAGACCTATATTGAGAAAATATTGCTGTAGTTACCCGTTCAAACGCTACTGACATAATCTTAATTTATTGTCGTTTCGAAAATAACTTTCCAGTCATTTAAACTCCGCCCCCGTGAGCACCCCCCACCCCATCCCTCTTCAAGAAAACAGAAAGAAAACGTAAAGAAAACAGAAACATTCTGCTATAAATATAGCTTTATTCCCGGGAAAAATACAAGTGTGTAGCCCTTTTATTGATAGTTAGGGTGAGGAAGGGAATTTTGACAGAATGCATTCATTCACCCGGGAATATCTTTAAAGTGTGTTGTATACTGTAACATTCAATTTTTCCTCACTTGTTGTTCCACTTCACAGCTTGGGAACAAACATCCGGCGAAAGTTAGAGTTATATATCATTAGATGAAATGAGCGAAAATGTTGCGGTGACCAGTTCGCCCCACTCCCCTTGTTCATCAAAAAAGAAAAATAATAAATAAATATTAGGTATTCTTGGTAGATAAGCCTATTATTAAACGACAGTAAATAATTTGAGCTTGCCTGTTATAATCAAGCAGTTTCAATCTTCTAAACGTGTTTATAAAGCATTTTTCTATGTTAGATTAGTATACCACCTCATTTAATGCTCAGGAACAAGCCAATGTTACTTCCGACACAAAATGTCCATATAATCGCCGCCTGCCACCGTTGCAATACATAGATGGTGTCCATCGCCAACTAGTGTCGGAAATTTCATGGTCCTCCTCCGCGAAAATAAAAAGCTTTCTCCAGCACTGTCAAATATCAACCGTTTACTTATAATGACTCGTCCAAATCTACCTAAGGTTATACGCAAGACTTCCTCTCCACAGCCCCGCCCCTCCCACCTGCTTAGCAGATTTGCAGTGATGCTGTCGACAATAGCATTTGCATAACACATTATCTCATTTTTTAAAAGATCTTGTGAAAAAGTATATTTTGCCAAATGACATTCGGCGTCGAGTTTTGGTTTTCCCGACTACCGTCAGTCTCGCATTAAAAATTATGGACGTGTGGTTTCTCTTAAATAATCAAAGATTTCCTTTCTTTTACATTCCCTCAGTTTTATGTGCGAAGTGACGATTGAATTTTTCAATCTTTTCAGAAACAGGAACATTTTAATTCTAGTTAAAGGTTTTAATTAAACAGATATTGATCCAATTAACCAAAGGGAATCATTCTATCCCGATTACCACTTTGGGACACAAAATGCTCGTGCACGTTTTGTTTTTACTTTTCCAAGTCACCATAACGAACTTCCGCCATTGGTGTAGTGAATTCACACTTTAGGAACAATCCATCAGCTATGAGTTACTAGCCAGCCTTGGCAGTGAGGGAGAGGACGAGTTTTTCATAACAAAGTACATTGTTCTCTTTCCCGATGGTGCCCAGTACTCTGTGAACATAGGCCTACTGTAGTTTTTTGTTTTCTTCGTAGACTCATACTATTTGTGCGATAAAAAATGCTTTATTGGGATGTTGATTATAACAACTGCTTAGGTCCCATGTCCCATACACTATTCATTAGTGGAATAATTACTTACTGGGTACCGTTCCATTCTCCTGTAGTTTTATTATTTTCAGGTTCCTCAAGACTCTATAGGACTTATACATCCCTGTGCAAGGGCGTCGCGATTCGTCCTGACAGCGATGGTTCGAATCCCGAATTATCAAATATTCCAACTATCTGATCAAGGTATGTCTTCATTGGAATACCTTAATGATATAGTTGGAATATTATAGTCAGTCGGGATTACAATTTAAAGACTAAACATCTCGACATCTAAGATTCCACTGCAGTATAGAAACTGTCCCATCTGGAAAAATTATGTGTGTGTGTGTGGTGGGTGGGGGTGGGGTGGGTGGGGGTGGGGGGTAGGGGCATACCCCATAGCGACGCCATTGCCCCTATCCTTTACTCTTCCATGCAACCGTCTATTTCATCATCTGTTTATCTCGAATATCGTATCCGTAGAGGACCGAAATATCTTATTCCATTCAAATCCAGACTGCTAAAAGAGTCTACTTACAATATTACTCTGTCGGTACTAATTCGACTTTGATCACATGCCACATTTAATATTCACCGTTGACACTGTATTCGTTTTGGTGAGCTTCACTTTAACCCTTCACCTAACACGACTAGAGATGCGACATTTGCAAAAATATTTCTTAAATAACAAGCAATTTTCATTTGACGAATACCCCACATTTGACGATCTTGAGCCACTAAATGGCCATAAGCCTTGATTTGAGGTAAAATATGAAAATTACTAGTAATGTAGGAAATGTCGTTTCTTTTCGCAAATGTGGTAGTATAAGCTATATTTTTTAGGCAGAAATTGAAAAACATATTCAAATTTGAACCTCGGTTTTCGTGAAATAGAGCCAGATAGAGCCGATAACTATTCGATTATATCCGTCTTCTGTGGGTTTCTTTTCAAAGGGACGCGTACTGAACCAATTTCTTTCACTACGTCCAAACCCTCGTCAGCCCTTACTCTGCTCTTTTGCAATCATCTTCGTCGCGGTTTTTGGCTACCCTGCGGCAGCTTTTCCGTTTCTTTAAACTTTATACATATGTGCGGGCCTTTTAATTCACCGGTCTCATTTTTTGTGTTCCGAAATGTCTTGTTGACTGACACTAGTGATGTCCTATAAATCCACTCTTTACCCTATTCTCGGAGCGTTTCTCTTCCTTTCAAATCTGAAGAAGAGCTTACGGCAGTAGTTGACTATTCATCTCATGAGATCCCTTATATCTCACCCCAACACTGTCTAGGTGCCTAAACAATTTTCTCTTAGGCGAAAACAGATTTGAAGTCCCCGGCAGTATAATAGCGTTGCCCCAACAACGACGCTGCAAACGTCACAGTTATAACAATACCGCGTTCAGAACTTTTCGCCGACATTGGCCACTGGAGGTATCAGATTAACAAGCGTCGTGTCTTTTCTTGAACAATTTTGACGACACTGCCTCCTTAATAATTAAACTGGACATAATATTACACAAGAGTGAAAGACATTAGTTCGTATTGTTTTGTAGTAATTCGTTTGAGAATATCAGAAGGCGCCCTAAAAATTTGTAATACATAAAATCTCATGACCAAGATCTCATTCCCATCGTACTGAATGTGGAAGGCACCCAATCGACAAGAAGCTTTGATCGTGTAACCTATTCTTTTCTATAGAGGTATGAGAGTGGTTCTCAGAACTAAAGCAGTTAAGATGTGTGTTGAGTTCAGAAACCACTCTATGTGGTCACCGGG
Organism: Pictodentalium vernedei; assembly: GCA_031216915.1. Classification (NCBI taxonomy): domain Eukaryota; kingdom Metazoa; phylum Mollusca; class Scaphopoda; order Dentaliida; family Dentaliidae; genus Pictodentalium; species Pictodentalium vernedei. The sequence continues at coordinate 525,879,635 of CM062297.1, read as the reverse complement.
TGGTGATCGATGATTTTCTTTAATTAGGAATTTCTACTACCCTCTTCGATCAAATTTGGAATTTTCTTTACTTTCCTTCGTCTGACTCAAAAATCTGATGATGGTGCTTCATGAGATCGATTTTATTACACTTAGCCGTTTTCTATTATAGGCCACTTCAACGATAATGTCATGTAGGAAATCAAATAAACCGTTCTGGTGTGAGTGGGTGGGAGAGAAGGAGGGGGCGGGCATGGAAATATTGCGGACACTGAGTTGAAAAATAATTCATTATGTTTAGAACACGCCCTCTGTTTACATGCAGTTTTTACGATATATGTTTCGTGACCCACCCCACACACCCTATAATGGCCTCATAAAATGAGGTTAGACAAGTTATGAGCAAGTATCACCTACACAATGCCTTTCAAAGTGAAGATCAGTATAATCCAATGGAATACTCCCAAAATGACACCTGACTCCCACATTGTTTGTTTCTTTTGTTGCAGCATCGACTGTTCTATTTTTTTGCATGGAGCACAATTATCTTTCTTGAACATGCCATATGTACACATACTGTAAGATGAAAGATACTGGTTTGGGTTAAGAGAAAACAAGATTGGAAATACCGCTTCTCAACAAACGGTATGATAGACTTTTTTCTGCCCCTCAAATGCGAACGAAGGGAAATTCTACACCTAAAGTGTTTCCTGCAGTTTGATATTCTGAGAGACAATCCTCCAATATCATCCGTCTGTCCAGTCGCTTCCCACAAACAAACATGACGAATTAGACAACGTTTCTCAACAGTGTTGGGATAAGGAAAATACATGAATGAAAGTACAGTCAATCTCGAAGGTCTGTCGACTGACGTCCTACATAAATCTTTTGAATAAAAATGTTATAAATTTTGAAGTGCACTTATCTTTAAAACTGACAGTTTTAGATGGCGTTTGAGGAGCAACTTATTTAATTCGCGATGTTGAAGATAATTTGTGAAACCTTAAATCAGAGTTGCGGGAAACATGACAACCAAAGACTGAGGTATATCAGAAGGCTTACATGTTAATATTTGGATGGCAGCTTTGCAATGTTTATGTTTATGTTTATTTTCAACCTTTCACCGTAGTGTTGGGAGCGCGGTGGCTCAGTAGGTAGAGGTGCAGGCTGCAAGCCGAGAGGTCCTCGGTTCGAATCCCACCTACGGCAACCGCGTTGTGTCCTTGGGCAAGACACTTCATCTCCATTGCCCGCGTGGGAGCACGATGACGCCGTGTACTATGGCGTACTTCACGTCGATGGTGCGCATGTCTCCAACCAATCTAACGCGAGTTACGAAGTTGGGGAGCTGGCAGCTGCTCGTCGTTGCTCGGTGGTTCTCTCCGGGTACTGCGGCTTCCTCCACCCGTAAAACTGTCACGGTCATGATTAGCCATTGTGCATAAATATGTGACCTTAAACATCAGTAAATAAATAAATAAATCACCGTAGTGTTGGTAATGAGGTTACAATATACACGTGAAACAAGTGCAAAAGAAATGATTATATATACACATGTCTGTGTTGTGCTTCAAAATACAGTTACAGAAAGCGCCTGTTGCGATGGATCAATCCTTATTCTCCCCACTACCCAGCAGCTACCACATACACACATACCTGAACACACATAGCCATCAGCTCCACACAACCACGCCCTCATACACCTTCATCACACACAAACATTGCCTTCTATGTACACGAACTCGCACAGACACACACACTGACACACGCGCACCCACCCACGCGCACACTCTCACACACGCGCATAAGCAGCTCACACACGCTCTCTCTCTCTGTCATCTCTCTCCCTGTCTGTCTGTCTGTCTGCCGCACGCACGCACGCACGCACGCACGCACGCACGCACACTTATGCGACCCCACAAATACAAATAAGAGCGCGCATATTCTACAACAAAAAAAGAGCCATCAACCAGTAGAGTCTTTATTCGTTAGTTGGGAATTGGATACCAACCAATACCTAATATGAAAGCACTGATTGGTCGCCACCCCCCCCCCCCCCCCCCCCCACACACACACACATCATATCCCTTCCACCTTTGCACAATACTATATAACGTATATAATACAGCATTACACAAATATAGAAGGTACCCGGTTGGGTGCCAAACTTGGCAGCAATTCAATACTTGGGCTGTAGTGACGGGAGTGTAGCATTGCATGACGTATCTAAAGTTGATTTATTCAGAAACTTTTGCGGTATCTGGCAACTAAGTTTGTTCTGATGGTGCCCATCTGTAGATCGGGCTGGTCATCCCACAAGGGCTTCATTATCTTACACTGGACCAAGTGATAGGCTTTTCATGCAGGCTGATATTTCTCTACACTGCTAATATGTGTACGGAAACACAGAAGAAATCTTTAGTCTAGTTCCAGTGGAATCATATAGATCGCAGCTTAGTCTACATGACTGCAATATGTAATCCATTTTGTTTTCCTTTCGTAATATTTATCCGAGTATTTATCTCATCTTTATCCCCGGTGTGAATGTTCGAAATATCAGTAGAAAGGTTTCTAACCTCATCAGCCTACTGTCGAAAGGGGACTAAATCAGCATACATATTTTGCACCATCCAGTATTCCTGTCCACGCGCCAGACTATTCCGATTTCACTATAATTGTATTTTGGAGTAAAGATTATCCTGGTCAGTTATTTTGAGGACAGTTCTATAATTCTGAGCTGCCTATTTCAAATGGCTTGTAGTACTGGAAGCAAACCAATTTTCCGGTGCACCACCACCAGAATCCAGTAACTACGGAAGCGCTGAGGCGCCAGTTGAGTATTATTTCTATCTTGCACGTGCAAGTTACCTATCTTGCACCTGCAAGTTACTATCTTGCACGTGAAGGTTAGCCATCTTGCACCTGCAAGTTACTATCTTGCACGTGCAGGTTAGCTATCTTGCACCTGCAAGTTACTATCTTGCACGTGCAGGTTAGCTATCTTGCACCTGCAAGTTACTATCTTGTGCGTGCAGGTTAGCTATCTTGCACCTGCAAGTTACTATCTTGCACGTGCAGGTTGGCCATCTTGCACCTGCAAGTTACTATCTTGCACGTGCAGGTTAGCTATCTTGCACTTGCAAGTTACTATCTTGCACGTGCAGGTTAGCTATCTTGCAGATGCAAGTTGCTATCTTGCACCTGCACGTTAGCTATCTTGCACCTGCAAGTTACTATCTTGCACGTGCAGGTTAGCTATCTTGCACGTGCAGGTTAGCTATCTTGCACCTGCAAGTTACTATCTTGCACTTGCATGTTAGCTATCTTGCACGTGCAGGATAGCTGTCATGCACCTGCAAGTTAGCTATCTTGCACGTGCAGGTTAGCCAGCTCGCACCTACAAGTTATTATCTTGCAGGTTACCTATCTTGCACCTGCAAGTTATTTATATATATAGTCATATTTGAAGTCGAGTTCATCAAAAGTAGTATATAAGGGTCCAACATATCCCCAATTTGCCGGCCCTAGGTTCAGATTTGCCAGCCCTCCTCCCGGACTACGGAAATTCCGATCGATGGGACAACCACTATAGGCTTATTGGCCATATCTAGCCGCCTGGATATTTACGTTTCGCATCGATTGCTACGTGTGGATGCTTTGTGCTGGGGTGTGAATGGGAAAAGTCAGGCAAAAAAGAGTGAAAACGGTAAGAGTTGAAATGACGTCGGTGACGTCACGTTGAGCTCGCAACGTCATGACGACGTTGACCGCAGTCGATGTCCACAGAGGTGAGTGACTGTACATCCGTAGGGTCTTTGAATAGCCGATGTCTCCCTCTAGATGGCCGTGCCGTTCGGTAGACCCTGCTGGGCCGGGTCTCAATACCCCTTAACAGGAACAGGGATGCCCCTTTTCAGGCGTTCGACCCTTCTTCTCCCTGATCGATTCTGTCCTACTCTGTCGGCTCGAAGGGCTCGAAACAAGGAGCCACTAAAGCAGACCCTCGAAAATTGACACCTCGAACGACTCATACAGATGTGTGACTGGGGAGCTGCTCCAGAAGCAGCTTTTCGAACGACTCCCTGAAATGAGCCTTCTAGGAGAAAATTAGTAATCAAAGAGTTAGTCGCAGCGACTCTTCGAACGATTCTTCTACATTTGGATAGAAGTGATCACCTGCAATGACTGACCTGTCAGGCGACTGTTCGAGCTTGTTGAGATAGGGGTACTGGAAGAAGGAGAAGAGTGGCTGTGCTGCTCTTAATCGGAACGCTCGGTGTAGGGTTCCTGGTTCACTGGCGCAGGTCGTGGAGGCCTGGCTCGTGGAATAAGGTCGGCGGGTCTCTGATGTGATTAGGGTATTCGGTCGAGAAGGTAGGGTTAGGGAATCGTGGCGTGAAGGGCTTCTGGAAGAAGGAGAAGGGCGACTCTGTCGTCTTGGTCAAGTGGCAGAGGTAAGGTCACCGCGTCAAATACGGGAATGTAAGCCACTGGGCAAGTATGGGGAGCCGTGACTTCTGAGATAGGGTGGCTGTCAAATATGGGAATGTAAGCCACTGGGGCAAGTATGGGGAGCTGGGGCTTTTGGGTGGCTGGGGTGGCTGTCGCAAGACGTCTAACTTGCAAGTGCAAGATAACTATCCTGCACGTGCAAGATAGTAATTTGCAGGTGCAAGATAGCAACTTGCAGGTGGAAGATAGCAACTTGCAGGTGCCAGTCACTCATTTATGTGGACATCGACAGCGGTCAACGTCATGACGTCGCGAGCTCACCATGACGTCATCGACGTCATTGCAACTCTAACCATTTTTACTCTTTATGCCTGACGTTTCCCATTCACACCCCAGCATAAAGCATCAACACCTAGCCTGCGATGCAAGCGACGCGAAACGTACATAGACAGGCGACTAGACATGGCCAATGAGCCTATAGTGGTTGTCTCCGCGATAGGAATTTCTGTAGTCCTGGAGGGGTCCGGCAAATTCGAACCTAGGTCCGGGGAATTGGGGCTAGGTTGGAGCCTTGTATACTAATTTTGATGAACTCAACTTTAAATGTGACTAACTAGCAGGGCTACCATGCGTTGCACGGGAACATTTGGGGGTCATATGAAAAGTACCCCCAAAAAACAAAAAAAAAAAAATAGGGGGCGCGTATTTTTCGCCCAAGACCGCCCTACGGGCGGCACACTCGGCCTCGCCCTCCGGGCGAGGCCTTCGATCCCGTCACTTTTTAACCCTCACCATTAGATTCCTGGTAAAAAGTTACCCCCGGTAGACCCCTTTGAGGACCTACATCGGTGAAATCCATCAATTTTGCGCCTCCCCACCCACCCCCACCCCGCCACTTTTTTAAACACCACCATTAGATTCCTGATAAAAAGTTACCCCAAGTAGACCCCCTATGAAGACCTATATCGGTGAAAAGATATTTTGTCAAAACTTTCGATGCCCTTCCCTGCCACCACCCCCACCCGCACACTTTTTTTAAACCTGACGAGGACCTCCTCCCTAAAAAGTACCCCTAGTAGACCCATTTTGGGCACTCTGGACGGCCCCATATTCATTTATATAGCGGACAGACAGACAGACAGACAGAGAGAGACAGATATACAGACATTCTAAAATATAGTATAGACTTGCAGGTGCAAGATAGCTAACCTGCATGTGCAAGATAGTAACATGCAGGGGCAAGATAGCTAACCTGCACGTGCAAGATAGTAACTTGCAGGTGCAAGATAGCTAACCTGAACGTGCAAGATAGCTAACTTACAGGTGCAAGATAGCTATCCTGCACGTGCAAGATAGTAACTTGCAGGTGCAAGATAGCTAACCTGCACGTGCAAGATAGCTAACTTGCAGGTGCAAGATAGCTATCCTGCACGTGCAAGATAGCTAACCTGCACGTGCAAGATAGTAACTTGCAGGTGCAAGATAGCTAACCTGCACGTGCAAGATAGATAACTTGCAGGTGCAAGATAGCTATCCTGCACGTGCAAGATAGCTAACCTACACGTGCAAGATAGTAACTTGCACGTGCAAGATAGCTAACCTGCACGTGCAAGATAAATAACCTGTACATGCAAGATAGTAACTTGCAGGTGCAAGATAGCTAACCTGCACGTGCAAGATAGCTAACCTGCACGTGCAAGATAGATAACTTGCAGGCGCAAGATAGCTATCCTGCACGTGCAAGATAGCTAACCTGCACGTGCAAGATAGTAACTTGCACGTGCAAGATAGCTAACCTGTACGTGCAAGATAAATAACCTGTACGTGCAAGATAGTAACTTGCAGGTGCAAGATAGCTAACCTGCACGTGCAAGATAGCTAACTTGCAGGTGCAAGATAGTAACTTGCAGGTGCAAGATAGCTAACCTGCACGTGCAAGATAGTAACTTGCATGTGCAAGATAGCTAACTTGCATGTGCAAGATAGCTAACTTGCAAGTGCAAGATAGAAATAATACTCAACTGGCGCCTCAACGCTTCCGGAAGTAACTAATTCCCTTTCTTCATTAATTTCCATCTTGTCATCCATATCGCTGTTTTGATCATTTTGTCACTCCTACATACCTTCAATCAGAATTATCTACAACCCTGGAACAAAACAGTGAAAGGGTTGCAGGTAAACTCTCCGTATATTGCTGGTCTTGGGGATAAAAACACTTTCTCGGTTGTGTACAGGGTGACAGAATTCCTCCCGATACCTGCTATTACCTTGTCAAGAGGCATGCGCATATTGTTTATCGGAGCTAAAGGGGTGACGAAGAATGTTAGTGTGTGATGGGGGTGGGGGTTGGGCAGTCGGCATGTATATGGCAAATTTAATTTTCAGACCTATATTGAGAAAATATTGCTGTAGTTACCCGTTCAAACGCTACTGACATAATCTTAATTTATTGTAGTTTCGAAAAAACTTTCCAATCATTTAAACTCCGCCCCCGTGAGCACCCCCACCCCATCCCTCTCCAAGAATACAGAAAGAAAACGTAAAGAAAACAGAAACATTCTGCTATAAATATAGCTTTATTCCCGGGAAAAAATACAAGTGTGTAGCCCTTTTATTGATAGTTAGGGTGAGGAAGGGAATTTTGACAGAATGCATTCATTCACCCGGGAATATCTTTAAAGTGTGTTGTATTCTGTAACATTCAATTTTTCCTCACTTGTTGTTCCACTTCACAGCTTGGGAACAAACATCCGGCGAAAGTTAGAGTTATATATCATTAGATGAAATGAGCGAAAATGTTGCGGTGACCAGTTCGCCCCACTCCCCTCGTTCATCAAAAAAAGAAAATAATAAATAAATATTTGGTATTCTTGGTAGATAAGCCTATTATTAAACGACAGTAAATAATTTGAGCTTGATTGTTATAATCAAGCAGTTTCAATCTTTTAAACGTGTTTATAAAGCATTTTTCTATGTTAGATTAGGATACCACCTCATTTAATGCTCAGGAACAAGCCAATGTTACTTCCGACACAAAATGACCATATAATCGCCGCCTGCCACCGTTGCAATACATAGACGGTGTCCATCGCCAACTAGTGTCGGAAATTGCATGGTCCTCCTCCGCCACAATAAAAAGCTTTCTCCACCACTGTCAAATATCAACCGTTTACTTATAATGACTCGTCTAAATCTACCTAAGGTTATACACAAGACTTCCTCTTCACAGCCCCCCCCCCCCCCCCCCCCCCCCCACACACACACACCTGCTTAGCAGATTTGAAATGATGCTGTCGACAATAGCATTTGCATAACACATTATCTCATTTCTTAAAAGATCTGGTGAAAAAGTATATTTTGCCAAATGACATTCGGCGTTGAATTTTGGTTTTCCCAACTACCGTCAGTCTCGCATTAAAAATTATGGGTGTGTGTTTTCTCTTAAATAATCAAAGATTTCCTTTCTTTTACATTCTCTCAGGTTTATGTGCGAAGTGACGATTGAATTTTTCAATCTTTTCAGAAACAGGAACATTTTAATTCTAGTTACAGGTTTTAATTAACCAGATATTGATCCAATTAACCAAAGGGAATCATTTTATCCCGATTACTGGGACACAAAATGCTCGTGCACGTTTTGTTTTTACTTTTCCAAGTCACCATAACGAACTTTCGCCGCATCGTCGTGTCATTGGTGCAGTGAATTCACACTTAATAGGAACTATGTACTCTGTGAACATAGGCCTACTGTAGTTTTTTTGTTTTCTTCGTAGACGCATACTATTTGTGCGATAAGAAAAATGCTTTATGGGGATGTTGATTATAACAGCCGCTTAGGTCCCATGTCCCACACACTATTCATTAGTGGAATAATTACTTACTGGATACCGTTCCCTTCTCCTGTAGTTTTTTTATTTTCAGTTTCCACAAGACTCCGTAGGACTTATACTTCCCTGTGCAAGGGCGTCGCGATTTGTCCTGACAGCGATGGTTCGAATCCCGGCAGTCGTTCAAGTTGCCAAATGGACTGGGGCAGTAGTCCTAGCTGCTTACTGGACTGAGGGAGGGGCAGTCGCCCTAGCTGAGAATTGGTTTGGGTTAGTTGTCCGGCTGTGCAATTTTTGGACTGCGAGGCAGTTTGCTGGGGGAATTTGTCTTACATTCCGAATATTCTACTGTAGAGAAATCGCGACGCTGTCGAGACGATGTTACAAGTAGGCTTGTTAATCTCCCTGTCATCATCATACCCTATACTCTACCCACTCACAGCAGCGAGGGGGGATGGGGGGGGGGGGGGGGGGGTCCTAAAAAAATCCGATACACAAGGCCGGGGTGGGTGGTCCAGCAGCTCCAAAACTCACTTTTTTCCAGGTGGTCTAAATTTTTTCCTCACATACTTTTAACAGATAATTATAGTTGGACTTTTTTGAGACGCTTTTTGAGATGATTTTACAATATTTTGGGGTAGTTATTATGAATTGGGAGGTCACCTATGGCTCTCAGACACCAGATTAACCCATTAACCAATGTGGATAGAAAACGACACTTGGAAAAAAATTGTTGACTGACTTAAAATTTTCAATTTTTGTCTCAAAAACAAAGCTTTAATATGACCCATCATTGGAAGAAGCTCAATCAACTCATTCTAATGATGGGGTTCATAAGCTATGTTTTTGAAACCAAAAAGATAATAAAATTTGAATGGCAGTTTTAGTGAATAATGCTGGCCAGTGTTTGTCGTTACATTCACTGTTACATTGGGAAATGGGTTGAACGACTTGCCCAATGTCTTTGACTCTGTGAGTAAATGCAACAAAGTAAATAAAATGAACAGTTATATCTGGGTATAGCATTGGAACTAACATAAAACAAGAAAACAGAAAATGGTTATTGTTTTCGGGTGAATTAGGTTTTAGAGATAAAAAGCAATCACAATTAATGAATATAGTCAGTCACCACCCCGCTCCTCCCCAAATATTTTTACCTTCCTACTCCCCTGTAAAATACTTATCCTTCAGTTGTAAGTTGAAGGCCACAGAAAACTCTCCGAGAAAACTCAGAAAGTACGCATGTTGTCGTGTCAGCCCGCTCGATGTTGCAGGACGTTGTGAAAATAAATGGATACATGAAATCAGGTTTTTATGCTCATGAATTTTGATGAATTCATGACTATTGAGCACCAAATATGATATTGTACCATCTACTTACCCTTTATGTTGTTTGGAAAGTTGAAACCAGATATAATTAAAGTGAAATAAAAATTTTTTTTGTTTTTTTTTTTTTGGGGGGGGGGGGGGGGGGAGTGTGTATAAGGATACTATAACTAATTCTGCTGCGTTTCTGATTTGTTACTGATAATTGTTTTGTGAGTACTATGTACAGTGTTTTTGAGAAAGTGAGCAAATATTCCATTTGTAGTTGGAGATGTAGAAGTATTATTAGTTGTTACACCACTGTATAAACCTTTATAATTTGTGCTAATGTTTTGTGAACTGGTCTTGTGCTAGATTTATTTCAGAAATTTATTACTTTTATTAAAAAAAGGAAGACAAAAAAAAAATGTTTGTTGTCATTCTACTCCTTCATTTCTTTCTCACCTTACATTTTCAGCACATTTTAATCTTTCTATTTGCCATCCCTTCCATCGCCATTAGACACTTTTAATTGTGGCATTATAATCTATTTTGTTTTCGCGCTTCGAGGGGCCTGTGAATCAAGATAATTGTTTTTCGTTATGGTGAAGCTTCAAATCGAGCCAACTCATTCTCATGGTTCATCCCGTGCCTTTTTCCCATGACACCAGAAGGGACGTCGTACCATAAAATTTCCCACGTGCTCACCAAACATTGGCTTCCACAGCTATTGTAAACTACACTATGGTTGGTGCCGTCTACCCTCTATCATCCAATAAGTAGTTTGTCAGATTGTACAGGCCAGTGATGAATTGCTGAATAAAATAGTGGGTGGGTTGTAAAATAGTAGATGGATGGGGGGGGGGGGGGGGGTGTCTCCCCTCCGATGCCCTTGGTGACGGTTAGCACATCAGGGAAGCATGAGAGGAGCATAACCCACCACCCTTTGTAAGCTGGACCAGAAAAGATTTTTGAAACTACCATTAGTAAGGGAGTCCTGAATGATTTTCATATCTTTCTGTCGTATAAATCCACGCAGTAGGTAAAGGGTTAACTGCCCTCATGACAATATTTGTTTGAGAAAATATATACGAAATGGCAGCTTTTGAGCTTTGAACGAAGCAAAGCTGTAGCTTGATATGGTGAATAAATCTAATACTGATCGCGCATCTGGGAACTAAATTTCGAGGTTGCTAGAAGAAAATAGCCTGCGCTGTTTTTGTCTTGACTTCGCTTGGGGCCGAACGATAACAAGGGCCGAGTTCTCCTATGAGCAAACTTCTCAGAATGTAAGCCCAATCGCCGCTGTCTCAGCGCGGCTGACACTGCATTCACTTTTTATGCACATGGGCCCTCAAACAGCATGAATTTGAGGATGGAATGATTCACAAACAAATCAGACCATATTTTATCCAGAACATTCTGTCCGGGAGACTAATTGCATTAACTTTGGGTCTTGGGGAATTTGTCCGGGTGCCAATTGGGTAGTATTGAGTGTTGTCAGGAGTTATTGGGTAGTATTGGGTGTTATTGGGTAGTATTGGGTATTATTGGGTAAATCGACGTGCCCCCTGCCACCGTTGCAATACATAGATGGTGTCCATCGCCAACTAGTGTCGGAAATTGCATGGTCCTCCTCCGCCACAATAAAAAGCTTTCTCCACCACTGTCAAATATAATAATAATAATAATAATAGCACTTCTATAGCGCTCTATCCCCACTGAAAAGGTAGGCTCAAAGCGCTTCATAAAATAAATAACGAGCTGCAGACTGAAAAATGAAAAGAAACAAATTATGTTTTTAAGTGCCAAATGAGTCTATAAATAGGGATGTTTTCAGGCACTTTTTAAAACCTTGAACGGATGTACTGTGTCGAATATGGAACGGTAGACTGTTCCAGATTTCAGGTGCCTGAAAACAGAAGGCCCGTTGTCCCCAGAGTTTTAAGTTCATTTTTGGACAGGTAAGAATTCTGTTATCAGCACTAGAGCGCAGCGAGCGTGTTGGTGTGTATGCTTTAAGGTGTGTAGAGAGGTAGACTGGGAGGTTATCATTGAAGTATTTAAATACTAAAAGGGCAATTTTGTATTCGATTCTAGCCTTGACTGGGAGCCAGTGAAGCTTTTTTCAGCAAAGGTGTTACATGGTCCCTTTGGCCTTACGGAATATTAGTTTAGCAGCGTGGTTTTGAATCGTTTGAAGACGGTTGAGCTGCTTCAATGTCAAGCCAGCTAACAAAGAGTTACAATAATCAAGTTTAGATAAGACAAAACAACAGACAAGTTGTGCAGTTGTCTTTTCTGTTAAAAGATGACGAATGGCACTTATTCTCCTAAGCTCTAGATACGAAGAGCGACGGGTGTGTCCAACTTGCTCATTCATTGTTAAGACAGAGTCAATATGAACCCCGAGGTTCTTAACACAGTTTCTGAAAGGGATGAATGAATTACCGACTGCCAAGTGATGGATAAGGAGTGGGGTGACTTTTGCATATGTGCCTATCAATGCGGCTTCTGTCTTGTCATTTAATTTCAATCTATTTCTAATCATCCATTGTTTAACAGATTTGGTGCAATTTTCAACAGCTTGCAGTGATTCATCATCAAAATTGTCAGGCAATGAAGGTTTCAAAAGCTGGGTGTCATCAGCATATTGGTATGGTCACAGCCATTTTGGCTGATTATTGGTGAGAGGGGTTGGGTATACAGTGTAAAGAGTTTAGGGCCAAGGACAGAGCCATGTGGGACACCGAATTTAAGTTTCTGAGGGCGAGAGAGCAAGTCGCCTGTACTGACAGTCTGATATCTTTCAGTCAAATATGATGAAAACCACATTAAAAATTACAGGCGTGTGTTTTCTCTTAAATAATCAAAGATTTCCGTTCTTTTACATTCTCTCAAGTTTTATGTGCGAAGTGACGATTGAATTTTTCAATCTTTTCAGAAACGGGAACATTTTAATTCTAGTTACAGGTTTTAATTAAACAGATATTGATCCAATTAACCAATGGGAATCATTTTATCCCGATTACCGGGACACAAAATGCTCGTGCAGGTTTTGTTTTAACTTTTCCAAGTCACCGTAACGAACTTCCGCCGCATAACGAACAATCCATCAGCAATGAGTTACTAGCCAGCCTTAGCGGCGAGGGAGAGGACGAGTTTTTCATAACAAAGTACATTGTTCTCTTTCCCGATGGTGCCCAGTACTCTGTGAACATAGGCCTACTGTAGCTTTTTTTGTTTTCTTCGTAGACTCATACTATTTGTGCGATAAGAACAATGCTTTATGGGGATGTTGAATATAACAACTGCTTAGGTCCAATGCCCCACACTCGGTTCATTTGTGGAATAATTACTTACTGGATACCGTTGCATTCTCCTGTAGTTTTATTATTCTTAGTTTTCGCAAGACTCTATAGGACTTATACTTCCCTGTGCGGGGCGTCGCGCTTTGTCCTAACAACGATGATTCGAATCCCGAATTATCAAATATTCCAACTATCTCATCAAGGTATGTCTTCATTGGAATGCCTTAATGATATATATGGAATATTATAGTCAGTCGGGATTATAATTTAAAGACTAAAAATATCTATATACTACAGAAAGATAGACTTTCTCTCATTCAACAACGACATTCTCTGGTTTGAGGTTGGGGTTGAAAATAAATTTCTTCTGTGCCTGACATACAGGTCTGAGAGAGAATCTATTGCAGACTATTGGTCTAAACTAGAAGATAAAATAGATCTGGCATTATCCCTTAACCCCGCGATAGTAGTTACAGGTGACATCAACTCTGATCTCCTAACCCCCCAAAGCAAACTACATTCTCTCATGACATTATTCAATTTAAACAACATAATTACAGAACCTACCAGAGTAACTTCTACTTCGCAGTCTCTGCTTGATCCGACAATCGTCAACGACACTGTTAATGTGCTCAACTCAGGAACATTGGAACTGGGGTTATCCGATCATAGAGCTACTTATGCCCATATTGCCAACTCGCATTATAACAATCCCGTTACGTTTCGCGACGTCTGGCTTTACAACAAAGCCGACTTCCAACGAATGAATACCATGATAACTAGGTCCGATTGGGAAAATTTAATAAGCGATGCGCCTAAATGATGCTGTGTCAAACTTTGTCTCGGAGTTCTTAAAAACAGCGAAGCAATGTATCCCCAATTCCACAATAACAGTGCGAAAAAAGGACATACCATGGTTTGACAGCGCTATTAGAAGAGAGTTACGCCACCGTGACCGATTAAGAAAATTAACCTTGAAAAATAATAAACCCCAGCTCTGGGCAAAATATAAAACAGCCAGGAACAAGGTTAACAACATGAAAGCATTTGCAAAGAATGTATGCATGGAACAAGTTGACGGGTCTTTATCTCACGACACGGAACCTAAGCAGTTTTGACATATTGTTAAAAAGTTTCTGGACAATTTTTCTAGTACTTCTGGCATACCCCATCTTCATCGCCTATCCGACAAAGGCTGTGAAATTATCGAAAACGATACAGAGAAAGCAAATCTCCTAAACGAAACTTTTAGAAGTAACAGTGCATTAAACTCGCGTTCGAAAACCCCTCCACCCATCAAACGGAGATGCCCTCACTCCATTAGCAGCATATCGTTTTCCGAGGACATCTCGGATATTCTAAAAAGTTTGAAAACTAAAAAGTCACGTGGTTACGACGGAATAGGTCACAAAATGTTGAAGGAAACAAAATAGTCTGTTAGCAGATCCCTTTTTCTCCTCTTCAATAAATTATTGTCAGAGTGCGTCTACCCCGAAGAGTGGAAACTGGCTGATGTGATTCCACTTTATAAGAAAAGAGAGAAATACGACCCTAAAAATTATATGCCCATATCGTTGTAATGTTGTATCGGTAAAATAATGGAACGAGTCGTCTTTAGAGATATCCACAAATATTTCCTTGAAAATAGTTTATTTTACAAATTCCAGTCAGGGTTTTTTGCCGAATAATAGTACAGTGTACTAGTTGATAGAGGTCTATCACAACCTTTGCAACGCCATAGATAAAAATGTGCAAACTTGTGGTGTTTTTTGTGATATTTCCAAGGCCTTTGATAGGGTTTGGCACAGCGGTCTAATTTTCAAACTGAAGCAATATGGGGTTTCTGGTCCCTTGCTGCGATGGTTCCAAAGCTATTTGGCACACAGAAGTCAAAGGGTGAAAATTACCAAATGTAAATCCGAGTACAGAAACATAGAAGCGGGGGTTCCTCGGGGCTCTGCTCTTGGACCTTTTTTATTTTTGGTGTACATCAATGATATAGCCGGCGATATTGAGTCTATTGTTAGACTCTTCGCTGACGATACCTGTTTGACCGAATCATTCATAGTACTGAGTCAAAATGAACATTGAACTCCAAAAAATCAATAAATGGGCCGGTACCTGGCTGGCCACATTTAATGTTAAAAAGACCAACGCTGTGTTGTTTACACTCAATAGGGATGTCATTATTCCAAGTGTTTTGTTCGACAGCGAAACACTTGACTTCGTTGGCTTCCACAAACACTTGGGATTATCCACCCAATCCAACTTGGGCCGGGAGGCGTATACTGACGACATTTAAATTGTAAAAAAGCCTGTGTTAGACTTTCACAGATAAGAAAACTGAAGCATATTTTCAAACGACAGATTTTGGGCAAGATGTATAATGCCTTCACTTTGCCAATATTGGAATATAGGAGTCCGGTGTGGTGCGGTGCTTCCCAATATTTGATGAAGCGTCCAGAGGATAATCACCGTGATGCCGCTCAAATCGTATCAGGGCTGACGAGATCAGTATCTCCAGATCGCCTTTTGATTGAAGTTGGGTGGGACAGTTTCGAAACAAGAAGACACATGCAAAAGATGTGTACCTTCTACAAAATCGTAAACAGCGATACGCCCGATTATCTCCCCGAATTACTACCACCAAGAGTTCGTGACACATCTGGTTATAACATTCGAAATTCGGCAAATGTTATGCCTTATTGCATGCGAACAGAGCTATTCAAAAGATCATTTTCCCCTCGTGTACAGGAACATGGAATAGTCTACCAGAGTCCGTACGAAACAGTAGTTCACCTAATGAATTCAAAAACTCATATCACCGCCTAAAGGGAGACCCCCAGGATACTTCTACTGTGGTGTCAGAAAATACAACATTATTCATAGTAGAATCCGAACTGGTTGCAGCGATTTGAACAGTCATAAGTTTCTCATTTACATCTCCGATTCTCCATGCTGTCCCCATTGTCCAGCTGTTGTTGAGGACGCAGGGCACTATTTCCTCTTTTGCCCCTTATATTCAGACTCTCGCAACGCTCTCAATGGAAAACTATTGAAAATTAATGTTAATGGCGATCCCGTGTTAGAACACAAGAGGCCCCAAGGGGCCTGAGGGCGCTCACCTGACATGGTAGCCTAAATATCAACCCAGAGAATTGATTTCAACAAGTTGCATCTGCTCCTCCTAAAAAAAGCTTATACCAAATATCCAAAGATTCTGACCAGTGGATCTAAAAAAAAAGATTTTAAAAGAATATTCCTCATATTGAACTAAGTTATAATTCGGGCTCCCACAGTGAGCCCAAATATGAACCCAGGGACTTGGCTTGAACAAACTTGAATCTCACCCACACCCCCCCCCCCCCCCCACACCCCCCTAAGCATGGTGCATACCCAATATCAAAAGATTCTGACTGCTGGATCTTGGGAAGAAGATTTTCAAAGACATTTGCCTGAAATGCACTAAGTTCGAATTCGAGCTGCTATAGTGAGCCCGAATATGAATCTAGGGAGCCGATTTGAACAAACTTGAATCAGATCCACCCCACAATGTTGCATACCAAATATCAAAAGATTCTGCCTGCAGGATCTGGAGAAAAAGGTTTTTTAAGAAATTTGCTTGAAATGCACTAAGTTCGAATTCGGTCTTCTATAGTGAGCCCAAATATGAATCCAGGGGGCCGATTTGAACAAACTTGAATCAGATCCACCCCACAATGTTGCATACCGAATATGAAAAGATTCTGCCTGCTGGATCTGGAGAAGAAGATTTTTGAAGAAATTTGCCTGAAATGCACTAAGTTCGAAGTCGAGCTTCTATAGTGAGCCCAAATATGAATCCGGGGGCCGATTTGAACAAACTTGAATCAGATCCACCCCGCAATGTTGCATACCAAATATCAAAAGATTCTGCCTGCTGGATCAGAAGATTTTTGAAGAAATTTGCCTGAAGTGCACTAAGTTCGAATTCGAGCTTCTATACGGAGCCCAAATATAAACCCAGGGGCCGATTTGAACAAACCTGAATCCGATCCACCCCACAATGTTGCATACCAAATATCAAAAGTTTCTGCCTGCTGGATCTGGAGAAGAAGATTTTTGAAGAAATTTGCCTGAAATGCACTAAGTTCGAATTCGGGCCTCTATAGTGAGCCCAAATATGAATCCAGGGGGCCGATTTGAACAAACTTGAATCAGATCTACCCCACAATGTTGGATACCAAATATCAAAAGATTCTGCCTGCTGGATCTGGAGAAAAAGATTTTTGAAGAAATTTGCCTGAAATGCACTAAATTCGAATTCGGGCTTCTATAGTGAGCCCAAATATAAATCTAGGGAGCCGATTTGAACAAAGTTGAATCAGATCCAACCCACAATGTTGCATACCAAATATCAAAGGATTCTGCCTGCTGGGTCTGGAGAAGAAGATTTTTGAAGAAATTTGCCTGAAATGCACCAAGTTCGAAATCAGGCTCCTATTCTGGGCCCAAATATGAACCCAGGGGGCCGATTTGAACAAACTTGAATCAGATCTACCCTACAATGTTGCATACCAAATATCGAAAGATTCTGCCTGCTGGATCTGGAGAAGATTTTTTAATCTTTTTCCCATTGCCTACAGTGTTAAAAAGTGCTGACTCAGCACTTTTTCAAAGTCCTGAAAAAAGTACCTTGTGGTCAAACCGATAGGGATTTTTTTGACCACTCTATTCTACTGGATAAAAGTAAGCTTTATACAAAATAAGAATTCTCTGTGCCGTGTAGTTTTGGAGATATGGCAGTTTTAAGGTTTTTCCTATTTTTAGCTCCCGAGAGAATGGGTCATCAACTACTTATGACCCATTATCATCTCATATCAAATTTGGTTCAAATCGACCTCACGGTTCTGAAAATAGAAATTTTAGGTGTGGCCAAAATTTTTGCCCCTCCCATAACGAAGGCAAATATTGCCCGACAAACTTCTCTTGAACAAACTTGATTCTAAACCTCAAAAGGACTCTGTATACCACATATCAAGTCTCTGCTACGGTGGTTCATAAGAAGATTTTCAAAAAATTTGGCCATTTTTTCCCCACACCTCTGCTCAATATGAGCTGAAACCTAATTTGGATAAAAATAAAAATGCCCTTATATAACCCCTACTCACATGAAATTTCATTAATATGCGGCCAGTGGTTTGGGAGAAAAAGGCCCAAACACCACCTTCACGACGGACGACAGACAACGGACGAAAAGTGATCAGAAAAGCTCACCCTGACTTTCAGTCAGGTGAGCTGATAAAGCTAATACCTCACTTTTTAAATTTGTTCAAAAATTTATTTGTAACACTCGAAGATTCGATAATGAGTTTCCATCCTAGGTACTGTTTAACACATGCAGTTCATTGCGACTCCCTAGGCGCGTGATTAGGCGGCGAAAGTGTAACCAATGGATGATTACAGAAATTAATATGTAATTACTATTATTATTAGTGGTATTATTCGCCGCAGGAGTGCTATGTCGGTGGTAAAATTTGAGCACGACAGTAAAAGTATTATCTATAGTAGTAACAGTGATGATGGTGGAAGTAGTAGTAACAGTAGCGGTAGCTATAGTAGAAACGGAAGTTTAGTGTTATGGGAAGTGCAACCACTCAGTGCAGCGCTTGGTCGACCCTCGGCCTGGAAAATCAAACGGACAGAGACAGGCTCAAGGTGCAAAAGGGACATCAATCAATCACATTTCTTTTTTTTTCTTTTTTTTCTCTCTCTCTCTCTCTATTTCGAAGTTAGATTTTCTTGTATATACTTTTTACAATTCTCTCATTTGTTTGTTTCAGCATTGTATTGATTTTTTGTATCATGTTAAGGAAGCGGAGGTTACACTAAGTGGAAAGCACTTGCCCTCTTATCCCAATTTGCAAATTATTTTTGGCAAATAAAAATATGTTAAACCTAACGAAGATAAACGAATTTGAAAATTTCGTTTTTACAATTTCTCGGCTCCGTTTCGGTTTACAACTTTTAGAGAGTCCCAGCAAAATGTTTGGGGTTTTTTAACCAGTGCATTGAATGCACCCCTTTGAAAGAACACCGCCCGTTTGAAATACAGTATCGGCTGAAATAAAATGTGCGACAAAAAAGAAAATCTGAGATGATTCTTGATTCAATAATAAGATCTGAACCTAACAGACTGTTGGAAGGTCATTACGAAATTTCCGGCGATACCATTTTAAAGGGCTATCACTAAAAAGTGTTTTCCGAGGCCGGAATTGGTGTATACAGAAATCAATTATTCAAATATCCCCTTAATGCCAAGGTGTTGGCGAGATATTTTTTATCTATACGTCGTATAAACCCATCTTCTTTCGAATTAGTTTAAGAAAATTCACTTTTTTTCATTTTTCTGACATATCATGAAAAATCTCTTTCAAACACACTAATAAGTGTAATAAACTGAGAGTTGAATTGTCGAATAACCGAAATATACTTATATATCAACTCGCATTCGTCCTTGATCTACCCGAACAATCTTCCCGATCCCCTTGTTTTAATGATCAATCACACATGCCCCATCGGTACCCTAAGAGCTTATATTATTTACAAGTACCACTTCAAAATCAGCAAATGCTCGTCGTTTATTCCCAACCCTTATGAATGTTTCTGGCTATACATGTACACTGGTTGCTCTAGTCTAAGCTGGGATTCCAGCGGAAAATAGCTAATTTTATTATGATTTTGATATTTATGTGCTATTATTATGTTTGCAGCAATAAATATCCGATTTTAAATATCAACTACAAAGCTCAACAGTTGAGTTACTGTAGTCTATCCCCCATTATCATGACCATTTTGGCAGTTGAGGTATATACTAATAAAGGCCATTTACCAACCAACCTGGTTGGTCCAGGTCTCTTAATCTCCTGTTAAATTGTTCGTTTTGTGTGCTAGAGCTCGAGCCTCGGCTACTACACTTCTTTTACTTGGGTGCTGCGAACAGCCCTTAGAAGTGAGTGGCATTGTGAGTACTGTGGTGAAGCACTGTGGATGTTTCAACTTCTCTGAGCTTGAATCTGGGTGTGATTCACCAGGGTTAAATCACAAAAGAATGTGACTTCTGTGGCAGTTGAGGTATAAAAAAGGTCATTTACCAATCAACCTCGTTGGTCCAGATCTCTTAGTCCAATGGTAAGTCAGTCACTTCGTGTGCTTGAGGTTGATGGTTCAAGCCTCGGCTTCCACACTTCTGTCTCGATCTGTTACACCACTACAATGCCATGCATACTGAAAGCTTGGGAGACGGCTCACAAAATGCTTAATCCTTTTTTTTTTAATTATGTACCGTTATGACTGTCATTTACACTGCAATATTGTGCAATCATCATGTATAATTTTAGGAATACAATATGGTTTAAACTGAACTAAATACTGTAGTCTGTTATCATTATGTTTAACTTTAAGCACCATTGTGACTGGGGAAATCAAATATTTTGCCTATTGTTAAAACGTGAATTTTTGGGTCACAAGTACCCACATTGTCAAATTGTGGTATCTATAGCACAAGGTTTGTATTCAACTTTTTATTATACCTCCATTTCAGAGAAGTGGGGCTATATAGTCGATGGCCTGTACGTCCGTCCGTCCGTCCCAACTTGTGTGCACAACTCCTCCTACATTATTGAACCAATTTTGATGAAACTTCTCAAACGTTATGACAAGCAAGTGAGCATGCGAATATTCTAAAATTGTTCATCTGAAACAATTTTAACCAGGTTATCTCCCCTGAACTTAGATTTATTATGGATTTTGAAATGAGATTCTTGTGGGCAAAACTCCTCCTACATTATTGAGCCGATTTCATAGAAACTTTTCAAACATTATGACTAGCAAGTGAGCATGCGCATATTTTAAATTTTTTCATCTGAGACAATTTAAACTCAATTTATCTCCCCTGAACTTAGATTTAATTTGGATTTTCAAATTAGATTCTTGTGGGCCCAACTCCTCCTGCATTATTGAACCGATTTCAATGAAACTTCTCAAACATTATGACCAACAAGTGGGCATATGCATATTCCAAATTTTTTTAACTGCAACAATTATTTAACCACGTTATCTCCCATGAATTTGGATTTATTATTGGTTTTTCAACCTCAACATTCAGAGGTGCATTCTAGTAAGCCGGAAGTGGGGGGAATTAATCACCTCCAGTGAGAGTTCTAGTTACCAAAGGTATATTTGGAAAAAGATGTCTTTTCAGTACCAAAATATGGCTTTTGAGAAGAGGATTTTCCTGATGATTTTTGCCTCAGGCGCTTCAATCGATAATAACTCGATAAATAATTTGTGTATATTAAAATTTTAACACGTTAGAAATATACGAAACAAAATTACTACCGAAGTTTACTGGTGTAACTCGTACCAGTTTCCTTCCAGAACTTGCCGAAAATATAAAACTCATAACACCGCCGATCAAAATAAGAGACAAATCACGTGACCAAATAGTCTTTCTGTATACACTTTTTAGTGTGTTTGAAAGACATTTTTCACGATATAAGTCAGAAAAATGAAAAGAAATGGATTTTCTTTCACTAATTCGAAAGAAGATGGGTTTATACGACATACAGATAAAAATATCTCGTCAACACCTTGGCATTAAGAGGATATTTGAATAAATGATTTCTGTATACATCAATTCCGGACTCGGCCTCGGTATACTTTTTAGTGATATCCAATCTTAACGCTGTTGTTGTCCCGTTGTTCAACGCTAATGTCCGATTGCAGTTAATCCAGCAAGACAATGCCCGATGTCACATGGCATATCTGTCGTGACTTTCTTGAGCAGAGCATCGAACTTCTTCCCTGGCCCCCACTTTCGCCAGATTTGTCGCCAGTAGAGCATCTTTGGGCCGTCGGGTATGACTTCATGATCTTCAGAAGTTAGGCGATTTACTTAGTGTTCTAATGCAGGAGTGGAACGCAATACCACAAGGTGACATCCAGGGACTTATCAGGTCCATGTGCCGTCGATGTGTTACCATCCAAGAGGCAAACGGTGGACATACACACTATTGACTGCATGTGTGAACTTTTCATTTCACCCCATGTCTGAATTGCGACGTCCTTGACGTGACGCTGGCAACAGTAAGAACATGAAATTATACAAATTCTTACAGCTAGACTCGGAATATGAATTTACAATAATTTGTTTGGGATTAAAGTCGATAATACTAAAATAATTGCTCCTCAAAGTTTATTATACTTTCTTTTTTGACTCAGTATATGTTTGAATTTGGCCCAGTTGTTTTGAAGAATTTCAAAAGTTAATGAATGACAGTTGACGGATGCCAAAAGTCCCACTGACTTGCATTCAGGTGAGATAAAAAAAATAGTTTTTAAAAAACTTGATTCAAGTGTATTATCCCTATAGAAGCCTCCTCGTGGTGCAAAGAGCACCAGTCAAATTATTTTTCTGAGGTTGCTTTCTATAACTTCAGTAAGGCAAAGGGATAAATACACAAATGACAACAAAAACATGACATTGGGTACACTGCAGTTTATTTTGGAGATGTGGGAGTAAAGTGAAGAAAACGAATATCTGTGCCAGCAGAGTGAGAACATTTAAATATAAAAAACAGTTGTTTATGTTTTGGTAAATATTAAAAGAAAGTGTCACTCCATTATCTGTCCAATGTGTACACATAGTAACCTTTACGGGGTTGAGTGCTGGAGGCCCATGTTTGAGTTCCAATAAGAACTCCTTGTACTACAATTAAAAGGTTTCCTTTTCTATTGGGTGTGCTTCACTTCAAATTTTCTTTGAAGCTATCATTTTGTACAGGTTGTTTTACGGTGTTATATTTTATTGGAGTGCTCAGAGACAAACTATCATGATTCAGTTCTAACAACCAGGACTGAACCAGCAGTACTCAGCCAGTTAACTGTAACCTACCGGTAAGTATTTTCCAAATAAACCAAGATACCAACAAAGGGAACCCCAGTGTAGCAAAATGTTCTTAAAAAATTAAATGATTTGTTCCAATTTATTGGAGAGTGTCATTTCGCACTCTCCAATAAATTGTAACAAACAATTTCATATAAAAAACATTTCTCTAATGTATACAATGTAAAGCCACTAAATTGGCCTTCAGCACTTTTCAATAGAGCAATCATTTTTTGAGCTCACAACAGGAACAAACCACCCTTTATTTTCAAAACATTTTCCACACAAATAAATATTACACAACTCATTTTGGCAGTGGTCTTATATCAAGCCATTATTTCCAAGTAAGTTAACCAGAACTTGTGTGGAATTTGTTCCTAAAATGAAACCTGGTATTATTATATTAAGAAAGAATTAAAAAATATACAAGCTTTCAAGGCTGAAACATCCTTTTTGAGGAGAGAGTAATTATTTTCTTGATAATAATTACAAATACCGATTTTATCGGCTTGTATACAACATACTGTAATAAGTACAACACCATATTTTTATCCATTTATCTCTCTTCACAATGCAATGATCTAATATACTTTAATTTCGATGAAATCAATTTTTGTTGACTTTTTTTTCTTCACTAAATTAAAACTTTAAAACCTCCATACTAAGAAAAAAGGATAAGGCTTGATGTCACTTCAAATATCTTTCGATTCCCTGGCTATGATTATGATAATGAAAGTGTCAATGACACTGTAGCTCAACTTGACAAACTTGAACTTGGTAAGTTATAAATGAAGTGGCAAAATTGAAGATCATTGGTACCAATGTCATTTTTTTGCCAGTGGCAACATTTTTTGACAGAAACCGAAGAAAATCGATAGCTCCCATCTACAGGCCTCCCCAAACAAGCATGCCAGGTTTCAAAGCAATCCGATCATAAATGTGCCCTGTAGGGTGTACAAAAGGGAAATATTTTGGTCTGACTAGACTAAATTCTAAGAACGTTGGCCGTGGCAACATTTTTTGACAGAAATGGAAGAAAATCGATAGCTCCCATCTAGAGGTCACCGTAAATAAGCATACCAGGTTTCAAAGCAATCTAATCATAAATGTGCCCTGTAGGGTGAGCCAAAGGGAAATATTGTGATCTGACTAAACTAAGTTCTAAGAATGTTGGCTGCGGCAACATTTTTTGATGGAAATTGAAGAAAATCGATAGCTCCCATCTAGAGGTCACCCCAAACAAGCATGCCACGTTTCAAAGCAATCCGATCATAAATGTGCCCTGTAGGGTGTGCCAAAGGGAAATATTGAGTCTTCTGACTAAACTAAGTTCTAAGAACGTTGGCTGCGGCAACATTTTTTGACGAAAATTGAAGAAAATCGATAGCTCCCATCTAGAGGTCTCCCCAAACAAGCATACCAGGTTTCAAAGCAATCAAATCATAAATGTGCCCTGTAGAGTGTGCCAAAGGGAAATATTGTGGTCTGACTAAACTAAATTCTAAGAACGTTGGCCGTGACAACATTTTTTGACAAAAATGGAAGAAAATCGATAGATCCCATCTAGAGGTCACCGTAAATAAGCATACCAGGTTTCAAAGCAATCTAATCATAAATGTGCCCTGTAGGGTGAGCCAAAGGGAAATATTGTGGTCTGACTAAACTAAGTTCTAAGAATGTTGGCTGCGGCAACATTTTTTGATGGAAATTGACGAAAATCGATAGCTCCCATCTAGAGGTCACCCCAAACAAGCATGCCAGGTTTCAAAGCAATCCGATCATAAATGTGCCCTGTAGGGTGTGCCAAAGGTAAATATTGAGTCTTCTGACTAAACTAAGTTCTAAGAACGTTGGCTGCGGCAACATTTTTTGACGAAAATTGAAGAAAATCGATAGCTCCCATCTAGAGGTCTCCCCAAACAAGCATACCAGGTTTCAAAGCAACCAAATCATAAATGTGCCCTGTAGGGTGTGCCAAAGGGAAATATTGTGGTCTGACTAAACTGAGTTCTAAAAACGTTGGCCGCGGCAACATATTTTGACGGAAATTGAAGAAAATCGATAGCTCCCATCTAGAGGTCACCCCAAACAAGCATGCCAGTTTTCAAAGCAATCCGATCATAAATGTACCCTGTAGGGTGTGCCAAAGGGAAATATTGAGTCTTCTGACTAAACTAAATTCTAAGAACGTTGGCCGCGGCAACTTTTTTTGACAGAAATTGAAGAAAATCGATAGCTCCTATCTAGAGGTCTCCCCAAACAAGCATACCAGGTTTCAAAGCAATCTGATCATAAATGGGCCCTGTAGGGTGTGCCAAAGGGAAATATTGAGGTCTGACTAAACTAAGTTCTATGAACGTTGGCCGTGGCAACATTTTTTGCCGGAAATTGAAGAAAATCGAGTGCTACCATCTAGAGGTCACCCTAAATAAGCATACCAGGTTTCAAAGCAATCAAATCATAAATGTGCCCTGTAGGGTGTGCCAAAGGGAAATATTGTGGTTTGACTAAACTAAGTTCTAAGAACGTTGGCCACGGCAACATTTTTTGACGGAAATTGAATTAAATCGATAGCTCCCATCTAGAGGTCACCCCAAACAAGCATACCAAGTTTCAAAGTAATCTGATCATAAATGCGACCTGTGAGGTGTGTCAAAGGAAATTGTGGACGTACGTACTAACGTACTAACGTACGTACGTACGCCGACGGACGAGAAGTGATGGCAATAGCTCAGTTTGACTTTGTCAAGTTGAGCTAAAAATTAAAGGTTAAAAAATATGTATTTATGTCATTAAGTTTATTATGCTTGTTCCCACAACATTAGCTATATCTAAATTCTTTCCACATCAGTTTGTTCATTGGCACTGACTTGACGTTTTGATGAAATTCAAGCCCATACTCAACAGGTTGGTACTGACTTGACTTTTTGTGAAATTCAAGACCACACTCAACGATTACTAGAAAAAATGTCCGATCATCAAAATGTCCGATGGCTGGACGGAATGTTCGATATTTTTAGACAAAATATCCGATGATCATTGGACAAAATGTATGAAAACAAGATTCAGTTATTGACTTACCTTTATTGTAAAAGTATATTCCTTTTTATCCAGAATATTTGAATTTAATCCTCCATGTAATGTTTGAAATAACATACATTTGAGAACACAGTGCAGATAGCACCACGGCTAAAACTTGAATGAAAAAACAAATTACTGAATTTAAATTTACTTGTTTATTTAGTAATTTTGATCGACTGTTTGTTAAGTAATAATACAGGTACAACTTGTTGCGGTCAATTTAATGTAAGCTCGACTATTACGAAACATGGTCGAGTAGTCATTAAATTGACCCCAACAAGTTGCCGATATGCACACTTTTTTAGGGACTTTATTTAAGAGTTTATTGTCGGCATACATATTCTAAGGGACTGACTGTTTATTAAGTAATAATACAGGTACAACGTGTTGCTGTCAATTTAATGTAAACTCGACCAGAAAGAAACATGGTCAAGTAGTCATTGAACTGACCTTAACAAGTTGCCTGTATACATATTCTTAGGGGCCGTATTTAGTCTGTTTAGATGACTTTTTGTCCAAAAAACGGACATTTCATCCAATAATCGGATATTATGTCCCCCAAAAAGTGACAGTATGTCCAAAAAAAGGAATTTCGACCAATGAAATCGGACATTTCGTTCAGAAAATCGGACATTTTGGCAGTCGGACGTTTTGTCCAGACCCCCTACTCCACAGGTTAAGATCACTTTCATTATCAACAGGGTTCACACACTTTTCTGAAGATAAAATTCCATAACTTTCCCAGGATTTTGAATGAATTGTCCAAAACATTAATGAGATTTCAGATGAAAATCTGGAACCAAAAGTGGAATTTTTCAAACATATGGGTCATGGAAAAGTCCTTGACATAACACAGAATTGTAAGAATTGATATAATAATATGCAACACTTTATGAATGAATCATACAGACTTGTGCAATTCTCATTCTTCATGCTGAATCAAACTTCACGATGTTTTGTGGCCACGTTTTTAGCAAATTTGATATTGGTGTTAAATTTTGGGGGAAATATCCATAACTCTTCCAGTCAGGAAGCAAAAATACCACTATTTTTCCAGGGCATCCAGTCCTGAAATAATCGTTTTCAATTTCCTTTACTTTTCCAGGTTTCCAGGACCTGTATGAACACTGAATCTGACAGGGGCATAACAAAAGGAAGGGAGTATACAGAACATCCCCCTCCCCTCAATTTTCCAGTAGAGACATTTTCATTTGGTTGATGTCTCAAGATATTGATTCGCTCTTGGTAGTAATCGCATACTTTTTTACAAGATGAGATTTGCTACTTTGACTTCTGTCACACATGTAGTTGGTCTCATGCAAATGGACGTCGGATTTGGTCCCAGCATGACCAATTTTGAATCCGGTGTGAGCTAATTAAACAAGAGGCCCCAGGGGGCCTGAGGGCGCTCACCTGACATGGTAGCCTAAATATCAATCCAGAGAATTGATTTCAACAAGTTGCATCTGCTCCTCCTAAGAAAAGCTTATACCAAATATCCAAAGATTCTGACCAGAGGATCTAAAAAAAAAGATTTTTAAAGAATATTCCTCATATTGAACTAAGTTATAAATTGGGCTCCCACAGGGAGCCCATATATGAACCCAGGGACTTGGCTTTAACAAACTTGAATCTCCCCCCCCCCCCCCCCCAAGGATGCTGCACACCAAATATCAAAACATTCCGACTGCTGGATCTGAAGAAGATTTTTAAAGAACATTCCTCATTTTGAACTAAGTTATAATTCGGGCTACCACAGTGAGCCCAAATATGAACCCAGGCACTTGGCTTGAACAAACTTGAATCTCACCGCCCTAAGCATGGTGCATACCCAATATCAAAAGATTCTGCCTGCTGGATCTTAAGAAGAAGATTTTCAAAGAAATTTGCCTGAAATGCACTAGGTTCAAATTTGGGCTCCTATACTGAGCCCAAATATAAACCCAGGGGGCCGTTTTGAACAAACTTGAATCAGATCCACCCCACAATGTTGCATACCAAATATCAAAAGATTTTGCCTGCTGGATCTGGAGAAGAAGGTTTCTTAAGAAATTTGCCTGAAATGCACTAAGTTCGAATTCGGGCTTCTATAGTGAGCCCAAATATGAATCCAGGGGGCCGATTTGAACAAACTTGAATCAGATACGCCCCACAATGTTGCATACCAAATATCAAAAGATTCTGCCTGCTGGATCTGGAGAAGAAGATTTTTGAAGAAATTTGCCTGAAATGCACGAAGTCCAAATTTGAGCTTCTATAGTGAGCCCAAATATCAATCTGGGGAGCCGATTTGAACAAACGTGAATCAGATCCACCCCACAATGTTGCATACCAAATATCAAAAGATTCTGCCTGCTGGATCTGGAGAAGAAGATTTTTTTAAGAAATTTGCCTGAAATGCACTAAGTTTGAAATCGGGCTCCTATACTGAGCCCAAATATGAGCCCAGGGGGCGATTTGAACAAACTTGAATCAGATCCACCCTACAATGTTGCATACCAAATATCAAAAGATTCTGCCTGCTGGATCTGGAGAACAAGATTTTTTAATGTTTTTCCCATTGCCTACAGTGTTAAAAAGTGCTGACTCAGCACTTTTTCAAAGTCCTGAAACCTTGTGATCAAACCGATAGGGTTTTTTTTAAACCATTCTATTCTACTGGATAAAAGTAAGCTTTGTACAACATAAGAATTCTCTGCGCTGTGTAGTTTTGGAGATATGGCAGTTTTAAGGTTTTTCCTATTTTTAGCTCCCGAGGTTCCCACAGGGCAAGGAGAAATTTTCTTTTTGCATCAATCAACTACTTATGACCCATTATCATCTCATATCAAATTTGGTTCAAATCGACCTTACGGTTCTGAAAATAGAAATTTTAAGTGTGGCCAAAATTTTTGCTCCTCCCATAACGAAGGCAAATAATGCCCGACAAACTTCTCTTGAACAAACTTCATTCTAAACCTCAAAAGGACTCTGTATACCACATATCAAGTCTCTGCTACTGGTGGTTCATTAGAAGAAGATTTTCAAAAAATTTGGCCATTTTGTACCCACCCCTTTGCTCAATATGAGCCAAAACCTAATTTGCATAAAAATCAAAATGCCCCTATATAACCACTACTTACATGAAATTCAATTAAAATGTGGCCAGTGGTTTAGGAGAAAGAGGCTCAAACACCACCTTCATGCAGGACGATGGACGAAGAGTGATCAGAAAAGCTCACCCTGACTGTCAGTCAGGTGAGCTTGTTGTTTGTTTGTTGGTGGTTAACGTCACATATTTATGCACCATGGCTAATCGTGACACAACATGGAGATGAAGTCAAGTTTAGTCAATCGTTGATCTACATGTTGCCCATTTTAGAGGACTTTCACCCCAAGCAGTGGTGACTCGGTCCTATTTTACTAGTAAAGTGGAACTGATTTACCACAGTAAACAAGTGCTGCTTACTTCCTGGGGTTCCCACGGGGAGTCAGGTGAGCTAATAAGAAGTTTGGAAGCCAAGCATCATGACTACTACAAGCATTTATCCACAAACAACTTTCCTGAGTTTTTGAACTATATTCCCAGCTGACAAATATTCCAAATACATCATCAAGGCATGCCTTGATGATGTAGTTGAAATATTTTATCAGTCAAGACTGGAGTCATGACAGTCAGAAGAAACTGGGTTTACACCCCACAACTCAATAAAGTCACAATTAGCATAATGTTTATATCTGGGATATGGGGGCATGGTGGCTCAGTTGGTAGAAGTGCAAGCATCAAGCCAAGGACTCCTCGGTTTTAATTCCACCTGCGGTAACCACCTTGTGTTCTTCGGTAAGACACATAATCCCAATTCCCCATGTGGGGGCATGTTGGCGCTGTGTACTAAGGCATACTGTACACTGATGGTGTGGTGCACCTGTCTTCAACCAACGCTAATCCTGCTGGTGTTTAGTTAGTACTTTGGGAAGGATGACAGTTGCTTGCCATTGCCTGGTGGTTCTCTCCAGGTACTTCGGCTTCCTCCACCCACAAAATTGTCCGACGTGAGGTAACCCTGGCTATCAAAAGTGTCATTAAACCCCAATAAATAAATAAATACTTGGGCTGCACACTTTAGTGGAATTTCACCCCAGGCATCGGTAACCATGTCCTATTTTACCAGTAAAACAGAATTTGTGTACCACAGTACACAAGCTCTGCTCTATTTATTTATTTACTGGTGTTTAAGGTCACATATTTCTGCACAATGGTTAATCATAACTGTGACATGATAAATTCATGTTCAGTCAATCATTTACACCCATATTGCCCATTTTAGAGGACTTCCACCCAAGCATTGGTGACTGAACCCTACTTTATCAGTAAAACACTGTAAACAAGCAGTGCTTCACTTCCTGGGCTTCCCACGTGGAAGCTCTGCTCTGCTCTACTTCACGAGGTTTCTGCTGGGAATTTAACACCCAAACTAACACAACTATGTAAAAATGTAGGATGGAAGATGCATTGTGAAGAGAGATGTACAAAGCTTTTATCACATTTCATGAGGTAAACACATTTTATGAGTTAAAATTGAATACATGATAAAAGAGGAGCATTCAAAAATAAGTCAAAGAGCATTCAAAAATAAGTCAAACAGAAATATTAACAAACCCTTTACCCAACAGAATATTTTTAAAAAATCCAACAAACAAGTAATCTTTACTCTATTCTTGGAGAATTCTTTTTTCCATCTTTACAAACTCATTTTTACTACCTCTTATTGAAATGACCTTGGCAAATTGGTCCCAGTTTCAACTTACAACTTGCTTAATTGAAAAAATTGATGCACACTTTTTTTTTTGTATAGATATGTTTGAATTATTTTGTTTTTATCACAAAGAGTAACTTTGCCATTCAAAACAAAAAATCTTCTTTTACACTTGTTGCGTGAAGAATAGGTAAATTCGCTATATTATCTTGATCAACTTTGAAATCAAGCTCTATCTAATTTTCTTTTTTGAGTCATTGACCTTAGCATGAAACTATTTGATTTTTCATTCTTTCACTCATCAATATGATAAAGTAAACAACTGTCAATGGATTTCAACAAATTTTAATATGCAAGTTTGTTGCTATAGTTCTTTGATCAAGTTTGAAAACCAGTTTTGTGAAATTTCTTCCTTTTTTTCTAGAGTTATGACCTTCAGTTTGATTTTTTATCATTATCATTTAAGCTGACACCAGAGGAACTCAACACAACTGGACTGTTAGCACTGGTGATAAAGGCCTGGCATTCTTAAAATGCAGGAGGGCTAAAAATCGCTGCTCCCCTCGCATGACCTGGCAAGCGATTAGCTCTCCTCAAGCTAAAATTGGCAAAATGAAATTTTACTATTGATGAATTCTGCCTAGTGGGCTTTGCACATTTTATTTAGTGCTGCTAACAAGGTAGTCTCTGTGAGACGGCTACACTGCCCCTCCCACACCTCTGGGCCTTGCCTCGGCAAGGCCCAGAGGTGTGGGAGGAGTAGTGTGGCCATTTTACAGAGATCACTAACACAGGAGAGATCTGAAAAGTTGTGAGTTTTAGAAATAGGTTGTTATGATAATCATTATTTTCTAAGGCCAGGAGGGCTAGTTTTCGCCCTCAGTTTTTTTAAGGCGAGCAGTAGGGGAGCGGATAAATCGCTCTCCTCAAAATGCCAGGCCTGGTGATATCCATCTCTTGTTCATAAAATATGGCATACAATTAGGCAAGTGGAAATGAAAGAGAAACACATCAAAAAACTTGACTTTTTCTTCAAAATTGTCGTTAGATTGTGAAATGTGTATTTCACAAATACCACCTTCTCAATATTTGTGTTTTGACTGACTGTTTGTAGCAGGTCTCAAGTTGTGGAAATCATAGATACATGTTATTTGTATTTACCCAGGTTCTCTATAAGCTCTGTCAAACAAGATTGAATTGTTTAAATTCCAAGTTGCAGTGTCGGAAATTTGCTTCCTGAAATTTTACTTCAACATCAGTGTACAGGGAGGTTAAAGATATGTTGAGCCAGACAATTATACATATGCTGCCTTATTTAGAGGACTTCCATTGCAGGCAATGGTTACTTGGTTACCTATTTTACTAGTAAAAAAGAATTTGTTGACCACAACAGACAAGCACCACTCCAATTCCTGGGATCCCCAGGGCTTATTATTTGAGATTATTTCATAGGGATATTTCTCAGTATACAATGAAAAATATAACAGTGATTCATTAAATACAGCATGGTAACTTTGGGTTCCTCTAGGGAGCCCAAATAAGGTCTTGATAACAGCTCTGTTTAACATAATTCAACATACATTCCTATTGGTAAAGGGTTAGTTAAAGGCAACATTTTTGCTTTTCAAACACACTTGCTGGAATGACATATTGCTGGCTCTCTTTGCATTGATAAGAAGTAAAAGGTGAACATTTTACATTGCATGTAATCATAAGTAGTCTCACAAATAGTTTTTCAAAACACATGCTCAACAAGCAAATTAAAAGCCTCTATGTCAACAAAGAGAACCTTCACAATACACGTGCTAAAGACATGCAGGTCTGAAAAATCACTTTCATTTCACTAAAGAAATAATATGCATGCACGGAAATCTGAATGCGTAAAAACAACACTATTGGGGATTTTTTAAAATGTAATAAAACAATTTTGCATACATTTGTTTTAGCTGCATTTTTTACTCATCACACTTGAATATGAACTTGATGCACATAAAAATCATTTTTACTACTCTCAAATTACATATACTAGATACATTATTATATACAACATACATCAAATATGCAACTCGGTCAATACTCCTTCCTGTATCAGCTGTGAAAATTGTTTTGCCGAAAAACTGTTATCTCTAAGTTTGAAGCTGAATCCACTTCAGTTCATATATTGTTTTGTTAAATTGTAGAGTGCTACATTATTTTGGGGCATCAAAATTGGTTCACATGTTGTTCCTTTGTTACAATTTACGGGAGAGTGCCCATAGGCACTCCCCCATAAATTGTAACATGTTCATAAGACTATACTAGAGATGTCACTGTCCCAGATGGGCCTGTCCATACCTCTGCAACCATGATTATTCTAAGATGAAAAGGGGTATAACTCAAGCAAAAAAAGTCTGATCGAAACTATAATCACAGGTGCATAGGTTCCCATGGTAATGAACATCCATCCCAAGTGTCAAAGGAATCAACCCATAAACATCCAAGAAAATCTCTGGACAAAATTCCTACATTCTAAGATAAAAAGGGGCAAAACTGTGGCAAAACAAGAGGCCCCAAGCGCTCATCTTGAACAGAACACAATTTAAATAGAGTCCAAGAATGAGTCTACATTAAGCAAGCCATCTCCACAGGCTACACTGTCAATCCTTGAGTCCCTCAGGAGTGACAAAAATAATCTGGGCATCATGCCTTTTCTTCAGTTGATCATAAAGTAAAATGTAGAGCTCCCCTATGAAGCCCCTTGATACAACCTATGTGGATTAATCTTAGTACCTCTAGAGGGTACTGAATACAAAATTTTTAATTCTTTAGCAAAATGGCCAATTCCGGCTCCCATAGAGAGCCCAAATATTAACCCAGGCTCTTGATTTGAACACAGTTTAATCTGACTTCCCTAGAGATGTTGTGTTACGAATTTGAAAGCTTTACCACTGTTGGATCTGAAGAAGAGAAATTGTAAAGAAATTTCGAATTGCACTAAGTTCAAATTTGGGCTACCATAGCGAGCCCAAATATTAACCTATGGATCTGATTTGAACAAACGTGAATCTGACCCCTCTAGAGATGTTGTATACCAAATGTGAAAGCATTCTGACAAGTGAATCTGAAGAAGAAGATTTTTGAAGAAATTCCCTCATATTGTACTAAGTTAACTTTCATTTTCCCATATGGAGCCCAAATATTAACCTAGGCACTCAAATTGAACAACCTGGAATCTGACCCCCCCCCCCCCCCCCCCCCCCCCCCCCCCCCCCCCCCCCCCTGAGATGTTGTATACCAAATATAAAAGCATTCCGACTGGTGGATCTGAAGAAGAAGATTTTTAAAGATATTTCCTCATATTGCACTAAGTAAAAATTTGGGCTACCATAGTGAGCCCAAATATATACCTAGGGATCTGATTTGAACAAAGTTGAATCTGACCCCCATAGAGATGTTGCATACCAAATATCAAAGCATTCTGACTGGTGGATCTGAAGAAGATTTTTTTAAATCACTCTCCATATTGAACAAAGATAAAATTTAGGAAGCCCAAATATTAACCTAGGGACTTGGTTTGAACAATCTAGAATCTGACCCTCATAACAATGATGTATACCAAACATTAAAAGATTCTGACTGGTGGTTCTGAAGAAGAAGATTTTTAAAGAATATTCCCCATATTACCCTATGTTAAAACTTCGGGCTCCTGTAGAGAGCCCAAATATGAACCAATGAGCTTTATTTCAACAAACTTTTATCTGACCCCCCCCCCTCCCTGCCCCCCCCCCCCCCCCCATGAATGCTGTATACCAAATATCAAAAGATTCTGACTTTTAAAATTTTTTGCAAATATGCAGACTCAGCATTTTTTCGATGCCCTCTACAGAACACCCTATCATAACCAATGGCAATTTTTTTTACCATTCAATTCTATTGACCCTAAGGATGCTTCATACCAAATAACAGCTCTCTGTTCCGTATGGTTTGGGATATATGGGCATTTGAAAATATTTCTATTTTTAGCTCCCAGGGTTCCCACTGAGATGCCGGAATATTTTTTTTTGCATGGGTCAAGTACTTATGACCCAATACTACCCCAACCAAATTTGGTTCATACCGGACCATCGGTTCAGAAAATAGAAATTTTGGGCAGGGCCAAAAATCTTACCCCTCCTATTACAAAGCCAAATATTACTTCACGAACTTCATTTGAACTTGATTCTACACCTCATATGGAAGCTCCATAGCAAATACCAAATCATTGTACACACTGGTTCTTGAGAAGATTTTAAAAATATTTTGGATCATTTTCCCCCACTCCCTCCCTATCGGGCTGGGCATGTTGAGTTGAACAAAAATGAAATGCCCCTTTGGGCCCATCACTCACACAAACTTTCACTTGAATTGGCCCAGTGGCTTTGGAGGAGAAGACCAAAACATGGTGTTGACGGTCGACGGACGACAGACGACGGACGGGGAGTGATGAGATTAGCTCAGCTTGACTTTGTCAAGATGAGCTAAAAAGTCCAATCGAAACTATAATTGAAGGTGCATAGGTTCCTATGGTAGTGAACATCCATACCAAGTTTCAAAGGAATCTACCCAAAATATAGGAGAAAATCTCCGGACAAAATTCCAGACATTCTACATTCTAAGACAAAAGGGGGCATAACTCTAGCAAAAAAAAGTCTGATCGAAACTATAATCGCAGATGTACAGAAAATCACCAGACAAAATTCATGATGAAAAGGGGCATAACTTTGGCAAAAAAGTTCAATCAAAACTACTAGAGGAAGTGATTGTACCTTTGGAACAATATGCAGGATTTTCCTTAGTGGTTTTACTCACTGTTCTACTCTGCAAGTCCTAAGAGAGCTCGATACCAAATAAAAATTTGAATTTTTTTTCAGTTTCGTGAAATGTTTCGGCAGAAAGGTGTTAACCAACTACCATTTTGTGTCCTTGTTTAATAGAGAAGTGGATTACAGTCATTTCTGTGAAAAGTTCAAGTCAATCACCCCTTCCAGTTCAAAGATATTGGCTCCCGCATATTTGGGCATTTTGGGCTGGAAAAACATTTTCCGCAATATGCAGATAGTTTTATTTATGAGAACTAATGAATCTAGACATAAAGTAAAAAAAAACACAAGAAAATGTTTTTCAATTTTTGGTCACAGTGTCCCGAAGCAATGTTTGACTGCTAGCAGAAGCCAAACGAAGAACAACTCCAATTCCAAAAGACGATAACTGTTCATGTACACTGTGAATTCAACATTTATAACCTTAGAAGCTTTCAAATCATCCCTGTTGTTGAGTACTGTGATGGCAAAGTAATCCGGTCGTAACAAAAATTTCCGATTTTTGTCCAAACCGAAAATTTTTCTGGTGCAAAAAAATTTTTTTTTTTGGTCTCCAAATGGCCTAAAACGCATAAATAACCGAAAATATAAATTCAATTTTTTTTACCGCCATTTTGGATTGTCGGAAGGTCGAATCGAAATTTTTCCGATGGTTTTTACAATTCGGTGATACAGTCTTCATTTCTATGACATTTTAGATAGTTCAGCATATCTCCATCCCAAGATTGAGTTCAAAAATGGTCAAATTTGGAATTTTTTTTTCATTTCGAAAAACGTTTTGGCAGAAAGGTGTTAACTACATACATTTTTGTACCATGTGCTGATAGAGGGGTGTATTGCTGACACATCTGCGGAAATTTCATGTCAATCGCCCTTTCCAGTCCAAAGATGTGAGCTTCCGAATATTTTTGTGTTTTTTGGCATAAAGGGTTAACTAACACATTTTCAGAAAAATGGGAATATGACGTTGACTTAGAACTTATGACCCTTTATGAGTACACAAACTTTAAAAAACATCGTTCAGAGCGTTTTCGAGAAATAGTGAAAATAAAGGTGTGGAAAAATAATATAATAATAATAATAATAAAAAAAAAATAATCAATGCAATAACAAATAGATTTTCCCTTTAGGAAAATCCAAATAATGGCAGGTGCACATAAGGTAGTAAACATCCACACCATGTTTCAAAGGAATTGACCCATAAACATCTGAGAAAATCCATGAACAAATTCTAGGCCTGCTATTTCAAGTTGAAAAAGGGAATAATTCTGGAAAAAATAATCCAACTGGAACTATAATCGTAGGTGCACAGGTTCCCATGGCGGTGAACATTCATACCAAATTTTGAGCAGATTGGTCCATAAATGCCTGAGAAAATCTTTGGACAAAATTATGTCACTGGATGGACAGGCAAGGTGATGCCAGTATAATTCCACAACTCGTTGCAGGGTACAATAAGTTCACTGCTGAGAAAATATGAAGCACATCCTCAGAATATGAAGCCTTTGAGCTGTGGTAACGGCACTTCATAATAAAGCACAAATTTGGACTTCCAGCACCTCACCAGTTAATTTTTAATGCTGTTCTTAAATATGTTCTGAAATAAATACTATTTAAACTAAACATACTTGAAATAAGAGATTGTCACTCGGAAGTGACTATGCCCCCAATGTGACAATGACCTTGATCTGTGACCTTGACCTACATCAAAAAAAAAATATTGTTGCGTGACACATCGTCTCCCCATAAGCAACATGTATGCCAAGTTTCAACAATATCCATCAAAGCGTTTCAGCGTTATGGAGCGGACACAAAAATCTTCCCTATGGACAGCTGACCTTGATCTGTGACTTAGACATCAATCAAACCAACAAAATTTTCTGTGCGACACATCGTCTCCCAATAAGCAACATATATACCAAGTTTCAACAAAATCAATGGCTATTCAATGAACTGGGTTCCACTGCACACGTTAAAGACTGTCAGTAGTGCTGGTAAATGGGTCTTATACCCAAACTTGTCTATCATGATAAACAAACACTGCTACACTTCAAAAAGTGCCAAAGTGAAAACATACTTTTGTAAAAATACGCCATATTCCATTTAAATACATGGCCGTTCATAAAGTGATCCTGAGAAATGCATGCAAATTTCCAACACCAATTCATTTACAAGCTATTAATTAAAAATAGAATATATTTTCACAGGGTTCTTACACCTCAATACAGAAAACATTTCATGACTTTTCCAAAACCTTTTCACAAAAATTCAAAGTCTTTGGATGGAGAAACTTTCTGATAACTTACAGGCACCATACTAAAGGAGTCATTTACTGTGATTTACTTCTGAAAATGTCATATTTTTGCAATGTTTCTTTGCCTCTAGTGTGGCTAACAACAGCCACTTCACCCATATTACTGATATCAAAAGTTCTATCACAAAGTTTACATTTTGCTCTTAACTTATTATCACATCGTGTCAACCAGTTTTTAAATAGAGAACCCATGACCCATTTATCGTTAAGGGAACAGTTGCCCAGCACGGCTGAATGAAATTGGAAACTATAAATAACTGTGAAGGGAAGTAACCTGCAGTAAAGATTTGGAGATGGATATATCCCAAAGACAAACTCTGAATTAATCGTAATTAATTGACAATAATTAAAATATTTTGACTTGTTTATGTTCATACTCAATAATCATTGGACTCGTGCTCACCAGAAAATAAAATTTCATGACTTTTCCAATACTTTTGGAAAAATGTGCTTTTAACATAGCTCTTTCAGGCCTGGAAGTGCTGTTATGAAATTTCATGACTTTTCCAGGATTCCAGACTAGCATACGAACCCTGTTTCATTTTTGGAAATCACATTCAAAATTTTTTTCCACAATCCAGTATATGTATTTCCATTATTATTTGCTTCAACCCTGCACCCAATGTAACATGTAACCAGATAACCCTGAGCATTTGTACAGCCCTACTCAGAGTATATTTTCACAGTTTCAGAGTTCTTACTGTTCTTCTCCTTTAATCATTTAATTTCTTACATGTGCTCTATCAAACTAAGTATAACAGAACAAATACCTACCTAATTTATAATATATTGGGACTTGGATAACTTCTGGTTAATTTCCATCAATAACATCATTTTATTCATGGGAGCATTGTAGGAACAGCTACATAATTCTCCAGCTTCATACATTTTTCTGGTTTCAGCTCTTCCAATATCAACATTAAATTCTTTATATGAACTCTACCAAACAAGTTAATCTACCAAACAAGTTAATGTCTGTCAATCGTATAGTTTTGTGCCAGTGAGAAATTATACAAACAATCCCTGCTTGACTGTTCTTTCCAGTCTCAGCTCTTCCAATATACACAGGTAATTTCTAAGACAGGCCAGGTCAAACAAAATATAACAGAATAATGCCCCACTAAATAGATCTTCTGTTTCTAAGGCCATTTTTTGCAAAATGAATATTTGGGCAGGTGGTTTATTTTATTTTTTAAATTATTTCTTTGCCATCAAAAGTTCATGTTCTCAATTTGTTTTATGTTTTTGACCTCATAATATACAGAATAGCATGGATAGTGGTGTGTATCTTCCCTTGAGTGCAAGAAGGCTTTGCAATGCTAAAGCATTATAAAACCTTGTTGCTCTCAATGGACAAATTTAGCAATTTTATTAACTTGGGTAAAACATCGGACTAAAAACATTCAATTTTTATTTTTTTAAGTTTGCATTGGTTATAAAAAGACAGCATGTGGCAGCCGAAAGGACCATGCGGGAGGACCCGAGAAACAGATTTTTAACTTTTTTAAGCCTAAATTCTCCCATTTATCACTCTAATAGAGGGACTTGAACACATTTTGTCAGTTGTAAAAGTTTCACTGGCAAAACGTCGGTACAATTAACAGAATTTCTGTTTGTTGCTTGGTTACAGGGTTGTTAGATTACTTTCAGCATCCATGGCTATTCTACGACTGGAATACAAGACATGAAGCCAAGTTTAGCCAATCGTTCATGATTATATTACCCACAGAATACCCATAACCAGAAGCTGGTTTACCCGCGCTGTTATACCATATATAAGTAGAATGTTTCTGCAACAGTAAAGAAGCATTGCTTCCATGGGATGTTAATCCAAAATGACATACTATTCCGATATTTAGACAAAGTTTTTTAGACCTGCAGTTTTGAAAATGGCAGGATGACTAATGCCCCCGCCCCCCCCCCCCCCCCCCCCCCCCACCACCACATAGTTCAGCGATGGTGTTTTACAATGACAAGAAATCCTGCCTGATTGACCTTTCCTTAATATAATCCCTTAGGAGCTGTTGACCTTCAAAGGCCAATATTTAAATTTGACAAATTTGGGGTTTGGTTATTTAACATACAATCAATGAAAGATACCATGGACCATAGTTAAATCATAGTTAAATTATCATGCCAGTGGTTTCTAGTCAAGTTTTAGCTGCCTCCCTCAAATCACTGTTAACTGGGGGTCAAGAGTGCAAAATTATTTTTGAAAGGTGATTTGAAATCAGGGTATTTTTTTCAAAGGACACCACACTATCAGCAAGAGTAGCTTTAGTTTAGAAATATTTTGTTCAAGATTGTTTTGTTTTTTTTCAGTCAAACAACTTTATATAATTTTTTTTTTCTACTGCTGAGCAAAAACATCAAGCTAAAGTGCACGATATAAAGCCACTAAAGTGGCTTCCAGCATTTTTCAATAGAAGCATGATAGTGGCTTTTAGCACTGAGCCAGTTAAGCCACTAGACTTACAGGCTGTGGAGCAGTGGAAAGTCTGGAAAACTGCCCAGGCCCTTAAAGATTAAAAGAGACATAGCATCTTAACAATTAGATATCCTTGGTGAACATGGAATTTAGGATCGCTCAGGTTTTTCTTGGTAGGGATTTAACACTCTCATTATTCTGGAAAACAGCCAGACTCAGGGAGGCTGAAAGAGACCTGACCAGTTTCAATTAGTTTTATTGGGCGAACGTGGTATTTAGAATCTGTTAGTTTGTCACAGATTTTCTTGGTATGAATTTGTCACTCTCCTTGTTTATTTGAGTTTAATAACTCCTTCAGCAGCCAGGGCCAGATCATGGCAAACAGTTTTACGGGCAGAGGATGCCAGAGTATCCAGAGAGAACCAGTGAGCAACAACCAGCAACTGTCAACTCTTCAACTTGTTTAACCATGCACATGCAGAGTTAGCAGTAACTGAAGGAAAGTGTCCCTTCAGCCTTCAATATGCCTTAACCCTTTACCCAATGCAGACAATATCAAAATTTATTATTTTAAATATCATTTTTTTAAATTTTTCAAAAAATTTAAAAAAAACCATATCATGTGCCCCCTCACTGGAATGAGCTCAATGCGCTTGTTCCTACAAGGAGTCACATAATATGGTTTTGTTGAAATATTTTGAAAAATTAAATTTTTTCAACTGCTCAATTTGCATATTACGCGGGCAGATGGGGCGATTCATTAGGTAAAGGGTTAATATACAGCCCCAGCATGCCCCCACATGGGCAATTGAGATTAAGCATTTTGCTCAAAAACACAACACAGTACTGCTGTTCAGGAACAAACAACCAACCTTTCAGTTTGAAGTCCAATGCTCTTACCATTGAGCCACTGTGCTCCCTTACACTCTCCTTAATATCAAATCTGGCAGGCCATAGAGGGTGAGGGCAATTGTCTGTCTCAAAACTACATGCCCAGTTCTTTTGATACCCCTCCAAAGCCTAAAAAAGACGTGACAACTGCATATCTTTTACAAACTCTCAAAACTATGCAAAAACCCTATTTAGCTTTTTGCACATGGATTTCAAAATGTTTGTCAAAGCTCATTCAGCTCTGTCAAACAAGACTGAATTGGCTAACTTCCTAGTTGCATTATTGCACAAATTTCTGATTTGAAATTTCAATATTTTGATATTAGTGTGAAAGGGTTAAATTGATTTAATTTTCGACCCGAAGGAGGCAAAATTAGGTATTGAGTTTTCAATTTCATACTGAGCTACAATGGCAAGAAACAGATATTAAAATGTAAGCAACAATGCATAGTAATTTACAATGATAAAACAAATTGCTGAGTATTAACAATTAAAATGAAATACAATAAAAAATACTGTGATTGCATTCACTATTTACAACTAAATCCTTAAAGCATGTCCATAATGGACAATAGTAAAATTGTGACATCAGTAATATTGCACCTTTCTTAACCCTTTGACTAACATATAGTGTGACATTATCTGTCCTATGCTATTCACATAAATCACAAGCCAAATTTTATTATTATTTTCACTTCTTGCCTCCAAAACATAGCTTATTTCCAATCAATGGATCAGCATATTCCAATAAGGGGTCATAAGCTATGTTTATGGAAACAGAAACTGGAAGTTTTTAGTTATTCGAGAAACAATTTTACAGGCATCATACTCTATTCGTGTGAGATAAAGGGGTTAGTTATGACACCAGCATTTTTTTCTCACTTTTCCAGCAAATAAGGAAGTCTTTCTGTTCTCATCTTCTATGTTTTGGAAAATTCCCTATTAGCCTAACTTGAGACTGTTTATAGTCAATTGTCTATGATTTTGACATATCTCACCTCACTCTGCCTAGATGCCTACCCAAGATTATTGGTCCACTCCAGTTTCATCACGGCTTGTACTTGTCTACTTGAAAAGCAAGAAAGTAACCCACAGGGGCCCACCTATTTGCATACTGCTTAAAAAGAAATAATCCTGTTAAATGATTATACATGATTTAATCAAATGTCACTTCTATTGTGCACATCTGACCTGTTTATTACATATAAGTTATTGAGTGAATCCCCTTTAACTCTCTGCATTCTAATGTCAAAATACTGAAATTTCAATCCGCAATTTTTTCTCATAATACCACTGGGAATTGAAGCAAATCAATCTTGTTTGACATAGCTGAATGAACTCTGTCAAACAAGATTAAATTTATTAAATTCCTAATTGCATTTTGGTGAAAAGTTGGGGCTTGAAATTCCAATATTCTGACATCAGAGTGCAAAGGGTTAATTAAATAAAAACATTGTGTCCTAAAAAAAATATTCTGATAACCTCTGAATTCCCATCCTTTTCAAACTTGCTTCTCTGTACTTCCAATATGAATCTTAACTATATTATATACAGTTTGACAGAGTCAGACCTCTGTCAAACAAGAAACAAGAGCAACGCAAAGCATGACATATGCCCCCGTCGGTGTCATAAAAGGGAAGGCAAGTTTGTGTTGGCATAACCAAATCAAAAGGAAGCTTCCTCTAGACACCAATAATGCATCAAAAAATAAAAATTTATTTGAGTCAGCATTCATTAGTTATTGGATGGAAACCAAATTCAATATGGCCACCATGGACCATAATCGAAAGGGCTGGACCAAAATCGAAAAGAAGCTTCCTCTAGACACCAATAATGCATAATCAAAACCTGAAATTGTTTCGAGTCAGTATTCATTAGCTATTGGATGGAAACCAAATTAAAGACGGCCACCATGGAAGCCATAATGAATTGGCCACCGGCAGCCATCTTGGATCAGCTGACTGGTCAAAACTTCAAAGGAAGCTTCCTCTAGACACCAACTATGCATAATTAAAAAACAATATGGTCGCCATATTGAATTGGCTAGCTGGACCAAAGTTGAAAGGAAGCATTGTCTAGTCATCCACAAGTTACCACTAAAATTTTGATATGATCAAATAAGCGGTTCTTTAGTAATTTGATGGAAA
This sequence comes from Pictodentalium vernedei, assembly GCA_031216915.1. NCBI lineage: Eukaryota > Metazoa > Mollusca > Scaphopoda > Dentaliida > Dentaliidae > Pictodentalium > Pictodentalium vernedei. Next base: position 525,836,401 of record CM062297.1, on the reverse strand, counting down.
CCAAAACTTAATGGATGGATGCCAGATACCAGATGACGGACATGGTGAAAACATAATGCTCCCGACAGAATCTCTCAGGGGCATAAAAATAAAAATATGATAAATATTCTATTTATCATCAAATTGTAGTGAAAGTAAAATTCTGGACAAGTGAATATTCCTCTCAGGTTAATATTTTCAATGGCAAAAAGAAGACTCAATTATTGGGGTGCTGCTGTATGGTGTACAGTTTATTTAAAACCTGTTGTATAGTGGTTTTAGTAAGTCATGCCAGTGGGACTGACATTTTTTTTCAACTTTTTAATAAAGTTGAAAGCATTATTATTTTATCAGACAACATTTTTATGTATTTAAAAAAAATGACTCTTTTCAGGTATCCGTAATCTTCGAAGTCAAACTGACATCAACTTCTCAGCATAGAGACAAGGAATATTAAATCAGTTCAGAATGATCAGCAAAACTTTTAATTCTACAAGCCTACAGGTCACTCAGGTTAATTTGGCACTTGGTCACCCATTGGGTGGAGACAGACCTGTACCCTTATTTCCCCATCAAGAAGTTACTTGAGAATCAAGCAAGCATATACATTATGCAGTTCATGAACATGAGGTGAAGGTAACATTCTTGTTAACTCTTTACCCAATACACAGGATACAAAATTTATTATTTTAATTAATTTTTTAAATTTAAAAAAAAAATTTCAACACGACCATCATTATGTGTACAGTCCCTGTAAAAGTAATCTCCCAAATTACCCCAGTTGTTACATATGATTACATAATGCAGTCACTGTTAATCCGGTTCAATTCAAACAAACAAACAAAGGGAATGGTTTCGCGTGCCAAGGGCATGCAGGGACGGTATGGGGAACAAGCTCCTTTCGATTAAGATCTCTGTGTCTATTTATAGAGGAACTTTTTACGAGTGGGCGGAGCTAATTAATGGTTTTTTTTCAGCACTGGTCTGATAAAGCACAACACTTTTGAGATGTTGTTTATAACCTTTCTGAGAACTTTTATTTATCAAATGTTATTAAATATCTTTTTGAAATTTATTCTGTATTTTGTTATAATTTATTGGGAATGCATATATATCCATATATTCAATTAATTGTAATTTGTAACAAAAACAAAAAAATCACATTGAAATAATCTTGGCATATAAAGTTCAAATGGAGAAATATTCAAGTTTAATTACTGTGTAATATTCATTTTTGCATTTAACACTTTACGTGACATAACTGTAAAAATTGGCCAGCGCTATACACGAAATTCGTCATTCCCATTTTTTAGGTTTTTATCTTAATTTTTTGCTTTCAAAGTATATCTTATGACTTCTGAAACGAGCATGTAGCGTCCGTTTCAATCAGGGGTCATAAGCTGTGTTTTGGAAGCAAAAAATATTTTGACAACTGTTGTCTTCTACTTTAACTAAGGTTAGATAAACGGTTTATCGGTCAACCCTTTACCCAACAGTTCAGCAGTACTGTATTTTAGTTATGACTGCTTATGATCTGCCCATATTAATACTGTTGAAAATAATTTTAATGATTTTATTTGCAATGTCCGGTTTCCGTTTTTGAATGAGCTCAAATTAAATTGCGCTCCGGCAACAACATAATTATGCTGAAAAATAACTTTTAACTTTCTGTGGAAATAGAGGTGGTGTCAGTAGGCCTATCATTTTTTGCAACTATCCATTCAAAACACCGCTGGATGTTTTCCAATAAATTGTCACAAAAAAAAAATTCAAGCTTTGTTGTTGTGGCATAAAGTCTACAAAGAATTAAATGGTGGGAAGTCGCCCCCAAATGAAGTCACCCATGGGAGATGTCGGCCAAAAATAAAGTTACTGACAGAGGTATGCCCCTAAGTCAGTCCACGGATTAAATCGGCCCAGGGCTTTTTCATAATGCTGTCTTTTCCTATAAATAGATTCAAAATGGATTCAAAATAATTTCAATATTTGTCGTAGTGCTATTAAAATTGTTATAAGCCGCAGTGCAAATATAAAAGTATATAGATATACATAATTGTAATTCAATTTAACCAGTTTCTGATGTTGGAAATCTCAAAAGAATAAAGTTCATAGGAGTAATTTATGCTTTATCTATTGTCACCAGTCAATGTTTTCATTGCGATCAGAGGCTGTTTCAGAAACAATCAGTAGCTATTGTCGGCTCTTGTTTTACATTTTTGGAAGGGTAATTAAAGGATTAGTTTGGATTACGAAATGTTATTGCTACCAAATTTTATTGGTGCCGCGAGAACTCAATAATTGATCATGTTAAGTGTTATATTCAGTTATATTACAACAGCCTGGGTCTACTTTTCTCAGTGGTCCAAAGCAACAAACCTCAAGCTATACGCATCGTTTTTTAACAAAATATAAAATATATGTATATGTTTCTTCTAATTTTGCTGAGTTCAGACGGGAAACCGAAAACTCTCCCAAATTCTGCCAATTTATAATTTTTAACTAATCTCAGATACATTCAGACACATCGCGTCCCATATCGCCACATAAAGAAGGGTCTCTAAAACACTCGAGGAGTGAAGTTTCTGTTCACAAAATATACTCTCAGCTTCGGTGGAAAAGGGACACCTAGGCCTTGGCCCACATATAGTAGGCATACAGCAACACTGAACTTTAGGAGACAGAAACACAGGCATTAAATGTTTGTGGGGTTGGCCTACGCAACTGCACCCTCTGATGGCAAGATGGTAGGCCTATAACAGTTGGCTCTCTGCCTTCATTGAACCAGTCAGATGATATCTATACCCGACTGGTCTTCCACTGCATATTTTTTACCAAAAACAATTATTTTATTTTTTTTTTTGGGGGGGGGGGGGGGGGGGGGCAGATTAACATTCTGCACTCGTCTTTTGGGTATTCTTTTTATATTTTTGCCCCGCCAAGTCGAGTGGGAACATCGCCTTGTAAAACATAGATGCTTTGCCATGTCACTGGGGCGAGTTCGCAATGGACCGGATCGTCCTCTGCACACCTTGAGATCCAACATTACCCGTTTAATGCTTATTTTGTTTATTGAGAAATGTTGTATATCATCCTCAGATTAAAGGGGTTGTTGCCATTCGGAGTTGCTGTGCATCCCGCCCCCAGGTCCCACTGCCTAGTCTAACCACAGATGTCTGGAGACCTGATTAATATCACACCTCCCTCTTCCCTCTTATATATGCCCCCACACACACACTTCAAAAATAAATAACACACAGATCTGTGTATTATATATTTCGGGGGCGGGGGAGGGGGGGGGGGAGGGGGGTGCATATAAGAATGAGGTGTCTTGGGTTAGGGGTGATTTAGATCAGGTTTCCAGACGTCTGTGGACTAATAACTCTGGCAATTTGGCCTGTTTTGTGGGTAACGAAACTACTGTTCTCAACCTGTTAAGTCGACATCAGCTGTCCTTCATGAGAATACCTGGAAACGCAACCAAATTGTGTAAAGTTCTTTTCCGTTGCCCGAAATATATCTACCACTGCAGAATAAAAAAGGTGTGTATTTGAATGACTCTTCGAAATGTTCTTCAACCTGTTACAAATGAGATTTTTTTTATTATTTCCATTTTTGGCGTAACTTCGCTAATAATAGTCGGATTGTAAAAATTCAAGGACAAAATCGCACTGATTTTTACTCAATATATTTGAAACGAAATGCGTTTTTAAAATTTCCCTATGATATTAAAAATAGTATTTGCCTGACTGGTTGGAAAAATGTGCTAATTGGTATCCAAAAATTGAGGGATCAAAGAAACACTGACATCGACAAAAAGTAACGAGAAGGTCTTCACAAATATTCCTGCGAGATCGAAACTGCCCTCAGAAGTCATTTTGTAAGATATTTCGAAATAAATTTTAATGATTTTATTTTTATTTGTGTAGTTTGGTCAGCAATGCGCTTTTTTCCCTAATTATCAACGGCCGTTTTGCAGAGAAATGATGTTTGGAGGTCCTATTTTGGGTCGGAAGCATAACCTTGTCACACCACTGGGAAACACTTCGTGCTAATTAAAAACCGATAGTACGTCTTATTGAAGCCACGTGGTTGGGTTTTGATACCCCATCTCATAGGGCAGTTAGTGGGGAGTCGATTGGCAGTGATTTACAGGGAGCGTACACATAATGATATCATTTGACCCTTCATTGGAACCAGCTCATCATTCCAATGCAGGGTCACACAATGTCGTCTTAAAATTATTTGAAAAATATTGCTTTTTTAACTGTTCACTTTGAAAATAACGCAGGCAGATGTGGCCGATTTGTCAGATAAATAGTTGAGGTCCAAATAAATTTTTCAGGGAAACTGAAGATGATTTTCAGGGAAATAGCATGAATTTCAGGGAAAGGTTTCTGCAAAAGGAAGACACTGTATACGAAACATGAGTTACAACAAAAAAACCCTTGAAATGGTGATTCCACCCACCTAGCACCACTTCCCAGTGTTGAAGAGATGAAATGAACAATCAAAATCAGAGAACCAAAAGAGGATTCTCCATTTTTGTGGTTGAGGTTTCCACTAAAAAAATGAGTTAAGGATACATATTTCCATCAGTGAAAGGTTTAAATAATGAAGATGCAACATTTTTCTATGATAACTGCATAACCGTATTTCAGAGTGTATGATCAGTGAGGAGAATAAGACCCATCAACCTACTTGTGACTAACTTGTGTTTCAGTGTTAAAAAATTGCTTTGATGTCTTTAGATCAGCTGTTTTGTGCAATATGGTTGGACCTCCAGTAGAGATGGGCAGTACAGAAATTTTGAGTTTGGTATTGGCATCAGTATTTTGGGGATGTATACCACGGTATCGGTTCAGTATTCGGTATCTGACTTGACTGAGATTTGCTGAGAGAATTGGAGGAGAATTCACACCAGGAAACTACAGAATACACTGTTCTTTTATCATAAAACCACAGCACCACAAATGCCACTGCCAATGAGTTCAACATTAATAATCTTTTCCCAACACAAATCATATCTACAGTAATTTTATGACTTGTTCCAAACACACCTTAACCTTTAAAGACCTATTTCGGGTTTTTGTGTATCCTGAACATACCATCATTGGCAGGTCCTGCTGACATTAGACAAATCACGTGGGCAGTGATTTCTAGTCAAGTCTTGGCTGCCTGCTAGGGCAGCCAAGACCTGACTAGAAATCACAGCTCAGCAACTGGACATGTACGGATTGTAATCCAGGGTGAATTCAGAACAATTGCCCAGACCCAATAAAATTATTAACTTCTTTCCTGAAAATGAACCTTTCAACCTCTATCAAACCTCAACAAGGCCTTAGAAATTGCGAATGTTAGAAAATCTAAAAATGCAGATAGTTTTTTGGTATTGAATGATTGATTCAGTTCGGTTTTTCGGTTTCCCCATGATATCAGTATCGGTTTGTTTTTTTGGTATATTGCCCATCTCTAGCCTACAGGAGTACTGTAGTCTGTACATGCAATAAAGTTTCTTCTGGTCATCTCAATCAATATATTTGGCAACAAGCTTAAATCCAAACTAATTTTTAATTACTGCTATCACAATGCTTAGTCTATTATAAAATGACTATTATTGTCTCTCACCAGTTAATAAACTTCATTTTTTCACAGTTTGGGTGTCAAATAGTTGGTCAGCATTTAGTCAAATATAAATGAAGGCATGGAAATTTGCAATTCAGTCTTGTCATTCTGCACCTCTGACTTCAGTGTGAAGACCTTCATTAATTTCGTTCTGATGGATTCCTTGGAATTTCCAGCAGCAGTACAGGGAACCCTTTGAGCATCTTCTGCCCTCTCACTTAGACTCTCCAAGTGAATGTAGAGAATGTTCAATTAATTGGAATTTGAGACGAAAGAACAACAACCACCTCCTTTGGGGAGAGGTAGCACCTTTCTGGAGAGGAACACCCCTCACACTGATCCTCACCCAAAGGAGACAGGATCAATTCCCATGGAAGAGATCAAGAAAAAGAGCCTGTCAACCAAGTGTTGATATGCCTTGCACTTGGAAGCTTCATGGAGAAGACAGCAAAAGGTGGAGAGAAGAAAGCAGAAGAGACAGCTATCACATCTCCTCCCATGCCCACTGATCAGCCCATCCAAAAGCCAACTCCCCATCTAGAACCAGTGGCTGCGGAACGACCTGTGAAGACTGAGGTAAAAGATGCCTTTTCTGATTCCTGCTTCTTATTTCCCACTCATCATTGAACCTAGGAGAGCCTACACCAGAGATGCTTACATAACGGAATGATATGATGGACACAGTGAGACAGCCATCACCCAAGGCCCGAAAAACTACAAAGGATGCCAGACGGCTCTCTCAACCTAAGTCCAGAAAAATATGTGAGATGATAGCACTATTTCGAGCAATTACCATAAGAATGACACACCACCTCCAAACTTAACTCATCCACAACTACCACCACCCAGCCTTACCAACAATAAAAACAGCAGGTAAAGAGTCCATGCTAATGATGTTAGGGTACCGATTCTACTGCATCTTTTCCTCCTCTGCCTCAAAACCTTCCTTGTGCAGTTCATTACCTACCAGGTAGTCTACACAGTTCGAGAACAGAAAATTGCGTATTGGGTTCTAAAATCACTGTGTGAAAGTAATTCATAAAGGAAATATAATTTGAAAAAAATTAGATGTTTTAAAAGATCATACAAACTGTTCTCAGTAGCCCTGAGAATAATGGAGGCAACTCTTGGAATTGTTTCTGTGAACATGCAGAAGCCTGAAAAATTGTTATATATTTACCAAACACTTAACAATTACCAAGGTATATGTGCTCCTTTGTTTCTAGTAAGTGTTGTCTGCATATTCAGGCAGAGGGCACTTGAATAAAAGTAACTGCTTTTTTTTTTCTCCTCTTCAATATCTGAACTGTCACTTTCATATCACAACTATACAGTTTGAGAGGTGGAATATAGTCAACTTCAGGCTTTTAAGTATAAGTCTAAAACTTTTGAGGATATATAGTGCACTATCATAGAGAGCTTTTTTAAAAAAATATATCACAAAATAGCTTTTTATTAGCAAAAGAAAAAAAAAAAACCAAAAACATCAACAATTTAATTAATAGTGTAAGAGAAAAATGCTGGTTCTGCTTACAAGGTTAAAATAACTTCAGCATTTTACCAGTTGAATAAATATAATCATGAAATGAGGAAAATGTGATATTTTTGCATTCTAGCAGTAATTTGGGAATTTGTCAGATGTGAGAACTGATCAATTTCCCAATTATATATCAGTACAGTTATAAAACAAAATATCTCATCCTGACTCCTTACCCATATTAATTTTCAGAATTCCGAGAAAATAATTCATCATTCAAACATAATGCTGATTGAAAAATACATTTTATCTTTAAAAAATAGCCTATGACCCCTCACTGCAATAAGCATGAGCAGCTTATTTGAATGAGGAATGTACTTCTTTGTTTTGGAAATGTCGGCACCAAATTTTGGCTCTGTATTTAGAGAATGACTGGCGTGTGTGGAAGGGGTGGGGGGGGGGGGGGGGAGGGGGTCAGGGAAAGACACAGGCAGATAGATAGAACGTTCTTGCTTTTATCTATAAAAATAGCCTCCACCCCCTTGTCACAGGAATACAAATATATTTGTCCAATCAATTTTTCGAATATGGTGAAGCCTACTTCATTTGAAATCTCTTAAATGAGTAACCCTGTTAACTGAATAAAACTGCCAAGTACCAAACCATTTACCATACCTTCAATACAAATTTGACTTGTTGATGGCATACAGGTTAATAGGTTATAGAGAGTGAACTCTTGTTAACTAATAAAAAAGTTTGTAATCAACTGAAAAATTATCCCAACAACCACTAAATTCCCCAGGTTTATAGAACAATTTGGTTTCAGTACATTAAATAGACATTTATTCAATTATACCTTGTCTGACAGAGCTCTTTGAGATATAATAGAATAAATGCTCAGTTTATCTCTTTCATACAGGAAAATTGACTACTCTTGTTAATTTAATATTTTTCACAAGTGGCTATTCAATTAAGAGGGTTCCACTGTACTTTGATTTCTTCTTTCAAAAATGGTTTACAATCATAAAAAGAAAAGCTCATCCAGCTCAATGCAGTGATGGATCCCCTGCTTTGATTCAAAAGATAAAAATTTCATGTTAACCCTTTACCCAACATCATGGTCTAAACATGGCAGTGCTATTCATAAAAATCATCATTCAAATTTCACTACTTTTTCCATTTTTTGTTGCAAAAACATAGATTATGACCCCTCATTGGAATGAGCTCAATGAGGGGGTCATAAGCAACATTTTTGATGCCCAAATGTAGTTATACAGGGAATTTTGTTTGTAAGTGTCATCTGCCTTTCGTGTTAGGTAATGGGGTTAAGAAATAGATAATTGAGAAGGTTTCTGAAAATTCTGATGGGAAGGGGTAACTGATCATATAAAATTAAAATTTACAAGCTTCTGAAAACTGATACAAGCAAGTAGAGTCTTCTCGGTGACTGAGCTTATGCTAATTAGAAAAAATGACTAAAACATATATATATTAAAGAATAAAGTGACTATACATTAAAAGGTTATTCTTTCCAGCAGCATGGTCAGAAATGAAATCAAAAGTTCTCCTCTCTGAAATGGTAAAAAAAAAAACATCTCTTCTTATTGCTTAGTTGACATCATCACTGTACTGGGCTCGCCCTCTAGATCCTGTCCTGCCATGCAAATCATTGTACTGCTCCACAAAATTTCCTGCATAGTACTGAAGAAAAACAAAACATCATACAGTGAGTACAGTACTATTTATTAAGGCCCCACTAAGTAGATCTTATGTTTCTCAGGCCATTTTTGTAAAATAGCGGGTTTTTTTTTTTATTTTATTTTTTGTAATTATTCCTTTGCCATCAAAAGTTATGTTCTTGGTTTGTTTTATGTTTTAGGCCTCCTAATCTACAGAATAGATAGCATGGGTGGTGGTGTATTTTGTCAAAACCTTGTTGGACTCAAGGGACAAATTTATCAATTTTATTAATTTGAGTAAAATATCAGACATAAACCATTTAATTATGATTTATTTAAGTTTGCATTGGTTCTAAAAAGAGAGCATGTGGCAGCCAAAAGGATTATGCAGGAGAGCCTGTGAAATAGATTTTTAACTTTTTGTTTTAGGCCAAAACTGGTATATATTAACTCTTAGAGCTCAAGTCAACTCTGAAGAACCCTGTGACCTCAAGAAAGGTGCTTTTACCTGTACAAATAGCCAAGATATGATTAAAATAACTGTCAAGTTATTAAGACTAACAAGGGATAGCACAGTGGAAATATTGGTAAAGGGTGAATGCTTTAAAGATTTAAAACAACATTGTGATCCATGTCATATGTTTAATTCTGGGGACACCAATAAGTTCACACTAAATGTTGCTAGCAATGTATTGACCGACATTCGATTTATATTTTTCGCAATTGTTTGTTGGTTTCTCAAAGATATTTTTGAGATGGTTAAATGTCAAGAATGTGAGGTAAAAGAGGTAGGTGAGAATACATGAGAACTTTGAAAATCAAGACTCAAGGTTCTTGTTTTGCTGTTGCTTAAGAAGTGAAGAAACAGAACAGCAAGGCTGAATTTTCAAGATATTGATATAGGATTGATTGTTGCAGAACTGTTGCATGTTTAATGCTTTTTTCAAAAGAAGGTATCTTGTACCCCTCAGTGGTTGAATTACTGCTATTATAAGGCTGACAGGCCTCAACATATGGGGTGATTTGTACAGAGTTGTGCAGGCCTGGAAATAGAGACCTTACCTGTCAGCAGGTTATGCTATATAACATGGTGATAACCTATAGCAAAAATGTTTTGTAATGCCTTTCCACTGTCTCTTTTTACTGCACAAGTCATGTTGTTTACGACTTGACAGAATTTCCATCAAAATAACTCGCAACAACTAACATGCAATCTCTCTTCGGAGAGATTATGTGTTAAATGTCGCCATTTATTTTGATGGAAATTCTGTCAAGATGTAAACAACATGCCACTCTAGTCATATGTGAATACAAGGCACTACCTTTAAGTTAAGTTTGTTCTGAAAGATTGTCACATCTGACTGGCAAAACATGTGGGATTAGGAAGTTAATTAATGCTGTATTGTTCCATTATAACCTGTACTGCGTTAGCATATTTTACAACTGACGTAACTCCCCACGTAACCTAAATGATCATTCGTGTGTTATTTCCAGGCCTGGTTGTACAAGGTTGTTGATGAAAAGTCAGAGAGCATTACTTGAACTGGAATAATGAAGATATATCACTGAAGGTGATCAATATCCCCATCTTCAGGCTATCAAGAATGCCCCTCTGAATGTGGAGCTTCAAGATCAGTTCAGAAAGTTTGGAAGAGTTGTGAACTCCAAAATTCCATACAGCTATCAAAATTAAAGGTTGAAGGGATATAATTTAGTTAAAATTGTCAGACTGACAGTTCTGGAATATGTGTATGTTCACTTGTTACTGGTCATGACTGAGAAACTTTTCTCCACCAAAATCGGTTCATTAATGTAGGAAGAGTTAACCCTTTACCCAATGCAGACAATATCAAAATTGATTATAAAAATAATATTTTTTTCAGCTGCTGAATTTGCATATTACGTGGGCGGATGTGGCCGATTCTTTGGGTAAAGGGTTAAACACACAAGAATCTCATACATAGATCTGTAATAAATCTTCTAAGTTGAAGGGGAGATAATCTGGTTAAAATTGTCAAAGATAAAAAATTTGATAATATGCACATGTTCACTTGTTAATGGTCATATTTGAGAAGTTTCATCAAGATGTATACCAAATATAAAAGGATTTTGTATGGTGTACTTGAAGTTTTTTAAATAATATTCCTCATATTGAAGTTGAAATTCGGGCCCACCTGGGGACCCTAAATATGAAACCACATATTTGCTTTGAACAAACTTAAATCTCCAAATATGGAAACATTCTGAGTGGCTGACCCGAAGAAGAATATTTTTAAAGAATATTTCTCATGTTTTTCAAAGTCAAAATTCAGGCTTCCATTGGGTATCCAAATACGATCCCACAGGCGTGATTTCAACAAACTGAAATCTAACCCCCACAGGGATGTTGTATACTAAAACTAAGAAGATCTGAAGAAGATTTTAAAGAATATTTTTAAAAAAAATGTTCCTTTTTCACCAAGTCAAAATTCAGGCTCCCATAGGGAGCTCAAAAAAGAACACATGGACTTGATTTGCACAAACCTGAATCAGATCCTCCAAAGGATATTGTATACCAAATATAAAAAAATTCTGATTGGAAGTTTAGAAAAAAAAATGTTTTTTCATTTTTTAAAAATGCTTACTCCGCATTTTATCGTTATAAGCCCTCCCCCTCCAATCCCACTGTAGTACTCCATAATGCAAACGATAGAGATTTTGGAGGCCCATTTGATTGTACTGGTTCTAAGAATGCTGTATACCAAACAGTCTTTCTTCCATGCAGTTTGGGGAATATGGGCATTATAATTTTTTTGTATTTTTAGTTCGAGGGGTTACCATGGGTACGTGGACATACAGCATAAATCAAGTACATGTTCTCTAATACTATTTCATACCAAATTTGGTGCAAATTGGCACATTGGGTCAGGAAATAAAAATTTTAGACAGTTAAAATATTGCCCAACAAACTTTCTTGGAACAAATTTGAATCTTGAGCATATACGGAAGCCTCAAACCAAACTTCAAAGTGTTGCGACTGGTGGTTTCTGAGAAGACTGAAGAATTTTCAGGTTTTTCGGTTTTAGCTATTTCTATTGAACAAATCAGCAAGGTAATCCCCAAAAATAATTTATGCCAGGTTTGGTTGAGTTTGGTCCAGTGATTCCAGAGGTGAAAACTATTATGCAAAGTTAACAGATGACAGATGCCAAGTGATGGCAATAGAGCTGATTATAAAACTGATGCATAAATGCAATATGTTGCATACCCACTAGGACTGGCCAATTGTGACTTACATAGGACATCCTCATCTATTCCTCATATTAAGTCATCCTGCTGAGTTTCAATAGAATTGATGCATAAATGCAACCTGCAAGGTTTTCTAAAGAAATTCAAAATGGCTGTTGTGGCATGCACAACATGCTGAATCCAATATGGCTGTCATAGGAACCATTGTGTGTGGCTCACTGCGACGTGTGGGACCTTCTCATTTACTCATCAAATGAAGTCATCCTGTCGAGTTTCAAGAAAACTGAATCATAAATGTGACCTGCAAGGTGTTCTGAAGAAATCAAAGATGGCAGCCAAGGAGGCTATTAGAAATCAACCATTACCAAAAAACGATGTGCTCAAATACTCTTCATACTAAGTCACTGCATAATTTTAACAAAATTACTGCATAAATGCAAACATCAGCCCGTGCTAAAGAAATCCAAGATGGTTGCTGTGGTTGCCATTATGGGTTTCCATCAGTTACCAAAATAGGAAGTTCTCATTAATTAATTTGAATTACCCATGCGAATTCTGATCATATTTTCCATGTCAGTTCCATGACACCTGCAAGAATCCATATTAATTATCTGGATGTAGATCAATTATTTATATTTATTTATTGGTGTTTAAGATCACATACTTATGCACAATGGCTAATCGTGACCGTGACAGTTTTATGTGTGGAGGTAGCTGGAGTACCCAGAGAGAACCACCAAGCATCGACAAGCAACTGTCAGCTCCTCAACATTCTAACTCTGTTCAAGCTCTGCTCAAGCAGGGTTACAGTGGTTGAAGACATGTGCACCTTCTACGTGCAGTACGCCTTAGCACATGGCGGCATTGTGTCCCCATGTAGGCAACCGAGATAAAGTGCCTTGACCAAGGGCACAGATGATCTACACAGGGGGTAGATCAATTAATAATATCATCATACAGCCCCAAATGGGGCCACACGTTGAGAACATTGATTTTTCTACCAAACAAATTTACTGAGCAGCCAGTGAATTGAAAAAATTAGGCTTGGCCCCCGAATACAGGCATTAGGAGGTCATTAGAGTATAAACTAAATAAGCTGTCATTATGAACAATAGCCATACTTACAGCTGGTGGTGGTGAATCGGAAAATGGACCTTGAAGTGGTACACTCTCCATAACTCCTGTCTGTGGATTTACTCTGAAAAAAAATGGATGGATAAATCATTTTTTTCTTTATTTCCACATAATTATAGAATTTAATGTGAAATACTCAACTTTCTTTTGTTTTTACCCAACCCTCCATATCTTACCCAGTTACTTATTTACTCACTCATCCTTTCCAAACAAAGACACACACACAAAAACAAACATATAGAAACACATATATATTGACAAACAAACACACTAAACCTCCCTCTCTCAACATTGTAAGTTACTGTGATGAGTTGACGGTAACATGGTCTGAGGTTTGCGGCTCGGAGCTTATGTCCAACCGAGACGCGAAACTTGGAGTTTGAACATATGCTCCGAGCCGCAAACCTCAGACCATGTTACTGTCAACTCATCACAATAATGTATATGTTCCAATAAGACACTGCCCATAGCCATAAACCTACACTGTGAAACACAAGAGGTTTATTTACTAAACCTCTGATCGTTAAAAGTTGCCTTCTGCAAGGCAACTTTTAACAATCACAGGTTTAGTAAATTATTTATTTATTTATTGGTGTTTAAGGGCACATATTTATGCACAATGGCTAATCATGACCGTGACAGTTTTACAGGTGAAGGAAGGCAGAGTACCCGGAGAGAACCACTGAGCAACGATGAGCAGCTGCCAACTCCTCAACATCGTAACTCCGCACTGCAGCACAGGTAGGGTTAGATTGGTTGAAGACATGCGCACCATCGACGTGCAGTACACGGTATCATCGTGCCCCCCCATGTGGACAATCGGGGTTAAGTGCCTTGCCCATGGAGACAATGCAGGAGTACGAATCGATCGCTCAGGCAGTCACCCATCTGAGACTAACCGGGCTCGACGTTGCTTAACTTTGGTGATCTGACGAGAACCGGTTACCGCAAAGCCACCACGCCCCTGGTTTAGTAAATAAACCTTTTGTGTACCCACGGCGGCACTGGCTAAATAATCAATAAAGCAGATAAACTCATTCCATCTTAGTTCAAATCGTAAATTGGTTTGTAATTTAAGCAACACTTTATCCAGAACACCATTTGTTGCACGTGTGAAAAATCCAAAAAAGTTAAAAAATTTATAGTAATTATATATTTTTTATACTTACCAATGACCCAGACTTAGCTGGTGCTAACTCTTAAATATTTAGGGCCAAAACACAAATTTTACCCCCCAATCCCCAAAATTTGCATCAAAAACCGAAAGTTAAAAAATTTATAATAATTTATATATTTTTTATACTTACCAATGACCCAGACTTAGCTGGTTCTAACTCTTAATAATTCAGGACCAAACACAAATTTTGCCCCCCCCCCCCCCCCATCCCCCAATCCCCAAAATTTGCATCAAAAACCGAAAATTAGATGTCCTAGAAGGTCCTCCATACTTTTTCTCCACTGCGCATGTGCAGTGTCAAGGAGGTCTCGAAATTGGCGCCAAAATGTCATTCTTACAACCAGTGCCTGGTAAGTTTTATGTACTCAGCGGGGAGGTAAGAGTTCCCAACTCATGGGAGGGCCATCCCCGTCTGGGTCATTGGTAAGTATAAAAAATATATAAATTACTATAAATTTTTTAACATTTTATTACTGTACCAATGACCCAGACAGAATTATCCCCTCAAGGAGAAAAGGAGAGATAGGCTTTAAATGTATCTTTCTTATTCTTATCAAAGAAGAAAGACACAATACCATTCCCTAATTGAGCACAATAACAACAATGATCTCTATTAATATCCAGTATAAACCTTTATACTAATTATTTTTAAAGGTAAGCCAATAAATAAAGGAAGTCCAGAGAAATGAGACTCTTTATACTCATTAAAAGTGTCCGAGGATTGTATATTAACGCTCGTTTGACACGTGACATATACAAATGTTTCACACCGAGTTACACTTTAAAAATATTACATTATGAATGAGTAAACATTAGCTTTACACTTTAAAACCATCCTGGTACTGACTTGGAATTACTGACTCTAGGGGAGGTATTCCCTTGCTTTTCACTGTAAAGCAGGTGATCTAAGGGACCCCCCCCCCCCCCCCCCCCCATCCCCCCCCCACCCCTGCCTCCCCCACTTCCCCTTGCCCTGGGTCAAATACCCCAGAGCAAAGAGGGCAGCAGGACAGAGTCACTGCCGGAACAGAAAGCCTACATAACTATAGTTGCAACTGTTTAGTGGACGATATTCTGAGCAACTGATAACGGACCTAAACAATGCAGATCTCCAGAAATGGACTCAATATTTCTAAGATAAAAATTTGTGAAAGTGGAAGGCTGAGACCAATATGCAGCCTTCATTAAATCTGTAATAGCAACACTATTAGCATAAGCCCAAGATGTTTATAGAGCTCTTACTTCATGAGCCGAAATCTTAAGAGCAGACTGCTGAGATGAAGATAACTTTTCATAAGCAGTACGTATAGTAAATTGAATCCATCTAGTAATAGAATGGACCATAATGTCCTTTCCATTAGGCATCAAAGACAAAAAGAAACGCTTACATCCCTTCCTAATGAACTCAGACTTACGTTTATAAATACATATTGCTCTAACAGGACAGAGTAAAGGCCTATGCCCATCGGAAGACGGAAGGGCCTTAACAACAATAGGTTCAGGATACTTATTAGGAGCCTGATTCTTAGCCAAAAAGCCAACATTAGTAGTAAAGGTAATAGTATTACCAACACTACGATAGTGAGATAATGCATGAAGCTCACTAACTCTTCTAGCAGAAGAGAAGGCTAAGAGAAAAGCTGTCTTATAAGTTAAGAATTTGAAGTCCACTGTGTCAAGAGGCTCAAAAGGCGCTTCTTTTAGCTTAAGAAGAACCCAGGTTAAATTCCACTTAGGAATTAATCTAAGGGTTCTAGGTCTATTTATTGAAAAGTTTCTTACTAATTTAGATAAAGAGACATTAGATCCAATTATTAAGGTATCATAGTGTGCATAGGTATCAGATAACATAGACCTATAACCCTTAGTAGTAACAGGCTGCAGTTTGATCTCATCAAACAAATAAACCAGAAAATTTGCAATGTGAGGAATGGAGATCATAAATATCCACAGAGTGGACATCGCGTCCACTGCTCGTCCTGTAAAATGCTTGTTGTGCAAGAAGGACCGCACAACGGAAATACGTGAAGGTTGAGACCTTGCGGATTGTGGTGGAGAGTGCGCGATTTCCCCTGCGACAGAAGATCCTCCCGCAGAGGAAGCTTCCGTGGCATGTCCCACAACAGACGTCTGAGTAGATTTATCCACGGTCTCTGTGGTGACAGAGATCCTACCAACAGAATCTTGCATTGTGATTGTTTTATCTTGAGCAATATCTGCTGAATCAACGGTGCTGGAGGTTACACATATCCTATTATCCCGTCCCACGAGGTCGATAGAGCGTCTACTGCAAACGCTCGAGGATCCGGACATGGCGACACATACATCTGCAACTGATTGTTGAGATGCGTCGCAAACAAATCTATCATTGGCCGCTCCCATTGGTAGCAAATCTGATTGAATACCTTTTTGTTGAGAGTTTATTCCGACGGCAACAGGCGACCCCTCCGTGAAAGGGAGTCTGCTAACACATTCAGACGACCCGGAATATGACGGACCGATAGGAGAACCTGATGTTCCAATACAAACAGAAGGATTCTTTCCGTTAGCTTGAACAACGGAATGGAATGAGTGCCTCCCTGATTTCGAATATACGCTACCACTGTCGTATTGTCGGATAGAATTTGCACGTGTGCATTCTGAATAACGTCCATCCAATGACGTCACGCAAGCCAAATTGACATTTCTTTGATGTTTATGCGCTTGCTTAAAAACTGTGGATCCCAAAGACCCTGGCACCTCGAATCCGATGGGCACAGTGTCACGCCCCAACCTGTTTGACTGGCATCTGTCATAATAGTAAAACTCGGATCCGGCAATTGCAGTGCAACTCCCGGAGTTAACCACTGAATGTCTGCCCAAGTCTGAATCTCTTGTTTCACTTGGTTTGACAAGAAGATGTCCGTATCGAGCGAATGAGTCTTCGCCCTCCAATTCTGAGTCAGAAAGATTTGGAGAGGACGAGTGCGTAGCCGCCCTATTGGAATGAGATTTGCGTCAGCTCCGCACAGACCTATCAGTCTCATGAATTCTCTCGCTGTAACCTTGTCTGAATGAAGACAATAGAGAGTGTAACAACTGACTAACTTCGCTCTGGTTAACGGCTGACGAACGAGATTGTTGTGCATCTCGAAGCTCATCCCCAGGCGGGCGAACAATTTGGACTGCACCAGATCCGACTTCTCCTCGTTTACTATGAAACCGAGACGTCGGAGCAATAGAAGCAGATTCTGCACATCGTTCTGAAGCGTTAACTCGTTGCCGTACCTCGGAAGAATATCGTCCAGGTAGGCCGACGTTACCGCAGACGAATGAGCTCGGAAATGAGCCATTACCGAGTTCATTATTCGAGTGAAAGCCCAGAGCAGTAGATTCAGACCGAAGCACATAGCTCGGAACTGATACACGACTCCAAGGACGGCGAAGTGAAGATACTTTCTGAACGCCGGATGTGCCATGACGTGAAAGTATGCATCCTTGAGATCTATGCTTGTAGCACCCGAATGCTCGCTCTGACCGATCGGATGGTCTCCATATAGAATTTGGAGCCACGATCAGCTTGTTTATCCAGCTCAGATCTATGACTGGACGGAACGAGCCGTCTGGTTTCGGAACCAGAAAAAGATGGCTGTAGAAACCTGGAGATTACTGGTTTTCTACAACCTCTATCGCATCCTTCTCCAGAAGAGACTGGACCTCTGATAGAAGCGAGCCTCTTTTTGCGGAATTGACGGAAGCTGAGTCCATCTTGGACTTCGAGTTAACAGAGGTTTTCCTTTGAAGGACAGTTTTAGTCCTTCCGAAATCACTCCTCGAACCCAAGGGTCGTCTCGGAACCAGAAAAAGATGGCTGTAGAAACCTGGAGATTCCTGGTTTTCTACAACCTCTATCACGTTCTTCTCCAGAAGAGACTGGACCTCTGATAGAAGCGAGCCTCTTTCTGCAGAATTGACGGAAGCTGAGTCCATCTTGGACTTCGAGTTAACAGAGGTTTTCCTTTGAAGTACAGTTTTAGTCCTTCTGAAATCACTCCTCGAACCCAAGGGTTGTCCATAATCGACTCCCAATTGGTTGAGAAACTCGACAGTCTTCCGTGCACTGGAACATGATAGAGGTTTATACGATCACCTCCTGGAGCTGCGAGGCTTGCGGAAGGAGAAACCACGTCCTCCATGGCCCGCACTTCGCCGTGTTGACCTAGGGGCGTCTCACTGGTTGTCTCGGCCAGTATTACGGTCCCTACCTGAGTCGCTACCCTGACGGTCTCTAGAGTAAGACCTAGAGGACCCATAGGAACCTCTATAGGAACTTCCCTTGGACGTATTTGCCCCAGAAGTGCCTGTCCTACTCTTCTCCGCTGAATCCGACTTTTTAGAAGCGGATTTGAATAGCAGAGAGTCTGAAGCTTTCTTAGTTATCTGATCATAGATTGCGGAAAGCTTGCCGTCGAAGAGAAGCTCTCCAGAGACCGGAGCGACTCTGAGAGAGTTTTTCACCTTACTATCCATGCGCGTGGATCTAGCCAGGGCCGCGTAACGCGTAACCAACTCCAGATTTGCCACTGGAAGGGCAGAGTTATACGTGGAGGATGGTATGGCCTTCAAAAGAACTCTTAAGGAGGTTTGTACATCCTGGAATTTGTTTCCTTTGAGACGTAATGATAACGCTCTGGTAAGGTGAACTGCGTACGATAATGCATCTAAACTAGCCCTGTTAGACGATATTGTCATTTCCAAAGTCGTGGTTGGAATTGACATTGACAACGTTATAGACAATTCTAGGTCCTTGGCCTGGTCGTCTAGATGCAGAGGAACTCTCGGAATGCCCTGTCCTGCCGTATCGAATTATTGCTTGAATTGATGAAAGGCAGATGTAGAGCATTTGCCGATAAGAAACCAGATCTGCCCGTTTTGGTAGCAAGTTTATATATAGCATCATTCAATAGTTCAAATGTCCATGAGACATTTCTGGACTGTGTCGGAAACTCATGGACGATGTCCCTAAACCGATTAAAGAATTCTGTGTCCATTGGCGCTATCAGTCTCTTATCCGGCAATGCAGCATTTTGGTCTGGAGGAACAACGTCAGAAAGAAAAAGCCGGATGAACTCTACAGCAATTTTATGTTGTTGCGAAAGGGAAAATTCCAACTCCTCCGTATCCCTTTCGCCATCCTGTTGGATCACTTGTAATTCTTGGTCGTCCGTGCCTGCACCTGCAGCGAAATGTACTGACACAGCTTCCTCGGATAATTCTTGATCTGACAGAGTTTCTGTCGGTTGCTGCAATAATTTGTGCTATCTGCGATAGCACATCCGTAACGGAGGCCTGTGGAGCTGCGGTCTTACAAGATTTAGCTGCTGGAAGCTCCTAGGACGTTGACTCCTGCATACTTCTTATGCAAACCTCCGGAGTATCAAGGCCTCATATCCTTAGCTAACGGATGCCGTGACCTGGTCGCCGTAGAATTCCTGGTCGACGAGGTTGCCTGGATATCACTGGTCACGTAGCCAAGGTCAAGTGTCAGGATTTCATGGAAACGATCGTTACCGGTAGCGTGTCGGTACCGTGGTCACAAAATGATGG
Source organism: Pictodentalium vernedei (assembly GCA_031216915.1). Classification (NCBI taxonomy): domain Eukaryota; kingdom Metazoa; phylum Mollusca; class Scaphopoda; order Dentaliida; family Dentaliidae; genus Pictodentalium; species Pictodentalium vernedei. The sequence goes on along the minus strand of CM062297.1, from coordinate 525,816,519 downwards.
AACCGAAATATCGTTACCCACTCAATCTGTCACTAAAGACATTGAAACATTTGTTGTTGAAAGAAATGCTCATAAGAGCTGCTCGTTTGTGAACAATCATCACTGTGATAGAAACGAAATGCTGTTTACATCGAATACAGAAACAAGTTGAAGTGGGAAAAACACGTGTGTACCGTTTGCACACGTTAGACATTTCAACCAATAACATTCTTTGAATGAGTAAAGTGCGGGACCCTTTTGCTGAAGTGAATGTGACTGGCTCATTCTGTAAACATCTTGATGTTTTTTTCGTCAGTAACATTATCACAAGTAATTTCATTGTGTGTCTGAGAATTGTTTTAAATATGATAAAATAACAAGCGCCTGTGTTCAATATATGTTGAAAACTGAAAAGCAGTTTTTTTTAACAAATTAAAGGTATCATGCACAGGTTTACTGGCATTATAATATCTAAAACAATAAATATATATTAAAAAATCAACATCCCAATAACCTCTGTTTGGTATCTATCGTGCCGGGGGTAATTCCCTTCACACCGGACTGTTAATATAGGAGGCCGAAACGTCTCGGGGCCGAAACGTCCCAATATCATTTCACATACAACTTACAAGTATATCAATGTATGCAAGCAGTTTTATCTAAGAGGGAAACGTGTCTGAAATCTAAAAAGCTACGAATGATATAAAATTCCCTCGATTTGGAAAAACTTCAAAAAGGTTCCAATAACTGCTCACAGACGATACCTAAATTTCGTTACCGGCGGGTTCCATGTCTCTTAAACCATGGAAACGATTTTTCGGTTCCGTTGACGTCTGAAATCCTGATACTTGCAAGGTGTGGTCGTATATGCTGCCATGAGGATGAGGAAGCCAGTAGAGCAGTCTCTCCGGACTGTCTATATAACAGAGTGTCCCGAGCGTTGGACGTATGCTCCGACTGAGGAACGTTTTGTACCACAACATCTGGGCCCTCTTAGGCAATTGACGTATCTGCATGAGCACTTTTGCCGCTAGCTCTTCATTTGACTGTGATGACGGAAGCACACTCTTCGAAGACATCACGGAAACATTACCCTGTTCTTGTTCCTCAATGAGGCCTGTGGAGCCGTGGTCTTAAGTAAATAGCCGCTGGAAGCTCCAGGGACGTTCATTCCTGCATTTATATAATATGTGAATGTGCCAACTGGAAAGGCCTCGTGTCCTTGGCTAGTGGATGGAGTGACCTGGTCGATGTGGATTCCCTGGTCGGCGAAGCAGGAGCTCCAGGGACGTTCATTCCTGCATTTATATAATATGCGAATGTCCCCTGGAAATCTGTGGTCACATAGCCAAGGTGTGGTCGTGTGTGCTGAAGTGAGGAAACCAATAGAACAGCTGCGTCAGACTGTCTATGCGACGGAGCGTCCTGAGCACGAGGAGTGGACGTATGCTCCGACTAACAAACGAACATCGCGGCACAGATGTTGTTGAAAGAGACAGGGGGCCTCTCTCGCACGTGGTCCAGATAGACCTGGACGAGCTAGCTACCAGACTGACAGGCTTCCTCCATACTATCCTCGGATACGTCGTTGCTGGGTGTGTATGTTCAATGTTTATAGTGCTCACATCACCCAAACTACTTCCATGGACCACAACGGACGAACCCGGCTGCCGAGCTATTCGATGAATGATCGCTACACTGGGTGAACTAGCAGACGATTAACGCCTTTGATCCTACTAGGGACCTCTTCGGCAATTGTATTTCCATGAGCACTTAGCCGCTAGCCCTAATACTGCAACGACGGAGACACACTTGTTGAAGACATCACAGAAACATCACCCTGTTCTCGTTCCTCTGAAAAAGAGACTGATAAACTAGAGTGACCTTGCGGAGAGAGGACCGGAATGGACCCCTCACCACTAACAATATACCGTGACACACGTCTCCAACGTTGTCATTCCAATTAGCACACACTGAGCAAGAATTAGTGCGAGTACATTGACTACAAGAAACACAAAGGACATGAGAATAAGAGGAAGATTTCCTCACATTACAATTGAACAATATTTTTTTTTTTTAACTTGAAGAAGAGCCCAAGTTCCCAATGGGAACAATGAGCCCAAATGGATCCCAAAAAAGCCTAAGTGTGGACAAAATTTTTAAAACATTTTTAAAAATTAATGCAACACTTCCGGACAATATTAATGTATCTGGCTATGAGCAGAACTAATAGAAGACAAGTAATCACCATCAGAAGTAACTGTTGTCAACATCAGCAAAAGTCAACAGAAACCGGAAACATGACTCCAGGCACTGAAACCATGGCCCAAAATCAGTAACCAATTTAAACACTATCCGATGTAAAACAGAGGCTTCCAGAGAAGAAACTGCAGTACATCAGATGGTAGATGCAGAAAACAATGCCTAAACACCCAAGGGTGAGGACATAAACATGGGGAAAAACAGAATAATCATTCTGTTACCAAGCCAAAGCTCCCAAGAAATTTTAGTAAGAAAAAATTCCAAGATTATGCCAAAAGCATGGGAGAATAGCAAGGGGTTATTAAGGAAAGGGAGAGAGGAAACACTGAACAAACAATGGTAAGTTCAAAGCCAGAATGACAAAATAAGGCTCAAGCCTCGAAATTAGGGAACATGAAATAATTTTGTAAAAAAAATTATAAGTTACATCCCTGAACACATTCTGCCACTGTCCTTATTTCATCCTTAGGTCCACCATTTCTTTCAAAATTATGTGGCTGGCATCATTTAAACTGAGATTTACAAGCACAAATATCAGTGACATGTTTCTGATTTTAGGGCCAAACAAAGAATGATAATTGCGCCAATTTCGAGACCTTCTTGACCATATAGGACATGTAATTTTCGGTTTTTGATACAAATTTGGGGGATTGGGGGGTAAAATTTGTATTTGGCCCTAAATATTTGAGAGTTAGCATCAGTTAAGTCTGGGTCATTGGTACAGTATAAAAATATGAAGCCGCTTGCTAGGCACTTTGTTGATGAAGCAATCATGAAACGGGCAACGTCATTTGACATATTTCACGTTTTGACGTCAGATGGTAACATTTGCCACTTGAGCCATAAACATAGAATATACAAAGCGAGCTCTCGTCCAATAAGAGGAGGATGATTTTAGTCTTATTGGAACATATATACATGTAGATCACATATACACATATATGTTTCGCAGTCGGATCAGATGCATTAACTGGTAGAGCTGGGTACAATTATACCATCACAACTTGGGCTGCACGGTATTCAAATTTCAATACTGACTGGTATCAGAATATCATAGATGAGTTCAGAATATGAACAAAAATTATCAGTACCTGTGACTGACAGTCACTGATACGTGAATCCATTCGCATAAAAAAATAGTTTTTGATTGTGGAACACTTATTACTTCCTGCGTCATGACTATTTTATGACCTCAATACATGTATAAAGTCAAGTGTGCCAGCTGGTGTATAAGTCACACTTTTTCTCTAAAAAATGATCCCCCACATTAAGGGTACATCTTATACATATGTTGGATAGGTAATCGGTGAAGTCGACCCACGTTGAAGTCGACCCGAGTGAAGTCGACCCAAAAAAGTTAAGTCAACCCACTTTTGGTGATCTCGACCTGAAGTGATCTCGACCCGAAAAAAGTTAAGTCGACCCACTTTTAAAATCTTTGAAGTGATCTCGACCCGAAAAAAGTTAAGTCGACCCACTTTTTCGACCCGAAAAAAGTTAAGTCGACCCACTTTTAAAATCCACTTCAGACCATCTCAGATCCACTTGAAACGGACTGGAGACCGCCTCAGGCCCCGTTTGAAAAGGGGGAATATAAGTGATCTCCACCCACTTTTGAAAATGACAAGATACCATCATTAGATTCACTATGGACATTGACAAACTCAGACCTCATTTGAAAGGGGAACATAAAAACAACAACAACAAAAATTTATGTCTCCTCTAAAAAAATTTTCAGGGAAATGTTCTGTACATAAATCAAAATCTAGAGAATCTGGTTCATTTGGGCGAAACTTTGACCTGAAGTAATTAGCTGTTCTTGCAAGATATGCTGGGTTGGAAACGGCATCAATTGGCTGTTCCCCTATCTGATCAAGCATCACCTGAAAGAGAACAGGTTTAACAGGTTAAATAACAAACCTTGGAAATCACATTTACCTGCAAGCGCATTAATTACTCCAGAATGGCGTTATAACCTTATAATCTACTAATCACGCGAATTCCATGACTATTTTTTAAAGTTCGAAGCTATAATTTGAAATATGAACTTAGCTCAGATTCATAGAACTACATAGATAGCACATAACTGTTACATTCCCAAAAAACTCCTTGAATTTGTTTGTTTGTTCATCTAGTTGGAATTTTAAACAGCCATTTAATTTGGGACTCCATCAGTCCCAAATTAAATGGCTGTTTAAAATTCCAACTAGATGAAGAAACAAACAAATCTAATTTTGGGGTATTTATCCCTGCAGCTTTTTTTTAACATTTTTTTTCAGTCCTCGAACGAATGCATGGACGAATGAATGAACAAACGAATGAATGATTTGAGCAGCGTTTAACACCAATAAACAATAATTAGCAGAGTGTTTTTCCCCAACTGAGAATAAAAAGTTATTAAGAGGGATACTTACTATTTTCTCTTTTCTTCGTGTACGAGTAACCAAGATCATCATACAGTTTATCTTGTTCACTTATAGATGTACCAGGGATGATTTTGAATGAAGGGTTGGTTGTTGTTGTTGTTGTTGTTTCGTTTGTTGATGGAGTTGGATCTAGTATTGATGACTCATCTAGTTGCTGTGGAACCACGAAGCTATTGACATTATTTTGAGTGCTATTTGTTACGGTGTTATGCTCAGAATCCAAAAGAGAATTGTGTAATGTGAAACTTGGCACTTCAGTCTCGGCCTGCGAAGTGTTATCAGATACAGTATTATTGTCAACCTGTTCAATGCAGTGATTGCAAATCCAATCAATAGGCCTTCGCCCTCTAACTGCCAACCTGTACGCATCTCGTGTTATGCCAGTACCACACACCCTATGCTGCCAAATGTCACATCTTTCACACTGTAAACCTTCTTGCCGACGGCGAACACTGTTAGTGCAAACAAGACACACATCAGACATGCTTACGATTGTGGAATGTTGAAAAATGGAATTTATCTGTGCTTATATATAAATTAGTTCTGTTTATACAAAACAAACAAACCGATAAAAGTGAGTTTCCGCAGTTGTTGTTTTAAGGACAGAACAAAGGGATTGCTCTATCAAAGTGAGTTACAGCTGACCATTCTTTTTTATAGAATGAAACATTAAAGTAATTAGCCGCTTTTCATATATCATTGATGCCTACAAACAGCGGAATGTCCCAAGCTGTCTTTTTTTCATAAGTTAGCTAGTAAAACATAAACGAACACGGACAAGGGTCTTAAAAGGATAAATTCCACTTCTATTGAGTTACAAAAAATTCTAACAGTAACCAAAACACTTTTAGATAGGGATGGAGATGGCTTTCAATAAATTTTAAAAGTGGATCGAGATAACTTTTTTGGGACGAAATCACTTCGGGTCGAATTCAATTTTTTGGGTCGAGATCCCTTTTTTGGGACGACTTCACTTTGGGTCGACTTCAACATGGGTCGACTTCACTGCTATTCTGTTGGATAGACTATCCAATTTTGGGGTGAAAAACTCCGGCGATGTTCTGGACAACTGAGTTCATGAACAGTTGACAACACAGTTACATTTTGCGTTATTAAGAAATTAAAATTTACTGTACTCACTACCTAAGGTTCAGCTGAAACCAATATCTTTAATAAAGCATTTTTTTACAAACATGCACAACGTTATTTTATTTTGATTTAAAATCACATCACTTAGAAAGCTCAGGCACGAGGGGAAAGAATTAAGTGCCACAACATTTTTTTCGAAAAAAAAGATCCCACAATTCGTCACTGTAGTGTTTATTTTTCCTTTGTTCATGAATATTAATTAATTCAGATGTTTATGGAGTGTGTGCACTTTGCACCCTATATTTTTCTCTCCATTGTTTGGTTCTTCTTATGACCTGTTGTATTTTAAGTGTTGATAGATATGGTCAGTGGTATGTTTGCGTTAGTAATTAATGTTCACGTAAGTGGCCACTATTAATGTCTGAGTGGATTATTATCATGCAGGATCCCCTCTCCTTTTGTTTCTGTACCATGTACAAACCACCCAATTTGCACATGATGTGATGTGTGGTTAGCACAGTTCTTAAAGGGTTAAGATATAAATACTAGTTTTATATGAATTCCTTATTAATTTTTGGGATAACATCTGTAATGAAAAATATTTGAAGTTACAAACAAACAGTTAAGTTTTAGATTGCTAGTAGTCATTGTTTTAAAACTGGGACGAAAAGTGACAAGGACATCCAGTCCATGCCTTCATTGCCATTAAACAGCTTAATATTCATAAGTTCAAAGTTCACAATGACAGTGTTGTTGGAAATGTTGATCAATTTGGCTTCAGGCTTCATCTGTTTTTGAGAGGGATAGAATAAATAAAACAAAACTCCCTAGAATGATTTTGTGTGTAATTTTATTATCCACATGGAAAAACGTGAGATAACATACATAAATGTGTCAAAGTATTCATTCCCTGAATTTGCTCCACTCCCAAAATATCCAACTTTCAGTTTGTTTCAAATTTCAGATATGAGTGTGCTTATTTGTAAATTAAGCAGCTCAAGTATGCTGCAAACTGTGTTTTCATTGGTTGAATGAAGATTAACTGACATGGACTCCATAATAGGAGTTGTCAGTTTGGGAGGAGTTTCAAATAGTATTCATCTGTTTCTATGATTGACATTTGGGGAATGACAGACATGAATACAGTGACTGTTTTTTCACCAATCATATATCAACTTCAACTTCGATAATTTGATACAGTACCGTTTCTTTTGATATACCAGTACTTTTAAAACAATACCTATACTCATCTGGTATCATTCTCAATACCGGTAAATACCGTTTTCCTGGTATACCGTGCAGCCCTACTTCCATAAATACTGACATTGCTTCCATGATGTTATTTCTCCATCCAAAACCTTTTCAGAACAAGGTCAAGTTCTTTGTAGAATCCTACATGTGTCATCTTGGTTAGAAAACAAAAATTTCAAATGTTCGTACCCACGCAAAAGATTTTATCACTCAGTGGAATTGGACAGTTGGAATTTTAACTTCACAGAACATGTCACATTGGTTTCATGACATTTTTCCAGGTTAGTCCATCTTCAACCCTTTCAAATTTGTATGCATAACTTTCGCTTAATTGGTTGAGGGCTAGATTATTTTTGATGGTTTGAATTTCTTCATCAAAATTTGATGTATTACAAATTATTGGAGAGTGCCCAATAATTTGTATTAAAACAAATTTATATAAATAATATATTATTTGTTTTTGACAGAATATGGAACATGAGTGAAGAAAATTTTGCCTCTTGCTCTGGTACCCTCATTTTCTTGAAAGCCCCGATAGTGACATCTAGCACTCCAGTTAAAGGCAAAAGTAACATTGCCTGTGTAAAAACAAAACCAGTGTGAAGACTGACCCCTGAAGTCTAATTGTTCATGTGTAAATGGGTGTGGAAGGAGTTGATGTATGGTTGTATGTGTACAATGAAATCAGTTTGATGTATGTGCCATGTAAGAATTCACCTGCAAGTATAGCGCAGCTGAGGATGGATAGCTCACAGTACAGTTTATTGAGAACAAGAGACTGGCAGACGATCTTGGATTGCTGTTCTCATACAGTCCATAAAAGTGCGATGAAGAAAATGCCAGAACAAGGGATTGTCACTCCGAAGTGGCTATGCCCCTGCCGTGGCAATGACCTTGATCTGTCACCTTGACCTCCATCAAACAAAAACATTTTTTGTGTGTGACACATTGTTTCCCCATAAGCAACATGTATGCCAAGTTTCAACAAAATCCAACAAAGCATCTCAAAATTATGGAGCAGATATGAAAATCTTCTTGTTGGACAGTTGACCTTGATCTGTGATTTTGACCTCCATCAAACAAAAAAAAACATTTTCTGCATGACACATCATCTCCCCATAAGCAACATGTATGCCAAGTTTCAACAAAATCAAACGAAGAATCTCAGAGTTATGGAGAGGACACAAAATCTCCCTGAAGGACAGACAGATAGACGGAAATGACAAACGCGATATGTCTCCGAAAAAATTATTTTTGGGGGGGCACAAAAAGAATATTATTGATTTATTTTATGCATGAGCTCATTGGTACTTGTAGTACATGTATTTGGAAGCCAAGTTCTGTGGCCTAACTCATGGTGCACTCAGCACACACTGATAACATATTAATAGCCGACTGTTCAAACTAAACAATCCTTCTCCTGGGTAATTGTGATATTGGTTCTGAGCACAAAGTAAGGGTCCTTGCAGAAAGGAGGCAATAAGAACAGTATGTGTAGAATGTTTAACAAAGTTAAAATATAAATTAAAAATTCTTTCTGTTCAGGCTGACGGGTGAGAGAAGGTGTACTTCGAGTATGAGACATGTACCATCGTGAGTACCCATTAATGTTAACTGCTAAATGTAGAGTATATATAAGAGCATAGTATAACTCCTTGCATGCTGGTGGTGGGTATTCCTGGGACAGGGTTTCTCTTTCCACTGAAATAAGTATAATTTAGGTAAATTAAACCAAAGAGACTTTTTGATCAATGATTGCTTGAGTTAAATTAAGATGATTTTTTTTATCAAATCTAGTCATTGCGGCTTGTCAGCAGCCGTAACTAGATCTGATGAAAAATATATTGAAAATACTCAAGAGGGTTAAGAGTTAAAGTTCATGTGAGAATCAGAACTGATTCGTGCAAATGATTCTAACAACGAAAACCAAGTGAACCTAAAATGCTCACCTGGCTCAAGTTGTCAAAAATGCTGAATGTATCAGTAAGTGATCAGCAGCAAGAGCAATTTATTGATTTGCAATGACACAACCAAAGGGAACCTTTTGGCCATTCAATTCTGCTGGACCTAGGAAAGCTTCCTTATTAAAAAACATATTTTCAACTACTGTGGTTCCCTCTACTCCTCCCCTCCCCCTCCCACGAAAAAAAAAAAAAAATTCTGGCATAAATGAAATACTTTTGACCCAGTTATATACTACATATAAATTTGGCTCACATCTGCCCATTGGATCAGAAAATTGAAAATTTGGATTTGAGTAGAGCCCAAATTTGGGAGCCCAAATTTTGACTTACTGAATTTCTTAGAAAAAAGGTGAATCTGCATCACTCAAGTAAGTTCCAAACAAGAAATCTAAGCATTATTGCAGGTAGCTTATAAAAAGAGGATTTTTAAAGCATTTTAGGCTTATGGAGCATTAATCCCATCTCAAAGGATATAGTAATTTTGGGAGTGAAAATCAGAACAGTAAATTCCACCAGCCTGAAGATGGCAGCAGCTTGATTTGAACAAAGGAGAAAAGGTTTACTCCAAAGATGGTCTGTGCCATAAATAAATGAATTTGGCCCAGTGGTTTTAAAATATAAGAAACATTTCATTCTATAGAACTCACAATGAAGTCTTGAGACTGAGAGGGTTAAATGAAAGATATTCATACAGGAATCAGAGAAATTAAATGAAGGATATTCATACAGGAATCAGAGAAATTTTTTTCAAGAAACCAGAAAAAAACATGTGCACAGTATTGAAAAGGTTTGTTCAAGACATCAATAAAATCTTTGAAACCCACATTGAAGTACTGAGAGGGTTAAATTAAAGACACTGTACAGGAATCAGATAAATGTTTCCAAGAAACCAGACAAAAAACTTATGGGTTCAGGGTTTAGCATCAAATAAAATCTTTGAAAAACACACTGAAGTCTTGAGAAGGTTAAATTAAAGACATTCATACAGGAATCAGATAAGTGTTTCCTTGAAACCACAAAAAACAAACATATTTGTGCCTGGCATTGAAAGGGTTCAACATGAAATAAAATCTTTGGAAAACACACTGAAGTCTTGAGAGGGTTAAATTAAAGACATTCATACAGAAATCAGATAAGTGTTTCCTTGAAATCAGAAAAAATAAACATATTTGTGCCTGACATTGAAAGGGTTCAACATGAAATAAAATCTTTGGAAAACACACTGAAATCATGAGAGGGTTAAATTAAAAATATCCATACAGGAATCAGATAACTTTTTTTCCAAGGAACCAGAAAAAATGCAAAAAAGCTGACTCATCATTTTTTCAATACCCTCTACCCAGCAACCTGATAGAATCAGTGGCAATTTTTTCAAGTAATCCATTCTACTGGTCCTATGAATGCTTCATACCAAATAACTGTTCTCTGTTCCATGTGGTTTGGGAAATGTGGGCTTTTGAATTTTTTTTCTGTTTTTAGCCCTGGGGTTGTCACGGGGCTGTGAAAATTTTTTTTCGGGCATCAATCAATTACTTAGGGCCCACTTACACTACATGCCAAATTTGGTTGAAATTGGCCCACCAGTTCTTGAAATAAAATTTTGGGCAGAGCCAAAATGGATATGCCCCCACAGAGAGCCCAAATATTGACCTACCAAGTTCCCTTGAACAAACTTTAATCTCCAACACCAAAGGATGTTTCATACCAAATATCGAAGCATTCCCTCTGGTGGTTCCTGAGAAGTTTTTAAAGATTTTTAAGCTTTTGGGTCAATAACCAGAGCCCGAATATGGCAGCTGCTTCCTTTGAACACAATACAAAGGGTATACTCCATAGATGGTCTGTGCAATATATGTTTGAATTTGGCCTAGTAGTTGTGAAGAAGAAAACAAGTTTGCAAAAGTTAATGGACGATGGATGCCGGATGCCATGTGATGGCAATAGTTCCCACTGATTTGCAGTCAAGTGAGCTAACAATGAGAATCAACTTTGTTCATTTGATACTTGTCCTAGATTGTTGTTCGTTTAATTTTTGTCCTAGATTATAAAGTGGCTTTAAAAAGTAGTAGAGAGTATATATGAGAGTATGGCTTAAAATTCCTGTGCAAACTAGAGATGGTCTGTCGCCCAGTATATCCCCACCACAGCCGTGAAGTTTCATGAAAATGCGGCTAAAACTGTGGAAGTAGTTCGCTCCACAAGTTTACATAAAAAAAAATCCAATATGGCCACCAGCCACACAGACTGAAACCGAAACTGTCACACACTTCCCCTCATCATGTTGATCATTTTTGTGCAGTTTCATGAAAATGTGGCTAAAACCGTGGAAGTAGTTTGCTCCACAAGTTTACATGTGCAACGGACCGACGACAGACCGACCCCCAGACAAGTTGACTCCTATATACCCCCCCCCCCCCCCCCCAACTTCATTTTGTGGGGGTATAAACACAAATTGGGGTAAAAAAAATAATAATCTGACAACACCGAAAAACATTCTAGTCTTGGAAAATGTTACAATTTAATTACAAACCAAGTTCCATAATAATTTACTTAAGTTATGAAAGTTATGAATATTCTCAGATGGACTCACACATGGACAGATGGATGCACAGACAGACAAATGCACAGACACACGGACACACGCATGTAATCCAGTATACCCTCCCATTTTCTCTGAAAGTGGGGGTATAATTAGAGTGGATTCACACAAATGATTCTAACAAGGAAAACAATGAGAATCAACTTTGATTCACAAGAAATGTTCATTTCATTTTTGTCCTAGATTGTAAAAGGGCTTTAAAAAGTAGTAGAGAGTATATATAAGAGCAGGGCTTAAAATTCCTGTGCAATTTAGAGTGGATTCGCACAAATGATTCTAACAAGGAAAACAATGAGAATCAACTTTGATTCGCATGAAATGTTCATTTGATTCTTGTCTTGATTATAAAAGTGGCTTTAAAAGCTGTAAGAATTCATATTTTTTGCACCCTCATAATAAGGTCACAAACTTCACTTAGCAGTGGTGTCTCGTGAAGTCTTGGATTCTTAATATAGGTAGCCAAAACTTCACTTGACACCACTGCCATAGTTCTGTAATTTCCTTCAACCAGACCTTGAAAATCCTGCATGTTGGAACATGTTTTCTACACACACATGCATGACAAGAAGGTCACCAAAACGGAAACTGGGTCCTTAATGGTTAAATTTTTGTTAAGCATATAAAGTAAGTATAAAGTTAAGAATATAAATATAAATGTTTGCTTTTTACTATGATATATGTACATGTTGCACTCAAATGGGTACAACAGTACTCTCAAATCATATATATTTAAAAACTGAAAAGTGATTCTCGCAATGCAACAGGAATTTGTGGGAATCAAAACTGATTTTCGTAAATTGTGACAAATTTTAAGGCCTTTGGTGTGAGCAAATTAACAACAATAAAGGCCTTTGATGAAGCTCATATTGCGTTAAACCATTTAGGCAGTAATTACACTACACAGGATTTCTACCATTAGATTCTCTCTTGTCCTTTCGAGTGACTCTTAATATAAAACATCTGTTTATTATCTGAATGCTAGACAAGTGAAAAATGTTCTGTCTCAAGCCACTGAGTTGCCAGCTAATATCAACAAGAACCCACCATAGTGTAGCCTGACAAAAGCTGGATGTGGTGTTAAAAAAATTAATAACAAAAACTGTATCTAACATAAATTTACTGTGGTTTTAAAAAGTGAGAAGTTAAGTTTTGCTTCTTATACTTACTGGTAATTGGAGGGTTGGTCACTTTGTGGTGGTGGTGGATGCTGATCTGGTGTGATGGTTCCATAATCATTGTATGGTGGTGGTCTTGGAAGAAAGGGGTCAGTGTCGTCAACTGGATAATAACCTCTCCTGTAAATTTAGAAACAAACGTTTCAGTTAGGTTGACTAATAAATTTGGAAATAAAACAAGAACAAGAGATTGTCACTCAAAAGTAACTATGCCCCCAGACATGGCAATGGACTTGATCTGTGATCTTGTCCTCCATCGAACAAAAAAAAAAAATTGTGCACGACAAATCGTCTCCCCATATAAGCAACATGTATGCCAAGTTAAAAAAAAATCCAACAAAGCATCACGAAAATCTTCCTGACGGATAGTTGAGCTTGATCTGTCACTTTAACCTCCATTGAACAAAAACAAATTTTATGCATGACACATCGATTCCCCATAGGCAAGATTTATGCCAAGTTTCAACAAAATCCAACGAAACAACTCAGTTATGGAGCGGACATGAAAATCTTCCTGACAGACAGTTGACCTTGATCAGTAACCTTAACCTCCATCGGACAAAAAGATTTTGTGCGTGACACATCGTCTCTCCATAAGCAACATGTATACCAAGTTTCAACAAAATCCAACAAAGCATCACGAAAATATTCCTGATGGATAGTTGACCTTGATCTGTCACTTTAACCTCCATTGAACAACACAAATTTTATGCATCACACATCGACTCCTCATAGGCAAGATTTATGTCAAGTTTCAACAAAATCCAACGAAACATCTCAGAGTTATGGAGCGAACATGAAAATTTTCCTGATGGACAGTTGACCTTGGTATGTGACCTTGACCATCATGGAACAAACAAAAATCTTGTGCGCGACCCATCGTCTCCCCATTAGCAACATGTATGTCCAGTTTCAACAAAATTCATTGAAGCATCTCAGAGTTATGGAGCGGACCCGAATATCTTCCTGATGGACAGACAGACAGACGAAAATGACAAACACAAAATATGCCCCCGAAAAAAACTTTTCGGGCCAAAAAAAAGTTATGGATATGAACTGATGATGCCACTGTCATAGGTATCATACGTAGTTTCCCTGTGAGAACTCCAGGAAGTGAAGCAGTGCTTATTTACTGTGGTAAACAAGGTTTGTTTACTAAAGGACCCAGTCACCATTGCTTGGGATGGAAGTTCTCTAAAATGGGCAACATGAGTATAAATGACTGACTAAACTTGATTTTATCTATATAGTCACAATTAGACGTTGTGAAGAATATGTGATCTTAAAAACCAATAAATAAATAAATAATTAAATAAACACAAGAGGCCCCAGGGGGCCTGACGGCGCTCACCTGACATGGAAGCCTAAATATCAACCCAGAGATTTGACTTCAACAAGTTGCATCTGCTCCTCCTAAGAAAAGCTTATACCAAATATCCAAAGATTCTGACCGGTGGATCTAAAACAAGAGGCTCCAGGTGGCCTTGGGCGCTCACCGAATGTTCCATACTGTTAATACTCAAATTTTATCAAAAGCTATTCTTAAGGTTCTACAGAGTAAATCTATACTCACTGTGGAGCTAAAACATCAACAGAACTGAATGGGACAATGCTGCTGATCAAATATCAAAAGATTCTGCACGATGGTTCTGAAGAAGATTTTTAAAGAATTTTACTTGAATTGCAAAAAGTAAACATTCACGCCCCCATAGTGAGCCCCAATACTGATCCAAAAGACTCAATTTGAACAAATGTGAATCCAACCCATACCAAGATGCTGCATACCAAATATCTAAAGATTCTGCCCACTGGTTCTGGTGAAGAAGATTGTTAAAGATTTTTTCTTAATTTGCACTAAGTAAAAATTCACACCCCTTTAGTGAGCCCCAATATTGATCGAGGGACTCAATTTGAACAAACTTGAATCAGACCCATACCAAGATGCTGTATACCAAATATCAAAAGATCCTGCCCATTGGTTCTGGAGAAGAAGATTTTTAAAATTTATTTCTTAAATTGTACTAAGTAAAAATTCAGGTCCCCATAGTGAGCCCCAAACTTGATCAAGGGACTCCATTTGAACAAACTTGAATCAGACCCATACCAAGATGCTGTACACTAAATATCAAAAGATTCTGCCCATTGGTTCTGGAGAAGAAGATTTTTAAAGAATTTTTTTTTAAATTGCACTAAGTAAAAATTCATGCCCCATAGTGAGCCCCAATATTAGTTGAGGGACTCGATTTGAACAAACTTGAATCAGACCCATACCAAGATGCTGCATACCAAGTATCAAAAGATTCTGCCCACTGGTTCTGGAGAAGAAGATTTTTTAATAATTTTTCTATAATTCATACGGTGCTATCAGAGTTATACCCCATACAGAGCCCCCAAGGGATGTGGCTATTTCATTTGAACAAACATGAATTGCCATATAGTAATGAACATCCACAGGAAGTTTTGTGAAAATCGGACCAGTGGTTTCAGAGGAGAAGTCGTTTGAAAAATGTTCACGGCGACGGACGGCAAGTGATAAGTTGAGCTCCCTTTGGTGAGCTAAAAATTCCTCATATTGACTAAGTTATAATTCGGGCCCAAATATGGATCGAGGGAGAAAATTCCTCATTTCGAACTAAGTTACAACTCAAGCTCCCACAGTGAGCCCAAATATGGACCTAGTGACATGGCTTGAACAAACTTGAACCTCACCCCCCTAAGGATGCTGCATACCAAATATCAAAACATTCCGACTGCTGGATCTGAAGAAGAAGATTTTTAAAGAAAATTTCTCATTTTGAAATAAGTTATCATTCAGGCTCCAACAGTGAGCCCAAATATGGACCTAGGGACATGGCTTGAACAAACTTGAATCTCACTCCCCTAAGGATGCTAAACACCAAATATCAAAACATTCCGACTGCTGGATCTGAAGAAGAAGATTTTAAAAGAAAATTCCTCATTTTGAACTAAGTTATAATTCGGGCTACCAAAGTGAGCCCAAATATGAACCCAGGAACTTGGCTTGAACAAACATGAATCTTACCCCCCTAAGCATGCTGCATACCCAATATCAAAAGATTCTGACAGCTGGATCTGAAGAAGAAGATTTTTAAAGAAATTTGCCTGAAATGTACTAAGTTCAAATTGGGCTCCTATACTGAGCCCAAATATGAACCCAGGGGGCCGATTTGAACAAACGTGAATCAGATCCACCCCACAATGTTGCATACCAAATATCAAAAGATTCTGCCTGCTGGATCTGGAGAAGAAAATTTTTAAAGAAATTTGCCTGAAATGCACTAAGTTCGAATTCGGGCTTCTATACTGAGCCCAAATATGAATCCAGGGGCCGATTTGAACAAACTGGAATCAGATCCACCCCACAATGTTGCATACCAAATATCAAAAGATTCTGCCTGCTGGATCTTGAGAAGAAGATTTTTTAAGAAATTTGCCTGAAATGCACTAAGTTCGAATTCGGGCTTCTATACTGAGCCCAAATATGAATCCAGGGGGCCGATTTGAACAAACTGGAATCAGATCCACCCCA
The DNA here is from genome assembly GCA_031216915.1 of Pictodentalium vernedei. NCBI lineage: Eukaryota > Metazoa > Mollusca > Scaphopoda > Dentaliida > Dentaliidae > Pictodentalium > Pictodentalium vernedei. The sequence goes on along the minus strand of CM062297.1, from coordinate 525,800,224 downwards.
CAATGTTGCATACTAAATATCAAAAGATTCTGCCTGCTGGATCTTGAGAAGAAGATTTTTTAAGAAATTTGCTTGAAATGCACTAAGTTTGAATTTGGGCTTTTATAGTGAGCCCAAATATGAATCCAGGGGTCCGATTTGAACAAACTTGAATCAGACCCATACCAACAAGCTGCATACCAAGTATTAAAAGATTCTGCCCACTGGTTCTGGAGAAGAAGATTTTTTTAATAATTTTTCTATAATTCATACAGTGCTATCAGAGTTATGCCCCATACGGAGCCCCCAAGGGATGTGGTCATTTCATTTGAACAAACCTGAAATGACATATAATAATGAACATCCACATGAAGGTTCATGAAAATTGGACCAGTGGTTTCAGAGGAGAAGTTGTCTGAAAAATGTTCATGATGATGACGGTCGACGGACGGCAAGTGATAAGTTGAGCTCCCTTCGGTGAGCTAAAAAATTTCCTCAAATTGCACCAAGTTAAACTTTGGGCTCCAATAGAGAGCCCAAATACTAACTCAGGGACTCAATTTGAACAAACTTGAATTTGAACCCCCTAGAGATGTTGTATACCAAATATCAAAAGATTTAAACTGGTGGAGCTGAAGAAGATTTTTAAAGAAATTTCCTCATATTTCATTAAGTTAAAATTTGGGCTCCTATAGGGAGCCCAATTATTAACCCAGGAACTGGATTTGAACAAACTTGAATCTGACCCCCCATACACATGTTGTATACCAAACATGAAAGGATTCTGACCGGTGGATCTGAAGAAGATTTTTAAAGAAATTTCCTCAAATTGCGAGATGTTAAACTTTGGACTTCAACAGAGAGCCAAACTCTTAACCCAGGGACTTGATTTGAACAAACTTGAATCTGACCCTCCTAGTGATGTATATCAAATATAAAAAGATTCTGTCTGGTGGATCTGAAGAAGATTTTTTTGAATTTCTGAAAAAATTTATGGGTGCTATCAGAGTTATGCCCCTTGAGGGCACAGCAAGTTTATTTGTACAAACTTGAATTGACATATGATAAGGAACATGCACGCCAAATAAATAAATAAATAAATAAATAAATAAATAAATAAATAAATAAATAAATAAGAGCAATGTGAGGCAAAGCATATGCCCCTTATGGTGTCATAACGCCTTGTCAGCCATACTGAATTGGCTAGAGGGACCAAAATCAAAAGGAAGCATTGTCTAGTCATCCACAAGAAACCCCTAAAATTATGATTTGATCAAATAAGCGGTTTTCAAAACCAACATGCAGTGAATGCAAAACAGAGGTCGAGAAAAATTTTCCAAGTCGAAAAGTGAAAAAGAGTTATAACTCCAGGAAAAATTATTGGACGAATCCATCCCTTATGCATATTCGTTCCCACATGCAGGTCTATCAGCATACCAAGGATACAAATCCTACTGATGGCTTTGAAATTACAATCCAAAACATTTGTATGGACAGACAGACAGAGAGACGGATGGATGGAGAGAGGTCTCCACTAGATACCCCCGAATCCAACCTCGGAGGTCGGGGCATAATAAATAAAGCTATCCAATACTATTAGAAAAAAAAATCCTACTTTATTATTTTGTCAAAACATAGCTTATGACCCTTCAATGGAACAAGTTATTCCAATGAGGGGTAATAATCTGATTCACTTAGGCCAAAAAAAATGATTTCTTTTTTAGTTTTTTAAGAATTGATTCTGAATGTGTCGTCTTGTTATTCATTTTAGGTAAAGGGTTAAAAGCAAGCTATAAGTTGAAAATAGAATATGTTTTCATTTTTGAAATTTATTTTAAATGAAGTGTCAATGACACTGTAGCTCAACTTGTTAAAGACATGTACATGTATAGTATGTGACACAGCAATGACAAACATCTAGGTAATGACCTGATAACAAAGGTACATGTAAAGTATTGTAACGGTCTGTACATAAATGCTGACCGTAGCATGTAATAAATATATAGGTAAAGTATTGTAAAGATGGGGTGACAGTTAGATGCTAAACTAGAAAAGAAATCTTTGAGTCCCAGAGTGGGTCTGACTGAACCTAAAAATATTTGTTCTCATAGCACAGTGATAACAAAGGCACCCCAAAACACTCGTTCTGTCACGAGGTGATAACAAAGCTACCCCAAGAAGTTTCGTGAAGATCGGTTCATAAATAGACTCTAGCCCGAGCCGTATTGACATGTGCACTTACTGTGTATAAGTGGCACTGAACAAATCAAAGTTCATCTAATTTGCATAATTTCTGCAAGAGAAAAAAACCTGTATTATATGTGATGTATTCCATGTTACTAAACATTCCCCCCAAAATTTATTCAAATCAGAACTTTCATACAGAAGTTCTGTACAAAAAACTGATTGACCCTAATTTCGGTACAATATGGCCACAGGCAGCCATCTTGAATTTTGGATCCAACACAGAAACACTCGTTCTCGTCCCAAGGTGATAACAAAGGTACCCAAGAAGTTTTGTGAAGATCGGTTCATAAATACAGTCTCTTGCCCAAGCCGTATTGACATGTGCACTTACAGATGAGAAGTAGCAATGAATAAATCAGTTCATCTAATTTGCATAATTTCTGCTCGAGAAAAAACCTGTATTACATATAATGTATTCCATGTTACTAAACATTCATACAAAAATTTATTCAAATCAGAACTTTCATAAGAAGTTCTGAACAAAAAATTGATTGTACTAATTTTGGTACAAAATGGCTGCTGGCGGCCATCTTGAATTTTGGAATGCACCCCAAAACACTCGTTCTCGTCCCACGGTGATAACAAAGGTACCCAAGAAGTTTTGTAAAGATCGGTTCATAAATACAGCCTCTAGCCTGAGCCGTACAGAAGTTGTGTACACAAAAATGATTGGACCTAATTTCGGTACAAAATGGCCACTGGCAGCCATCTCGAATTTTGGACCGCACCCTGAAACACTCGTTCTCGTCCCAAGGTGATAAAAAAAGGTACCCAAGAAGTTTCGTGAAGATCGGTTCATAAATACAGACTCTAGCCTGAGCCGTATTGACATGTGCACTCACCATGTATAAGTAGCACTGAATAAATCAAAGTTCATCTAATTTGCATAATTTCTGCACGAGAAAAAAACCTGTATTATATGTAATGTATTCCATGTTACTAAACATTCATACAAAAATTTATTCAAATCAGAACTTTCATAAGAAGTTCTGTACAAAAAACTGATTGCACTAACTAAAGTACAAAATGGCTGCTCGTGGCCATCGTGAATTTCGGACCAGAACCAAAACCCCTTGTTCTCGTCCCACGGTGATAACAAAGGTACCCAAGATGTTTCGTAAAGATCGGTTCATAAATACGGCCTCTAGCCTGAGCCATATTGGCATTTGCAGTTACAGTGCTGAAAGTAACACTAAATAGATCAAAGTTAGTCTAATTGGCATAATTTATGAACGAGAAAAAAACCAATATTATATGTGATGTATCCCATGGTACTAAACATTCACACAAAAAATTATTCAAATCAGCGATTTCATATGGAAGTTCTGCGGAAAAATCTGATTGCACCTAATTTTGTACAAAATGGCTGCCAGTGGCCATCTTGTATTTCAGACTGGACCCCAAAACACTCGTTCTCGTCCCACGGTGATAAAAAGGTACCCAAGAAGTTTCGTAAAGAACAGTTCATAAATACGGCCTCTAGTCCCAGCCGTATTGACATTTGCACTTACAGTGCTGAAAGTAACACTAAATAAATCAAAGTTAGTCTAATTTGCATTATTTACCTACGAGAAAAAACCTGTATTATATGTGATGTATCCCATGGTACAAAAAATTCATACAAAAAAATTATTCAAATCAGAGCTTTCATATGGAAGTTCTGCAGAAAAATCTGATTGCACCTAATTTTGTACAAAATGGCTGCCAGCGGCCATCTGGAATTTTGGACCAGACCCCAAAACACTCGTTCTCATCCCATGGTGATAACAAAGGTACCCAAGAAGTTTCGTAAAGATCAGTTCATAAATACGGCCTCTAGCCCAAGCCATATTGAATTGTTGATGGCCAGACGGACGACGGACGGCTGGCCATGGCATAAGCTCAAATTTGACTTACGTCAAAATTGAGCTAAAAATCCATTCCAATGAGTTGTCATAAGTCGTGTTTGAACGTTTCTTGAGAATATACTAGCTGGTTTTGGCCATTACCCCGAGTGAAGAGTTAATATAGATGAGATTTGCACTAAGGCTGTATAGTGCACAAGGTTAGGTACTCAGTTAATAATGATATTTTTGTATAACCAAAACGTGTGCCTAACCCTGTGGAATGCACAGCGTTAGTCGCATTTTCTGATTATAAAAAATTGGTAACTGCCATATCACACACTACATGAAAGTGTGTACTAACTGAGGCTGTGCAATGCGTAGGATTGGTCACATAATAGAGATGATCTTATTTATAACAAGAAAGAAAGGATTGACTAACCTTGTGCATTGCATAGAGTTAGTTGGTTATCTAACATACACTGATGAACCATAGGCATTGCACAGGATTAGTTGATAGGCTGCCATATCACATACTTTATGAAAATGTACACAGACAAAGGCTGTAAATATGCACAGGTTTAGTTGGTAAAATGTTACATAGGATGCAGAATTCAAGGAACTTATAGAAATACATATACTGGCTTGTGGAAATGAGAAGTCCTGTCATGAAATGCGCACAAATAGCACATCGATCTGCACATCAATCTATGTGTTATGACCATAGTAAGGCTATCAAATTCTGTATATATGGCCTGTGCGCAAGCAATGTTTCAGCCAATGGACCTCTGGGTAACCTGGAGGTCCATTGGCAGAAACATTGCCTGTGTTTGCTATGAGTAACCAGGAGAACCTGCTATGCTTTGGATGCCATTTGATATGGTAATTGCGTGCAATTCTGTCTAGATAAGCGCACAGTTCGTGACAGGACTTCTAGTTTTACCTGTAGCGAGCCCAAAATATTAACCTATGGACCCGATTTGAACAAAACTTGAATCTGACCCCCACCCAGAGAGCATTCTGACTATTGGATCTGAAGAAGAAGATTTTTAAAGAAATTTCCTCATATTGCACACTAAGTTAAATTAAGGCTGTAAATATGCACAGGTTTAGTTGGTTACATGTTACATTGGATGCAGAATTCAAGGAACTCATGGAAATACATATACCGGCTTGTGGAAACGAGAAGTCCTGTCATGAAATGCGCACAAATAACATGTCAATCTGCACGTTAATCTAAGCATTATGACCATAGTAAGGCTATCAAATTCTGTACATATGGCCAGTGCACAAGCAATGTTTCAGCCAATGGACCTCCGGGTAACCCGGAGGTCTGTTACCCGGAGGTCCATTGGTGAAACATTGCCAGTGTTTACTATTAGTAACCAGGAGAACCTGCTGTCCTTTGGATGCCATTCGACATGGCAATTGCGCATAATTAAGTCTAGATAGATAAGGACACAGTTCGTGACAGGACTTCTAGTTTTAACTGTAGCGAGCCCAAAATATTAACCTACAGACCCAATTTTTTAAGGAATTCACTCATATTGTACCAAGTTAAATTTCAGGTTCCCATATGGAGTCCAAATATTAACTCTGGCACTCAAATTGAACAAACTTGAATTGGACCCCCCTAGAGATGTTGTATACCAAATATGGAAGCACCCCGACTGGTGGATCTGAAGAAGATTTTTAAAGAAATTTCCTCATATTGCATTAAATTAAACTTTGGGCTACCATAGCGACCCCAAATATATACCTAGGGACCCGATTTGAACAAACTGGAATCTGCCCCCCTCCCCCCCCCCCCCACCACCCCGAGATGTTGTATACCAAATCTGAAAGCATTTTGACAGGTGGTTCTGAAGAAGAAGATTTTTAATAATTATCCTTCATATTGAACTAAGTTAAAATTTGGGCTTCGATAGGAAGCCCAAATATTAACCTAGGGGCTTGGTTAGAACAATCTTGAATCTGACCCTCATAAGAATGATGTGTACCAAACATTAAAAGATTCTGGCTGGTGGTTCTGAAGAAGAAGATTTTTAAAGAATATTCACCATATTGCCCTAAGTTAAAAATCCCAAATATGAACCTATGGGCTTTATTTTAATAAACTTGTATCTCCAATGCTCCTTTGGGACCATCACTCACACAAACATTCACTAGAACTGGCCCAGTGATTTTGGAGAAGACCAAAACATGATGTTGATGGACGACGGATGAACGAACGGATGGACGAGAGACAGAGAGCGATGAGATTAGCTCAGCCTGACTTTGTTACCGGAGTTGAGATCACTTGGAAATTCCAAGTTTCTCATTTAGATTTGTTTATCCGAGATATTTTAATGAAAGTGTCAATTCCACTATAGCTCAACTTGTGTAAGACATGTACATGGAGAGTATGTGACATAGCAATGACACACATCTAGGTAATGATCTGATAACAAAAGTACATATAAAGTATTGTAATGGTCTGTACAAAAACACTGACCGCAGCCTGTAACAAATGTATAGGTAAAGTATTGTAAAAGTGGGCAACAGTTAGATGCTAAACTAGAAAAGAAATCTTCATGGGGTTAATGCTACAATGGGGATCCTTGTATGTTGCACCATAAGCCAAATGCTAGCAACTGTTTTGGCCTGTTTGATTCAAACCCTTCTAAGCTTGATTCATACTAATTAATAAATATTTGTCCAATCATTCTTAACATATAGGTATTTGAATTTTTTATCTTTAGCTCATAGGGATCCCACAGGTGAGGAGATTTTATTTTTCTCATTGTAAATAGAAAATCCGGTTGTGCTAATAATGTTTACCCTCCCTAAACCACTAATATTAACACAGGAACTTGGCTTAACACATTTGAATATACACATCCTAGGGATACTGAATTCAAGAAACATTATTATGTCTGGTGTTTTTGGAAAAGATTTTTAATTATCTTCTTTTTTGAGTCCCAGAGTGGGTCTGACTGAACCCCAAAATATTTGTTCTCATAGCACAGTGATAACAAAGTCACCCAAAAACACTAATTCATGTCCCAAGGTGATAACAAAGGTAACCGAAGAAGTTTCCTGAAGATCGGTCACAAATACAGCCTCTAGCCTGAGCAGTATTGACATATGCACTTACTGTGTATAAGTAGCACTGAATAAATGAAAGTTCATCTAATTTGCAAAATTCCTGCACAAGAAAAAAACCTGTATTATATGTGATGTATTCCATGTTACCAAACATTCATTCAAGAATTTATTCAAATCAGAGCCTTCATATAGAAGTTCTGTACAAAAAACTGATTGTTCCAAATTTTGGTACAAAATGGCCACTGGCAGCCATCTTGAATTTCAGACCACACCCAAAAAGACTGGTTCTCGTCCCACGGTGATAACAAAGGTACCCAAGAAGTTTCGTAAAGATCGGTTCCTAAATACGGCTTCTAGCCTGAGCCGTATAGAAGTTGTGTACAAAAAACTGATTGGACCTAATTTCGGTACAAAATGGCCGCTGCCAGTCAACTTGAATTTTGGACCAATCCCAGAAATACTCGCTCTCATTCCAAGGTTATAACAAAGGTACCCAAGAAGTTTCGTGAAGATCGGTTCATAAATACAACCCCTAGTCCGAGCCGTATTGACATGTGTACTTACTGTGTGTAAGTTGTACTGAAAAAATCAAAGTTCATCTAATTTGTAGAATTTCTGCATGAGACAAAAACCCGTATTATATGTGGTGTATTCCATGTTGATAAACATTCAGACAAAAATTTATTCGAATGAGAACTTTCATACAGAAGTTCTGTACAAAATCTGATTGCACTAACTTAAGTACAAAATGGCTGCTGGTGGCCATCTTGAATTTTGGACTGTACCCAAAAACACTTGTTCTCTTTCCACCGTGATAACAAAGGTACCCAAGAAGTTTTGTAAAGATCGGTTCATAAATATGGCCTCTAGCCCAAGGCCGTATTGAATTGTTGATGGACGGACAGACAGACAGACAGATAGATGACCGGCCATGGCTAAAATTAAAATTCAAGTCAAACATTTAAAAAATAAAAATAACATTCTGACTGCTTGTTCCTTGACAAATACTTTCCACAACAGGTCATATAATGATGGAGTGTGCTAAACGTATTAGCTATTTAAACACTTTTTGTTGTGTTCTTCCCAGCAGTTTAGTCAATATCTGAAGTTCAATCATCCTGACCATGACATTGGTTGGTGTCTTTTGGTTTTGACCAATTGAATGCCATAAAACTTAAAAAGCAAATACATGGCTGCCCAGCCACACGTCCCTTGAAAAAGTGTGTGATTGGAGGAATTTGAAAAAAATTGAATTTTTTAAGTTGAAAAAGGGACATAACTCTGACAAGCAATGTCAGACCAAACACCGAATTGAATTTGACCTGTATTTTATGTTGATACACCTATATACCTATTTTATCTGAATCAGTCAACAACTAAAGTTATCAAAGGGAAACCAAACAAAAAAAAAGATTTTTCGAAGTTGATAAAGGGGCATAACTCAGGCAAAAATTTACAGATCACATCCCAATTCAAACTTAACCTGTATTTTATGTTGATGCACCTACATATGAAATTTCATTTGATTTGGCCAACTATAACTTGAGTTATCATCGGGAAACCAAAAAAATGAATATTCAAAGTCAAAAAGGGGCATAACTCTGACAGATATTGTCGGACTACACAACCAATTCGAACCTGACCTGTATTTTATATGGATACACCTGCATACCAAATTTCATTTGATTTGGCTAATTATAACTAAAGGTATCATCGTGACACCTTGATTCAAACTTGACCTGTATTTTATGTTAATACACGGATATACCAAATTTAATTTGATTTGGACGACTGTAACTAAAGTTATCGTTGGGAAACCAAAGTGGGACAAACACACGCATGCATGGACAGATATCGGCTATTTTAATTTCGGGGAACAATTAGGGTTGGTACCCCGCCCAGTAACAGTGATGTCTTCTTGGGAACGAAGGAAACTCGGCAATTATCCAGTTGAAAAGTGCTTTTAGGTCAGTTTTCAGGTAGAGTGGTTGTTACATGGGAGGTGTGTGATACGTACAGAACCACACATACATTTGAATGGGTTCAGAATTATCGCACTCGATTGCTTTGGCCTTGGATATCACTGTGATTATGTATATTTATTTTCAGTTAATATCTTGTTTAACACAGTTTGTCTAAACCCTTAAAGGCCTAATACAACTTGACTGCTACATCTGACCTGCACCAGTTTAACCCTCAAGGGCCTAATTTAAACTTTGATCACTTTTCACAGCAACAAAACAGGTGACCCAAAATGCATTCATTTGATACTCTTGAAAGGTACATTCTAAGAACCTTGGCAGTTGTTTCTAGGCAAGTCTTGACTATTTATGTAGGCAGCCACGACTTGCCTACAATCAGCTGCAACGGCACAGGATGTAGACTACAACAGTGAAGCAAGAATGTTTAACTGGTAGAGTGCTAGAAGCCACTAACAGGGCTTTAATATGACGAGGAGGTACCCCGGCCTAAAGCTATCATATTCTGCGGATGTGCTTCATATTACCCTAGAAGTGAAATTACTTAATCTATATGGGTTTGCCTTGTTAGAATTTATGGGAGAGTGCCTCTTGGCACTCTCCCATAAATTGTAGCAAGGCAAAGACACATGAACAAATTTTGATGATCAAAAATAACTTGGCATTCTACCAGTTAAAAATCTCTCGGCCCTTAGGCCTAAACTAAATTCCAAATTACAAGAAAAAAGAGCAATGCGAAGCGCTGCATATGTCCTCTCCCACAATACCATGGATACAAGACACCTGCTAAGCCGGCCATGCAGTCATTGACTGGATGCACTCCCCTCCCCCAAAAATCTTGGAACCAAAAAAGTCACTGACCCGATTCCTAAGGCCTTTTATCTCCCACTTAACAGAGACAACGTCATCAACCTTTCTATAGAAATGGCCGCAAGAAACGGGATCACGATATATACATTACTTTGTAGGAGAACATCAGAGCATCTCAGCACATCAATCAGAGCACAAGCCTCAAAGGAAATGTTGTAACCATGAATGATTAAAAAAATCGTTTCTATTTGTGGTCGTTGTTGTGTCATTAGCAAAAATGTATTTGCGGTGTGAACATAATTATAATATTGAGCATGAGCCATAAAGATAGGTTTTATAAAAGAAAACTGTTGTGACCTTAAGATGCCAAGGCTACAGAAAAAAAATTCTACATTTTTTGGGATTCATGACCTTAACTAAGGGTGCCAGTTCAGATCAGCAAATTCTAGATCATGACATACATGACAGTATGTCACCCAGGCTCTGTGAACAAGTGTTGTGAAAAAAAGCTAGCTCTTGAATGACTCATAATTTCCTGGAGAGTGCAGAATTTAATTTCTTTAACAATTCAAGCTCTTTTTTCAGTACTGTCTTATGGATTCAGAAAAAAGTAAAAAATCCTCCCTTCCATGTACAATTCACAGAAACTTTCCTTAGGAACGCAAAACATTTTTACAGGTGCTACTGATCATTTTATAATGATAAATATCAAACTGACTTCAAAATACAATGTTCTACCAACAAGAAGCCTCGAGGCCTTAATTGCTCGCCTGCCAAAGTGGTTCAAAGGAGTATTTTGGGTCACATTCAGTTACTCATGGTTCATCAACACTACAGAGGAATGAAGTCATGAAATTATTCATAACTCTTAGTGTCCATGTAAGACGATTATTATCATAGGCCATAGAGTTGTTGTATACCAAATAAGAAAATATTCTGACTGGTGAATCAGAAGAAGATTTTTATAGAAATTCCCTCATACTGCACTGTGTTAAAATTCGGGCTCCCATAGAGAGCGCATATAATAACCCAGACACTCGATTTGAACAAGGTTCAATCTGACCCCAGTAGATATGCTGTATACCAAAGGAAAGCATTCTAACTGGTGGATCTGAAGAAGATTTTTAAAGAAATTTCCTCATATTGCACTAAGTTAAAATTCAGTTTTTCATAGGAAGCCAATAAATTAACCCTCAAATTCAAAAGCATTCTGACTGTTGGCTCGGAGAAGATTTTAAAAAAAATTTCCTCATATTACACTAAGGTAAAATTTGGGCAACCATAGGAAGTCCAAATATTAACCCAAGGACCTGATTTGAACAATCTTGAATCTGACCCTAATAACAATGATGTATGTCAAACATTAAAAGATTCTGACTGGAGGTTCTGAAGAAGATTTTTAAAGAGTATTCCCCATAATGCCCAGTTAAAAATTCAGTCTCCTGTATTGAGCACAAATATGAAGCAAGGGGCTTCATTTTAACAAACTTGTATCTGCCCCATACGGATGCTGTATACAAAATATCAAAAGATTCTGATCAGTGGCTCCCCAGAAAATGTTTTAAACAGTTTTTGCAAATATGCTAACTCAGTATTTTGTCGATGCTTCCCTCCACCCATCAGAACACTCTGACATAACCGATGCCATTTTTTTAACCATTCTATTCTACTGGTACTAAGGATGTTTCATACCAAATAACAGTTCTCTGGTCCATGAAGTTTGGGAAATATGGGCACTTGAAAACATTTCTATTTTTAACTCCTGGGGTTCTCATGGGGACAAAGGAAAATTTTATTTTGCTTGAGTCACGTACTAATGACTCAATAATACCACATACCAAATTTGGTTCAAATTGAACCATCGGTCAAGAAAATAGTAATTTAGGGTGGGGCCAAAAATCTCACCCCTCCCATTACAAAGGCAAACATTGCCCCACGAGCTTCGTTTGAACAAACTTGATTCTACACCTCAAAAGGAAGCTCCATACCAAATAGTAAGTCATTGTACCTACTGGTTCATGAGAACATGATTTTAAAATAATTTTGGAACATTTTCCCCCACCCCCTCCCTATGGGGATGGGCAAAAATACATGCCTCTTCAGGATCATTACTCACACAAACTTTCACTTGAAATATCCCAGTGGTTTTGGAGGAGAAGACTGTAACACAAGTTAACGTGTGATGATGGACGTAGGATGACAGATGCTGGACGGCAGACAACAAGTGATGAGAACACCTCGTCCTGACTTTCAGTCAGCTGACCTAAAAAATCATTATGTAATGATGCACCTAATTTACTACCAAATGATTACATCCCACAAATATCAGCTCTGGCAAAGGTAACATAATCAAAACATTCTGTAGACATGTAAAACAAGTTTAACCATTTGAAACCGAAAGGCCCTTTTTCTGGGCCAGGATTGTGATATGATCTGAACTCATTAAGTCTTTAGTTACTCAGTGTATGTGTGTGGAAGACTAATCAAGATTTTCAATGTGCAGCCACAAGGCTGAACATTGAAAATAGTGATTGGTCTTCCCCCAAGTAACTAATATAGAGTCTACCAGTTGATGGCTCTGAACTGGCATGGAACATACCATCAAGGCTCAAAGGACAAAGGGTTAAAATTAATGATTAAGCAACAAAATTAATGATTATTTTTATGATACAAGCACAAAGTAAAACTAACCTTTTCCCAAAATAAGGCCAAGTTTTGAATGCAAGGAAGACAAGAATGGTCAAACACAGTCCAACAACAGCACACATAATGAGGACAAAACAAATACCAATCCTGAAATAAAACAAATTCAAGATTCAATAAATTAAGGCCAAAGAGATGAAAAACAAGAGCCTCTCAGTCTGACATGCTCTGTTCAGGAGCATAGTTTTCACAAGCAGCTCCTTGCATGATATGCAAATGACAGTGATTTGATATTCTCAACCCCACCCCTCCAATGTAACTTTGATGTCAGAAATGTAGTGGAAGCCTGTTATTTGAATAGCCACTTTGCCTGTGAAAATATTCAATTAACTGGTAGAGTGTTGGAAGGCCATATTTGAGCTTTTTTCTGAAGTGTCGGTACCAAAACTTAAAGGCTTCATATTCACTGGATGTTCTACATATCCATATCACCTTTAAAGTGAAATTATTTAGTCTGTTACCATTTGCCTTGTTACAATTTATGAGAAAATGCCTATTGGCACTCTCTCATAAACTGTAACAAGGCAAAAGATATGTGAACAAATTTTGATGACCAAAACAAATTCAGTACTCAATTTCTTGTATTCCTGTAATAAGCTGAGCATGGCTTCTATTATATCTTGTCAGACAGAGCTCATTTTCAATTAGCAGAGCTATTCAATTAAGAGACACTGAATTAAGTTGACGCCACTGAATGAAGCTGGAGACAGTAGGTTCCTGCAACCAAATGAGTAGTAAATTAAAGAAATTTCCAGGATCTCCCCGATATAATTTTGAGGGTAAACACAGAGCTAGTGATGAGAAATTCAAGGCTGCTCAAGGATTTTTTGTGTGGCAAAGGCAATATTGCTTCCCCCAAGACATGTAAGCTGAAAGGTTTTACACTCAATATTTCCTATTTTTAATGTCATTTCAGAATCATATCTGCAGCTTATGCAGGATTTTCATTCGGTAGATATTTTGGATTTTCCTTTGAAAAAGGAAAATACATTTGTTATTCTTCGGAATTCTTATTTTTTTTTTTTTTTTTTTATTTTCCTTTGAAAAAGGAAAATACATTTGTTATTCTTCTGAATTCTTATTTGGATTTTCGTTTGAAAAAGGAAAATACATTTGTTATTCTTTGGAATTCTTATTTTTATTTTTATTATTTTTTTTTTCCAACCCTTTTATAATCACTAAATCTCGGATACGATCTTTATGATTTTTTTTAAACTTGGGGAATGCGTAGAGCGTCCCAAAGTATATGCTTGTGTCGCTAAACCGTTTTGGGCTAAATTATCCTACGACCCTCCTTTGGAGCCGAAACGTTGATTTTTTGTGTGGTTTGTATCAGTCATTAGCCCAAAAAACACCCCCCAAAATTTGTCCTCCCAAAACATTTCGGTTCGGACTCCACGACCAAAAACCGAAAAATCGGTCTTCGGACTGATACTTTGAACTGATTATACTGTATTACAGGAGTGGGTTAAAAGCGGTGGTGATTGAGAATATGTAGCCCGCATATAGGTAAAAAGATTCCCCGTAGTTTGGAAGCACAGTTTTGTTGCATTTGGATTCAGCCGGTCGCCAGAGGTACACTCTCGGCCTCTCAACGGTCTGTACACCCTTTTTTTGGCATGAGAATACTCGGCATTCTTGACTCGTATAAAGTTTCCGGGATTGAAATGGCAACATTCACTGTCTCTTTAAACCTTTCCCCACCCCATGGGAATAGGGTTTTATTTCACTTGGCTTCTGATGGCTGGATAACTACCACTCCGGTTCAGACTTGGAAAATTTTGAACAAAAATCAGAATTTTTTTTTTTTGGTTTTCTATGCGTTTTGGTAAATTTTGAGAGGAAGAAAAATTTTTTTTTACCTGGAAATTTTTTGGCCCGGTTTGGACTTGGAAAATTTTGGCTCAAAAAACAAAACTTTTTTCTTTCGAATGCCACTTTGACCTGACAAAACTCTACTACGAGACGGGTTAAAGTGGCCTTTATTCAGAATTTGGATGTTGAGGCTCTTCCTCCACCCGTAAAACTATCCAACGCGACTGCCCAACCCCCACCCAACACAAACACCGATTAGTTGGACTCTACAAACTCGGCGTCCAAGCCAGGAAACACGTCTGAAAAACATTGATCATTTTGCACCCGGCGACCTCAACTTCAGTGAAGGCTGTACATAACGTTACGCAGTCGTTTGTATCCTAAACTGAATTCAAAAGTAGAACAGTGAGAGTCTGTTATTTTTTATGGGCATATGATTCCAGCAACTCATCCCCTCCCCCACCCTCACTGAATTTGATGACAGTGGAAATTCCGACGGTATTGCCAAATGTCACAGTCAAATTAGATTTCTGCTGAATATTGTCACTTTCTTTGTGATTCAAATTTATTTCGAATAAAAAATGTGATGGCTGCATATTGGCCTTCGATTACCTCTTACTGACTTGAATACACTCCACAGGGTTCGCAGAGCAATTTGAACATGTTTGTGTTGGGGTGGGGGTGGTGGGGGGTGCAGGGGGGGGGAGGGGCGGATGTTTCTGCTGCGAGCTGCCAACATTAATGCTAGTGGGCTTCCTCCCCTAGAGAAGTTTCGAAAAAGCAGAGAAAGCCATTTCTAGCATTCAGGTATTTTTGGGAAAATGTTTCTTGGCAAAAACGCCCCAAAACGCCCAAAGTTTCGTAGGCCAATATCTCATGAAGGAAAAGAGCTATCGACTTAATTTTTCGACAGACTTGTCAGAATTACTCTTGTCTAAAACAAATATAATCAGTATTTTTTTCCATTTTTTATGTTTTCTGCCAAAATTTTTCACAAAACAAAAAGTTTTCTCGAAAATCAGCCATTTTGGATTGAAATATCGAGATTTATATATAATGGGTCCTCTAAAAGGGATCCAAATTGAAGGCAATAATACCTCTTTATAAAAAAAATTGAAAAAATTTTGGTTCGATTTTTCGTTAATCCAAAATGGCGGCCAAAAAATCGAAAATTTATTTTTCGTTTTTTATGCGTTTTGTTCAATTTTGATACAAAATTTTTTTTTTTTACACTGAAAATTTTCGACCAAAATCCGGAAATTTTTGTTTTTGTTTTTTAGGCATTTTGGTCAATTTTCCACAAATTTCTCTGTCGTAACCCCGAAACCCGTCAACAACCTTCCAAATATCGTGGTAGTTATCACACTTCTCTGCTCAACAATAGCTGCCGGACAAACGAGAAGACCCCAGTGATATACATCAAACAGGGTTTCTGTAAAAAAAAATCCAGTCATTATAATTATCGTCTACGGTCAATGTGTTAATAGGCTCATCAAAAATCCGTTTTTCTGCATCCTCTCAATTTTGAAACGAAAAAGCCCAGAAACTGAATATAGGAGGAAAATCCTGTGTATTGTGCGGGCACAATCACTTCATCTATTTTTTTTTTATTTTTGTTTTTCCAACCCTTTTATAACCACTAAATCTTAGATACGATCTTTACGATTTTTTTTAAACTTGGGGAACGCGTAGAGCGTCCCAAAGTATATGCTTGTGTCGCTAAACCATTCTGGGCTAAATTCTCCTATGACCTTCTTTTGTAGCCGAAACATCCTCCAAAACGTCCGAAATGGCCAAAAAATAATAAAAAAAAAATTCGATTTTTTGTGTGCTTTGTATTAGTCATTAGCCCAAAAAACACCCAACAAAATTTTTCCTCCCAAAGCATTTCGGTTCAGACTCCACGACCAAAAAACGAAAAATCAGTCTTCGGACTGGTAATTTGACCTGATTATACTGTACTACATGAGTGGGTTAAAAACAGTGGTGATTGAGAATGTGTAGCCCATATATAAGTAAAAAGATTCCCCGTAGTTTGGAAGTACAATTTTGTTGTGTTTGGCTTTGGGCGATCACCAGATGTACACTCTCGGCCTCTCAATGGTCCGTACACCCTCTTTTTGGCATGAGAATACTCTGCGTTCTTGACTCGTATAAGGTTTCCGTGATTGAAATGGCAACATTCACAGTCTCTTTAAACCTTTCCCTACCGCATGGGAATAGGGTTTTATTTCACTTGGCTTCTGATGGCTGGAGAGCTACCACTCCAGTTCGGACTTGGAAAATTTTGAACAAAAATCAGAATTTTTTTTTTTGTTTTCTATGCGTTTTGGTCAACTCTCAGACGAAATTTATTTTTTTTTACCTGGAAGTTTTTGGTCCGGTTTTCGGACTGGTACTACGACCTGATTATACTTTACTACCGGAGTGGATTAAAAGCGGTGGTGATTGAAAATGTGTAGCCAGTATATAGGTAAAAAGATTCCCCGCAGTGTGGAAGCACAATCTTGTTGCATTTGGCTTCAGGCGGTCGCCAAAGGTACACTCTCGGCCTTTCAACAGTCCGTACTCCCTCTTTTTGGCATGAGAATACTAAACATTTTTGACTCGCATAAGGCTTCCGTGATTGAAATGGCAACATTCACGGTCTCTTTAAACCTTTCCGCATCCCATGGGAATAGGGTTTTATTCCACTTGGCTTCTGATGGCTGGAGAACTACCACTCCGGTTCAGACTTGGAAAATTTTGAACAAAAATCAGAATTTTTTTTTGGTTTTCTATGCGTTTTGGTCAATTTTGAGGCGAAAACATTTTTTTCTTTACCTGGAAATGTTTTGGTCCGGTTAGGACTGAAAATTTTTGATCAAAAACCAAACTTTTTTCTTTTGATCGCCACTTTGACCTGACAAAACTGTACTACGAGACGGGTTAAAGTGGCCATTATTCAGAATTTGGATGTTGTGGCTCTTCCTCCACCCGTAAAACTATTCGACGCGACTGCCCAACCCCCACCCAACACAAACACCCATTAATTGGACTCTACAACTCTGGCGTCCATGCCAGGAAACACGTCTGAAAAACATTGATCATTTTGCACCTGGCGACCTCAACTTCAGTGAACGCTGTACATAATTTGAAATCAAAATCTGCAGTAAAACCCGCAGACATTGGAATTCGCATTTCTTTTAAATATTTAATATTACTTAATCAGTCCTTTCGTATAGAATACCAATTCAAATGATTTGTTGTAATTTGTAATATATTCAGAAAAATATGCACTTTTAGATTATATAGGGTAGGCGTTTAGTGTCATTTTATGTTTTGAGTGAAAAATCATTGAAACTTTGAGGGTGTCTAATTACAAGAAATATCCCGACAATTACCTGCCTGCAACTACCCATTTGCTTCCGAACATTCTGATATGGAAGCCAAAAGTAATAGAGCACCGCGAAGGCCTGGAATTAGTTGCTGTAGCCAGATTGAGGACTGGGAAACTCTGCCCCCCCCCCCCCCCCCAAAAAAAAAAATTCATTTGGCTTCTAATAGCTGCGGAAGTTGCAGATCTGAGTCAGGTGGGTGTGCGACGGTGGCGAACCACGACCTCAATAAACATCTCTGTCAAAAATTTACACATTCTGTCGGAAAATAATTTCTGACCAGTGAGGCATAGACTCAGAGCCAGCAGCCGACAGAAGCTAACAAATGTCCGATGACCTCCTTCATAACTGTTAGAATATCATGATTGTCAAAGAACTCATTATTCAAGTCGGCAAAGAGATTTCCCAACACCAGACCAGAACCGAGACTGGAAAGTGCGGGATTTAGAAATGTCACACACCATTGTTAACCACTGACTAAACGCAGAGCCATGACAAGCCTCAAATGAGGAATTACGAGGTTCTAGAATTGTTATCAGAGCCTCTTATTTAAAAAAAAGTCGGGAAGGGGAGGACCCCCTCAAATACCCTCCCCCATCTTCGGGCTGTGCACTTTGGATATGCTTAATATGTTACAGACTTTATTTTGGGTCCAAGTTTGAATTAGCTTTAGGTATACATATGCCCCCTCCCCCTCTCCCCACACCCATGTCAAATTTTTAAATACTGATGACTTCGAGCCTGGGAAGTTGCCTTCTGGTACCCGCGTTTCAATTTTAGGCTTTCACCATAAGAGCTCATGGCATAGATAAATAACTGAGAATTATTCATCTACCCGAAGACCCTGCGACGTACATGTAGGTAAGAAGCAACAGGAAGGGTTGGGGCATTATGACCAATGCCTGGTGGAATTCCTCTAAAGTGACAACAGTATACATGATTGGTTAATCTTGACTTTAGGCCTACACTTGTTGTGATCGTACAAATCCAGGCTTGTCATTATCAGAATGACAGGAGAGCTATAATGTTCCGCCTAAAATGGGTCCAGGAGGTCCATTCTTGGTCCACCTTAATTCATCAAAAGCGGGCGACTGGGTTCGGGCCTATTCTTGAGTTGACACGAAGTTAGTTGAGCTTTGCCGATCCAGTGACCAGTGTTGTCCCACAAATATCAAACAGTTTACCTTGGGTACCGGCAAGAAATTTGGTGAAAAAAAAACCAAAGAAGAATACATACTGGTAAATATATTGCAAGAATTTTTACTCAATAAAGAAATATTTTGATATGCTGTTATTTCGAAAACAGAATGTTTAAAAAAACGGGAGTGTGAAAAGCAAGAAAGGAAAGTTGTAGTCAGCTGCTCTGCACATCAAGGGAGAGTACTCAACTCAATTCTCTTGCCAAAGCCTTTTGTTTCAAAAAGGCATTGTCATTCACTTCACGTGGTTACATGAAGAAGGCTGTGCACTGCACAACACAGCATTATGACAGAATTTGTGTCTTTCACTTTGCGACATGATGGAACTCGGATCTAAATATATGCATTTATGGCAGAGAACAGTTGTTGAAACCGATTGTATATCGAAGCCCGACCTTCACTTGGTATAAAACTAGCAGTTGGATACGATAATAACTCACATGTTAGTGATTATTTGAAATCAAAATTTGCAGTAAAACCCGCAGACCTCGGAATTCGTGTTTCTTTTAAATATCTAATTTTACTTAATCAGTCCTTGCAGATAGAATACCAATTCAAATGATTTGTTGTAATTTGTAATATATTCAGAAAAATATGTGCTTTTAGATTATATAGGGTAGGCGTTCAGTGTCATTTTACGTTTTGGGTGAAAAATCATTGAAACTTTGGGGTGTCAGATTACAGGAAATACCCGGGCAGTTACCTACCTACAAAAACCCATTTGCTTCCTAACATTCTGACATGAAAACCAAAGGTAATACAGCACCACGAAGGCCTGGAATTAGCTGATGTAGCCAGATTGGGGACTGGGAAACCCTCCCCCCCACCCCCTAAATTCATTTGGCTTCTAATAGCTGCGGAAGTTGTAGATCCGAGACTTGTGGGTGTGCGGCAGTGGCGAATCCCGCCCCCAATGAACATCTCTGCCGGAAATTTACACATTCTTTCGGAAAATAATTTCTGACCAGTGAGGCATAGACTTAAGAGCCAGCAGCCGACAGAAATTAACAAATTTCAAATGATCTCCTTCATAAGTGTTAGAATGTCATGATTGTCAAAGAACTCATTACTCAAGTCGCCAGAGATTTCCCAACACCAGACCAGAACCGAGACCGGAAAGTGCGAGATTTAGAAATGTCACACACCATTGTTAACCATTGATTAAACGCAGAGCCATGAAAAGCCTCAAATGAGGCTTTAGGAGGCTCTAGAACTGTTCTTAGAGCCTCTTATTTAAAAAACAACCGGGAAGGGGAGGACCGCCTCCAATACCCTCCCCCGCCTTGGGGCTGTGCACTTCGGGTATGCCTAATATTTTACGGACTTTGGGTCCAAGTTTGAATTAGCCTTAGGTATACAAAAGTCCCCCCCCTCCCCACACACATGTCAAATTTTTAAATACAGCTGACTTCGGGCCTGGGAAGTTGCCTTCTGGTACCGCGTTTCAATTTTAAGCTTTCACTATAAGAGCTCACGACATTGATAAATAACTGAGAATTATTCATCTACCCAAAGACCCTGCGACGTACATGTAGATAAGAAGCAACAGGAAGGGTTGGGGCAATATGACCAATGCCTGGTGGAATTCCTCTAAAGTGGACAACAGTATACATGATTGGTTAATCTTGACTTTCGGCCTGTACTTGTTGTGGTCGTACAAATCAAATCCATCAGGTTTATTGAAGTAGAAGTAGAACTTATTAAGAAATGACATAAACTAACACTCCTCATAATGATTTGTCAGCTCCCACCTGAACCAATGCCACACTCCCACCCAATTACGCACTCGTTTTTGATTTCTGAACTCTAGATATTTCTTCTGCAATCGTGAGGAACCACGACATCACTACCCATCATGTAGTGTTTCCGCCTCCACGCATAAGAATCGGATGCAAAAGCGTTTGGAAATCTTCGAAAGTAACCTTCATTGAAACACTTATGGTAGGAGTTGTTTTGGACTTCTGAATGGGAGTTACAACTGACATGGATTTACTGGCAAATGGCATCCACTTGTTGACATTTAATGAGGTCAACATAGTAATAATGCACAGTTTGGAATGGCTATGGTTGTTCCAATGTATGGAGCCTTGGCGGTCAGTACAGAATTTCATTAGATGCGACCTCTGGGAGCTGGCATACTGCATAGAGGTCTTGCAATGTGTTAATAGGCTCATCAAAAATCTGTTTTTCTGCGTTCTTCTCAATTTTGAGATGAAAAAGCCCACGAACTGAAAATAGGAGGAAAATCCTGTGTATTGTGTGGGCACAATCACTTCATCTAGTTTATCTTGCAATTGTGCTAGTATAAATGATGCCTCAAAGTTGGTTTGTCCAATCAGAATGCTGGAATACCATCTAAGGGTCTATCAGGTAAGTCATCTGATTTTATATGATCTCGAGAGAGTACCTGCCATTAATATTTTGATGCATTCCACTAGGCTTACTGTGATTGTGAAATTCCATAGTCGATTAATCAGGGCGCAAAATCGACCGATTAATCGACTTTTTTGACCACGTTTTTTAACAAAGTGTCGACTAAAATGAGATGGCTGAATGATCCTAAAGGTAGGTATAACCGGGCGTGTGGCGGTGTACATTTCAAATAACATGGTGACATAGTCAATGATCCATCAATCCCACATTATATAGCTTGGTGAATGTCGGAATGAACGTTTAGTTGACCATATTCTGTTAAGTTGGTCGATCGTCTGCCATACCGTTAAACAGTAATACACCCTGACGCCCGAAATTCAGATGAAACATAACAGTGAGCAGCCAGAAGGAACTAGGCCTGATCCGAGGGAGAGGGATTTTACAACTTACAAGGACTATTCTGCTGGACCCTGTAAGGGCACTAAGGATGTAAAAAGTCACCCCCCCCCCTCCCCTTCTGCACACACACTCACAAAAATTTATCAATGGTGGGAAACGTTGTGATTTTCGGATTTCCAACATGAAAGAGTGACCCAAGGGAGCTACCTCTAGTTTTATGATGCAAAATACTGAAATTTCATCAAAAGCAGTGAGTTTCATTTCGTGTTGTTCAAAATAAAAGATTTATGAGCAAAGAATGGTTATTGGAAATGATGTTGTTTAAAATACGGATATGTTGTTGACATGACGAGAGCAGTAATACTTGAAAATAACTTTCATATTTTCCACAAAAAAAATCCTTAAAGTGGGAGGTAATTACCGCAAACATTTCCAAATTGGATTTAGAAAAAAGACAATTTATTTGAGGGAGGGGGGCCTGAGGCCGCCCTCCTTTACCTCCATATGGTCTACCACTGTCGTTTATACATCCAGAAAAGTTCCCATCATGTATATACAGCGTGATCACGTTCTGGCAAGGCAGTGGTGTCGTTATACATGCAGGGTTAAAAAAGTCAACTTTCAAATTTAAAGTCGATCAATCGGCACGACCGATGATTAGTCGACTTTTTGCATAATCACGGCAAGCCTACATTCCACTCGAGTTGAATTTTTGAAATTTGAATTAAAACAAAATAAGAGAATTTAAGTACCAAAAAATACTTTCAAGGTACCCAAAAAATTGATTTAAAACATTAAATATCCAAAAAATGGACAGAAAATATTATTTGTAGTCCCAAAAGTTCTTTGTTGTTTTTACGATTCCATCAATTTTTTATGCTGAAGCAAACATTTTCTTTATAGTTTACTCAACAGATTAAAAGTGATTTTTGAACGTTTAAAAGTGTTTTGTTAACCCTTATCAGGTGGTAATGGCAGTAAATATATGTAAGGGGTATTTCAGATACACTTGTAGTGATACATTTTATTTTTTAAACAAATATTTCACTTCGAACAGCGATGATTGTTTACTGCCACCATGGATAAGTACCGGTGCCAGTTATTGTTGATGATTCTGTGTGGTGCTGTCAATAGCATTTTAAAAAAGAATAAATGTCTGGTCGTTCTTTGTTTCTCATGAAAATTTATTAATCCACTGATTTACATGGATTTTCAACATAACAAATATGTTACATGGCCTGTAGCTGGCTAATAGATTTCCATACAAAGCTCTGAGTGTTCATATCAGGTTTGCCTTCGCCTCACCTGATGTGAACTCTCATCGCCTTGTATGGAAATGTATGTCAGTTACACGTCATGTAAGTTATAGTATTGGGTCTGTAGTTACTTGAATGCATCATGTATTGGGGGCTTCTACAAAATATGTATGCAATTACACAACACAACCACATGCTTGGTTAGGATTTGTTTGTTACTATTTATAGAATATTAGAAGCTTTTGAAAGTATTTGCGAGGGACCTTGCACATTTCCAATACAAAGGGTTAAAAAAACCCACATTATTGCAGTTCAGAACTATAAGATAAATCTATCATCACTATCTTGTTGAAGTACAAAATGTTGTTTAAGAGATTCGCTCTTGTTACTAAGGCTATATCTCGACTCATCGCTACTGTTTGTCTTTGACTCATCGAGATATAGCCTTAGAAACAAGAGTGAGACTTTGATACAACATTTTGCACATAAACATACTGGTGAAAATATATATGTATTCATCAGGAAAGATCTGTTATCCTTCCAGAAATATTCAACTCCCTGGTATCGGAGCTGAATATTGCTGAAATGACTGTTCTCTGATCACCTGATATCTCAATTTGTAATGATTTTCAAGGGAGGTTCCAACATTGAAGGACTTTCAGGCATGCAAATTTCAGAAATTCAAGGAACCTTAAAACAGGTTCAGTGTATTTGATGTTTGGGAACCCCACGGAACCTACTTTTGGGTTCTAACACAAGCCATTGGGGAACTTATTTTTATTTGTTACTGATTCTGTACCCATTTTCTTAGTCCAAATATGGCCTGAAAGACTTATTTTAATTTTTTGGTTTGGTACTTCCCGAACCAAAAAATTAAAATACGGTCTTACAAGCCATGTTTGGATTACTGTTTTCTTATCCTGATTTCTGGTTTAAGACCTGCAAATGTTTAAGGACCTAGAATATGCAGTGGATTGTTATTGATGAGAGAGTGAATACATTTGATGAAATAAAAAAGTGAAGCAAGTTATCTGTGTTTTCATTTGTGTCTTTTATGCCCTTGAACACTCAATTTAATTCGACAGATGAACTGAGGCAATTATGACTCAGATGAGTGTGTACATCATTACTTCCAAGAGAAAAAGATAATAGTGATGAACCGATTATCAAAACTTGCTATGAACTGATTACCGATTATTTCTCTGCCAATTATGCCGATTTCAATAGTTGAAATAGGACCCAGAAGAAAATCTGTTAGTGCCTGTTATACTGCAGAATTTCGTTCATAAATAACCAATTACGAAAGCTTAATACCACATAACTTCTCAGAGTATGCATGTTTAGTGCTGAGCAATATTAGGCAAAATAATATTTGCATTTTTGGGAGTTGGGGTGGGGGTTAGATTGTTATAAATGATACAATCACAAGATATTGTTCTCTTGTGATGATTGTGTGTTATTCTGGTAAATAGTGTTAATACGGTTTTGTGTAATAATACACTTGGCTGTATTAACCAGGAAGATACTGAGCACACATATTTTGTGTCTTAATTGAATAATAACGTTGAAGTTAACCCTTTACCTAACAAGAAAAGCAAACGACACTTGCAAACAAAATTCTTCAATAACGATTTTTTTTTATTTTTTGTCTCAAAAACATAGGTTATGACCCCTATTTGGAATGAGCTCGACAAGCTCGTTCCAAAGAGAGGTCATAACCTATGTTTTTTGAGACAAAAAATAAAAATTAGTTAACGATTTTTGTGAATACCACTGGCCGGTTTGGACCGGTACGTTGGGTAAAGGGTTAATGTGTGTTGTGAAGCTGCATGGCACATTGTTTACAGACACCGACGCGACATTAGAATATATTATTTAATGTTCAGTTGGAGAGAAATATCAAGAGATGTAACTGACTTAAAAAATTAGTTTGACAAACTGAAAACGTGTTTGTGACACTCATGCGAATTACATGTTGCGCAACAATAATCTAACATCGAAAAAAGAGTATTTTTTAGTTTTTCTCCAGTATTAATTTCTTATTGTATTGTGATGATTGCATCATGAAGTACTACAGACTAGCGACTGAGCACACTTTATTTATACATGTATCCTCCAATGCAACACTGTACAACACCATGAGTGAAGACCGGTGACTTCGTTCAGCTGGGAAGAGAGGCGATCTTGTACTGATTGCAGATGGTAAATTCCATAATATCTCGGCTCTGCAAATCCCCTAAATATTCTGATATGCACTACACACGTTTTTAATGGGGAAACTTCATTGAAATGACCAGATATCAAAGAGATTTTAATAGTCAGTGTTACATGTAAATATAGAATAACCAGAAACTGCCAGTTTTTAACTGCCGGTTGTCATAATCGGCCAATGCACCATAACCGGCCGGTTCCGATTACGATTCTGATTATCGGTTCATCACTAAAAGATAACAAAAAAAACAGTAGGACAATGAAATAATTATTTCAGTTCTTACTTTAAAGTTGAACTAATAAAAAAGGATAATTAAATAAAAATTCTTTGTGTATTTTGATTCGGGAGGGGCAAAACATCCAAATGCTAAATGTTCCCTTCAGGAAAGGAACGGTACTGAATCGATTGGGACGAAATGTCTGTAAACTTTGATTATAAATAAAACATGAACACACCTCTCCTCCTTTGTTCTGCACAGAGTGCTGTAAAACTGGAAGAACATATCTTGCATTTTAGCAAAGATATTTTCCCCTCATCGTCAGTTTCAGTGATAAAAAGTGATTTTGTTATTGTTTTCATTGATACAGTTATGTGTGTTTGGCTTCACATGGTTTTGTTGTCAAACACGCTGAAATTGGGTGCATTCGATTTTAGTAATTAGGAATTAGAAACTATTGGAAATGTGCATGTTCAACAATCTGGATTGACTGAGATTATCAAAACGTGCGCAATGTTTTTACTGTTATGATTACTGTTTCATCGATGATCAATGATACTATTTTAGTCTTGACAGAAAACCTTTAATGTGTTTTAAGTGCCTCTTCATGAAAGGCGTAATGTCAAAAAAATTGTGAGAACCTGTTTTTCGTTTCCTTGATTTTGTCCTGACGGAACCTGCACAGAAACGGAATGAGCATTTCCGAGAAATCAGCATGCCTGGCATTCCAGGACCTTGGCAAGGGATTTCTATAGTTCATGGAATTGAAGGACCCTGAAAATCTCTTGACTTTCAACTATCTACCAGTAATTTCACAGCAGCCATGACTAGATTTCATGGAGATAAAAAACACAGCAAGCTAAGAGTTAAAGATTATTTAAAAACTATAAATTTAAAGTAATTTGTATATTTTTATACTTATCAATGGCCCAGACTAGCTGGTGCTTAACTCAAAGTTATTAAGGGTCAAACACAAATTTTGAACCCCCCAATCCCCCAAATTTGCTTGCAAAACCAACAAGAGGGATGTTACATCCCAACGCTCACCTACATTCGCACTTGATAATGTCGTTCCAATGTAACATGCCTAATATTTAGTTAATATAAATCATTAACTAGGCATCAAATGATTAATGTGGTTTATGTGATGGCTTTGGAATGTCTATATTTCTGCATTTATTATATATCAATTCAACATAGAATCATTGGATATAAAAGCATTTTTATCTTTTAGAAATGTTTATGATTAAGAATATGAATCGTGAGGCCAGATATCACAAATAAGAATTAGGAAAGGCTTTCATAAATCACTGAAATTGTAACTGAAGTACATTCATTGGTTAAAGAGGAGTTGTGGAAAAACATTCGTTCAAGAAAGTGACTATAAGTCCCAACAAAAATACATCACATCAACAACTAAAATAAGCCTTAATGTTACTAGTAACAAGTATGAGAAAGTATTAAATAAAAAAAAAAAGTTAAAAAAATTTTTTTTTAAAGAAAGTGAATACAAGTCCCAAAAATCCCCCTCAAATTCCTCAAATACGCATGTAATAAGGGCGCAACGTTACCGCAATGTAGTTCAGTAACCCATGCGTACAATATCAATTGCCTGGAAAGACACATAGAAACAGAACTCACCTTAACACCTCACCTTAACACAAACTTTTAGAACTTAAAATTGAGTAAGCAGAGAAAATGTGAACATTGTGACTGAAAAAAAGAAAAGAAATCAGTTAAATTTCTGCATACAGTAGGGTTAATACCTACAGTTGTTATTGAAATGAAATGAGAAAATAAACAGTAATGAGAGGTGAAGGCACCACAATCTGCACAAAAGCTGACTTTAACGCAAATTCTTACAACACTTAAACGCTAATTCTTACAACAAGTTTTGGCAGAAAATCAGCCTCAAATTCCTCAAATATGCATGGGTTAAATATTACTGCAATGGAGTTCATTAACCCAAGTGTAGAATATTAATCGCCTGGAAAGACACATAGAAACACAACTCACCTGAACACAAAGTTTACAAAGTTTTACAACTTAAAATTTACTAAGTCCGAGAAAAACATGAAAATTTTGAATGAAAAAAAAGAAAATTTCCGTTAAATTTCTGCATACAGTCGGGTTAATACCTAAAGTTGTTATTGAAATATGAAAATCAACAGTAATGAGAAGTTAAAGCAGCACAATCTGCACAAAAGCTGACTTTAACGCAAATTCTTACAACACCTAAACGCAAATTCTTACAATAACTTTTGGCAGAAAATTTTAGGTGAAATTTGGAAAAAAGTCGTAGTATCAGGGTTAAATACAGTTCTGATAGTCCCCTACAACCTACATATGCAATATCAAAGGCCTGAGCCCACTGATCTTTGAGAACTCACCTTAACACCTCACCTTAACACAAACTTTTAGAACTTAAAATTTACTAAGTCCGAGAAAAACATGAAAATTTTGACTGAAAAAAAAGAAAATTTTTGTTAAATTTCTACATACAGTAGGGTTAATACCTACAGTTGTTATTGAAATATGAAAATCAACAGTAATGAGAAGTTAAAGCACCACAATCTGCACAAAAGCTGACTTTAACGCAAATTCTTACAAACACCTAAACACTAATTCTTACATAAGTTTTGGCAGAAAATCAGCCTCAAATTCCTCAAATATGCATGTAATGAGGGTTAAATATTACTGCAATGGAGTTCAGTAACCCAAGTGTAGAATAATAATCGCCTCGAAAGACACATAGAAACACAACTCACTTAAACACAAAGTTTACAAAGTTTTACAACTTAAAATTTACTAAGTCCGAGAAAAACATGAAAATTTTGACTGAAAAAAAAGAAAATTTCCATTAAATTTCTGCATACAGTAGGGTTAATACCTACAGTTGTTATTGAAATATGAAAATCAACAGTAATGAGAAGTTAAAGCAGCACAATCTGCACAAAAGTTGACTTTAACGCAAATTCTTACAACACCTAAACACAAATTCTTACAACTTTTGGCAGAAAATTTTAGGTGAAATTTGGAAAAAAGTCGTAGTATAAGGGTTAAATACTGTTCTGATAGTCCCCTACAACCTACATATGCAATATCAAAGGCCTGAGCCCACTGATGTTTGAGAAATTAACCTTAACATTAAATCTTACAATATTGGACACGCCGGACGCCGACACCAACGCCGGCACTGACGCCCGAGGTTATGACAATACCTCACCACATCTTACAGATGTAGGTGAGTTAAAAATTAAAAGTCCTATCTGGCCCTCCCTACATTTACTCTCCACACATGGCAGACGTCAGGAAGTGACCGGAATTGGCACCAGCATCATTCTTTGTAGAAGAGAGTACTACATAATAATTCAGCGGGAAGGAATGAGAGCCCACTCATGGGAGAGCTATCTCTATCTGGGCCATTGGTAAGTATAACAAGCCAAGACCAATACCGGGTCTGGACCTACGTCGCTGCATGCAATTGAATCGGCAAACAGGAAGTGGCTGCACAGCAGATCTGAAAATTGCATACATGATACAACTGATCATTATCAGGCTCCAGTTGAAATATAAAATTAATCCCTTGCATAGAAGCAGAGAAAAGTGTGACGAAAAATTTCAATGTTCAGTGGGTACAGTAAAATTTCGAAGTATTGGCTAACAGGAAGTGGCTGCACGGCAGATCTGAAAATTGCTTACACGAAACAACTCATCATTATGAAGCAGCAGACCAAATATAAAATCAATCCCTTGCATAGAAGCCGAGAAAACCTTGACGGAAAATTTCAATGTTCAGTGGGTACAGTAAAATTTCAAAGTATCGGCAAACAGGAAGTGGCTGCACGGCAGATCTGAAAATTGCTTACACGATACAACTCATCATTATAAAGCAGCAGACCAAATATAAAATCAATCCCTTGCATAGAAGCCGAGAAAACCTTGACGGAAAATTTCAATGTTCAGTGGGTACAGTAAAATTTCAAAGTATCGGCAAACAGGAAGTGGCTGCACGGCAGGTCTGAAAATTAGATACTCGATACAACTCATCATAATGAAGCAGCAGACCAAATATAAAATCATTCCCTTTCATAGAAGCCAAGAAAACTTTGATGGAAGAAGTGTTTTGGACGGACTGACGGACGGACAGACAGAGGGACGGACGGAGTCGAGCGGTTACTAGACCTGCTCTGCCGCTGGCGACGCAGGTAAAATTAAAGAACCTCACTGAGCACGCTCACATACCCCACACGCCCCGATATTTCAAGCTCTAATCATTTTTTAAAAATAAATATAGATTCTATGAATACTGCAGAAAACAGGGTTCTGTAACGGTATTGAAAGAATTCAAGCAGAGAAAAAGCCCAGAAAACTGTAATTTTGATGAACTTTTCAAAGTCTATGAGGCCGCAATTTTGGTAAAAATCAGTGGAGCGGAACAAAACCCAAACTTGTTCTGTAGGCCACCATGTTAGACTAACATATCAAAAATCAGCTCAATATCTGGAAGCATGTAGGAAAAAAGTCTGGAAAACTGTAATTTTGATGAACTTTTCAAAGTTCAAGGGCCGTAATTTTGGTAAAAATCAGTGGAGCGGAACAAAATGCAAACTTGATCTGTAGGCCACCATGTCAGACTAACATACCAAACATCAGTTCAATATCTGGAATCGTGTAGAAAAAAAGTCCGGAAAACTGTAATTTTAATGCATTTTTCAGAGTCCAAGGGTCGTAATTTCGGTAAAAATCAGTGGAGCAGAACAAAACGCAAACTGGTTCTGTAGGCCACCATGTTAGACTAACATACCAAAAATCATCTCAATATCTGGAAGCGTGTAGGAAAAAAGTCTGCAAAACTGTAATTTTGATGAACTTTTCAAAGTTCAAGGGCCGTAATTTCGGTAAAAATCAGTGGAGCGGAACAAAATGCAAACTTGATCTGTAGGCCACCATGTTAGACTAACATACCCAAAAACAGCTCAATATCTGGAAGCGTGTACAAAAAAAGTCTGGAAAACTGTAATTTTGATGAACTTTTCAAAGTTCAAGGGCTGTAATTTCAGTAAAAATCAGTGGAGCGGAACAAAATGCAAACTTGATCTGTAGGCCACTATGTTAGACTAACATACCAAAAATCAGCTCAATATCTGGAAGCGTGTAGAAAAAAGGTCCGGAAAACTGTAATTTTGATGAATTTTTCAGAGTCCAAGGGCCGTAATTTTGGTAAAAATCAGTGGAGCGGAACAAAATGCAAACTTGATCTGTAGGCCACCATGTCAGACTAACATACCAAACATCAGCTCAATATCTGGAATCGTGTAGAAAAAAAGTCTGGAAAACTCTAATTTTAATGAATTTTTCAGAGTCCAAGGGCCGTAATTTTGGTAAAAATCAGTGGAGCGGAACAAAATGCAAACTTGATCTGTAGGCCACCATGTCAGACTAACATACCAAAAATCAGCTCAATATCTGGAAGCGTGTAGAAAAAAGTCCGGAAAACTGTAATTTTGATGAATTTTTCAGAGTCCAAGGGTCGTAATTTCGGTAAAAATCAGTGGAGCGGAACAAAACGCAAACTGCTTCTGTAGGCCACCATGTTAGACTAACATACCAAAAATCATCTCAATATCTGGAAGCGTGTAGGAAAAAAGTCTGCAAAACTGTAATTTTGATGAACTTTTCAAAGTTCAAGGGCTGTAATTTCGGTAAAAATCAGTGGAGCAGAACAAAATGCACACTTGATCTGTAGGCCACTACGTTAGACTAACATACCAAAAATCAGCTCAATATCTGGAAGCATGTAGAAAAAAAGTCCGGAAAACTGTAATTTTGATGAATTTTTCAGAGTCCAAGGGCCATAATTTCAGTAAAAATAGGTGGAGCAGAAAAAAATGCAAACTTGATCTGTAGGCCACCATGTTAGACTCACATACCAAAAATCAGCTCAATATCTGGAAGCATGTAGAAAAAAAGTCCGGAAAACAAGTAGGATGGACTGACGGACGGACCAGTCAAAAACATTATACCCCAGCAACTTGGTTGCGTGGGGTATAAATATACAAATTACTTTAAATTTATAATTTTTTTATACTGTAAACCAATGGCCCAGACTAGTTGAATCGTAAAAATGCAGAGAGCCTAAGACTTCAGAATTAGTAGATCAACATAGTTCCAATCCTGTAATCCAAGGTGAAAGGAAATTATTAGGAATTACATGTATGTCTCTCTATACAGTAATAGAGAAGACGTATCATAAAAAAGGAGCCCAGTTCAAGTAATTCCGTAAACTTAGCATGAAGACTATGCTAACTGGATGTAACAAGTTCCCAATTTTTAAGGCTGGCCCGGACAAAGCCCCCAAAATTAGTATGGCGTATTTGAGAATGAGAGAATATCCCCCACAAACATACGCCATATACAATATGCAGGATATAAATACAGACAAAACAGCTTCACTCATAGTTACATACTTATCAAGCGGGAGGAGAGGTAAATGAAAGTGTCATTGACACTGTAGCTCAACTTGTCAAGACATGTACATGTATAGTATGTAAAAGAGCAATGACAAACATCTAGGTAATGACCTGATAACAAAGGTACATATAAAGTATTGTAACAGTCTGTACATAAATACTGGCAGTAGCCTGTAACAAATGTATATGTAAAGTATTGTAAACGTGGGTGACAGTCAGATGCTAAACTAGAAAAGAAATCTTTGAGTCCCAGAGCGGGTCTGACTGAACCCAAAATATTTGTTCTCGTAGCACAGTGATAACAAAGGCACCCCAAAACACACTCATTCCTGTCCCAAGGTGAAAACAAAGGTACCCAAGAAGTTTTGTGAAGATCAGTTCATAAATACGAGTTGTATAGAAGTTGTGACAAAAAACTGATTGGGCCTAATTTTGGTACAAAATGGCCACTGGCAGCCATCTTGAATTTTGGACCGCACTCAGAAACACTCGTTCTGGTCCCAAGGTGATAACAAAGTTACCCAAGAAGTTTCGTGAAGATTGGTTGATAAATACAGCCTCTAGCCCGAGCCGTATTGACATGTGCACTTACAGTGTATAAGTAGCATTAAATAAATCAAAATTCATCTAATTTGCATAATTTCTGCACGAGAAAAAAAAACGTACTATATGTGATGTTTTCCATGTTACTAAAATTCATACAAAAATTTATTCAAATCAGAACTTTCATACAGAAGTTCTGTACAAAAGACTGATTGCACTAATTTTGGTACAAAATGGCTGCTGGTGGCCATCTTGAATTTTGGACCACCCCAAAACACTCGTTCTCATCCCACAGTGATAACAAAGGTACCCAAGAAGTTTCATAAAGATCGGTTCATAAAAACGGCCTCTAGCCTAAGCCGTATAGAAGTTGTGTACAAAAAACTGATTAGACCTAATTTCGGTACAAAATGGCCACTGGCAGCCATCTTGAATTTCGGACCGCACTCAGAAACACTCATTCTCGCCCCAAGGTGATAACAGAGGTACCCAAGAAGTTTCGTGAAAATCGGTTGACAAATACAGCCTCTAGCCCGAGCCGTATTGACATGTGTACTTACTGTGTGTAAGTAGCACTGAAAAAATCAAAGTTCATCTAATTTGCATAATTTCTGCACGAGAAAAAAACTTGTATTATATGTGATGTATCCCATGGTACTAAACATTCATACAAAAAATTATTCAAATCAGAGCTTTCATGTGGAAGTTCTGCGCAAAAATCTGATTGCCCCTAATTTTGAACAAAATGGCTGCCAGCGGCCATTTTGAATTTCGGACCGGACCCCAAAACACTTATTCTCGTCCCACGGTGATAACAAAAGTACCCAAGAAGTTTCATAAAGATCGGTTCATAAATGCGGCCTCTAGCCCGAGCCGTATTGGCATTTGCACTGACAGTGCTGAAAGTAACATTAAATAAATCAAAGTTAGTCTAATTTGCATAATTTAAGCACGAGAAAAAAACCCGTATGATATGTGATGTATCTCGTGGTACTAAACATTCATACAAAAAATTATTCAAATCAGACCTTTCATATGGAAGTTCTGTACAAAAAACAGATTTCTGTATTGTTGGTACAAAATGGCGGCTGGCAGCCATCTTGAATTTTGGACCGCACCCAAAAACACTCGTTCTCGTCCCACAGTCATAACAAAGGTACCCAAGAAGTTTCGTAAAGATCGGTTCATAAATACAGCCTCTAGCCCGAGCCGTATCCAATTGTTGACATACGGACAGACAGACGGACGACAGGCCATGACAAAAGCTCAAATTTGGCTTTGCCAAAGTTGAGCTAAAAATCACCCCCCCCCCTTTCTTTTTGAAGAAATCTTCCAAAAGAAAGAGAGGAATGCTCTGGAATCAGTAAAAGCGGTACCAAAAAACAATATAAATATTCGTCGAACAGGCACTCAGGTATTAATTATAATTAATAAATGGTGCTTAATGCCACTTCAGAAGCTAAGGCTATAGCGATGAGCCCGGTAATTAATATTGCCCACTATATAACGTACACCGGAGTCGGCATACGGAAATAGGTCGAAACCCGAAGATATAATATATAACATACACATGTCCAATAGACCCACAATGAACAATCTCTGGAGAGTAAACACACTTCCGAGGCAACCCACAGGCGACCCCATTCAGGTGTACAATAATATCCAGTAACAACACTCCCCGACATGTACTATCCGATATCTATGACACAATAAATGTGTGAATATCTGAGTGTAAACAAGGTGTATTCAATTGAGGTACCGACATTAATGGAAACCAGAATCTAGAAATGGAAGTAGGTATGATTAACAGGCTCGACACGGACCACACCCAAAATAATTCATAATTTCTAAGGTCCATAACATATAATGATAATAATGCGTCTGCCTAATAATTATTATGCA
The DNA here is from genome assembly GCA_031216915.1 of Pictodentalium vernedei. Classification (NCBI taxonomy): domain Eukaryota; kingdom Metazoa; phylum Mollusca; class Scaphopoda; order Dentaliida; family Dentaliidae; genus Pictodentalium; species Pictodentalium vernedei. Next base: position 525,765,830 of record CM062297.1, on the reverse strand, counting down.
CGTGAGCATTGAAATCCCGCATGTAATCATCTGAATACCAGTTTACTGGCTGTGCAGCCTCCGAAGTACCCAAAGACTAGCAATTTATTTATGATGAATTATGCGCTTGTATATGACATATAGACGAATAATCACAGGAAACCAACCAACTAAAAAGTGGATGTGCCCATGAGGTCGCCATAGAACACGACCCAACTGCCAATCGAGAAGTCAAGAAATGCATGTATGTATTTAAACTCATACGAGGCTTGCAGGAAGAAAACTACGTCTTGCCCGGTAATTGCCTCTAAACACACTGGCGTGGGGGGATTCGAAGTCATATTGAACCCTCCTCACCCATATTACTTTAATTGTGCTTGTGTTAGTCATAAAATAATATAGGAACCGCAATTGTTCCCTCATGTCTAACTGACTCCATTCTGCCACTGTGGGCATAGAAGGACATGAAGAACAAAAACGTCCCCTGATAAAGAAGGTCCTTTCATGAAGGAATCTTCCGGGGAACGTCCCATAACAGACACATGAGAAGACTGATCCAAGGTTTCTGTGATGACAGAGGTGCTACTAGTAGGATTCACAATGAGACTGTTTGATCTTAAACATAATCTACTGAATCAAATGAATTGAAGGATACGCATATCCTATTATTCATCCCCATGAGATCGACAGAGCTTCTACTGAGTATGCTCGATGGTCTGGGCATGGCAACACAAATGACGGCAACTGATAGTTCCAGTGCGTCACAAACAGATCTATCATGGGGCGATCCTTCGGGTAGCATATCTGCCCAAATACTTACTTGTTGAGCATCCACTCCAATTGCAACAGGCGACCTTTCCGAGAGAGCGAGTCTGCTTTTACGTCCAGACGACCCAGTATATGACGGATAGAAAGTTGAACATGATGATTCATGACATGTAGGAAAACCTTCTCCGTTAGTTGGCATAACGGAAATGAATGGGTGCCGCCCTGGTTCCCGATGTACGCTACTACTGTCGAGTTGTCCAACCAAATTTGAACATGGACGTCCATTATTATGTGCATCCAACATTGTAGCACTAGCCATATTGACATCATTTCTTGATGTTTATGTGTTTCTTCTGGAACCGAGGGTCCCAATGACACTTCAAGTCTGCGGGACATAGGGTCGCGCCCCAACTCGTCTGACTCGCATCTGTCATAATCGCAAAAGCCGGATCTGGCAGTTGCAGAGGAACTCCCTGAGTTAACCACTGATTATCTGCCCAAATCTGAACCCTTGTTTAATAGGTCCGTTTAAACAATACTGGTTCAAGCAAAAGCGTCTTCACATTCCGGTTCTGAGTAAAGAATATCTGGAGGGGACGTGCTCACAGACGGCCCATCGGAATGAGATCCACAGCCACTCCACACAGCTCCAACAGTTGCATTAATTCCCTCACTATTAATGTGTCTGAGTGTATACAAAAGCGAGCATAACAACTGACTAATTTCGCACTGGGTAACGGCAGATGAACCAGATTGTTGCGAGTCTTAAAGCTTATTCTCAAGTGAATAGACGACTTGTATGGCGCTAGATCCGACTTTTTCTTGTTTACGATGAAACCGAGACAAGAGAGTAATAGAAGCAGACTCTGAAGATCATTCTGAAGAATAATTCTGTTGCCGTATCCCTGTAGAAGGTCATCCAAGTAAGCCAACGTTACTGCAGACGAATGAGATCCCAAGTATGACATTACCGAGTTCATTATTCGAGTGAACGTCCAGGGGGCCAGTTTCAGACCAAAGCATATTGCTCTGAACTGATACATCTTCCCTGTATGGCGAACCGCAGGTACTTTTAGAATGCCGGATGTACCAGGACATGAAAGTATGCATCCTTAGATCTATGCTTGCCGCATAGTCGATTACTCGAACGCTCGCTTTTACTGACCGAATGGACTCCATAAATAAATTTTTGGAGCCACGATAAGCTTGTTATCCATCTCAAGTCTATTACCGGTCAGAATGAGCTGTCTGGCTTCGGTACGAGGAACAGGTGACTGTAAAATTCTTGAGAATACAGATTCTTGAAGACTTGTATTGCTTCCTTTGATAAGAGAGCTTATACCTCCGGTATGACAAACTCTTTTATGCAAAAAATTGATGGAAGATTTGTCCAATGCGGACAACTTGTTAGTGGGGATTTTGCTCAGAATGATAGCTGTAAGCCATCTGATTCTACACCTCTCACCCACTGATCTTCCGTGATTGTTATCCAGTTTTTTGCGGAGCTTGATAACCTTCCGCCAACTGGCTTTCAATAGAGGTCTAAACCATCACCTGTATGACCTGTGAGGCTTGCAGGAGGAGGAACCACGTCCTCCCCGTGAAAAAATACTGCATTGTCGGCTTAGGGGCTTCTGACGTATAGTCCCGATCAGACTTACGCCCCTTTCCCAAGTTGCTATACCTACGACCTCCAAAGTAATAGATTAGCCACTGTTAGGACGGAGTTAAACATGGTATACAAAATTGCCCTGGAAAGAACTAAGAGAGGTACGAACGTCCTCAAATTCCTTTCCCTTGAGAGGTTGCACCATAGCTCTTGTAAGGTGATCTGCCTAAGACATAACGTCCAAATTTGCTCTATTTGAAGAAATTGCCGTCTCAATTCTGTCTGAGCGAATAGTGAATGATACAGGTAAGGATACCTCTAGATCCCCGGCCTGCTCATCCAAATGCAGAAGAACTCTCTGAACATCTTCCCCGACTGTTTTTAAATGAAGGTGGTCCAAAAAACGGTATGTATATGGAAGATGAAGATAAGAAACCGCCTTCTTCCTCAAACTAAAGAGGATAAATACAGAGTCGTCTATATGGCCGAAGGCCTGCAATACCTGCATAAACTGAACCGGAAAAGAAAGGACTTCCTCCTTTGTCCGGATAAAGTCTGCGCCCAACGACGCCAGTGGTTTCTCTCTTGTCGTCGCAGCATTCTGATTCGGTGGAACAAAATCATGGTAGTATTGATGGATGAAAGCCATCGCAACCATGTACTGTTCCGAAAGGGAAGGGTAATCCTCTTTCTTATCCCTTTCACCATCCGAGAGAATCTGTTGCGAATCTCGGTCCATTGCATCTGCGCGAACAAACGACTGGACTGACCCAGCACCGTCCGACAGCTCAGATTCCGAGTCTGAGGGAGGCTGCATCTGCACTTGCTGGGACGCTGCACAATCTGTGACAGCAAGTCCGTCATTGCGGCCTGAGGAGCAGCGGTTTTCCGTTCCTTAGCCGCATGCTGCTTCTGGGATGGTGTGTCAGAAACGGATCCTTTCTCTGAACATCCCCGATGATCGAGGCCTCGTTTCCCAAGCTACCGGATGGTCCGACTTCACGGGCAAAGAGTGCTTCCTTCTTCATGCAACAAGCTGGATATCCGAAGTCGGGTAGCTAGGATGTGGTCGTGTGTGCTTAAATAACGTAGCGGAGGAAGCTGTGACTGAAGCCAACCCCGGCTACAGATTAGACGGAGCATCCCGAGCGGCAGGCGGACATATGCTAAGTCTCGTGTAAGTTTCCAACCAGAAAACTTCTTTGGCCTTGTGAAACGTAGCGGAGGAAGCCTTGACTGAAGCTGACCACAGCTGCAGACTAAACAGAGTGTCCCGAGTGGAGGGCGGACATATGCTCCGGCTTGTGCAAGTTTCTCAAAACAACATCTGACCCCAGACGTTTCTAGATTAGAAAGGGTGGGGCTTCTCCTGCTCACGGTCTATCAGACCTCGTCGAGTACAAGAACTTGCTGACTTCCTCCCTATTTCCTCGCTATTTCCATCGTTGCTGGGTGAGCTATTTATATTATAGTGCTCGCTCTACCCACATTCACTTCCTATGACCACAATGGACTTACCCGGCGTCACGTCACCCACGGACGGAGTACCACTTCACCGGTCGAGATAGCTGCTTGTATTCTTGCAATAATGAGCACTGCAGCTAGCTCTCTATGCTCCACACGGAGTGCGACAATGGTAGCACACTTAGATGGGTGTCAGAATATCATCACCATGTTCATGTTCCTCTGAAACAGAAATTGACAGAATGAATTAAAACATGGTGAGAGGCCTGATCCTCAGAACCTCACCGCCAACAACGTACCGTGACACCCGACTCCGACATCAGTCATCCCAGTGAACACAAGAATGACAAGAGTCCGCAGAAGTGAATCAACTAAAGTCGATATCAGTCCTCCAAACTCCACAACAATATACAAATATAACTGAGATACATGAATAATAGTAATTATAACTAAATTCAAAATATTTTTCGTAAACAAAAAATTTTGAAAAAAACGCCTAAGTTCCCAAAGGGAACATTAACTGGTTGAGGGCTACATTATTTCTGGTGGTCTAAATATGTTCATCAAAATTTGTTTTATCACAAATTATTGAAGAGTGCCCACAGGCACTCTTCAATAATTGGTGATAAAACAACTTTATATAAACAAAATATTATTTGCATTTAACTGAATATGAAACATAAGCAAGGAAAATGTTCGCTTTTGCTCTGGTACCCTCATTTTTTTTAAAGCCCTGATAGTGGCTTCTAGCACACAACCTGGTAAGAGGCCAAGGTCATCCTGATAGAGCCTAAGTGTGGACAAAATCCAAATTTTTTTTGAGCTACACTACCGGAATAATAATCCATGTATCCTACAGTATACTACAGTAATAGAATATAAAAACAAGAGGCCCCAAGGGGCCTGAGGGCGCTCACCTGACATGGTAGCCTAAATATCAACCCAGAGAATTGATTTCAACAAGTTGCATTTGCTCCTCCTAAGAAAAGCTTATACCAAATATCTAAAGATTCTGACCAGTGGATCTAAAAAAAAAAGAAGATTTTAAAAGAATATTCCTCATATTGAACTAAGTTATAATTCGAGCTCCCACAGGGAGCCCATATATGAACCCAGGGACTTGGCTTTAACAAACTTGAATCCCGCCCCCCTAAGGATGCTGCACACCAAATATCAAAACATTCCGACTGCTGGATCTGAAGAAGATTTTTAAAGAAAATTCCTCATTTTGAACTAAGTTACAATTCAAGCTCCCACAGTGAGTCCAAATATAGACCTAGGGATATGGCTTGAACAAACTTGAATCTCACCCCCCTAAGGATGCTGCATATCAAATATCAAAACATTCCAACTGCTGGATCTGAAGAAGATTTTTAAAGAAAATTCCTCATTTTGAACTAAGTTATACATCGGGCTACCACAGTGAGCCCAAATATGAACCCAGGGACTTGGCTTGAACAAACTTGAATCTCACCCCCCTAAGCATGGCGCATACCCAATATCAAAAGATTCTGCCTGCTGGATCTTGAGAAGAAGATTTTCAAAGAAATTTGCCTGAAATGCACTAAGTTCGAATTCGGGCTTCTATAGTGAGCCCAAATATGAATCTTGGGAGCCGATCTGAACAAACTTGAATCAGATCCACCCCACAATGTTGCATACCAAATATCAAAAGATTCTGGCTGCTGAATCTGGAGAAGAACATTTTTTTAAAAATTTGCCTGAAATGCACTAAGTTCAAATTCGGGCTTCTATAGAGAGCCCAAATATGAATCCAGGGAGCTGATTTGAACAAACTTGAATCAGATCCACCCCTCAATGTTGCATACCAAATATCAAAAGATTCTGCCTGCTGGATCTTGAGAAGAAGATTTTTTAAGAAATTTGCCTGAAATGCACTAAGTTCGAATTCGAACTGCTATACTGAGCCCAAATGTAAACCCAGGGGGCCGATTTGAACAAACTTCAATCAGATCCACCCCACAATGTTGCATCCCAAATATCAAAAGATTCTGCCTGCTGGATCTGGAGAAGAAGATTTTTTAAGAAATTTGCCTGAAATGCACTAAGTTCGAATTCGGGCTTCTATAGTGAGCCCAAATATGAATCCAGGGGGCCGATTTGAACAAACTTGAATCAGATCCACCCCACAATGTTGCAAACCAAATATCAAAAGATTCTGCCTGCTGGATCTGGAGAAGATTTTTTAAGAAATTTGCCTGAAATGCATTAAGTTCAAATTCGGGCTTCTATAGTGAGCCCAAATATGAATCCAGGGGGCCGATTTGAACAAACTTGAATCAGATCCACCCCACAATGTTGCATACCAAATATCAAAAGATTCTGCGTGCTGGATCTGGAGAAGAAGATTTTTGAAGAAATTTGCCTGAAATGCACTAAGTTCGAATTCGGGCTTCTATAGTGAGCCCAAATATGAATCCAGGGAGCCGATTTGAACAAACTTCAATCAGAACCACCCCACAATGTTGCATACCAAATATCAAAAGATTCTGTCTGCTGGATCTGGAGAAGATTTTTTAAGAAATTTGCCTGAAATGCACTAAGTTCGAAATCGGGCTCCTATACTGAGCCCAAATATGAACCCAGGGGGCAGATTTGAACAAACTTGAATCAGATCCACCCTACAATGTTGCATACCAAATATCAAAAGATTCTGCCTGCTGGATCTGGAGAAGAAGATTTTTTAATGTTTTTCCCATTGTCTACAGTGTTAAAAAGTGCTGACTCAGCACTTTTTCAAAGTCCCGAAACTGTACCCTATGATAAAACCGATGGCAATTTTTTTTACCAATCCATTCTGTTGGTCCTAAGGAAGCTGCACACCAAATAAAAATTCTCAGTGCCGTGCAGTTTTGGAGATATGGGCGTTTTAAATTTTTTCTATTTTTAGCTCCTGTGGTTCCCACGGGGCTGCGGGAAATTTTTTTTTTGCATAAATCAAGTACTCATGACCCAATAATCCCTCCCATAAAATTTGGTTCAAATGAGCCTCTCAGTTTGGAAAATAGAAATTTTGGGCGGGGCAAAAAATTTTGCCCCTCCCATAACAACGCCAAGTATAGCCCCACAAACTTCTCTTGAACAAATCTGAGTCTACACCTCAAAAGGAAGCTGCACACCAAATATCAAGTCTCTGCTACTGCTGGTTCATGAGAAGAAGATTTACAAAGATTTTGGTGCCCCTTAGGGGCGTGGCACCACCCAGGAGGAGGGGCAACTTCATTTGAACAAATCTGAATTGGCATTAGGTAATAAACATTTATCCAACATTTGAATAAAATTGGGCTAGTGGTTTAGGAGGAGAAGTCTATAATGTAAAGTTAACGGCGGCCAGACGACGCCGGACGCCGGACAGAAAGTGATTAGTAAAGCTCCCCTTGAGCTTCGCTCAGGTGAGCTAAAAACAACCCATATATGAGGACATTGACAATGTAAACAACGTCAATGTAAACAAGATATCAAGCACACAAAAAGGCCCAATGTCAGAACCAATTGAAATGCTATCAGATGCAAAGCTAGATCTTCATACGAAGATAAAACGATACATCGGATAGAAGATGCAAGACTAAACAAACTAACACCCGTAGGGTGAGGACGTAACCCTGGGAAAGAAACAGAATAATATTCTGTAATATATGTTAACTCCCAAGACATTTAATAAAAAATTTCCATAAAAAATAGCCAAAAGGCTTAAGAGTTTAACAGGAAGGGTTCATGGAAGGATAGGGAAGGAATACTTAAAAAACAGTGCAATAATCATTATCAAAAATGAGGGCGTCAGGGATATGTCCCGAAATTGGGAAACATACAATAAGTTTATAAATATTATAAAGTTACAGCCCTGAACGTCCAAAACCACCATTGAACACTTCCTTCATCCAATAACAGCCTTGTATCCACCAATTCTTGCATTGATTTGTGTCTGGCATCCTCAAAAAAAGGAGATTTTAAAGCACATTCATTTCATTGTTGATGACTTTAGGGCCAAAGAAAGAAAGATGTTGGCGCCAATTCCGGTCACTTCCTGACATCTGCGTGTGCGTGGAGAGTAAATGTATGGAGAGCCAGATAGGACTTTTAATTTTCGGTTTTGCAAGCAACTTTTGGGCATGGGGGGGGGGGGGGGGCAAAATTTGTGTTTGGCCCTTAATAACTTTGAGTTAAGCACCAGCTAGTCTGAGCCACTGGTTTACAGTGTAAAAATAGTAAGATTTTGTGACAATTCTCGTGATATCTGACTTCCTCGATACTTAATTCAGCCTCAACTGATATACTCTGTAAATTAGTTGAGCCAGGAAACATGGCTTTATTATATATGAGAGAAAGATGCTTCTTAACAAAAATCAACTATTTCAGAGCAGAAGTTCTGGAAAGAAAATTACAACTTTTGCATTTGGAGCCCAAAGGCAACTTTTGGGCTGTCAAATATGGGTACAGCAACTTGGCTTCAACAAACTTGAATGTATATGAGTGAAAGATGCTGCATGCCAAAATTAAAACTTTCTGTACAGTGGTACTGTACAAGATTAATTTACGTTTTTCCAGTTATCTTCTATTTTGGAGCCACGAAAGGGTGATGCAAATTAATTTGACCAAAATTTAATAGTTACACTATAAGGTACATATGTCCCAACTTTGGTTAAATTTGACCCTGTTGTAAAGTATTTAGCTTGTGGTGTGACATGCACGATAGGAGTGATTCCTATGGGGGATATACTAGTCTCCTAAAATACGCTAGTAATGTTGTTTTCAGGCAGAATTTCAATTTACAGGGCACAAAATTTGCCTCTTGGATATCGTTCACCCAAAATAAAATCAAGGAGAATGATTAATCATTCACCCTAACTCTCGTAGGGTGAATGAACATGTTGATCCATGCTGAATATTTGTTCCAACAATTTACAGTTTATGATGCAGACATTCAATTCTGTAAAGTCACTGGATATCCTACTTTGCTGTGACGTTAACATTCGAAATACAGATGTGACATCTTTTAGCACTGTAACTAAAACATGCCCACATAACTTCAGTCCTCGAAATAAACTTGTTCTGTAAGGGTTAAAGGTTTGATGCACTTATATTTATTGAACGAATTGATGCTGAATGATGGTTATTCAATTACTTTTGTTAATTTATTGAAATAATGAACTGATGATGTGAATCTTTAAAGAGAGCATGTGTGAATGCTCAGTCTGAATTCTCGACAAGAGAATTGTTAAATTTTGCCAGTGATATAAATTTAACCTGGAATTCCATGTCCTTTTATAAACTGAAGCCTTTGTTTGGTTCTATTTGTGAGCTGTACATGTGTGATGTTAAAGAATATTTCCTGTCATTGAATGAAATGTTCATCACACTCAATGGGAGTTTTATGAAGAGTAATCAATATGATAATAGCAGATTCAAATATTTTTCATTGTTATACAAACTAATTTTCAAACTAATTTTGGGTAACCTTGTACAATACTGATTTTATACATCATTTAGGACTTCAAAATATATTTTATACAGGGTTGGATAATTAGTTTTGTTGGGATACAGTACTTGGAATGTGTCAAAACATTGTTGTGGCTGCGATTTGCAATTGTAAAATATGGCTATTAGGTTACTTGTCAATGGCAGTAAGAGTGGTGTTGCCATGTGTCACATAACACAAATTAGGAAAGAAAAATAATTGTTAAATTACCCCTCAAATGCTAGGAAATAATGTTTTCAAGGAGGTGAAAAAAATATCCTTTAATTAACCATTATCGACCCAAGCAAAACTGGATAACCATAATGCAACACAAATATAAATAGCAACTTACAATGATCTATGACAAAGTCCATTCAATGATTTCACATAACTCTCGTGAATGTGTTCACAAGTAACAATTTGAGGAAGACTTGAGCTGATGGTGAGGTTAGAAAATGCATATTTCAAATCTCTACGGATCAGCTGAACAGAAGGATCAATCTGTGAATAGAAGAAAAATAAAAAACAATCAATTCAAATGCCTACCTGGGAAAGGCTGGGATGTTGTTTTATTATATGCTTCTGCTAAAAATGGAAGTAGGAAAAGCATACAGAATGGCCACCGTGAACTGGTCAGTTTCCACAAGTGGGCAATATTTCCATGGATGTAATAAATTAGATTCCAAACACTAATTATAGGAATAATTATCACCCAGTGCTTCATTAAAATTTTGCTGATGATGATTTTATTACCTCGTAAATAGATGTGTGGACATCACTGCCCATGTGTGGATTACGACCAGTCCATGCGTCTGTAGTGTAGATGTTATATTTTTTGTCTTTACAGACACATGTATTTTTCACTGCAGGTAGAATGAGAATATAATATCAATGAACACGAAATAAACTCACTAAGATGTTCTCAAAGTAAGAGATGTTTACCATTTCATGGTGAAAAGTTGTTATTATTATTTGTCATATTAGATTAATATCCATTAATGCTTCTGTGTAGCTTTCAGATAAAAGCTGAGGGAACTGGTTTGTTTCTCGATTGACTAATTTCTTCGCTCAAAGTAGTGCATAAGCTATTGGCTGATTGTTTTGAAAGTGAAATGTTTTGCTGCTTCTGAAGCAATTACTTTGCATTAATTCAGGGTTAAAACATGAATTATTTTTTTAGATTGGAAAATAGGGTTGCTTGTTGAAAATTTATATTTCACCTGCCAGTCACTAATGAAACAAGGGCTCTGCAAAGCATGAGCCGCTGCCCATGACCCGTAGGCATGTTCGAAGTAGCCTTAAAGGTACTGTGGGATAGAAAGATTTTCTAAGTCGAAAGAGTGAAAAAGGGCCATAACTCTGGGAAAAGTTATTGGATGGAACCCGTTCCATGTGCATATCCGTTTCCCCATGCAGGTTTATCAGCATACAAAAGGAGATACAAATCCGACAGATAGCTTTCAAATTGCAATCCAAAACATTTGTATGGAAAGATGGATGGATGGACAGATGGATGGAGGGATGGATGGAGGTCTCCACTAGATACCTACGAATCCTCCTTCAGAGGTCAGGGGCATAATAATTATGGTATCCATTCAAAAGCCATTCTTGCATAATCATTATCAAATAGTCCATGACAGAATTATCATCCAAAACGCATCAAATAAAAATGAAAGTGTCAATGACACTGTAGCTCAACTTGTCAAGACAAAGACATGTACATGTATAGTATGTGACACAGCAATGACAAACATCTAGGTAATGACCTGATAACAAAGGTAAATATAAAGTATTGTAACGGTCTGTACATAAATACTGACCGTTGCCTGTAACAAATGTATAGGTAAAGTATTGTAAAGGTGGGTGACAGTCAGATGCTAAACTAGAAAATGAAAGTGTCAATGACACTGTAGCTCAACTTGTCAAGACAAAGACATGTACATGTATAGGGACACAGCAATGACAAACATCTAGGTAACGACCTGATAACAAAGGTACATATAAAGTATTGTAACGGTCTGTACATAAATACTGACCGTTGCCTGTAACAAATGTATAGGTAAAGTTTTGTAAAGGTGGGTGACAGTCAGATGCTAAAATAGAAAAAAATCTTTGAGTCCCAGAGTGGGTCTGACTGAACCCCAAATTATTTGATCTCATAGCAAAGTGATAACAAAGGCACCCCAAAACACACTCATTCCTGTCCCAAGGTGAAAACAAAGGTACCCAAGAAGTTTTGTGAAGATCAGTTCATAAATACCAGCTGTATAGAACTTGTGACAAAAAAACCTAATTTCGGTACAAAATGGCCACTGGCAGCCATCTTGAATTTTGGACCGCACTCCGAAACATTCGTTCTCATCCCAAGGTGATAACAAAGGTACCCAAGAAGTTTTGTGAAGATCGGTTCATAAATACAGCCTCTAGCCGGAGCCGTATTGACATGTGCACTTACAGTGTATAAGTAGCACTGAATAAATCAAAGTTCATCTAATTTGCATAATTTCTGCACGAGAAAAAAACCCATACTATATGTGATGTATTCCATGTTACTAAACATTCATACAAAAATTTATTCAAATCAGAACTTTCATACAGAAGTTCTGTACAAAAGACTGATTGCACTAATTTTGGTACAAAATGGCTGCTGGTGGCCATCTTGAATTTCGGACCACACCCAAAAACACTCGTTCTCATCCCACGGTGATAACAAAGGTACCCAAGAAGTTTTGTAAAGATCGGTTCATAAATACGGCCTCTAGCCTGAGCCATATAGAAATTGTGTACAAAAAACTGATTAGACCTAATTTCGGTACAAAATGGCCACTGGCAGCCATCTTGAATTTTAGACTGCACCCAGAAACACTTGTTCTCATCCCAAGGTGATAACAAAGGTACCCAAGACGTTTCGTGAAGATCGGTTCATAAATACAGACTCTAGCCCGAGCCGTATTGACATTTGTACTTACTGTGTGTAAGTAGCACTGAAAAAATCAAAGTTCATCTAATTTGCATAATTTCTCCACGAGAAAAAAACCCGTATTATATGTGATGTATCCCATGGTACTAAACATTCACACAAAAAATTATTCAAATCAGCGCTTTCATATGGAAGTTCTGTGCAAAAATCTGATTGCACCAAATTTTGTACAAAATGGCTGCCATCGGCCATCTTGAATTTCAGACCGAACCCAAAAACACTCGTTCTCATCCCACAGTGATAACAAAGGTACCCAAAGAGTTTCGTAAAGATCGGTTCATAAATACGGCCTCTAGCCCGAGCCGTATTGGCATTTGCACTTACAGTGCTGAAAGTAACACCAAAAAACATCAAAGTCTAATTTGCATAATTTACGCACGAGAAAAAAACCCGTATTACATGTGATGTATCCCATGGCACAAAACATTCATACAAAAAATTATTCAAATCAGAGCTTTCATATGGAAGTTCTGTACAAAAAACAGATTTCTGCATTGTCGGTACAAAATGGGGGCTGGCAGCCATCTTGAATTTTGGACCGCACCCAAAAACACTCGTTCTCGTCCCACGTTCATAACAAAGGTACCCAAGAAGTTTCGTAAAGATCGGTTCATAAATACGGCCTCTAGCCCGAGCCGTATCCAATTGTCATCCAGACGATGGGCCATGGCATAAGCTCAAATTTGGCTTCGCCAAAGTTGAGCTAAAAATGTGCTCCTTTTGTTGATAGTTGTCAAATGAATTGCTGAGTGTGCGTGTAATAATTGTTTTTATGGACATGAAGGTGTGTAATAAACACAGAATGATACACGCATGTGAGTGGGTTAATCGACATGGCACTTGTGCCCCTGTAGGCACATAGAACACATTGGAACTCAGGGAACAAAAAAGTGACACAGGATTCCCCTCACAGATTTGGTTGGCGATAAAATGTGTTCCTTTTGTTGATAGTTGTTAAATGAATTGCTGAGTATCTGTGTAATAATTGTTTTTATGGACGTGAAGGCAGGTAATAAACACAGAACAACACAGGTGTGTCAATGGGTTAATCGAAATGGCACTTGTGCCATCGAGGAAGGATAAAACTCAAGGCCTCTGGCCTCTCATTCTATCCTTCCGCACTGGCACTCGTGCCCTATCGATTAACCCATTCAAACGCGTGTGTCGTTCTGTGTATATGTTGACAGTATTTATGTTTCAAAAAAGATACATAAAGCTAAACACAAATGAATTTCATATTTCTTTATTAACTAACTGGTCGAGACCTGGAAGCCACTATCAGGGCTTTAAAAAAATGAGGGTGCCTGAGCAAAAGCCCATGTTTTTCTCGCTCATGTTTCATATTTGGTCAAACGCAAATAACATTTTTGTTTTAATAATATAAATTTGTTCTATTAGCACTCTCCAATAATTTGTAATAAAACAAATTTGGAGTAACAAATTTAGACCTCCAAAAATAATAATAAGTTAACTGATTGAATGCTAAATCTCTATTGATTGCCAAAATTTGTTCACATGTCTGTGTCTAGTTATAGTTTATAGGAGAGTGCCTACAGGAACTTGCACATAAATTATAACAAGGCAAATCCATACAGATGTAATGAATTCATTTAAAAGATAATGTAACCCACAGCCACAGAATATGAAACCTTGAAATTGTGGTACTTGATGGATAGTGCCAAGGGTATATACCCTCAAAATTTTTTCAAGGGGCTAAAAAGCCTCATTCCCTCATTGATTTGAAAAATTAATTACTCGAGAACCAAATGTATTTTCTCATTTGACCGTATTTAGAATGATGTGCCAATCATCTTTAGACAAGGCAAATTCTGACATGGTCTGACCCTGGCTATTGAAAGGGTCATTAAACCTCAGGAAACAAGCAAACAAAGACAAAGACTTCACAGTACAGAAAAGTATTTTTTTAGCTTATTCCGTTATAATTAGTTGTATAACATCACTTCCAGGAACACATATTTATTATTTATTTATTTATATTGCCCGACTCCCACACACACTAACTCCGCACAAGCATGGTTAGCAAGGGTTGAAGACATGTGTACGCCTTAGTACACAGCGCCACCGTGCCCCCACTCCCACCCCACGTGGGTAATCAGGATTAAGTGCATTGCCCAAAGGACACAAATCAGTTACCACTGGTCAGGATCAAACCACTGAGCTTTAACTGGTAGAGTGCTGGAAGCCTATATTTGGGCTTTATTCCAGGTACCACAACTTGAAGGTTCATATTCAGTGGATGTGCGTGGTCCTTGAAGTGATATTATTTAGTCTGTAAGGGTTTGCCTTGTTGCAATATAGGGAGAGTGCCCATTGGCACTCTCATCTTAAGCTGTAACAAGGCAAAGACATGTGTACAAGATTTGATGGCCAAAAATAATTTAGCACTCTACCAGTTAAATTTGAAGTTCAATGCTATTACCACAGCGATCCCACAGGACTCATTGGGATAAAATTAAGTTTTTTGAGTGTTTTTGATATATCCAGAAGCATAATAAAGAGAGTTCTTGGCTGAAAAACAGAAATTATGTTTTCTGTGAAGTCTCTCAAACTTCAGTGATCCTTTTCCTAATATAATAGTTATATCCCACCATCACTGTTCACAAAATCTCCTTTAAAAATTTAATATTTTTCCAAATTTGTTCTCCAAAATATACCTTATGAACCCTCATTGGAATAAGCTCACAGAACTTATTTCAATGAGGAGTCAGAATGAATATTTTTAGATAATTCAAGAAAAAATACTGCAAGTGTAATTTTTTATTCATGTTAAGTAAAGGGTTAATTAAGAAGGTAGTACATTTTTGACCTAACAAATACTACAAAGTCTTTGGAGTGCATTGCCAAATATTTTCCACATAGTTTGAAAATTGTTAAAGCTATGAAATTAATACCCATAGAGAGTTGAAAAATGTCAAAATTAAATTTCACTTCCCTGACTTCAACACTTAGGGCATTTTAGTACATGTGCTCTCAAACACAAAACTGAAAATAGTTTGAAAATCAGATGTCAGAGATAAAACATAAATGTTCGAGGTACACCCACACCTCCGGTGACACACCTACCCCACCAACTACTAAACATATCCTTAAATTTAAATCACAGGCAGCAAAAGGAACAAGAGGCCCCAGGGGGCCTGAGGGCGCTCACCTGACATGGTAGCCTAAATAACAACCCAGAGAATTGATTTCCACAAGTTGCATCTGCTCCTCCTAAGAAAAGCTGAAACCAAATATCCAAATATTCTGACCAGTGGATCTAAAAAAAGATTTTTAAAGAATATTCCTCATATTGAACTAAGTTATAATTCGGGCTCCCACAGGGAGCCCATATATGAACCCAGGGACTTGGCTTTAACAAACCTGAATCTCACACCCCTAAGGATTCTGCACACCAAATATCAAAACATTCCGACTGCTGGATCTGAAGAAGAAGATTTTTAAAGAAAATTCCTCATTTTGAACCAAGTTACAATTCGAGCTCCCACAATCAGCCCAAATATGGACTAGGGACATGGCTTGAACAAACTTGAATCTTACCCTCCTAAGGATGCTGCATAAAAAATATCAAAAGCATTCATCTGCTGGATCTGAAGATTTTTAAAGAAAATTCCTCATTTTGAACTAAGTTGTCATTCAGGCTCCCATAGTGAGCCCAAATATGAACCAAGGGACTTGGCTTGAACAAACTTGAATCTCAGCCCCCTAAGGTTGCTCCATGCCAAATATCAAAACATTCCAACTGCTGAATCTGAAGAAGAAGATTTTTAAAGAAAAATTCCTCATATTGACTAAGTTATAATTTGGGCTCCCACAGGGAGCCCAAATATGGACCCATGGACTTGGCTTTAACACACTTGAATCCGCCCCCCCCCCCCCCCCCCCCCCCTCCAGGATGCTACTCACCACATATCAAACCATTCCGACTGCTGGATCTGAAGAAAAAGATTTTTAAAGAAAATTCCTCATTTCGAACTAAGTTTCAATTCAAGCTCCCACAGTGAGCCCAAATATGGACCTAGTGACATGGCTTGAACAAACTTGAATCTCACCCCCCTAAGGATGCTGCATACCAAATATCACAAGATTCTGCCTGCTGGATCTTGAGAAGAAGATTTTCAAAGAAATTTGCCTGAAATGCACTAAGTTCGAATTTGGGCTTCTATAGTGAGCCCAAATATGAATCCAATGGCCGATTTGAACAAACTGGAATCAGATCCACCCCACAATGTTGCATACCAAATATCAAAAGATTCTGCCTGCAGGATCTGGAGAAGAAGATTTTTGAAGAAATTTGCCTGAAATGCACTAAGTTCAAATTCGAGCTTCTATAGTGAGCCCAAATATGAATCTAGGGAGCCGATTTGAACAAAATAGAATCAGAGCCACCCCACAATGTAGCATACCAAATATCAAAAGATTCTGCCTGCTGGATCTGGAGAAGAAGATTTTTTAAGAAATTTGCCTGAAAAGCACTAAGTTCAAATTTGGGCTCCTATACTGAGCCCAAATATAACCCAGGGAGCCAATTTGAACAAACTTGAATCAGATCCACCCCACAATGTTGCATACCCAATATCAAAAGATTCTGCCTGCTGGATCTGGAGAAGAAGATTTTCAAAGAAATTTGCCTGAAATGCACTAAGTTCAAATTTGGGCTCCTATACTGAGCCCAAATATAAACCCAAGGGGCCGATTTGAACAAACTTGAATCAGATCCACCCCACAATGTTGCATACCAAATATCAAAAGATTCTGCCTGCTGGATCTGGAGAAGAAGATTTGTTAATGTTTTTCCCATTGCCTACAGTGTTAAAAAGTGCTGACTCAGCACTTTTTCCAAGTTCCGAAACTGTACCCTATGATAAAACCGATGGCAATTTTTTTTTTACCAATTCTTTCTGTTGGTCCTAAGGAAGCTTCACACCAAATAAAAATTCTCGGTGCCGTGCAGTTTTGGAGATATGGGCGTTTTAATTTTTTTCTATTTTTAGCTCCTGCGGTTCCCATGGGGCTACGGGAAAAAAAAAATCAGCATAATTAGGTACTTATGACCCAATAAGCCCCCACATAAAATTTGGTTCAAATCAGCCTCTCGGTTTGGAAAAATAGAAATTTTGGGCGGGGCCAAAAATTTTGCCCCTCCCATAACTACGCCAAGTATAGCCCCACAAACTTCTCTTGAACAAATCTGAGTCTACACCTCCAAAGGAAGCTGAACACCAAATATCAAGTCTCTGCTACTGCTGGTTCATGAGAAGAAGATTTTTTAAGATTTCAGAACACTTTTTGGGTGTGGCACTACTCATGGGCGGGGCAACTTGATTTGAACAAAATCAAATTGCGATGTCATAACAAACTACTATCACAAATATCAATTAAATTGGTTCAGCGGTTTGGGAGGAGAAGATGCAAACACCATGTTCACGGACGACGGATGGTGAGTGATCACTATAGCTCTCCTGACTGAAAGTCAGGTGAGCTAATAATTTTTGCAGTGCACAGCCAAATATTTTCCACATTGTCCTAAAATTGTTAATGTAACCCATCAACAGTCAGATAACATGAAAATTAATTATTTATTATTTATTGGTGTTTAAGGTCACATATTTCTGCGCAATGGCTAATCATGATGACAACATGGAGATAAAGCCAAGTTTAGTCAAATTTTTTGTACTCATGTCGCCCATTTTATAGGACTTCCACCCCAAGCATTGGTGTCTGGGTCCTATTTTACCAGTGAAACAGAGATTGTTTATCATAGTAATCACTGCTTCACTTTCTGGGGTTCTCACAGGGTGCACAGGACAAAATCTTATGACATTTTGGTACTTGTGGTCCCCAATACAAAGTTGAAAACATTTTTAAAATCAAATGTCAGATTCTGGAGATGTGATGTAAACAATGTTGGAGGTACTGATCTTACATTTCTGTGTTTATATTCATTCAAAACTAACTCTTGTGATTCATGTACCTCCGTATTTAGAAATGACACAGCTGTCAAACTTCACACACTGTTTTCTGGTTATTTAAAACCATTCAATTTTATTTTTTCATTTCAAATTTACGCATACAGTGCCAATGATGTCGATTTTATATTTTGTGTCTGTACCTTCTATTTTCAACCTCATTTTCAGCCTCAGCCTTTCAAAATTTTGGGAATATAATCTATACAAGAAACCATGTCTAAATTGTGTTCCCCTTCTTGAAAAATTTCAATCATTATAGCAGAACTCTGAGGTGACGTCATACATGGTTGTACGAGCTAAAAAAAAATAGGTGATAGCTGTTTTTTACTTTCTCAATTTATCCCCATTTCTGATGCTTTTATGTCACTTCAAGTTTGATCATTCCTTACATGCTAAGTAAAAACGCTAAGCTTATCTTTACAGGAGGGCAAAATGGTATGACCGGTTTTGGCAGAGTGGGACACTTTATACAGCGGCTTAAGAAGATGTTAAAAGGCAGCATACACCTTCTCCTACATGTTGGGACAACTTGGTGATGGGCGTGTTTCAATGGAGGACTTCTGGAAATTAGCTTGTGATTTCAAAATAATCTAGTCTCAGAGGTGACTGTCAGGACATGAAAATTTTCGTGAGCAGGTGTAAACCACAAGTGAAAACAGATGGGAGAGTTCTGTGTGTTGAGATGTTATAAAACAATTTTAATTGCAATTTAAACACATAAATGCTGAAAACATGCAGTGAAACTGATCTAAACTTAATACATAATGTGCATCATTTCCTGATAGAGATTCCTTTGTACAGTGGAGTCCCGTTAATTGAATAGCCACTTAGCCAATGAAAATTATTCAATTAACATGAGTATTCAATTAACAGGGATTGTTACACTTTCCTGCATTCTAGAGATAAACTTAGCTTTTATTCTATTATATCTTGTTTGACAGAGATCTATGAGCTCTGTCAAACAAGATATAACAGATTAAATGCTTGTATTGGATGTACAGAAGCCAAATGTGCCTATAAACAAAGGAAAACTGGGAATTGTCAGGGTAATTTCTTGACAGGTTACAAGATTTTTTATTCAATTAACAGGAGTTTACTATATAACCTATATTCAACAAGGGCTATGCAAAGTGCGGGCCACAGCCCTGACCCATAGGCATGTTCGAAGCAGCCTTAAAGACCTGCCAGTCTCTAATGAATCAAGGGCTATGCAAAGCATAGGCCACTGACCCTGACCCATATGCATGATCGATGTAGCCTTAAAGGTATTGTACTGTGGGAATGAAAAGGGCCATACTAGGAAAAATCATTGGACAGAACCCGTTCCTTTCGCATATCCATTCCACCATGTGCGTCTATCAGCATACCAAAGGAGATCCAAATCCGACTGATGGCTTTGAAGTTAGAATGCAAAATGATTGTATGGACAGATGGACGGATGGATGTACAGATGGACAGATGCTCCTACAAATCAGGTTTATGTGGCTAAAATATTTTAAAATATTTGAGGAATTTAAAATGCATGAACGACCACTAAAAACTCTTTTCTAAGTCTAATTTCTGGGTGGTAGCAAACCATAACCCTTTCAGCTTATTGACCATAACCTTAACCCTTACCCAAACATAAAATCCCTGAAAATACAATACCCACCTTTTGTCACTTTTTAGTCAAATAAACTATTTAGCCACATAAATAAAATTTTAGCCACACAGCTCAATTTTTTAGACACATAACAGTGCTGTGTACCAATAACTAGGCACATAAACATGTTTTGTTTGCTCGGACGGATGGACGGACTGACTAGATGCCCCTGAAACCTCCTTTCGGAGGTCGGGGGCATAATTAACAGGTCAAATTTGTACTGGAGGTATGATAAATGGTTTTGTTGTTGGGAAATTGTATTCAATTAACAGGGTTATTCAGTTAAGAGATATCCAATTAAGTGGGCTCCACTGTGTATCTACCATAACAATTGATTTCAAAAAATATTTGTTTGACATTTTCCACTATTTTTTACAGTACAGTGCAGCCCACTTAATTGGATCTCTCTTAACTGAATAATTCTGCTAACTGAATATAATTTACCAACACAAAACCATTTACCATACATCCAGTTCAAATTTGATCTGTTAATTGAATATAGGTTATAGAGTAAACTCCTGTTAATTGAATAAAAGATCTTGTAACGTTTCAAGAAATTTAAATTTTATAGTAAATTTCCTTTCTTATTATACCTACCACAATTGATTACTACAGGCTTGCACTACAGTGGAAGTCCCTAAGTCGGAAAATATACTCTCTATTTTGATCTTTACCAAAGGTTTTGGGAAAGAAAAGTGATGCAAAAGCACCAAGAAAAAATAAGCCAAAACTGGGTCGAGTGCTACCGGCACACACCCAGTATAGGACACTCTTCTCCTAGTACAGATCCACGGCTTCCGGTACCAGTGCACAGGCAGTAACTAATGAATCATTCTTTTGAATCTGCCAACATTGGAGTTATGTGATCAGCGGGGAGGAAAGATTCTTACCCGAATAAGAAGACGAGAGGGCCTCCATGTGAACAATTGTGGTAGGTATAATAAGAAAAGAAATTTACTATAAAATTTAAATTTCTTATCAACCTACCTTACAATTGTTTACTACAGGCTGAATAGACAATAGGATGGAGGGAATCACATAACCAACCCCCACATAACCCAACTGCACTGGAACCGTGGCCAGAGGAAGAGGTCCCTAGGCCTATCAAACCATAGCATCACAATCATTAGTAAAAGACAATGAGAGATGAGGCATACGGTTCTGTGCAACGCACAGACAGAAAGGACAGTAAAAACACAGAGCTGGAACTGACCTTGTAAGAAGCCTAATGGCTAGGATAGACAACAGCCTGAGCAGAAGAAAGAGGGCCCAAAGCAAAAAGGTCATCCGACTGCTCCTGCAACTGACGCAGATAGAAGGTGGAGAAAGTAGAAGCATTTCTCCAGTAGGCTGCCTGCATAACATCTGACAACTTGACGGAGTTAGCATAAGCCCAAGAGGTAGACAATGCACGCACCTCATGAGCAGAAATACGATTGGTAATACAATCATCAGTAGCTAAGCCACACGAATAGCAAGACAAATCCACTGAGAAATGGATTGAGGAGAGATCTTCTGTCGATAAAGGTTCGAACGGCAAAAGCTGAGAGAATCACAGCCCTCGCCCAGGAAACCGCCACCGTATTCAGCTGAGTACGGAAGTCCATCCCCAGATGACAAAATGACTGAGAAGGGACCAGGCCGACTTCACCTCGTTGACTTTGAACCCTAGCGACGTGAGCAGGCTCAACAGTGTATCGACATTTGAATCCAGAAAGGCAGCATTGGAATGCCTCTGGAGGATATCGTCTAGATATGCTGAAGTAGTCACCCTGGACTGTGTGTGATGGAAGGCTATCACATGTGACATCAGTTGGGTGAAAGCCCAAGGAGCCAGGTTGAGGCCGAAGGGCATGGCCTTGAACTGGTAAACTCGCCCTCAGAAAAGATACTTTCATGATGTCCAATGAATCGGATTGTGAAAGTAAGCACCTCATGGGTCAAGGCTGGAAGTGAAATCTCCATGGTGAATGAAGCGGCGAACTGACCTGAAAGTCTCCAGGCTGAACTTGGGAGCAATGATAGACTGGTTCAGGATGCTCAGATCGATGACAGGACGAAACTGGCTGTTTTTCTTCGGCACCAAGAAAAGTCTTGAGTAAAACCCCAGTGGAGTCGGCCGTCCTTCTTTGGCACCAAGAACAGGCAGGAATAAAATCCTACTGAATGAATGTTCTTGACGACATCGATCGCCCCCTTTGACAGATTGCCTATCTCTGTGATCAAAAGTTCCCGATGTGTAACGTCTAAAGGAACTCGTGTTGGAAGAGGCACTCTTGACAGAGTGGGGTGCCTCCAGAAGGATATCCGCAGCCCAGACCAAACAACATCTAACACCCAAGGATCGGATGTGATTGTAGCCCAATGGTCTGCAAACTCTGATATCCTTCCTCCAACCTGGGATGAATCGAGGTGAGGACCTTCATTTCGAGCCCCGGCGAGGCAAGTGAGAGGAGAAACTGCCTCCTCTACCATATGAAGAATCCTGAGTCCCCCCTCTAGCCTGCTGACTTTTACCCTTACCCTGTGAGTAAGAAGTAGAAGCGGCAGCAGGAGGATCAGCCCTTGGCTTCATAGAGGAAGCAGAAGGGTGCTTGTTAGGCTTTGGACGGCCCCTGCCTCCAACAGAAGGCTGATCAACCAGACAACTCAACAGCTCCCGCAGTATCCACCACAGTTAAAGACTGCACATCCCCCATGGAGGGGTATAACTCTCACCAGACGTGGTCGTGTCGGGAGGCCTCAAACGACAGCGTTCCCCCTCCCTGCGGGTGCGGGAGGAATGGCCACTAGAATGCACCACATGCTGGGGCAAAAGGCACTGCCCTCAAGGAACAGTCCTGGGCATAACAGAGGTGAGAGCAGACGAAGAAAAGGTGAACTCAACAGATGTGGAAGATGGCCGA
This sequence comes from Pictodentalium vernedei, assembly GCA_031216915.1. NCBI lineage: Eukaryota > Metazoa > Mollusca > Scaphopoda > Dentaliida > Dentaliidae > Pictodentalium > Pictodentalium vernedei. The sequence continues at coordinate 525,743,019 of CM062297.1, read as the reverse complement.
CAGGGCTGAAAACCCCCAGAAATTCTGCCCTCAACAGAGAGGAGAAATCCTGTCAATACAGCCCCCCATTGACACCTAACTCCAATAATAATAATAATATCCAAAAGGATAACATAAATTTATCAACCAAAACATTTTATGTCCGAACTGCACGGTATGCGAAAGTCGCGCACGGAGAATATATAAAATATAATGAAAATGTGGTTGAAAATAACAAGAATATATAAAACACAGTCCTGTCATTATACGATCCTCAGATCCATAATACCAGTCACAGGTAATCATTATCAACGAGCTGAATTATCACTGTTTCTTAATGCAAATGGATGTCCCGCCATGCTGGCGGACGAAAAAAGAATGATTCATTAGTTACTGTCTGTGCACTGGTACCGAAAGCCGTGGATCTGTACTAGGAGAAGAGCATCCCATACTGGGTGTGTGCCGGTAGCACTCGACCCAATTTTGGCTTATTTTTTCTTGGTGGTTTTGTACCACTTTTCTTTCCCAAATCCCTTGGGAAAGATCAAAATAGAGAGTATACTTTTTGAGTTAGGGACTTCCACTGTAGTGCAAGCCTGTAATAAACAATTGTAAGGTAGGTTGATAAGAAATTACCCCAGTTTTTCTTTCTTTATAGACCTATTTTGCCTCGCTACATCCAATACAGGCATTTAATCTATTATATCTTGTTTGACAGAGCTCATGGAGTATACATAGACAGAACGTGATGTTTGTTTGAATCGGTGGGTGTTTTACATAACGAGTTGGAGTGGCGTAGTCATATTTCGTGAGAGCCATAGGCTCGAGCAAAATATGACTGCACCATTCCAACGAGTTATGTAAAACATCCACAGATTTAAACACATATCTCATTCTGTGTTTGTTACACATTCCATGCATTAAAATTCATTTAAATAAACAAATAAACAAATTTTAATACTGACGTTTAAACCCAAAGGTGAAGAGTCCATTTGTTTTGTTTGATCAAAACGATCGATAAAAAATCAAAACAACCTTTTGGGAACCAGTCTAAATTACATTCGTTATCTTTTCTATTGTGCATGTTTGTTGAAATTCATATCGCTGTTTCTCTTCGGCTGGTGTCCATTCAGGCCTAATCATTTGGTGGCTATTCTGTTAGTAAAATTATAAGTACAAATTTGGGCAGATTTGCAAAACAGCTGGGAGAAACTTTTTTAAAAGTAGTTCGAAGAATGTCAGGATGTCCGAAGATTTACCGAAATAAGGTTGACCAATTTAGATATAACGGGATCTGCACCCGAGAAGGCCACAGAACTGTGTTAATGTTGTGGTTGAAAATGATTGTTTTTTAAATATTATCTCATTTTTGGTTAACTAATTTTTTCTGAACCGACTTTATTTTGCTTTGGATGTTTTCACTTTCACCTATGCAACAGCTGATCGATAATTGTATAACGAAATTTGGGAACTTTTTGAAGTGTAACTAATGACTCAACTGGAAAGGAACTAGTATAAACGGTGCAGGGGAAAACGTTCTGGCTTGTACATAACCACTGAATACAGAAACATTTATGTTATAGTAACGATTCTGTTAAATACAAGAGTTTATAGCTTAATGGGTGTGTAATAAAAGCCTCAAATTAGGCTCACAAAAAATAATAGATGAGGTTGTGTCTCAACTTATATGATGCTGTATGCTGAGGAGTTCAACAGTGGTGATGAACGAGGGCCAAAGAGTGAGAAGTCTTTTCAGGTGAGCTAATAAACCTGATAACTTTCTCATCAAGCTAATTCCCCTAAAGAGGGAAAAACACGAATCTGTTTTTAATTACATGACTAACTCCAGTTTTGATCATGAAGCCGTAACACTTTATTCTCTTGTTAATATGAACAGAAAGTTTGCTCTATACCAGTCAGAACTTTATATTTTGTTATTTAGTGAATATAATAACTACACCTTGTTCAACTGAATATTTCTAAAGTCCCTTATATTAAGATAAACGTTGGTTTTGATGTGAGACAATACAGGAAATGATTCTGGGAGCCCTTTCCAACAGTGTATCAGATAACAGTATTTCAATAGCATGAAGAACACGAAGGTATCTTCTCATTCTAAATTAAATTGATAATAAATAATAATAATAATGTGTGAGCCTGAAATGCACAGTGTGCTCAGGGGTTGGGACGATACACCAAATTCACGGTACGATACGTATTTAGGTAGACGAGTCACGATATGACATGTATCTAGATACGTATCTTGATATTCATCCTGGTACTGAAGCTACAGTTAAGATCACAGGGACAATGGTGGAGACAGCAATTCATAGTTGGGGAGCACAGATACATTATTAGGGAGGAGGGGGATCTACTTCAGACCCCCCCCCCCCCTTTTCCTATATTCTATCACATACTGCACTGACTGGTCATGCATGTATCTAGATACATATCTTGATATTCATCCTGGTATTGAAGCTACAGTTAAGATCACAGGGACAATGGTGGAGACAGCAATTCATAGTTGAGGAGCACAGACACATTAGGGAGGAGAGGGATCAACTTCAGACTCCCCCCCCCCCCCCCCCCCCCCCCTCCAATTTCCTTTTTTCTATCACATACTGCACTGACTGGTCATGCATGTCCAAGCTCATACTCTGGCATAAGCCCATCCCTAACTTTACAAATGTGAGTTACCAAGTGGCCCTTCTGAGTCTTAGCACATCCTTCTACTTTTAAGTTTCAGAATAAAGACAATTTTACTTAAGTCACAGGCGCTGGTAATTATGACGAAATTAGGCAAGTAGTCATCTGATGATCATGACAACTAACCTTACAAAATACATAAGAAAGCTGGAGTACCCTGGTACCGTAGGTTGGCAATGAAAATATATCGGTGACCAAGACATGCTCTTGCAGTTCATGGTTCGACTTCCACTTTGCAATTTTCAAATCGGTTCACCTGAACAAAAAAAGTCAAGAAGACGATTACGAATAACTTGTGCACATCAAGGGGGCTAATTAATACACACCAACATCATAGAAAACAAGAGTGAAGTTTTTTCAACTGTTTTGAAAACACTCATATCATAAAATGGTGGCTTAAAATTTATCATTTCGCATAACCAACGGACGTTCATAATAAATTGGTGTATTGTTACACTGTTTATCTGTAGTTTTACCATTTTTGAATCTGAATGTTGGATGAGCGCATAAAATATCGAATCGCACTATGCAAGCAAAATTTCGGAGATTAGATCGCACCTGGGAGATTTTGCTTCGCAAACAGCAAAGCGAACCCAAACAAAAAATACCCTCATTTAATAATCGGTATTCCATTGAAACATTTTGAATTGCGGGATATTTGAGTTTGCAAATTCACCCAAGTCTAAAATGTGATGTGTTGAATGTATTAAGAGTGAAAGAGTTGAATTTCAAGACTGGTGACCAGCCTATATAGTGGTATTGTGATACGACAAACTTTGGACGTACGCACCGGTACCCATATCGTGGGTTGCTGTATCGGTACGTATCAGAGTACCGGGATATCGTCCCAAGCCTAGTGTGCTCTATGGCTTTACATTGTTACTTAACACACACACAGAACTCCATGAAATATTTAATTAATTCTGAAAACAATGTACCAGAAACAAAAGTAAACTTTTAAAATTAGCTGAGCACAATGTTGATGAATGTAACAGTCTGAGTAGATTAATCCACGGTCTTTGTGGAGATAGAAATGCTACCAACAGAATTTTGCATTGAGATATATAACTTGAGCAATATCTGCTGAATCAACGGCGCTGGAAGATACGCATATCCTATTATTCCGTCTCACAAGATCGATAGAGTGTCTACTGCAAATGCTCGAAGATCCAAACATTGTGACACATACTTCTGCAACTGATTGTTGAGATGTTTCACGAAAAAGTCGATCATATGCTGCTCTCCTTGGTAGCAAATCTGATTAAATACTCGTTTGTTGAAAGTCCATTCTGGCGTCAACAAGCGGCCACTCCGTGAAGGGAGTCCGCTAATACGTTCAGACGATCCGGAATATGATGGACCGACAGAACTTGATGTTCTAGAACAAACAGAAAGGTTCCTTCCATTAACATGAATAACAGAATGGAATGATTGTCTCCCTAGTTCCGAAAATATGCTAATACCGTCGAATTGTCGGACAGAATTAGCACATGAGCATTCTGAATAACATTCATCCAATAATGTTGCGCAAGCCAAAATGACATCATTCTTGATGTTAAAGTGCTTAATTAGGAACTACGGATCCCAAAGACCCTGGCCCTTCAAATCCGTTGGGCTCAATGATACGACCCAACCTGTTTTACTGGCATCCGTCAAGACTGTAAAACATGGATCCGGCAATTGCAGTGGAACTCCCTGAGTTAACCCCTGAAAACCTGCCCAAGTCTGAATCTCTTATTCACTTGATTGACAAGAAAATGTCCGTATCGAGCGAAAAAATCTTCACCCTCCAATTCTGGATCAGAAGAAATTGGAGAGCACAAGGTCGTAACCGCCCCATCGGAATAAAATCGCGGCAGCTCCGCACAAACGTATCAGTCTCATGAGATCTCTTGCTGAGACCTTGTCTGAGCGAAGACAATAGTGAGCCAACAACTGATTAATTTCGCTTTTGGTGAACGATGAACGAAAATGTTGTGCGTTTCGAAGCTCATCCCCGGTGGGTGAATGACTTGGATGATACCAGATCCGACTTCTCCTCGTTTACTTATGAAACCGAGACGTCAGAGCAATAGAAGCAGATTCTGCACATCGTTCTGAAGTGTTAACTCATTGCCGTACCTCTAAAGAATGTCGTCCAGGTAGGCCGACGTTATCGCAGACGAATGAGCTTGGAAATGAGTCATTACCGAGTTCGTTATTCGAGTGAAAGCCCAGGGGGCTATTTTCAGACCGAAGCACATTGCTCGGAACTGATACACAACTCCTATGATGAAGCGAAGATACTTTCTGAACGCCTGATGTACCATGACGTGAAAGTACGCATCTTGAGATCTATGCATGTAGCATAGTCGTACACCCGAATACTCGCTGTGACCGATCGGATGGACTCCATATATAAACTTGGAGCCACGATCAGCTTGTTTATCCAGCTCAGAATTATGAGTGGACGGAACGAGCCATCTGGTTTTGGAACCAGAAAAGGATGGTTGTAGAAACCTGGAAATTCCTGGATTTCTACGATCTCTATCGCGATCATTCCAGAAGAGACTGAACTTCTGATGGAAGCGAGCCTCTTTCCTGCTGACTTGACAGAAGCTGAGTCCATCTTGGACACCGAGTTAACGGAGGTTTTCGTTTGAAGGACAATTCAGTCCTTCCGAAATCACCCCTCGAATCCAAGGGACGTCCGTAATCTACTCCCAATTAATTGAGAAACTTGACAGTCTTCCGCTCACTAGTATACGATAGAGGTTAATACCATTACCTCCTGGTCCTGCGAGGCTTGCGGAAGGATAAGCCATGTCCTCCACGGCCCGCACCCCACCCCGTCGACCTAGGGGCATCTAACCGGATGTCTCGGCCAGAATTACGGCCTCTACCCGAGTCGCTATCCTGACGGTCTCTAGAGTAAGACCTAGAGGACGCATAGGAACCTCTATAGGAACTTCCCTTGAACGTATTTGTCTCAGAAGTGCCTGTCCTACTCTTCTCTGCTGAATCCGACTATATGGAAGCAGATTTGAATAGCAGAGAGTCTGAAGCTTTCTTAGTTATCTGATGCTAGACTGCGGAAAGCTTGCCGTCAAAGAAAACTCTCCGGAGACCGAAGCGACTCTAAGAGAGCTGTTCACCTTACTATCCACACGCGAGAATGTAGCCAGGGCCACGTCACGTCTAACCAATTCCATATTGCCACTAAAAGGGCGGAGTTTTACGTGAGGCCCTTGAAAGAACTCTTAAGGAGGTTGTACATCCTAGAATTCTTTTTTCTTTGAGACATAATAACGTTCTGGTAAGGTGATCTACGTACGATGATGCGTCTAAGCGACCCTGCTAGACGTTATTGTCATTTCCAACATCGTGGTTGGAATTGATATAGACGGCGGTATAAACAATACTAGGTCCTGACCTGGTTGTCTAGATGCAGAGAACTCTCAGAATGCTCTGACCTGCCGTTACAAAATATTCCATAAATTGATGAAAGGAAGATGTAGAGCATTTGCCGATAAGAAACCTGACCTGCCCATTTAGGTAGCAAGTTACATAAATACAGCGTCATTCAACAGAACAAATGTCCGTGAGACATATCTGGACTATGTCGGAAACTGAGGGATGATGTCCCTAAACCGATAAGAATTCTGAGTCCAGTGGCGCTATCAGTCTTTTATCCGGCAACGCAGCAATTTTTGGTCCATAGGAACAACGTGAGAAGATAATGCCGGATGCACTCTATGGCAATTATGTTGTTCCGAAAGGGAAAATACAATTCATCCGTATCCCTTTCGCCATCCTGTCGGACCACTAGTAATTCTTGGTCCTCCGTGCCTGAAGCTGCAGAGGAACGTACCAACCCAGCTTCCTCGGATAATTCTTAATCCGACAGAGTTACTGTCAGGTGCTGGGATGCTGCGATAACTTGTGCTATCTGCGATAGAACGTCCGTAACGAAGGCTTATGGAGCTGCGGTCTTACAGAATTTAGCCGCTAGAAGCTCCTTGGACGTTGATTCCTGCATATTTCTAATATGCCAACGTCTGGAGTATGAAGGCCTCGTATCCTTGGCTACCAGATGGCGTGACCTGGTCGCCGTAGAATCCCTGGTCGGCAATGTTGATTGAATATGACTGGTCACGTAGCCAAGGTGCGGTCACGTGTGCTGCCGTGAGGATGAGGAAGCTGAAAGAGCAGTCTCCCTGGACTGTCTATATAATGGAGCGTCCCGATCGGTGGACGTATTCCCCGACTGAGGAACGTTTTGTACCACAACATCTGTGCCCAGATGTTGTAGTACGAGAGAGGGACCTCTCTCGCTCGCAGCCCGGATGGACCTGGACGAGCTAGGAACCGAACTAATAGGCTTCCTCCATACCATCCTTGTATCCGTCGTCACTGGGTGTGCACGTGAATGGTCGCGACACCAGGCGAGCTAGCGGACGTCAAACCCTTCGATCGAACTAGCGAACTCCCAGGTAATTGACGTATCTGCATGAGCACTTTTGCTGCTAGCTCTTCATTTGCCTGTGACGACTGAAGCACACTTTACAAAGACATCACGGTAACAACACCTTGTTCATGTTACTCTATGAGACGTGTGGAGCCGCAGTCCTACGTGAATAATCCGCTGTAAGCTCCCGGGACGTTCATTCCTGCATTTATATAATATGCGAACGTCCCAACTGGAAAGGTCTCGTATCCCTGGCTAGCAGATGGAGTGACCTGGTTGACATGTATTCCTTGGTCGGCGAAGCAGGAGCACCAGGGACGTTCAATCCTGCATTTATATAATATGCAAATGTCCCCCTCTGTGGCCACATAGCCAAGGTGCTGTCGTGTGTGTTGACGAGGATGAGGAAGCCAATGTAACAGTCGCGTCGGACTGTCATGCGACGGAGCGTCCCGAGCAGGAGGCGTGGACGTAAACTCCGACTATGCGAACAAAAATACAACAACATCGCGGTGCAGATGTTGATGCAAGGGAGAGGGGCCTCTCTCGCTCGCGGTCCGGGTGGACCTGGACGAGCTAGCTACCAGACTGACAGGCTTCCTCCGTACTATCCTTGGATCTGTCGTTGCTGGGTGTGCACATCTGATGTTTTATAGTGCTTGCATCACCCAATCTGCTTCCCTGGACCGCGACGGATCAATGCCTTCGATCGAACTAGCGAACTCCCGGCAATTGTCGTAATACCTTGAGCACTTCCCGCTAGCCCTAATATTGCAACGAAGGAGACACACTTGTTGAAAACATCACGGAAACATCACTCTGAATTCTGAAAAAGAAACTGATAATATAGAGTGACCCTACGGAGAGAGGACCGAGGACCGTAATGGACCCCTCACCACTAACAAAATACCGTGACACACGTCTCCATCGTTGTCATATCAATCAACACACACAGAGCAAGAATTAGTGCGACTACATTGACTATAAGAAACACAATGAACCTGTGAAATAGAGGAAGATATCCTCGCATTACAATTGAAGAATATTTTTTCAACATGAAAAAATATACACAGTTATATTAATCGCACTAACCCTTGAAATAAATATACATAATATATTATAATCCATTATAACATTTCAAAAGAAAATAATTTCCAAAAAAAACATTTTTGAAAAAATTTTCAAAAGCCTAAGTGTGGACAAAAATTTTAAAAATCATTTCAAAAAATTAATGTAACACTTACGGACAATATTAATGTATCTTGCTATGAACTGAACTAAGCAGAGGACAAGTAATCACTATAAGAAGGAACCGTTGTCAACATAGACAAAAAGTGTAAACAAACCGGAAACATGACTCCAGGCACTGATAAACATGGCCCGAAAGCAGTTACCAATTTAAAAACTATCTGATGCAAAACAGAGACTTCCAGAGAAGAAACTGCAAAACATCAGATGGTAGATGCAGACCAAAACGCCTAACCACCCAAGGGTGAGGACGTAAACATGGGGAAAACAACAGAAAATAATTCTGTTTCCAAGCCAAAACTCCCAAGAAATTTTAGTAATAAACATTACAAAAAATAAGCCAAAAGCATGGGAGAATAGCTAGGGGGAAATAAGAAAAGGGAGAGAGGAAACACTGATTAAACAATGGAACATTCATAGTAAGAATGACCACAACAAGGTCATGCCTCGAAAATAGGTAACACGAATAATTTCGTAAAATAATTATAAGTTACAGCCCTGAACATTTGTTTCCACTGTTTTTTCCTCTCCTCCTTCTATTTCCTCCTTATATCCACCATTTCTCTCATAATTATGTGTCTGGCATCCTTAAAACTGAGATTTACAAGCACAAATAACAGTGAAGTGTAACTGTATTGAGGGCCAAACAAAGACTGATAATTGCGCCAATTTCGAGACCTCCTTGACACTGCGCATGCGCAGTGGAGTAAAAGTATGGAGGACCATATTGGACATGTAATTTTCGGTTTTAGATGCAAATTTTGGGGATTGGGGGGTAAAATTTGCGTTTGGCCCTAGATATTTTCGAGTTAGCACCAGCTAAGTAAGTCTGGGTCATTGGTACAGTATAAAAATATACATTCAATTTACAGAGGAAAATTTGGTTAAATGTGCCAAAATTATACTTATTTCAGTATCATGAGATTCTGTGTCCAGACTGGATTATTCGCCAGCAGCATACAAGGAGTTAAACCTCTAAATACAGGAGGACATTAGAAACTAAACAATGAATTCTCACCTTCTGTGATATATGAAATGGAATAGACATGTTCACTGCCCTGGTCAATGTACTGTTAGCATCTTGAACTGCACTTATTGCTTCATGAACCTCCTGTAAAGATAGACAGTCTTTCCTTGTATTACTCTTTTCAAAATAACCAGAAATTCATAACAAGAGGCCCCAGGGGGCCTGAGGGAGCTCACCTGACATGGTAGCCTAAATATCAACCCAGGGAATTGATGTGAACAAGTTGCATCTGCTCCTCCTAAGAAAAGCTTATACCAAATATCCAAAGATTCTGACAAGTGGATCTGAAAACTAGAGGCTCTAAAGAGCCTGTAATCGCTCACCTGGATCTAATATAAAAATGTGATTTCCAATAGGCTTTGCATGGTAACTATTAGCTGCAATTGTGGCCATGTTTGCAACATTACATCAACATTACATGAGGATCATTGACAGAAGGTGTCCCAGTCCTCAATCACGTGAAGTTTCAAAACATTTGACTTTGTAGTTTCAGAAGGGAATATGTTGGCAAAGTCTGTAAATAAGAATCAGAGAATGTCTCTGGTGGCCATATTTTCCAACCAACGAGAACAAAAAGAGGAACGTTTGTAGAAGGCCTCCTATAGACCATTCCTGCCAAATTTGGTTCACGTCGGCTCAGTAGTTCCAGAGAGAAGATGAAAATGTGATTTCCCATAGGGTTTTCTATAGTAACTATAAACCGAAATTGTGGCCACATTTGCAACACAATCAACATTAAATGAGGAAGGTTGGTAGAGGGTGTCCCAGTCATCAACCATGCAATGTGTCAAAACATTTGGCCCTGTGGTTTCAGAGGAGATTTTTCAAAATCCACCAATCAGAATCAAAAAATGCTTCTGGCAGTCATGTTTTTTGATGCAAGGTAATAAAAATGAGGAACACTTGTAGAAGACCTCCCATAGACTATTCCTGGCAGGTTTGGCTCACGTCAGCTCAGTAGTTCCAGAAAAGAAGATGAAAATGTGATTTCCAATAGGGTTTATATAGTAACTATAAGCTGCAATTACAGCCATGTTTACAACCCGATCAACATTAAATGAGTATAGTTGGTAGAGGGGGTCCCAGTCATCATTTATGTGAAGTATCAAAACATTTGGCCTGGTAGTTTGAGCGAAGATTTTTGAAAATCCACCAACCAGAATCAAAGAATGCCTCTGGCGGCCATGTTTTTCAACCCACAGATACAAAATGAGGATCAGAGAACCTCTCACAGACCAATCCTGCCAAGTTTGGTTCAAACTGGCTCAGCAGTTACAGAGAAGAAGATGAAAATGTGAAAAGTTTACGAATGCCGGATGCCAAATGATGAGAAAAGCTCACATGGCTTTTTAGGTCAGGTGAGCTAAAAATGGATTTTTAAAGAATATTCCTCATATTGAACTAAGTTATAATTCGGACTCCCACAGGGAGACCAAATATGAACCCAGGGACTTGGCTTGAACAAACTTGAATCTCACCTCCGTAAGGATGCTGTATACAAAATATCAAAAGATTCTGACTACTGGATCTGAAGAAAAATATTTTTAAAGAATATTCCTAATATTTGGACTTGGCTTGAACAAACTTGAATCCTCCCCCACTCCCCCACCAGGATGCTGCATACCAAATATCAAAAGATTCTGATTGGTGGATCAGAAGAAGATTTTTGAAGAATATTCCACATATTGCACTAATCTGAACATTTGGGCTCCCATAGAGAGCCCATGGTTTTTATTCCAACATACATGTGAATGAATCTTCCAAAGATGTTATATGTGAAATATGAAAGCCTTTGGAGCAGTGGTATGGGAGAAGAAGATTCTTTAATGTTTTTCCCATTACCCACAGTGTTAAAAAATGATGACTCAGCATTTGTTCAAAGTCCTGGAAAAGTACCCTATGATAAAACTGATGGCAAGTTTTTTTGGACCATTGCTTTTTGCTGTTCTTAAGGAAGCTTCACACAAAATGAAAATTCTTAGTGACTTGTAGTTTTGGAGATATGGGTGTTAAAATTTTTGCTACTTTTAGCTCCTGAGGTTCCCATGGGGCAATGGGGAAAATGTTTTTGGCATGAATTAGGTACTTATGACCCAATAAGCCCTCATATCAAATTTGGTTCAAATCGGCCTCTCAGTTCGGAAAATAGAAATTTTGGTACAATTCGGGCTCCCACAGAAAGCTCAAATATGAACCCAGGGACTTGGCTTTAACAAACTTATATCTCACCTCCCTGAGGATACTGTATTCCAAATATAAAAATATTCTGACTGGTAGATGTGAAGAAGATTTTTGAAGAATATTCCTCATATTGAACTAAGTTATAATTCAGGCTCCCACAGGGAGCCCAAATATGAACCCAGGGACTTGGCTTGAACAAACTTGAATCTTAAGTACTTATGACCCAATAAGCCCTCATATCAAATTTGGTTCAAATTGGCCTCTTGGTTTGGAAAATAGAAATTTTGGGTGTGGCGAAAATTCTTGCACCCCCCATAATGATGGCAAATATAGCCCCACAAACTTCTCTTGAACAAATCTGAGTCTACACCTACACCTCAAAAGGAAGCTGCACACCAAATATCAAGTCTCTGCTACTGCTGGTTCATGAGAAGAAGATTTTTCAAGATTTACGCACACTTTTTGGGAGTGGCCTTACCGAGGGGCGGGGCAACTTTATTTGAACAAAATCAAAAATGCGATGTAATAACAAACAATCATCTCAAATTTCACTTAAATCGGTTCAGTGGTTTTGGAGGAAAAGGCACAAACACCATGTTCAAGGATGAGGGATGGACAATGGATGGTGATCACTATAGCTCCCCCTGACTTTAGGGCTCTGCGAAGCTTCGAGTATTCGATTCGATGTCGACATCGCTTTGGTATTCGTATATCAATCTCGAATAGTTTGCCGATTCGTTAGTCAAACGAAACTTCAAGGAAAACGAATCAGTGTTCGACAATGTACATTTTGAGTTTTTAGAACAGAAAATTAAACGTTCGTTTTGTGACTTTTGCAAATTGGAGCTGTTTTAACTTGTAACCTGTTCACGCACCATCTGTACAACCAAAATATCCAGCTATGAGCCTAAGGCCCGCTCCCAGTCCCAGAATCTTCTAACACAATAATGGGGGCATGTCGCCTGGAGTACTCCCATTATTATGTTAAAAAACTGTGGGAGGAAAACCTCTTTAGTTTCTTTGCATTGTTCGGCATTGGTACTTGGAAGTTGGAATGAATTAAAAGCAATTTGTGTGAATGAGCACTGCGTCAATATTCGAGTTAACTAATGCAGAAACTAACACAGTTTAACGCCTTCGCTGCTTTTGATGTATACTGAGTTATTGAGTTGAGAACGGACCGAAATCTACAAGACCCGAATCCTGATAATACAAAAACAACCAAACATTACAATAATGAGGTTCCTATAAGATGTACATGTATTTAGCCACGCTAACGTACGTGAAGTTAGCGGCTGTAGCCGACTTCAACCCATGGGAATTAATGTGCCACTTGTATTACATTTGTGCTTTTAATTCTCATGCTTCAATTTAGTGGTTTGTCTCAAATGTCTCTGGGCAGTAATACCTTAATTTCTGTCCATATTTATGTCTTGAATTTATTGTCGGGCCAAGTGAACATCTGAATGGCCATTCAACGAGAAAGAAAATTAAAACAACGCCAAGTTGTCAAGTTATGTCAACAATCTCTTCTCGCAGTGCTTTCCGGACATTTCTGCACAAGATAATGCCAGTTACAGACTTATAGTTATTTCTCGAGTTTATCCTGATTCGATTCAAGATTCGATTCGATGTTGACATCAGTCCCGATTCGATTCAAACATAAATTTCCCAATTCGCAGGGCCCTAGCTGACTTTCAGTCAGGTGATCTAATAATACCTCCCCAAACCACAACTTAACCTGACACCCACTCCCCCAAACAAGTAAAAAAACAAGCACATGTCACAGGATGACAAAATCCCCTGTTCCACAGAGAGAAGAGAGAAGTGAATCAAATATTACAGATCATCTTTCAAAGTGAAGAATTCAAGGTTTACTTATCTCCTTGTAACCCATTCACTATTTTCTGGGGCAAATACACTTGGAAACAAATAGAGTGCACCCATATAATGTCAACAATACAGTTGTTTTTTTGATTGCTCACTTCACACCTCATACGAGAATTAAAGTGGAGTTTTCAGCCAAAGTGTTGTTTTCAAGAAAAATGACCTCCATGAAGTCTTAGCATGAAAAAATAGTTGTTTTGAAAGAATGTTCGAATGTGTAACCACATTTTGTTAATGGGTGTTACCTACTTTCATTGGTAGTAACAGAATGTTAAGTTTGAATTATTTGGTCATTTGATTTTTTTACATCTTAATTTTATGTTTAGTTACTATGAAAATAAGATCCAACATCATTTAAAATTTCTGATGAAACATCTTTCAGGTGTTTTTTTACTGAAGTTTTTGCATGAAGTCACCTGCTTTCTAGGTAGTCTGAATTTTCACAAGACAACTTCAGATTCACTTTTTATTACACACATGGTGAATTTGGCTGAGCCAAGGCAACTTCTTTACCCAAGCCGCCAGGTCTCGGAACTGGACCGGTGATTAACAATCAATCGTATATTCAGAAAGAGAGACAAACAGAATATGACATAGGTATTTACTTGGAAAACGAATGGCACTATGCAGGAATATAGGTAAGGCATTCTAAAGGAGATAAGAAAAATGTTGAGATACACCATTAAAGAGAATGTAACAAATGATTTTCAAATGGGTGTGAAATTAAAATTTTTTAGTAAATTTTGTTTCTTCACATACCTACCACAATTGTTTACAACTGGCTGTAACGTAAGTGCAAGCCCTACTTCGCAACTAACTCAAGCTAAGAAACTTTTCCAAATGAGTTGGAAAAGTGGAAGAGTGCAAAAAGCATGAAAAAGAGTCGAGCGAGACCGGCGCTCGACATTACAGGTACTCTCTCTGCACACCTCTTGCATTTACCAAGCACATGCGCAACAACCGTGACGTCAATTCCATATTTCCGCCAACGAGAAGTTTGTGATTTAGCGGGGAGGCATCAATATCAAAGATATCCCCAAGGAGGGTGGGTCTCCGGTAAACAATTGTGGTAGGTATGTTAAGAAACAAAATTTACTAAAAAATTTTAATTTCTTCTCAACCTACTCACAATTGTTTACATTTGGCTGAATAAACGATAGGAGGAGGTGAATCACATAACCAATACCAACAAGAGCAGCAGAAAGAAAATGCAAGGAGGGCAGAAAATAATGGCGAAACCTGTAAATGAAGAAAGAAAGAAGCACCTGAAAAGAACAAGGCTGAGAAATGCACAAACCCGGTAAAAACAAATTTAACGAGGGTGCACAACAGCCTCAGCAGCAATGAGAGGGCCTAAAGAAAAAAGGTCCTCCGATTGCTGCTGTAGGTGGCGGAGATAAAAGGAGGAGAAAGTAGAAGTATTCCTCCAGTAAGCCGCATTCATAACATCCCGCGGCGAAACAGAATTGGAGAACGCCCAGGATGTAGAAATGGCACGAACCTCATGAGAATTAAACTGGTTCGAAACAAGATCCGAAGCAGACAAGCTGGAATAAGCCATAAGCCAGTCTGATTGCAAGACAGATCCATCTGGAAATAGAATGGGAAGAGACAAACTGCCTCCTAGGAATGAGAGACAGAAAGAATCTCTTCCGACCCCTCCGAATGAACTGAGTGCGATTAATGTAAGTCTTGATCGCACGAACAGAACAAAGAAGAGGCCTCCGGCCATCGACAACAGGGAGAGCCGAATGCAGATGGGAGGAGGTACTGAATCAGGAAGCTGATTCTTGGCCAGAAAAGAGCAATCGGTAGTGAAGGTGACACTGTTAGCCTCATTTCTGAAGAAAGCAGAATCAATGGATAGCGCATGAAGCTCACTGACACGTCTGGCAGAAGCAAACGCTAGAAGGAAAGCAGTCTTATAGGTGAGAAAACGCATATCGGTCTCAGATAAAGGCTCGAATGGCGCACCCTCCAAACAATGCAACACCCATGCCAAGTTCCACTTGGGTGTAAGACGCAAAACTCAAGGCCTCTTCAAAGAAAAGTGCCGAATCAGTTTGGAGTGAAAAAGATTATGACCGATGCACCGCTTTCCTACATACAAGAAAGTATCAGACAGCATAGACCAATAGCCCTTTATTGTAATAGGCTGGAGGCCCTTGGAGTCAAAAAGGTATACCAGAAAATCTGCAATTTGATTTGATTGACGGATTACGGTAATTAACATTTTGAGCTGTATACCAGCGGCAGAAAACTTTCCACTTAGCAGCATAAGTCATGCCAGTGGAATGTCGCCGCGATGCAGAAATGCACTCCACTGATCATCTCGAAAAACCTCTATGTCGGAGACAGGACCTGATATAAGACAGGCGTAAAGGGACTGGCTTGCCAGGTTGTTGTGATACTTCCTGCGACAACCCTGGGAAAGAAGATCGCGACGTAGAGGTAGACGAATTGGCCGTTCTGCCAACAGAGGCCGCAGCAGATTGATCCACACCCTCTGTGGAGACAGAGGTACGATCAGAATGATCCTGCAACTGCAAGCACGAATCTTCGCCAACACTTGCGGAAGAATCGGTGCAGGAGGGAAGGCATAGCCGATCCAACCTGTCCAGTCCAGAGACAGATCGTCTACCACAAATTCTAGTGGATCTGGACAAGGAGAGACAAAGGTCTCTACCTGATGATTTCAGCGTGTGGCGAAAAAGTCGACCAGAGGACGCCTCCACCGCTCGCAAATCGCCTGAAACACGACCAATGCAGCATCCATTCAGTGGGAAGGACACTGTCACGTCGGGACATGGAGTCTGCTAGGACGTTGAGATGTCCGGGAATGTGCCGAATGGCCACCCGAGCGTTTACATCCCGTGCCAACAGTAGAAGATTCCGAGATAGCCGATACGTGGGAATCGAATGTGTGCCTCCTTGATTCCGTATGTAGGCAACCACTGTCGAATTGTCCGAAAGAAGTAGGACAGTGTGATCCGACTGGTGAGAGATCCAAAGCCGAAAACTCAACAGAAGAGCAAGCAGCTCCTTCTGGTTGATATGAAGGGCCAGCTGCTCGCTGTCCCACTAGCAGTGAGAAGACAGACCAAGAGGATCCAATGTCGCACCCCAGCCCTGATCGCTGGAATCCGCAGTAAGGATGCGATCGGCCGAAGGAAGATCCAACGGGACACCCTGAGTCAACCAGGGAACATTGACCCAAGGGTGGAGGTGACAAAGCAGGGATCGAGGAATAGGAAGTTCCAGGTCCAGAGGATCCACATTCGGATGCCAATGATCCAACAGGAAGTGTTAGAGAGGTCGGACAAACAAGCGACCCAGCGGAATGAGATCTGTCACTGAACCGCAAAGGCCCAGCATATGAAGGAAAGTCCTGGCCGAGACCGAGGAAGATTGGAGCAGGTTCCGAGTCAAGGCAGAAAGGATAGTCACCCGAGCATTGGGAACCGACACCACATTGTGAAGAGTGTCGAAATCCATTCCCAAATGACGAAATTGCTGAGAAGGAAGGAAATCCGACTTCTCGCAATTGACTCTGAAACCCAGCGACGCCAGTAGTCCAAGTAACCGCCGGACATCGGACTCCAGAACTGAAGCATTGTGGTGCCATTGGAAGATGTCGTCCAGGTAGGCTGACGAAGTCACAGCCGACTGAGCACGGTGAAAAGCAAGCACATGTGACATTAGTCGGGTGAAGGCCCAAGGAGCCAGGTTCAAACCGAACGGGAGAGCTTTGAATTGAAAGACACGATCCCAAAACGAGAACCAAAGGTATTTCCGTGACACCAGATGAATGGGTACATGGAAATAGGCATCCTTCAGGTCGATACAGGCTGCAAAATCGCCCTGATGAATTGAACGTCGAACTGACCGGAAAGTCTCCATACTGAAACGAGGTGCTATGATGGACTCGTTCAGGATACTCAGATCGATGACAGGACGAAACTGGCTGTTTTTCTTCGGCACCAAGAAAAGTCTTGAGTAAAACCCCAGTGAAGCCTGGCCGTGTCAGCACTTATTCGGAGCAGAAGGAGCGGAGGGAGCTGAAGGCGTGGCCAACGCAGCGGGGCACTTGGCAGGCCTGGAACGACCACCACCTGTAGCAGACTGCTGGTCCAGCTGCCGTAACAAAAGCTGGTCCTTCGAATGACGAAGAACCTCACCACGGACAGCTTCCACGGAACCATGGAACAGCTGAGGTCCAACCAAAGAAGCAGACCTCAGAACAGCACACTGCTCAGAAGGAAGGGATGGAGAAGAATCCAACACCGCATCTCGGCGTGCAAGCTCCAAATTAGCCGTGTTACAGGCATGAGCATCTGTCAGGTTCATAAGAGCCTGCGACAAAACACGCAAAGGCGCCTGAGCATCATCAAACTCCCCTGGCGGAAAATATGTGGCCAGGGCAGCGATGACATGGTCTGTGAGAGATAACATGTCCAGCAACTCTCAGGACAGGCCCACCATAGATTCAACGACCGACATCAGAACTGCCGACTTTGGCTTAGTCAACCCGAGGGAAGAAGAATCTTCGTCCACAGTAGTCATCCCTTGAAAGACTTGTGGACAGACGGATTCGTAGACACGAAACCACGACGGACGCAGAAAAGCATCAGATCGTGACAAGAAAGAACCCTTCAGGGCCTTGGAACACATTTTGGCGTCCAAGCCCTGGAAGGACTCAACAACCTGAGCCGATTGCAGAGGACACAAAACCCCAGAGCTAGAAGGCTCAACAGGATTACGGCATTCCACAGAGGACCGTGGTCGGACGGTCACTGATGGCTGGTCTGAAGGCTGAATGTCTGGCAATAAGCCAAAGACAAAATCTAAAGCCTGCCCCAAAACTGACGAGGGGGGCCCGTCGCCTTCAAGAAAATCATCATCATCTGTAGCAGAAGAGACGTAGCCCAACTCGGGCTGACCAGCAGGAACCTCCTGTGAATACTGAACAGCATCCAAAGGGCCAGGCGAGGAATCTCTGCAACTGACCAAGGGAGGTTGTGCCTCAGGAGGCACAGGGAAGCCAACTTGAGGGTTGCTAGAAAGCAACCGGGTGAGCGCCATAACAGCCTGCCACAGCTCACCCTGAGAATCTGTCGAAGCAGCCGCTCCCGACGGAGTGTCTTCCAAATGGACCTTTCTAGAAGAAGAACCCAAATCCTCAGAAGGGACCGACGAAGAACGTCTATCAGCAGACAGAGTAGGGAGATGGTAAGAAGACACTGGAGGATAGTCCCAAGAGTGATGCCCAGGGGCAATCACTGACCTCTGCAAAACAGAAGGCCCTGCCTGCAAATCCTCTAGAGAGACTGACGGCGTATGTCGATCGGTAACTGGACCTGGGACACGATGAGAAGACACCAGAGGATTGTCCCAAGAATGACAGGAACCTGCCATTGGCCTCTGCGCGACAGAAGGCCCCCCAACTGCCCATCCTCTGAGACTGACGACAAGCATCGATCGACAGCCAGACTTGGAACACAGTGAGAAATCACCGGAGGAAGGTTCCAAGAGTGACAGCTAACAGGATCTGTCACTGGCTTCTGCCGAACAGCAGGCCCTGGATGCCAATGTCCCAGCCCCATCCTGCTAGTCGGCTCACCAGCAGGGGAAGGTGGAACAACAAACGATTCGCTCGAGGGGCAAGGAATCGCTGCCGAAGCGACCGAACAGCCCAACCACACAGGTGCAAACCTACCCAGATGAGACGGAGCTGCCAGCAAACCCGAACAGCTTTGCTGAGAAGCCAGGGAAGGCTGAGAGCCCAGAGACACACCAGCAGATACAGCCTCGGACCCCCGAGACTGTACACCATCCCTGGTAGAGATGGCAGAGCCACTATCATACAAGATAGGATCAGCAGGAACAACTTCCCCAGCAACTGTCGATGGCGCAGGTGGCTGAGCTGACCTCGGAGAAACTCTCAAAGAAAACAGCCGCCTCAAGGGTGACATCAGAAGCCAAAGGAAGAGAGACCACAGTCTCCACTTCAGGCATCACAGCACCAGCACCGTCAACAGTTGCTGAGGAACTTGCTACCGAAATAGGCTGACCAACATCCTGCGTGACAGAGTCATCACGTGCACTCTCTAGCCATGGAGAAAACCACCTTGTTCACGGATGCCCAGAACTTAGAAGACCAAACCCCACATGAATGGGCCTGTGAGCAATTGTTGCAAGTGACACAAGTAGCATGGGAATCATCTACATGTTTCACCTGCAAACAAGATGGACAAGGAATTGTTTTAGGCATAATAATTTCAATTGGAAAAAAACCCAACAAAAAACCGAACAAAAATGGTCGCATTTACACGCGTGGGAAAAACAAGACAATGTAAGAGAATACAAGCAAAAAATAATTTGGAAAAGTTTCTTAGCTTGAGTTAGTTGCGAAGTAGGGCTTGCACTTACGTTACAGCCAATTGTAAACAATTGTGAGTAGGTTGAGAAGAAATTGTGTTATTTTTTTACAGCATATTATCCCTCACCTTTACCCAAGACAATTATGTATGGCATCACAAGTGTTTTTCTCTTGGTAACTCAGAAATGTTATTCTTTCCTTTGAAATCACTGCTGGTGAATCTTCATCAGAACAAATTCCTATAAGCTCAATCAAATAAGAGGTTAGAAGCAAGCCTAGAAATAAGCAGACTGTCATCTGCAGAATGAGGTCCCCAGAAGGTGAATGTGGTGATGCTACCCTGCACAGCAGGGTAACATCATTAAATTTACCCTCTGTGAACCTCAATTTGAGCCAAGGTCTTGGGCCTAAACAGAAAGAGGTACCATCAATAAAATCTTTGAAAGCCACACTGAAGTCTTGAGAGGGTTAAATTAAAACATCGATACAGGAATCAGATAAATGTTTAAAAAAAAAACAGAAAAAATTATGTTCATTTAGAGTGTCTCATGCAGAAAGGGGCCATCTCTGGTCTTTGTTAGTATTGCAATAGCCCCTTTCTGCATAAGACCCTCCTGGTGAGAGATAGCCCCTTTCTGTATGAGACCATCGATATATGTGCACAGAACTGAAAGGGTTCAACAAAAAATAAAATCTTTGGAAAACACACTGAAGTCATGAAAGGGTTAAATAAAGATATTCATACAGGAATCAGATCAATTTTTTTCCATGGAACCAGAAAAAAACATATATGTGTACAGCAATGAAAGTGTTTGATCATGGCATCAATAAAATCTTTGGAGACGACATTGCAGTCTTGAGAGGGTTAAATTAAAGATATGCATACACGAATCAGAAAAATGTTTCCAAGAAACCAGAAAAAACATATATGTGGACAGCAGTGAAAGAGTTCATCATGAAATAAAATCTTTGGAAAGACACACTAAAGTCATGAGAGGGTTAAATTAAAGATATGCATACAGGAATAAGATCAATTTTTTTTCTAAGGAATCAGAAAAAAACATACACATCATTGAAAGGGTTTGTTCATGCCATCAATAAAATCTTTGGAAACCACATTGTAGTCTTGAGAGGGTTAAATTAAAGGTATTCATACAGGAATCAGATAAATGTTTCCTCTGCCACTTACACAGAAATTTCGTTACATTAAGTTAAAATAATATGCATTTGACAGCTGACAGGAGTTTCTCCTCTCATTAGTTTACATAAGTGATCGATAATAGTAAACAGTCTGAAGCACTCTCAACAATTTGTATAGGGAAATATATTACTGCAAAAATGCTGACTCATCATCTTTTCAATACCCTCTACCAGCCACCCTGAGAGAACCAGTGGCAATTTTTTAACAAATCTCTTACTCTGGTCCTTAGGATGCTTCATACCAAATAACAGTTTTCTGTTCCTTGTGGTTTGGGATATATGACCTTTTGATTTTTGTCTGTTTTAGCCCCTGGGGTACCACTTGGCTGTGTAATTTTTTTTTTTTTTGGGGGGGGGGGGGGGGCATCAAATCAATTCCTTAGGACCCACTTATACTACATGCCAAATTTGGTTGAAATTGGTTCAGTGGTTCTTGAAATAGAAATTTTGAGCAGACCCCAAAATGGATATTCCCCACAGAGAGCCCAAATATTGACCTACCAAATTCACTTGAACAAACTTTAATCTTCTACACCACAGAATGTTCCATACCAAATATCAAGGCATTCCCTCTGGTGGTTCATGAGAAGATGATTTTTAAAGGTTTTTAAGCTTTTGGGGCAAAAACCAGAGCCCGAATATGGCAGCTGCTTCATTTAAACAAAATTTAAAAGTATACTCCATAGATGGTCTGTGCAATATATGTTTGAATTTGGCCTAGTGGTTGAAAAGAAGATGTCAAGTTTGCAAAAAGTAAATGAACAACAGCCGATGGACGCCGGACGCCGGACAAAAGTGATGGCAATAGCTCCCACTGACTTGCAGTAAGGTGAGCTAAAAAGAAATATTTTCATGAATTGGGAGTTATGTCCATGACATAAAAATAAATGTTCATACTTACAGTAGAAAATGGTTGAGAGGTATCTTTGCATTCTATATAAGCCTCCAGTACATCTATAAAACAAAAAATACATTAAGGCCAAAAAAAACAAGAAGTGCACATCAGAAATGCAGGCATTGAGTTGTGGCTACTTTCTTCATACCCTCTCTACTGAAAATCAGAAATGTATCGCGCTGAGCTCAAAATTCTTAAAAATTGACATTTAGCTCAAAATTCATAAAAATGGACTAATTGAGGCCCATAACTCTGTAACAAGAAATCGGACTGGGCCAATTTTCAAACTCCCTTGCGATATTATTAC
Organism: Pictodentalium vernedei; assembly: GCA_031216915.1. Taxonomy (NCBI): domain Eukaryota; kingdom Metazoa; phylum Mollusca; class Scaphopoda; order Dentaliida; family Dentaliidae; genus Pictodentalium; species Pictodentalium vernedei. Next base: position 525,720,763 of record CM062297.1, on the reverse strand, counting down.
AAAAGACTTGCATGGCAAATTTTAGTCAAATTGCAGAACTTTGTTCAACTTATAGTGCTAACAAGTTCAAAATGTGTAAAAATTAACTAATGAAGGTCCATAATCCTGTAAAGAAAAATCGGACCGGGCCAGTTTTCGAACTTGCTTGAGATATTATTGTAAAAGACCAGCATGACAAATATTAGTAAAATCAGAGAACGCTTGTTCAAGTTATTGCACTAACAAGCTCAAAATTTGTACAAAGGCCCATAACTCTGTAAGGAAAAATCTGCCGGGTCAGTTTGTTCAAGTTATTGTGCTAACAGTGCGAGGATGTCCGGATGCACACCGACCACCACCAAACCATAGGTCTCGGTTGTTAATACAACTCGACCAAAAAATACATTTGGTTCACAGGCTATTAACTTTTCAAAGCAATGAAGGAGGGATGCTTTCGATTTTATTTTTAATTTTGTTTGTTATATTTATGCACCTTTTTCAAAAAAATAAACACCGTCCACATAATATCTGAGTTATCTTTCTGCAGAGCGGAGCAAACAGGATATATACAAAACAAAAATAATAAATAGTATAGTATAAATAATAATGTATTTTAATCATGCTTTGTTGCAAACACAGGCAAATAAATATAATTGAATAACAAGACAGTCTAACCACATCCATATCCCCCCCGACTTTTACGTTGTAATAGGAATAATCTCATTATCGACTTGGACATGTATTCATACCCACTAATGTAACTTACCAAATATTATTTAATTTCTTTAATCGCAACTGAAGATATCTTCCAAAAACCTGCAAATTTTGGTAAATTCAAAGTCGACAAGGGATATAACTCTGGAAATATATTTCTAATCGAAACTTCCTTTCTGTATGCACATGTACACTTCATACTCATACTGCACACCGAGTTTCGTAAAAATCCAATAAAAAATGTAGGAGTTAAGTGGACAAGCATTTGTGATGGAAATTTTGCTATTTCCAAGGGCCATAACCACGCAAAATTTGTTGCATCAAACTTTCTTGACCACATGCACATCTACACTTGATACTGATAGTTCTGACTGAGTTAAACATGAAATTCTGAGCTAAGCCGAAAACTAAACGCAACTAAAAATGTCAAGAAAAATGTTCAAAATGCAGAGTATGAGGGGTTAATCATGGAACAATGATACTGAGGAACATGTATGATGAATATAAGTGCCATGGGAGGAGAAGGAGCACAGCAGCTGACCTAAAGACTAAGTTAAACATGAAATTCCAAGCTAAACAGAAAACTAAACGCAACTAAAAATGTCAAGAAAAATGTTTAGAATGCAGGGTATGAGGGGTTAATCATGGAACAATGATACTGAGGAACATGTATGATGAATATAAGTGCCATGGGAAGAGAAGGAGCAAAGCAGCTGACCTAAAGACTAAGTTAAACATGAAATTCCGAGCTAAACAGAAAACTAAACGCAACTAAAAATGTCAAGAAAAATGTTTAGAATGCAGGGTATGAGGGGTTAATCATGGAACAATGATACTGAGGAAAATGTATGATGAATATAAGTGCCATGGGAAGAGAAGGAGCAAAGCAGCTGACCTAAACACTAAGTTAAACATGAAATTCCGAGCTAAACAGAAAACTAAACGCAACTAAAAATGTCAAGAACAAGAGGCCCCACGGGGCCTGAAGCGCTCATCTTGTACAGAACACAATTTAAACAGAGTCCAAGAATGTGTCTACATAAAGCAAGCCATCTCCATAGGCTACACTGTCAATCCTTGAGTCCCTCAGGAGTGACAAAAATAATCTGGGCATCATGCCTTTTCTTCAGTTGATCATAAGTAAAATGTAGAGCTCCCCTATGAAGCCCCTTGATACAACCTATGTGGATTAATCTTAGTACCTCTAGAGGGTACTGAATACAAAATTTTTAATTCTTCTGCAAAATGGCCAATTCCGGCTCCCACAGAGAGCCCAAATATTAACCCAGGCTCTTGATTTGAACACAGTTAAATCTGACTTCCCTAGGGATGTTAAGTACCGAATATGAAAGCATTCTGACTGTTGGATCTGAAGAAGAGAAATTGTAAAGAAATTTCTTCAAATTGCACTAAGTTCAAATTTGGGCTACCATAGCGAGCCCAAATTTTAACCTATGGATCTGATTTGAACAAACTTGAATCTGACCCCCCCAGAGATGTTGTATACCAAACGTGAAAGCATTCTGACAAGTGAATCTGAAGAAGAAGATTTTTGAAGAAATTCCCTCATATTGTACTAAGTTAAATTTCATGTTCCCATATGGAGCCCAAATATTAACCTAGGCACTCGAATTGAACAACCTGGAATCTGACCCCCCTAGAGATGTTGTATACCAAATATAAAAGCATTCCGACTGGTGGATCTGAAGAAGAAGATTTTTAAAGAAATTTCCTCATATTGCACTATGTAAAAATTTGGGCTACCATAGTGAGCCCAAATATATACTAGGGATCCGATTTGAACAAACTTGAATCTGACCCCCACAGAGATGTTGCATACCAAAAATCAAAGCATTCTGACTGATGGATCTGAAGAAGAAGATTTTTTTAAATTACCCTCCACATTGAACAAAGATAAAATTTGGGCTTCCGTAGGAAGCCCAAATATTAACCTAGGGACTTGGTTTGAACAATCTAGAATCTGACCCTCATAACAATGATGCATACCAAATATTAAAAGATTCTGACTGGTGGTTTTGAAGAAGAAGATTTTTAAAGAATATTCCCCATATTACCCTATGTTAAAACTTCGGGCTCCTGTAGAGAGCCCAAATATGAACCAATGAGCTTTATTTCAACAAACTTTTATCTGACCCCCCCCTATGAATGCTGTATACCAAATATCAAAAGATTCTGATGATTGGTTCTGGAGAAAAGATTTTAAAAAATTTTTGCAAATATGCTGACTCAGCATTTTTTCGATGCCCATTACAGAACACCCTAACATAACCGATGGCAATTTTTTTTTACCATTCAATTCTACTGGTCATAAGGATACTTCATACCAAATAAAAGCTCTCTGTTCCGTGGGATTTGGGAAATATGGGTGTTTGAAAATATTTCTATTTTTAGCTCCCAGGGTTCCCATGGGGATGCGGGAATTTTTTTTTTTGCATGTGTCAAGTACTTATGACCCAATACTACCACAAAACAAATTTGGTTCATACCGGACCATCGGTTCAGAAAATAGAAATTTTGGGCGGGGCCAAAAATCTTACCCCTCCTATTACAAAGCCAAATATTACTTCACGAACTTCGTTTGAACAAATTTGATTCTACACCTCATATGGAAGCTCCATAGCAAATATCAAGTCATTGTACACACTGGTTCTTGAGAAGATTTTTAAAATATTTTGGAGCATTTTCCCCCACTCCCTCCCTATGGGGCTGGGCATGCTGAGTTGAACAAAAATGAAATGCCCCTTTGGGACCATCACTCACACAAACTTTCACTTGAATTGGCCCAGTGGCTTTGGAGGAGAAGAGCAAAACATGGTGTTGACTGACGACGGACGACGGACGGAGAGCGATGAGATTAGCTCAGCTTGATTTTGTCAAGATGAGCTAAAAATGTTTAGAATGCAGGGTATGAGGAGTTAATCAAGGAACAATGATACTGGGGAACACGTATGATGAATATAAGTGCCATGGGAAGAGAAGGAGCACAGCAGCTAACCTAAAAACTTAGTTAAACATGAAATTCTGAGCTAAACAGAAAACTAAACACAACTAAAAATGTCAAGAAAAATGTTTAAAATGCAGCGATGAGGGGTTACTCATGGAACAATGATACTGAGGAACATGTATGATGAATATAAGTCCATGGGAAGAGAAGGAGCACAGCAGCTGACCTAAACACTTAGTTAAACATGAAATTCTGAGCTAAACAGAAAACTAAACGCAACTAAAAATGTCAAGAAAAATGTTTAAAATGCAGGGTATGAGGGGTTAAATCATGGTAGAATGATAATAATCATCATATAGCAGCATTATAAAGGCAATGATATGAAAATAGGTTGAGTAAGTGACCAAAACAGAAGCTTTAACATTATTGGACATGTACGCTGACACTGATGAATGAATGAATCTTTATTTGCAGCATACAGTTACATAACATATGATTGACAGTTTAATTTAATTTAGAACAAAAGTAATAGTACACTGCATGGAGATGGCATAGCCAAGAAGCTGTCTTCCTGCCATCCCCATATTGAAACAGTAAAACATACCTGACATCAAAGTTAAATTAATTTGCTGAAAGCCAATTCTAAAAGGAGCGATTCACAGTTTCCAAAATGAATACATAGTTTATCATTGCAATGGAATATTTACTATGTGGAGAATGTTAAGGATTTGAGGAATTTTGGGATCCAGAAGAGCTGGAGGTGCAATCGGGGCATCTCAGATTGTCACAAGCAACATCAGCCATATAAGAAGTTAGGACCTTATCCATTATTGCCTTCTTATTGCGGTCTGCTGAGTTGTTGGATTTGTGGGTCAATTTCATTCCAAGTTCGTGGGAGAGTATGAGTATGGAACGGCAGTTCGGATGAATAACGTGTTCTTGGTTTAAGTGTGTGTATTTTCCCAGACTGTCTGGTGTTCATGCCTGATGGATTCCTATAGATTTTAAATGTATAATCAAAGGACACGGGTAATTTATTATTGCACCAATAATGCATGAACAAAAGGGAATGCAGGACATAGAGGTCGCTGAATTTTAGGATACCACAGCTTTTGAATAGAGGATCAGTGTGTGATGTAAAAGACTTGTTTGTTATAATACGAATGGCTTTCTTCTGCATGTTGAAGAGTCTTTTTTGCAGAGGCTGATGCCGACACTGACCGATGGAGCCATGCCATAAGCTCACACAACTAAAGTTGGTGAGCTAAAAATGTAGGAAGAGTTAAGCAGACAAGCCTTTGTAATGGAAATTTCGCTATTTCCAAGAGCTGTAACCAAGCAAAAATCATTGGAGCGAAAATTCCTGACAACATGGGCATCTACACTTGATACTGATAGTTCAGACCAAGTTTCGTAAAAATCCAATAAAAAATGTTGGAGGAGTTAAGTGGACGAACTTTTGTGATGGAAATTTTGCTATTTCCAAGGGCTGTAGTGATGTAAAAATTGTTGTATCTAAAATTCCTGACCACATGCACATCTACACTTGATACTGATACTTCAGACCAAGTTTTGTAAAAATCCAATAAATGAAAGTGTCAATGACACTGTAGCTCAACTTGTCAAGACAAAGACATGTACATGTATAGTATGTGACACAGCAATGACAAACATCTAGGTAATGACCTGATAACAAAGGTACATATAAAGTATTGTAACGGTCTGTATATAAATACTGACCGTTGCCTGTAACAAATGTATAGGTAAAGTATTGTAAAGGTGGGTGACAGTCAGATGCTGAACTAGAAAAAATCTTTGAGTCCCAGAGTGGGTCTGACTGAACCCCAAAATATTTCTTCTCATAGCACAGTGATAACAAAGGCACCCCAAAACACACTCGTTCCTGTCCCAAGGTGAAAACAAAAGTACTCAAGAAGTTTTGTGAAGATCAGTTCATAAATACCAGCTGTATAGAACTTGTGACAAAAAAACCTAATTTCGGTACAAAATGGCCACTGGCAGCCATCTTGAATTTTGGACCGTACCCAGAAACACTCATTCTCATCCCAAGGAGATAACAAAGGTTCCCAAGAAGTTTTGTGAAGATCGGTTCATAAATACAGCCTCTACCCTGAGCCGTATTGACATGTGTGCTTACATTGTGTAAGTAGCACTGAATAAATCAAAGTTCATCTAATTTGCATAATTTCTACACGAAAAAAAACCCCTTACAATATGTGATGTATTCCATGTTACTAAACATTCATACAAAAATTTATTCAAATCAGAACTTTCATACAGAAGTTCTATACAAAAGACTGATTGCACTAATTTTGGTACAAAATGGCTGCTGGTGGCCATCTTGAATTTCGGACCACACCCAAAAACACTCGCTCTCATCCCACGGTGATAACAAAGGTACCCAAGAAGTTTCTTAAGATTGGTTCATAAATATGGCCTCTAGTCTGAGATGTATAGAAGATGTGTACAAAAAACTGATTAGACCTAATTTCGGTACAAAATGGCCACTGCCAGCCATCTTGAACTTTAGACCTCACCCAGAAACACTCGTTCTCGTCCCAAGGTGATAACAAAGGTACCCAAGACATTTCGTGAAGATCAGTTCATAAATACAGACTCTAGTCTGAGCCGTATTGACATGTGTACTTACTGTGTGTAAGTCGCACTGAAAAAATCAAAGTTCATCTAATTTGCATAATTTCTGCCCGAGAAAAAAACCCGTATTATATGTGATGCATCCCATGGTACTAAACATTCACACAAAAAAATTATTCAAATCAGGGCTTTCATATGGAAGTTCTGTGCAAAAATCTGATTGCACCTAATTTTGTACAAAATGGCTGCCATCGGCCATCTTGAATTTCGGACCGGACCCCAAAACACTCGTTCTCGTCCCACGGTGATACCAAAGGTACCCAAGAAGTTTCGTAAAGATCGGTTCATAAATACGGCCTCTAGCCCGAGCCGTATTGGCATTTGCACTTACAGTGCTGAAAGTAACCCCAAAAAACATCAATATTAGTCTAATTTGCACAATTTACGTACGAGAAAAAAACCTGTATTATATGTGATGTATCCCATGGTACTAAACATTCATACAAAAAATTATTCAAATCAGAGCTTTCATATGGAAGTTCTGTACAAAAAACAGATTTCTGCATCATCGGTACAAAATGGCAGCTGGCAGCCATCTTGAATTTCGGACCGCACCCAAAAACACTCGTTCTCGTCCCACGGTCATAACAAAGGTACCCAAGAAGGATCGTAAAGATCGATTCATAAATACGGCCTCTAGCCCGAGCCATAGCAGCTTGGCACTTACAGCTCTGAAAGTAACACTAAATAAATCAAAGTCAGTCTAATTTGCATAATTTACGCACGAGAAAAAAACCCGTATTATATGTGATGTATCCCATGGTACTAAACATTTATACAAAACTTTATTCAAATCAGAACTTTCATACAGAAGTTCTGTACAAAAAACTGATTTTGGCATCATCGGTACAAAATGGCCACTGGCAGCCATCTTGAATTTCGGACCACACCTAAAAACACTCGTTCTCGTCCCAGGGTCATAACAAAGGTACACAAGAAGTTTCGTAAAGATCGGTTCATAAATACGACCTCTAGCCCGAGCCATAGCCAATTGTTGATGTACGGACACACGGACAGACGGCCAGATGGACAGACGGACGACGGGCCATGACAATAGCTCAAATTTGACTTCGTCAAAGTTGAGCTAAAAATGTAGGAGGAGTTAAGGGGACAAGCCTTTGTGATGGAAACTTTGCTATTTCCAAGGGCTGTAACATGCAAAATTTGTCACATCAAAAATTCCTGACCACATGCACATCTACACTTGATAATGACCAAGTTTCGTAAAAATACACTGAAAACTGTAGGAGGAGTTAAGCGGACAAAATTTGTGACGGACAGATGGACTGATGACTGAAAACCATTTCAATATCCACCTCCCGATTTCGTCGGTGGGGATAACAAGAGGCCTCTCAGCCTAGACAGCACTTCCCAGGGTCACTGCTTTTTGGGGAAGGTATTAAAATACAATACAATATTTTCAAAACACTAAAAGTACAATGTCTTTCCACTGAATAATTTTCATGAGCTAATCTCAATGAGCAAGTCTGAATATATTCCAGAAGAGAGAAAAAGACAAAAATAAATAAAGAAGCTTAGTTTTTCTCTATATAAAGTAAATTTGATTAATTTATCAGGAAATGAACTAAATTCCCACTTAATCACAGCCTTAATGAGAAAAATAATCTATCTGGCTGTACAACAAACCATATTTCTTCTTCACAATACTGTTTCAAGCCAAGTTTTTGAATGCTAAAAAAAAATGACAAAATTTTAAAAAATGAAAAATCTTATTCCAAAGAATTAGCGATTCATTAAAACCTTACTTCATTTAATGCTTACAGAACTAGTCCCAATTTTGATCCACTTGGTAACCTAAAAACAAGTACCACTACATACAGCAATAAGAAAGTCTCCAAAACTGCAGTGAAATTACATCAGCAATTGATGGTTTCTTGACAGGTTTTCGTTATATATGTTGGCAACCAAGACTCAGGGATAAACAACTTCAAGGAGACAAGCCTTACAGATTGTGAAGCAATGGTAATTTTCTCCCCTTCTTTAAGGGATAAATTCTAAAAATAGGCCGATGAAATCGTCAGATGTGTACCCATACGCGCAACTAGTAGAAAGCTGTATGACGGAGGGCCACCACGGATGCCAACATTATGTACACCATACAAGGTATGGGTACATATAGAAATGGATCGGAGGAGTTTCTAATTTGATGGATAAAGGGTTAATATCTCCGGATCAAATTATCAGATTTACATAAAAAACTACACAGCACAGCACATCAGTAACCTGAATAAATATTTAAAATAACATGACATTGATATTTTTTGAGTTATCTCATGCCAAAGGGATTGGAGGAATTTTCAATTTGAAGGTTAAAGGGGGTTAATATCTCCGGATCAAATTATCAGATTTACACCAAAAACTACACAGCTCAGCACATCAGTAACCTGAATACAATTATAAAGTAACTTGACAATCCAAGCAATATTTTTCAAGTTATCGAATGCCAAAGGGATTGGAGGAATTTTCAATTTGAAGGATAAAGGGTTAATATCTCAGGACCAAAATAACAGATTTACACCAAAAACTATACAGCTTGGTACATCAGTAACCTGAACACAAATATAGAGTAACTTGATAATCCAAGCAAAATTTTTCAAGTTATCGAATGCGAAAGAGATTGGAGGAATTTTCAATTTGAAGGATAAAGGGTTAATATCTCAGGATTAAATTATCAGATTTACACCAAAAACTATAAAGCTCGGCACATCAGTAACCTGAACACAAATATAAAGTAACTTGACAATCCAAGCAATATTTTTCAAGTTATCGAATGCCAAAGGGATTGGAGGAATTTTCAATTTGAAGGATAAAGGGTTAATATCTCAGGATCAAAATAACAAATTTACACCAAAAACTATACAGCTTGGTACATCAGTAACCTGAACACAAATATAAAGTAACTTGACAATCCAAGAAATATTTTTCAAGTTATTGAATGCTTAAGGGATTTGAGGAATTTTCAATTTGAAGGATAAAGGGTTAATATCTCAGAATCAAATCATCAGATTTACACCAAAAACTACACAGCTCGGCACATCAGTAACCTGAACACAAATATAAAGTAACTAGACAATCCAAGCAATATTTTTAAAGTTATCGAATGTCAAAGGGATTGGAGGAATTTTCAATTTGAAGGTTAAAGGGTTAATATCTCAGGACCAAATTATCCGATTTACACCAAAAACTATATAGCTCGGCACATCAGTAACCGGAACACAAATATAAAGTAACCAGACAATCCAAGCAATATTTTTCAAGTTATCGAATGCCAAAGAGATTGGAAGAATTTTCAATTTGAAGGATAAAGGGTTAATATCTCAGGATTAAATTATCAGATTTACACCAAAAACTATACAGCTCGGCACATCAGTAACCTGAACACAAATATAAAGTAACTTGACAATCCAAGCAATATTTTTCAAGTTATCGAATGCCAAAGGGATTGGAGATATTTTCAATTTGAAGGATAAAGGGTTAATATCTCAGGATCAAAATAACAGATTTACTCCAAAAACTATACAGCTCGGCACATTAGTAACCTGAACACAAATATAAAGTAACCTGACAATCCAAGCAATATTTTTCAAGTTATCGAATGCCAAAGGGATTGGAGGAATTTTCAATTTGAAGGATAAAGGGTTAATATCTCAGAATCAAATTATCCGATTTACACCAAAAACTATACAGCTCGGCACATCAGTAACCTGAACACAAATATAAAGCAACTTGACAATCCAAGCAATATTTTTCAAGTTATCGAATGCCAAAGAAATGGATACGGATGCCGGACGGACAGACGGATGGACGGACGGACGGATGGACAGACGGACAGACAAAGGATGGACGAACGACGGATGGCCACCCCGGATGCCGGCATTATGTGTACCATACATAGTATGGGTACACATAACAAAAAGGGTCCATAAGGAGAGTGGGGCATATCCACCAACTCCAGTACTGTGATCACAAAAGCAGAGAGAATTTTGACCAGATGGTGACTGGGTTGTGACATGGTCAAAATTCTCTGTCTGCATTCCTCCCCAAAACACTGTAGAATCTCATTGTTTGAAAAAATAATGTGCAAGCATTTATTTATTATACGATCAGAACCTACTTCTGGTTATTAAGTCCATTCATTGCAAATGGTGTGTCCCATCATGCAATGGAGAATAATCATACATTCAGACTTCGGCAGCATGGAATGATAAACATTGTTGTCTGTGACAGTAGATGTTGAAAATTGTTTAAATTTGTGTCATTAAATACATCACAACTTATTCTTTATTGGGGGACTATTTCCTGACACTGATGCTGTGGACAAACAATGCATCTTAAGTTGAAACATAATCGCATGCATTATGGAAGCCACAGCTTGTTTTAAAAGTGCGTTTGTGGGGCTTTCAGATCAAATAATAAATAGAATCTTTAACTCGTTACCAGTTTATATCAAAATTTACAAAGCATGTCCACTAAATTAGGTCTGGACCTTGATAAAGCTCAGGCCAGACCTAATTAACTGCACTAGTTTTGTAAATATCGATATAAACTTGGGAGCCATTGGAGATCCTTTATTTTATCTAAGATACTATTTGCAGGGCTGTCATTTTCAGGTGGCCGATCACCGCGGGCCGCAGTCACCCGCTTAAAGTCAAAATTCTGCGGACGGTAAACGTCCACTTAACTCTGTTTTCTGCAGACCATTATTAATTCAATCAAAGGCACCACAAAATAGGCCACCTCAAATGACAATCTTCATGGATAGAGTGGGGCAACAAAGCACAATTCCTCCTGGACTGGAGGTTATTTATTTATATTTATTGATGTTTTAAGGTCACATATTTATGCACAATGGCTAATCATGACCTGACCATGACAGTTTTACGGGTGGAGGAAGCCGGAGTACCCGGAGAGAACCACCGAGCAACGACGAGCAGCTGCCAGCTCCCCAACATCGTAACTCCGCACTGCAGCACAGGCAGGGTTAGATTGGTTGAAGACATGTGTACCATCGGCGTGCAGTACGCCTTAGTACACAGCGTCATCGTGCTCCCACGCGGGCAATGGAGATGAAGTGTCTTGCCCAAGGACACAACGCGGTTGCCGCAGGTGGGATTCGAACCGAGGACCTCTCGGCTTGCAGCCTGCACCTCTACCTACTGAGCCACCGCGATCCCCTGGACTGGAGGTAGTTCATAAGTGTGAAAGAATAAATAAAAAAATAAATAATTCTGTAAAAAAACGAACCTCGACAGTCTAAATTAGAAGATGTTGGTGAAAACATTGCAGGTAGTAATTAACAAAAGTGATTCAAATATAACAACTTCCTTCAATAAATGTTAACAAAATCACAAGAAATATGATTTGCGTTGTGTTTCTTTTATTTCACTGGCATTTGAAGCTGGAAATATAAAGACGTTTTTGTATTCTTGGCGGGATGTCTAATTACCAAAATAAATACAACAATTGTATATTATCTCTGAAAACCATGGCAAGAGCTTAGTGACTCCTAAAAAAAACTAGAGCGCACTGTCACAGTGCTGAAGCTGTGACGATTCGCACAATGCCAATGATGTTTTAAAACTCGTTGGTGACAAAAAAACTTGTTGGTGACGAAAAAACTTGTTGGTGACAAAAAAAACTTGTTGGTGACAAGTCCATAAATGTGACAAAAATTATCCAAATGACATGCAGTATTGAGAGGAGGGTGTAGACATCATGAAGATACACTTGCATACCAAGTATGGTGTCATTCCATCAAGTATTTTAGGAGTTATGGTGTTTTTGAAACTCGTTGGTGACAGACCGACCGACCGACCGACAGACAGACTGACATTGCCACATATGGAGCTGCTCGTCGCAGCAAAAAATAAAGAAATGTTGATTTTTGTTAAAATGTAGCCTTTCTTATTAAATTGTGCATCAAGCATCTTGACAAAGCCTGCCCCCCCCCCCCCCCTCCCCTTCCAATCTGACAGTACAAGGCAGATCCCACCAGTGGTGGGGGCCATGGCATTATCTGAAATCCTGGGGGGGGGGGGGGGGGGGGGGGGGAGAGTCCTAGTTAAGAGTGGGGAGAAGGTGAATTCTGACAATTAGGGGGCTGTACTTATATTAAGGAAAGGAAATCAAAACAATTATTTTCCAATTTGGGGGTGGGAGGAGCCAATTGGTGGAATGGGGGTGGAGGGAGTTAGGGTGCGGAGTCACTAACTTGGTTTTCAGTGTTTGACAGATATTTGGCCAGTGTACATCTCCTTATCATGGTGGTCCATTAACTGAAACTGAATATATGCTACTCCCTGAATTCACGCATTCCCGTAGTTTTCAGCTTTCTAATTGCTTGTGTGGTAAACTTGTGCAACTGGAAAAATATCACTTTTGTAACTATGTCTCACAGACTACTGTTGTGTCATGCACACACAAGCTTTCACTCATGGTCTCCTTAATCCAAAAATGGCCCTCGTAAATCAAATTAAAGTGTCAATGACACTGTAGCTCAACTTGTGTAAGACATGTACATGCATAGCAATGACAAACATCTAGGTAATGACCTGATAACAAAGGTACATATAAAGTATTGTAATGGTCTGTACATAAATGCTGACCGCAGCCTGTAACAAATGTATAGGTAAAGTATTGTAAAGGTGGATGACAGTTAGATGCTAAACTAGAAAAGAAATCTTTGATTCCCAGAGTGGGTCTGACTGAACCCCAAAATATTTGTTCTCATAGCACAGTGATAACAAAGGCACCCAAAAACACTCGTTCCTATTCCAAGGTGATAACAAAGGTACCCAAGAAGTTTCGTGAAGATCAGTTCATAAATACAGACTCTAGCCCAAGCCGTATTGACATGTGCACTTACTGTGTACAAGTAGCACTGAATAAATCAAAGTTCATCTAATTTGCATAATTTCTGCACAAGAAAAAAACCTGTATTATATGTGATGTCCTCCATGTTACTAAACAATCATATAAAAATTTATTCAAATCAGAACTTTCATACAGAAGTTCTGTACAAAAGACTGATTGCACTAATTTGGGTACAAAATGGCCACCAGCAGCCATCTTGAATTTTGGACTGCACCCAAAACCACTCGTTCTCATACAGAAGTTTTGTACAAAAACCTGATTGTACTAATTTTGGTACAAAATGGCTTCTGGTGGCCATCTTGAATTTTGGACCACACCCAAAAACATTTGTTCTCGTCCAACGGTTATAACAAAGGTACCCAAGAAGTTTTGTAAAGATCGGTTCATAAATACGGCCTCTAGCCTGAGCTGTATAGAAGTTGTGGACAAAAAACTGATTGGACCTAATTTCGGTACAAACTGGCCTCTGGCAGCCATCTTGAATTTTGAACCGCACCCAGAAACACTCGTTCTCATCCCAAGGTGATAACAAAGGTACCCAAGAAGTTTCGTGAAGATCGGTTCATAAATACAGCCCCTAGCCTGAGCCGTATTGACATATGTACTTACTGTGCGCAAGTAGCACTGAAACATGAGGCCCCAGGGGGCCTGAGGGCACTCACCTGACATGGTAGCCTAAATATCAACCCAGAGAATTGATTTCAACAAGTTGCATCTGCTCCTCCTAAGAAAAGCTTATACCAAATATCCAAAGATTCTGACCAGTGGATCTAAAAAAAAAGATTTTTAAAGAATATTCCTCATATTGAACTAAGTTATAATTCGGGCTCCCACAGGGAGCCCATATATGAACCCAGGGACTTGGCTTTAACAAACTTGAATCTCACTCCCCTAAGGATGCTGCACACCAAATATCAAAACATTCCGACTGCTGGATCTGAAGAAGATTTTTAAAGAAAATTCCTCATTTTGAACTAAGTTACAATTCGAGCTCCCACAGTGAGTCAAAATATAGACCTAGGGCCATGGCTTGAACAAACTTGAATCTCACCCCCTAAGGATGCTGCATACCAAATATCAAAACATTCCGACTGCTGGATCTGAAGAAGAAGATTTTTAAAGAAAATTCCTCATTTTGAACTAAGTTATCATTCAGGCTCCCACAGTGAGCCCAAATATGGACCTAGGGACATGGCTTGAACAAATCTGAATCTCACCCCCCTAAGGATGCTGCATACCAAATATCAAAACATTCCGACTTCTGGATCTGAAGAAGAAGATTTTTAAAGAAAATTCCTCATTTTGAACTAAGTTATAATTCGAGCTACCACAGTGAGCCCACATATGAACCCAGGGACTTGGCTTGAACAAACTTGAATCTCACCCTCCTAAGAATGGTGCATACCAAATATCGAAAGATTCTGCCTGCAGGATCTGGAGAAGATTTTTTAAGAAATTTGCCTGAAATGCACTAAGTTCGAAATCGGGCTCCTATACTGAGCCCAAATCCAGGGGGGGCGGTTTGAACAAACTTGAATCAGATCCACCCTACAATGTTGCATACCAAATATCAAAAGATTCTGCCTGCTGGATCTGGAGAAGATTTTTTAATGTTTTTTCCATTGCCTACCGTGTTAAAAAGTGCTGACTCAGCACTTTTTCGAAGTCCTGAAAATAGTACCTCGTGATCAAACTGATAGGGATTTTTTTTAACCATTCTATTCTACTGGATAAAAGTAAGCTTTATACAACATAAGAATTCTCGGTGCCTTGTGGCTTTGGAGATATGGCAGTTTTAAGGTTTTTCCTATTTTTAGCTCCCAAGGTTCCCACGGGGAAATGAGAAATTTTTTTTGTTGCATAAATCAACTACTTATGACCCAATATCATCTCATATCAAATTTGGTTCAAATCGACGTCACTGTTCGGAAAATAGAAATTTTAGGCGTGGCCAAAATTTTTGCCCCACCCATAATGAAGGCAATTAATGCCCCGACAAGCTTCTCTTGAACAAACTTGATTCTAAACCTCAAAAGGACTCTGTATACCACATATCAAGTCTCTGCTACTGGTGGTTCATTAGAAGAAGATTTTCAAAAAATTTGGCCATTTTTTCCCCACCCCTCTGCTCAATATGAGCCGAAACCTAATTTGCATAAAAATCAAAATGCCCCTATATAACCACTACTTACATGAAATTTAATTAAAATGTGGCCAGTGGTTTAGGAGAAAGAGGATTAAACACCACACAGGACGACGGACGACAGACGACGGACGGGCAAAGAGTGATCAGAAAAGCTCACCCTGACTTTCAGTCAGGTGAGCTAAAAATCAAAGTTCATCTAATTTGCAGAATTTCTGCACGAGAAGAAAACCTGTATTATATGTGATGTATTCCATGTTACTAAACATTCATACAAAAATTTATTCAAATCAGAACTTTCATACAGAAGTTCTGAACAAAAAACTGATTGCATTAACTAAACTACAAAATGGTTGCTGGTGGCCATCTTGAATTTTGGACTGCACCCAAAAACACTCATTCTCGTCCCAAGGTGATAACAAAGGTACACAAGAAGTTTCGTAAACATCGGTTCATAAATGCAGCCTCTAGCCCGAGCCGTATTGAACTGTTAATGGACAGACGGACAGATGGACAGATGGACGACGGGCCATGGCACAACCTCAAATTTGATTTACGTCAAAGTTAAGCTAAAAATGGCCCACCTGAGGTAATTTGAAGCGAACCAAAAATGGCCCTCCTGGAGTCATTTAAGGAGAACCATAATGGCCCTCCTTGAATTTTGAAAATGACAGGCCTGCTATTTGATTACCTTGATGTGGTCTTGACTTGGCAGTATTTTATTTATGAAATCTTGCACCACTGGTCATAAAAGATACAGCTTTCGTGATCACAGTGCTGCATTGCAAATAACACTGAGTTGTGAACACTAAATCCTAACTATATAGATTAAGAAGCATAGAAGTCTTCCATTTTGCATGCAAAAGCCCATTCTAACAGATCCAGTATTCCAAATGTCACTGATGGAAAAAGTGGATTTCACACAAAACTTTATTCGAACAAGGTTATAACATAAATGGCTGGAAATGTTTTGAATAGGAATTTCAAATGTGTTTTTATATTTTTACAGGAAAACTCAATTCATAAATATATTGATCTGGGCATTCTCACTGGAAGATGAATATTCTTAAGGGGTAAAATTAGGGAGGTTTAAACCAAATATTAACATATGCTACAAACCTTTAGGCAATCCAGATGCTACATGTTCAATATATCTGTTTGGATCTACACAGAAATCTCCACCACCCTGAACAAAATATATACACAAATGATTCAAGAATATTGTGAAATAAATATCCTGAAGAAATGATCAAATAACTTTCTGTGCCAAGCAAGCAAATAAAACATGCTTAATCTGACCTATCACAATTTTAACTTGAATAAATGAAATTAATTGATTTGAAGGAAGATAAATTTAGTCACAACACTTATTTTTCACCTTTAGTTGTCAATTTTGACGATTTCAAACATCTGAATTGGCAGTGTCACTTTGAAAAATAGGCCGATGAAATCATCAGATGTGTACCCATACGCGCAACTAGTAGAAAGCTGTATGACGGAGGGCCACCCTGGATGCCGACATTATGTACACCATACTTGGTATGGGTACATATAGAAAAGGATTGGAGGAGTGTCTAATTTGATGGATAAAGGGTTAATATCTCCGGATCAAATTATTAGATTTACATAAAAAACTACACAGCACAGGACATCAGTAACCTGAATACATATATAAAGTAACCTGATAATCGGATTAATATTTATTGAGTTATCGCATGCCGAAGAAATAGATTGGAGGAGTTCTCAATTTGAAGGATAAAGGGTTAATATCACAGGATCAAATTATCAGATTTACACCCAAAACTATACAGCTTGGCACATCAGTAAACTGAATACATATATGAAGTAACATGACAAACGGATTGATATTTTTTGAGTTATCTCATGCCAAAGGGATTGGAGGAATTTTCAATTTGAAGGATAAAGGGTTAATATCTCAAGATCAAATTATCAGATTTACACCAAAAACTATACAGCTCGGCACATCAGTAACCTGAACACAAATATAAAGTAACTAGACAATCCAAACAATATTTTTCAAGTTATCGAATGCCAAAGAGATTGGAGGAATTTTCAATTTGAAGGATAAAGGGTTAATATCTCAGGATCAAATTATCAGATTTACACCAAAAACTATACAGCTCGGCACATCAGTAACCTGAAAACAAATATAAAGTAACTTGACAATGCAAGCAAAATTTTTCAAGTTATCGAATGCCAAAGGGATTGGAGGAATTTTCAATTTGAAGGATAAAGGGTTAATACCTTGGGATCAAATTATCAGATTTACACCAAAAACTATACAGCTCGGCACATCAGTAACCTGAACACAACTATAAAGTAACTAGACAATCCAAGCAATATTTTTCAAGTTATCGAATGCCAAAGGGATTGGAGGAATTTTCAATTTGAAGGGTAAAGGGTTAATATCTCAGGATCCAATTATCAGATTTACACCAAAAACTATACAGCTCGGCACATCAGTAACCTGAACACAAATATAAAGTAACTTGACAATCCAAGCAATATTTTTCAAGTTATCGAACGCCAAAGGGATTGGAGGAATTTTCAATATGAAGGATAAAGGGTTAATATCTCAGGATCAAAATAACAGATTTACACCAAAAACTATACAGCTCAGAACATCAGTAACCTGAAGATATATATAAAGTAACATGACAATTGGATTGAAATTTTTTGAGTTATCTCATGCCAAAGGGATTGGAAGAATTCTCAATTTGAAGGATAAAGAGTTAATATCTCAGGATCAAATTATCAGATTTACACCAAGAACTATACAGTTCGGCACATCAGTAACCTGAACACAAATATAAAGTAACTTGAAAATCCGAGCAATATTTTTCAAGTTATCGAATGCCAAAGAAATGGATATGGACGCCGGACAGACGGACGGACAGATGGGCAGACAGACAGACGGACGGACAGACAAAGGATGGACGAACGGCGGATGGCCACCCCGGATGCCGGCATTATGTGTACCATACATAGTATGGGTACACGTAAAAATGATGTAAAGTAAATAAGAGAGTTTGATATGCTATGTATATCAAACAAGAGCTATTGCTGAAAACAATTCATACCCCCACTGCATTGCTGGAGTGATGAAGCACAAATGAATTAAAACAAGTAATAATAATAAAATGAAAGTGTCAATGACACTGTAGCTCAACTTGACAAACTTGAACTTGGTAAGTTATAAATGAAATGGCAAAATTGAAGATCACTGGTACCAATGTCATTTTTTTTGCCAGTGGCAACATTTTTTGACAGAAACCGAAGAAAATCGATAGCTCCCATCTAGAGGCCCCCCAAACAAGCATGCCAGGTTTCAAAGCAATCCGATCATAAATGTGCCCTGTAGGGTGTACAAAAGGGAAATATTGTGGTCTGACTGGACTAAATTCTAAGAACGTTGGCCGTGGCAACATTTTTTGATGGAAATGGAAGAAAATCGATAGCTCCCATCTAGAGGTCACCGTAAATAAGCATACCAGGTTTCAAAGCAATCTAATCATAAATGTGCCCTGTAGGGTGAGCCAAAGGGAAATATTGTGGTCTGACTAAACTAAGTTCTAAGAATGTTGGCTGCGGCAACATTTTTTGATGGAAATTGAAGAAAATTGATAGCTCCCATCTAGAGGTCACCCCAAACAAGCATGCCAGGTTTCAAAGCAATCTGATCATAAATGTGCCCTGTAGGGTGTGCCAAAGGGAAACACTGAGTCTTCTGACTAAACTAAGTTCTAAGAACGTTGGCCGCGGCAACATTTTTTGACGGAAATTTAAGAAAATTGATAGCTCCCATCTGGAGGTCTCCCCAAACAAGCATACCAGGTTTCAAAGCAATCAAATCATAAATGTGCCCTGTAGGGTGTGCCAAAGGGAAATATTGTGGTCTGACTAAACTGAGTTCTAAAAACGTTGGCTGTGGCAGCATTTTTTGACGGAAATTGAAGAAAATCAATAGCTCCCATCTAGAGGTTACCCCAAACAAGCATGCCAGGTTTCAAAGCAATCCGATCATAAATGTACCCTGTAGGGTGTGCCAAAGGGAAATATTGAGTCTTCTGACTAAACTAAGTTCTAAGAACGTTGGCCGCGGCAACATTTTTTGACAGAAATTGAAGAAAATCGATAGCTCCCATCTAGAGGTCACCCCAAACAAGCATACCAAGTTTCAAAGTAACGGACGAAAAGTGATGGCAATAGCTCAGCTTGACTTTGTCAAGTTGAGCTAAAAATAATCTGACAACACCGAAAATCATTCTAGCCTTGGAAATGTTTCAATATAATTACGTACCAAGTTCCATAATAATTTACTTAAATTATGAAAGTTATGAATATTCTCGGACGGACTCACACACGGACGGATAGATGCATGTAATCCAGTATACCCCCCCCATTTTCTTCGAAAGTGGGGATATAAAAATATTTTTTTATACCAGCAGTGACAAATATTTTAAGTAAAGCCTGTTCAGTTGAGCTGACACACAGCCCCAAAAATGGTCACTACCATACACCTCTGGGTTATACAAAAAGAGAGAATTTTTATTTTTTTCTTCTTAGCTTGTAATTTTAGCCCTCTGCATACTTGTTTTTTTGTTCATTGGGATTTAATGACTGTTTGAACAACAAGGGTCATATCATTTCAGACAGTTTCACGGGTGGAGGAAGCTGGAGAACCCAAAGTGAACCATTGAGCATTGGCAAGCAACTGTGAGACTCTCCAACTTACTAACATGTAGGGCTGCACAGAAAATCGATAAACCGATATACACCGGTATTCAAACCAATATCGATTGAATACCAGTGTAATTACAAAAATATATGTTTATCGTCATTATTTATTTACCCTCAATTTAATTTTCAAGATGTCTTGAGTTATTTAACTGTAGCCCCGAATGAATAATATTATCCCTTTATCCAAGGAATCGTCTGATTGTGCCCTCGTAATATACAAATTCAGCAGTTGAAAAAATAAATTAAAAAAATTTCAACAAAACTGTATCCTGTGACCTCTCATTGGAACGAGCTCGTTGAGCTCGTTCCAATGAGGGGTCACATGATATATTTTTGTTGAAATCTTTGGGGAAAATCTGATAAACTAATTTTGAAAATAATAAATTTTGATATCGTCTGCGTTGGGTAAAGGTTTTTCGAACCGCATCATCAAGGCATGTTAATTCGTTCTGACTGTGATGCCTCGAGTCTCGATTGTGGTACTTGTGTTCATATATCTGAACAGTTTTCAATATACCAGTATACCGTGGTATTTTTTTGAATACCGATACCGTTATTCAGTTTTGAATATCGTGCTGCCCTACTAACAATGCCACACACAGAGTTAGTAGCAATTGAAGGCAAGTACACCATGAAAGTGCAGAATGCTTTAGCACCCAGCACCACCATGCCACCACATGGGCAATCAGGATTAAGTGTCTTGGAATGGATCAGGATCAAGACTGGAAATAAGCAGATTGTTATCTGCAGAATCAAATCCCCAGAGAGAATTTCGTCATGCTACCCTGCAAAGCAGGGTAGTATAACTAAATTTATCCTCTGTGAACCACAATCTGAATCAGGTCTGAGGACTAAACAGAAAGAGGTACCCAGAGGACAGGTAGCTTATTTCCAACTTGATCCAGATCAAACCATTGACCTTGCTGTGTAAAGACTAATGCTCTGACTAACCAGCAACCCCACTACATTCTGCATAGTTATGTCAAAATATCAAAATTTAAAGACAAATTTTTTACAGAAATACAACAAAGGATTTAACCAATTAATCTTGTTTGACAGCGCTCAATAAGATTTATTTGGTTCAAATTCCTAGTTGCATTCTTGGAAAAATTTGTATGTTGAAATTTGTTTTTATGACATCAGTATGTAGAGTATTAACACTATTTCATTCTCAAATGTAAGCTTTGCTATGAAAAAATAAAAAATAATAAACCCACCGAAACCAATGTGAAAAATGACACATACAATTGCTTACTATAATTTTGATGCAACAAACATATTCAGTAATTTGTCCCTTGAGAGCAACAAGGCATCATCTGCATTGTTTTAACAATGCAGATGGCACCTTGTTGCACTCAACGAATGAATTGTATGTTTCACTTTGGATGCTGGACTATACTAATTTACTTCTTGTCCCTGCTTGATAGCCAGCCTCAGACACTATGAGGCACCACACTATGTCCAAATTCCAAAAAAAGAAGTACAATTGTGAACTATTATCACAACAACTGTTATTGTAACCGGTCTATTAGGACAGTTGCCCAGGAACAAGTGACTCTCTATTGTTGTACAATTCAATATTATCTGCAAAATTCCAATCGGGATTTGTCTAGAGGCAAACGCAAATTTGCAAGGGTCTTTGCTAGAGCAAACAAATTAACAAAATAACTTTCAAAGAAGAATTCTGTTTTCAAGATTTTCCATAACTTTGGAAACCAGTTAAGGACTGTGAAAAATCCTAGGTACCATTAACTACATCTACAAGTAAACAAGTGCAACTCCATGGAATGGCCAATTCCCCACCACCTAAGTCCAACAAGAGCGATAACTCTTGAAGAAATCCATGGATATAGCTGATGCACAAATCCCCTCGTGCATATTATCACCAGTAAGGAAAAAAAACCTGAACAGTTCTCTTTGAAATGTGATAACAAGAAATGGTAATGTTATGGCAATAAATTCAAAGTCCAACAAGAGCAATAACTCTTGAAGAAATACTTGAATACAGCTGGTTCACAATCTTCACCATGATATTATTATCAAAAAGCTATGTATTAAGTTTGGGAAAAAATCAGTATTGGTTTTCTTCAGAAATGGTAATGTGTAACAAGAAATTCTGCAGCCAACAAGGGAAATAAATACTTCAACAAGGCTGGTTCACAATCCCATTCAAGATATTATCATCAAAAAGCTATGGTCTAAATTTTGATAAAATCATGAATGGTCTGCAATGAAATGTGGTCACAAGAAATAGTAACATAATGGCAAGAAAGCCTAAGTCCAACAACGGCAAAAACTCTTGAAGACATACTTGGGCACAGCTGGTTTGCAAACCTACTCTTGATATTATCGCTAAGCAGGTATATATTAAATTTGGGCAAAATATTTGGGTTTTCTTCCAAAAAAATGCAACAGGACAGATGGAGGGACAGTAAGGCCTCAGGATGGATGGATGTATGTAAGGATGGATGGATGGAAAGATGACAGATGGATAGAAAGACATAAGGGTGTTAAGACTCCTTCCTATATCCTCCTCACAGGAGATTTATTTATTTGGATTTAATGACACTTCAACAGCCAGGGATCACTTTGTGTCAAACAGTTTTATGGGTGAAGGAAGTCAGAGTACACTGAAAGAACCACTGAGTAACTGTCAAGATTCCCCAAAATACTAACTCTGCACAAGCAGGGTTAGCACTGGTTGAAGGCAAGTGTATCATCAATGTGCAGTATGCCTCCGTAAAATGCACCACCATAGCCCCAAATGGGCATGGTTTTTAACAAAATAAACAAAAAATGCATGATAGCTCCCATCTGGACATCACCAAAAAGCCAGATAAGAGAGTTGAAAAAGATTTATTGAGAGATGCACCCCATAGGGTGTGTGTGCTAAAGGAATTGTTGATAATTCATATGTCAAATCCAAGATGGATGCTCGAGGTGACATTTTTCAAAAAAATTGATAGCTCCCATCTGGACATGACACCAAAGTTACATATGAAATCTGAAAAAAGATTGTGTGAGGGATGCGGTCCATGGGGTGTGCTAACAGAAATGTTGACAATTTATATTCCAAATCCAAGGTGGCCATTGGCAGGCATGTTTTTGAACAAAATTCAGAAAAAATTGATAGCTCCCATCTTGACATCACACCAAAGCAACTAATGAAATTTGAAAAAGATCAGGTGAGAGATGCAGCTTGTAGGGTGTGTTAAAGAAATTGTTGACAATCTATAAGCCAATCCAAGATGGCCACCAACGACCATGTTTTTCAATGAAATTTGAAAAAAATTGACAGCTTCCATCTAAACATCCCAAAGCCACGTATGAAATTTAAAACTGATTGGGTGAGAGATGCATTCATTCCTGTGCTAAAGGAATTGTGGACAGTCATATGTTTGGATGTATAGCTGGTCGGATGCACACTGGATTGCAATCCATCCCAATAGCTTATACCATTGTCAAGCTGAGCTAAAGAGTTACTAGCCATTTTTTAACTATCTCTTTGAGGTAACCATGTTTTAGCATGATACAAGGGTAGTGTTTTGCCACTCTTCCATATTTTTTCAAGACTTTTTCCAATCTATGGCTTGTATAAGCTGAGTTTGTTCTCAAGCCATTTTCCTTCTGAGGACAATACAAAGAGACACTTATTTCCCATGGTGCAAGCAAATGATATCACACTCGTCAACTGTAAATCAACTTCTTACCTTACACTGATACTAATTTATACAATTATTGCTATCTAATGGCAAGTGATGCCTTTACTTTCTAGATAAGCAACACTTTGTCTTGTTTTGATATTGAGAAGATTCAGAAATGTCTATTCTTTAAGGTGAATATAAAAATACATACCACAGAGGCGCCAAGATAAATGCCAGTTGCTGCAAAAATAATAAGCTCAGAAAACAGACCAAAAAATGCACACCTGCAAAAAAAATTGAAAAACGTTCTCTTAACTGTTCCAGTGTCATGATTAATCATAAATGAAAGTGGCAATGACACTGTAGCTTAACTTGACTGTGTGTGTAGTGTTTGATGAAAAGGATAATGTTCAATGTTTATGAAAAGATTACAAAATAACACAAGAATTGTGATACTTGAAAATAGTAATTTCTGTTCCCTACATGCTATGTTTTCAAAAAGAATAATTTGAGGTGTAGACTGTACTAAAGAACTGAGGCCTGGGTTGATGTGGCCCTCACAGCTAACGTATGTTAACCAAAGTTACCAAGTTACAGTAAAATCATTCCAAAATGAGTCATCCAACCAAGTTACAATAAAATCCTTTCATAAATATGACTCGTGGACTTTGAAAAGGAATCTAGGTCACATGCTGGTCCGGTGGTCGTTGTTGACAGATCGTGATCAAAATAGGACAGTCTCATCAAGACATTATACTGAGTAATCCTACCAATTTACAATGAAATCCCTTCATAAATGCAACATGTTGACTGTGCTAAAGGAATCTAGGTAACGTGCCCCTGCGGCCATCATGGTTGACTGAACCTGACCAAAATATGACGTTCTCATCTGGACATTATACAGAGGCATCCTACCAAGTTACAATGAAATCCCTTCATAAATTTGACCTTTAGACTGTGCTAACGGTTTTCAGGTTTTGGGTCCGCACAGACATCATGGTTGACCGATCGCGACCAAAAGGGGTTGTTCTCATCTAGGCATGACCTCGAACCTGCATATGAAATTTCATGATGACAGGACAAGAACTATAGGGGTGTAACCTGTGATAAGGAAAATGTGAACTTACTCACTCACAAACATCACAGACTTCCGTACGCGTTATGGCAATAGCTAATCTTGACTCTGTCAAGTTAAACTAAAAAGTAATTGTGTCTTAGGCACCTTCCCTGTCACAGAAAATCTGCCTCAACTTTTTTTTCACCTGGAAATCTCTTCTATAACACTATTTTGCTCTTTTAGGACAAATAGTTAACCAACTATACCTTGTTTGACAAAGCTCTGTCACACAAGATATAGTTGGTTTCATTTTTACTTACATTATGGGAAATTTTCACTGCTGAAACATTGATTTGCCACCAAATAGTGTAAGTAGTTAAATTTCTAATTCCAGCTATTTTCTGAACTGTTTTGAGAAAAACAAAGAGAGAAGAAAAAAAAGCATCCCTCCCTCTACATAAAATTGACGAAAAACTGCCTGAGAAAAAAGAATTTTTTTTTTCTAGGCCTAATTGTACTTATTTTGAAACTTGCTGGAGCTTGTATATTGAGGATCTCTAATGAGTCACAAGCTGATGAAATTTTTTAACCAAGTTCACTATGATCGATCTGTGTCAATGTTTACTAAGGCTCAGACCAATTTTAGTGAATGAGGTTCAGAAATTTCATGTCAAACTGTGACGAATTTGAGGGTTTTGTTTTATCGCTTAATGTGTAATTTAACCCTTTAGAGCCTAATTCCAACTTTGCTGACTGATTGCAACAGAACAGGTGCCCCCAACATGATGTCTCTGGGGAAGCTTGCAAGTAACATTCTAAGTACCTGGCTGTTGTTTCTATGCAAGTCTTGGCTGCCAATATAGGCAGCCAAGACTCGTATAGACACAACTGCAACAAAGCCAATGGATGCAGACTGTCAAAAGTCTAGGAAAAATGTATAAAATTCTCCAGGCCCTTAAGGGTTAACCTTTTACCTGGCATAACAACTAAAACTGCTCAGCACTGTTCACAAAAATCGCAAACCAAATTTATTATTTTTAGGCTTTTCCCTTTGGAAAAGACTATTGTTTTTTTTTTGGTGGTGGGGAGGGGGAATTTTTTTTGGGGGGTCCACACATTTTGTCCGCACGATTCAGAAGCCATTTTCGGACCGATTTTCACAAAATTTTGCACACGCATAGAGGGGTACAAAATCTAAAAATGTACCAAAAGTGGAATTTTCGACTTAACCCTTATTTTGTCAGAATTGGCAAAAAACTGTCAAAATTGGGGTTTATTGGCACTTTCTCGAAACACGTCTTGTAGATTTTTTTTAAACAATCATCATTGCTAGACCTGCCTGTGACACGACCTTTGATACACATGATATATTAGGCGATGCATATGGTAACCCTCCACAGGCTGCCAAACATCGACATTTTGATGAAATGGGCCTTTTCCAGGCCCCCGCAGCACCCAAACGATACACAAGACATAAACATAACTTCCTTTATTGGAAGTGGAATTCACCGAGGATCATTTTTGTAAGTAATAAGGGTGTTCAAAAAACCAAGTGTTAACCCGTTTTGGACTGGTAAAACAGCAATACCCCCATAAAGCTAAACAAGAGGCCTGTCACGCCTAGAGAGCTCCGATGAGGGCCACTGATCGCATGGGCATGTTTTCTAATACTAATATTGTTACAAACTTTAGCCGAAAAATATTCAGCGGTTCAGAAATTATGGCTTGGACAAACAAATATCAAAAATATCTTAAGATTTTCTTGATCCTGTGACCTGTGACCTTGACCCTGTGGATTTACAGACCGCAGAATAATTGATGACACACCGTCTATTGATAATACATATTGTTATGAAGTTTGGTGGAAAAATATTCAGCGGTTTAGAAATTATGGCTCGGACAAATAAAATGTTGACGACGGATGGACGGACGGACAGACAGACAATGGACGAATCAGTATAAGAAAAGCTCTGCTGACTTTGTCAGCGGAGCTAAAAATTAATGTTTTCCAGAGATTTCTCTAAATGAGTCTTGTACATTTTCAAGAAAAATTTGTCACTCCCGGGTCTTGGTGTGACAATAGAAGTTGCATGGACAAAATACTGGGGTGAGCATTTGTTAACCCACCACGGGGTGCTAAAAGTCAAAATTGTGATAAAATGGGCCGTTTTTGGACGCCAACAGCATTGAATGGGTACGCCACAAAGAAAAGTGTCTTCTTTTATCGAGCACACTCTCTATACAGAAACATTTTTTGTAAGTAGTAAGGGTATTCAAAAGTCGAAGTCTTAACCCATTTTGGGCAGGTTAAAGAGAGAGACCCCCTTAAAATCTTAAAATTCCCATTTTCTGTGGATATCTCTAAAAACATCCTGTAGGTTTTCAAGAATAATTGACTACTCTCAGGTCTTTCTGTGACATTACAAGTTGCATGGACAAAATATTCCGGTGAGCATTTATTAACCCTCTATAGGCTGCCAAGCATCGTAATTTTGTTGAAATGGGCTTTTTTTGGACACGCACAGCACCCAATATGTACCTGAGAAATAAACATAATCTCCTTTGTTGGAAGTGGAATTTACCGAGGACCCCATTTTTGTAAGTAATAAGGGTGTTCAAAAAACCAAGTGTTAACCTTTTTGTGGTTGTTAATATTGATACCCATCAAAAGCTTAAAAATTTATGTTTTCCCTGGATTTCTTTACAAACATCTGGTAGGGTTTTCAAGAGAAAATGGCCTTTGGTAGGTCTTGGTGTCACATTACCATCAGTTGATTGGATAACTTATTCCGGTAAGCATTTGTTAACCCTCCATGGGCTGCTAAATGTCAGCATTTTGAAAAAATAGTTTGTTTTTGGACACCAACAACATCAAATGGGAATGCAATAGAGAAACATAACTTCTTTTACTGGACGCAAAGCTGACAGGGAAACATTTTTGTAAGTAGTAAGAGTATTCAAAAATCGAGCTCTTAACCCATTTTTGACTAGTTAAGGAGATATACCCCTTAAAAGCTTAAAATTCCAGTTTTCTGTGGATTTCTCAAGAAATATTTCAAGAAAAATGGACCATTCGCAGGTCTTGGAGTGACATTACAAGTTGCATGGACAAAATATTTCGGTAAGCATTCGTTAACCCTCCAGAGGCTGCCAAGCATAGATATTTTGTGAAATTGGGCTGTTCTTGGGCAACAATAATGCCAAATGTGTACATGCGAGATAAACATAACCTCCTTCATTGGAAGTGGAATTCACCCTCGATCATTTTTGTAAGTAATGAAGGTATTCACAAAACCAAGCATTAACCCCATTTAGGACTGCTTACAGAGCGATACCCCTCAAAAGGTTAAAAATTCATGTTATCAGAGGATTTCTCTAAAGCATCTCGTAGATTTTCTAGAAAAAATGGCCACTCTCAGATCTTAGTGTGACATTACAAGTTGCATGTACAAAATATTCCTGTAAGCATTTGTTAACCCTATGCAGGTTCTCAAACATCAAAATGTTGATAAAATGGGCTGTGTTTGCGTACCCACAGCACTCCAAGTTGAGAGGAGAGATCAAAATAAGTGGAAGTAGAATTCACTGAGAATTATTTTTGGAAGTAATAAGAGTATTCAAAAAACAACACTTAACCCCTTTTTGGCTGGATAAACAATGATACCCATCAAAAGCTTAAAATTCATGTTCTTCCTGGATTTCTCTGAAAACTTCTTGTAGATTTTAAAGAAAAAATGGCCATTCGCAGTTCTTGGTGTGACATTACAAGTTGCATGAATAAATATTCCTGTTAGCACTTGTTAACCCTCAACAAGCTGCCAGACATCAATATGTTGGATACATTTGAGATAAAATGGACCATTTTCAAATAGACACAGCACTTAGTGGGTATGTGTCAAACCAACAAAACTCCTTTTGTCCGTCATTAACTTGTTGGACGATGATATTGATATTAACCCACTCCACTGTTAATGATGGGTTTTACCTAAACATTTTTTTTTATCAAACTTAGTCATTTGAGACTACTATACTCACCTTTTTCATAACATCAATGAAGGAACTTCAGTGAGACAGTTAAAAACTATTCATCAGACACTGTGGGGATCATGAAAAATCAAGGAATCTCATCGGGAAAAGCCATGATTCTCCAGAATCTTAAAGTCTAGTTTTTTATCAATTTTTGCCTCAAAAACATAGCTTATAGTCCCTCATATAGGAATGATCTTGTCAAGCTTGCTCCAATGACGTTCCATAAGTTAATTTTTTTAAATGAATAAAGAAAATTTGCAACGGACCGATCAACGGACAAGTTGACTCCTATATACCCCACTAAACTTCATTTTGTGAGGGTATAAAAATTAGGAAATGTGACCTGGCAAGTTTTGCAACGCCCACATGGATTGGGGCAAAATTATTTCTCTCCTCTTGATCTTTTTGACTGAAACCACAAGAAATTTTTGTGAGTTAACATGGACTTTGGAACACTCAACATATGTTAGTCCAAAATTGGATGGTGAGATTGTAAGTTAATTTACTGGTGGGATATCTGGAAATTTAAATAATTCTAAGTTTTAGCTTTTGAGGTTTCTATAGGGATACAGGAAGTTGTATTTTTGCAAGCATGAAGTACTTATGACCCAGTAATGCAACATACCAGATTGAGTTTAAATCAGCACACTGCTTCTGAAATTAGAACATTTAGGTGGGGCCAAAAATCAAACAACTGAAAATATAGCCCTCAAACCTTTCTTGGACAAACTTTAGAGTACACCTCAAAAAGAAGCTGCATACCATACATCAAGTTATTCCATCCATTGGATCATGAGAAGAGTTTTAATTATTTGGGACAATTTCTCTCTCTCTCCCTCCCCAAGGGGGTAACATATCAATTTTAACAAAATTGAATTGGCCCTGCCCAGTCATCATTCACCTGAAATTTTACTGGAATCAGGCCAGCAGTTTGGGAAGAGAAAACTGCAACACCACCTTTACAATGGGCAACGATGGATGAAGAGTGATCACTATAGCTCACCCTGACTTTCAAGCAGGCAAGCTAAAAAGGACCAAAGCTCGAAATAATTATTTTTCCAGTGCAGGTCAAAATGGCCTGCCCCAAGTAGTTGGTACAGGTCATTTTAATTTGATGCAGGTCATTTTCAGCATATTGCTTTACAGATTGTAAATTGACATATGGTGACTACTAAATGAGGAAATGACTTGTTAATTCACAATGGAATTTAACCCTTTGAACAATCCGGCCCAGGGACATGGTACGCCATACTCACATTAAGTAAGATGCCTGCTTATTTAAACGTGCAGCCCCATGGCCGCATGTTAAAAATATTGATTGGTCTACCCACAAATAATGAATATGGACTCTTCTATTCTAATTGCTGCATTTCAACTGACATGGAAGAAACCACCAGGGTTCAAAGCGTTAAGTTTATAAAGAATTACCAGTGTTTTTTAAACTCAGATTCTAAAAGTTTCCCGAATTTTGCGTCAGTCAAAAGGTGCTATGGATTTCAAAGTGTGTAGGTCAAAGTAAGTTTGGTCTCGGTCATTGTCCTTGTCCCAACACTTATTTCAAGCCTTGAAAAGGAAATTAATACTGAAATCCTAAAATCTGCTATTTGTTTCAACACTACTTTTGAAGTAAATTAGTAGAACATTTTTTTGCAGTGTTAATACTTACGTGACGACAAGACATATGGATCGTTTGATGATACCCAATAAAAACAAAAGGCATAAAAATATATGCCAACAAAACAACATTATAGTTCCAAACCATCTGAAATAAAAAATGAAAAAGGAAAATGAAATAAATTGACCACATCCACCTGCAAATTTACAAATTGAATAGTTGATAAAGTTTTTTGAAAAATTTTAATAAAACTATATCATGCGATTCCCTCAATGGATCGAACCTGTCAAGCTCATTCCAATGAAGGGTCACATGATATGGTTTTGCTGGAGTTTCCTGACAAAAATAATAAATTTTGATACCTTGTGCACTGGGTAAAACGTTGAAACCACAGGTAACTCAAGCCTTCAGATTGGAGAAATTCACTGACACTGAAATCACCTGAATATGGGAACATTGGTCCAGCTAGGGCAGTGGATCTACTGTCTCCAAATTCAGCCAATTCTCAGAACACTGAAAGTCTTTGACCCACACTGAGTCCCTTAAAATTCCCTCAGTGCAGGGCTGACAATCTCTGTTTGGGCCTGAAATTATTTGGGTTGTATTCAAAATTTTGGTGGTCCAAAGTCATCAAATTGTCACTTGAACTGGTAGAGTACTTAATTACCTTTCAAAGGTGATTTGTAACAAGACTATTTTTTAAACCTTAGGATCAAGTGAGCGTAAAATGCTCAACTAGCTCAAATTATCAAAACAGATGAGTGTATCAGCATGTGATCAGCAGCAAGAGCAATTTTTTTGACTTGCTATGATACAACCAAAGGCAACTTTTTTGACCATTCATTTCTGCTGGTCCTAGGAAAGCTTCCTAGCAAACTCTGTTCTGTGAAGTATTAAAAAACAACAACTGAAAGAAATTTTTGTTTTGTTTTAAACTACTGTGTTCTCTCTAGTGCCCCCACCACCACCCAACAAAACAAGAAAAAACAAGCGAATTGATTTGAACAAACTTGAATTCGACACCCCTAGAGATGTCACATATCAAATATGAAAGGATTCTCACTAGTGGATCTGAAAAAGAAGAATTTTCAAGAAATTTTCTCATATTGCTCTAAGTTAAACTTTGGGCTTCAATAAAAAGCCCAAATATTGAGCCAGGGACCGGATTTGAACACCCTTCAATCTAACCCTCCCAGAGGTGTTGTACACCAAATATTAAAAGAATCTGACTGCTGGATTTGAAGGAGATGATTTTAAACGATAATTCCCCATATTGCACTAAGTAAATATTTGGGCTCCCTTGGGGAACACAAATATTAACCCAGGAACTCGATTTGAACAAATTTGAACCTTACACCTCAAGAGATGTCATATCTAATATACAAATGCTAATGTCTGTGTCTATATATCTCTCTCTCTCTATCTTTGTTCCTGGTGAACTCCTCCGTTTCTCGACTGATCAATCTTAAATTTTCTATGCGGGGGTAATTCGTCCCTGCGAGTAACATGGGATGGGTGCCGTTCCAATGTGGGGTGACCTTGACCTTGAAATTGATGACCATGACCTTTTATTTCAAAAACGGCTGGGCCGATCGGGCTAAAATTTCATATGTGCGGGTATATTGACCCATCGATCATTTTGACTTTATCGGGGTGCCTGTGCAGGGTGACCCTGACCTTGAAATTGTGACCTTGGCCTTTTATTTCGAAAACAGCGGGGCCGATCGGGCTAAAATTTCATATGTGCGGGTATATTGACCCATCGGTCATTTTGACTTTATCGGGGTGCCCGCGCAGGGTGATCTTGACCTTGAAATTGGTGACCCTGACCTTCTATTTCGAAAACCGCTGATATAACCATCTTTTCCCGTGCAACGCCGGGTATCACCCGCTAGTACTAAATATGAAAGGATTCTCACTAGTGGGTCTGAAAAAGAAGATTTAAGAAATTTTCTCATATTGCACGAAGTTAAAATTTGGGCTCCAATAAAGAGCCCAAATATTCATCCAGGGATCCCATTTGACCAAACTTGAATCTAACCCCCCTAGAGATGCTGCATATCAAATATCAAAAGAATCTGACTGGAGGATCTGAAGAAGCAGATTTTTAAAGATTATTACCCATAATGCACAAAGTTAATATTCAGACTCCCACCGGAAGCCCACATATTAGCTCCGGGACTCGATTTGAAAAAATTTGAATCTTACACCTCAAAAGTTGTCACATATCAAAAATGAAAGGATTCTCAATAGCAGGTCTGAAAAAGAAGATTTTTAAAAAAATTTTTTCTCATATTGCACTAAGTTAAAATTTGGGCTCCAATAAAAAGCTCAAATATTCATCCAAGGATCCCATTTGAACAAACTTGTATCTAACCCCACAAGAGATGCTGCATACCAAAAGAATCTGACCGGTAGATCTGAAGAAGATTTTTAAAGATTATTCCCCATATTGTACCAAGTTAATATTCGGGCATAGGAAGCCCAAATATTAACCCAGGGAGTCGATTTGAACAAACTTCAATCTGACCGCTGTAGAGATGCTGTATACCAAGTATCAAAAGAATCTGACTGTATGAACTGAAGAAGAAGATTTTGAAAGCTTATTCCCCATAGCACTCTAAGTTAATTATTTGGGCTCCTCTGTTGAGCCCAAATATAAACCTAGAGGGGCGATTTGAACACACTTGTATTTGACAGTCCTATGGATGCTGTATACCAAATATCAAAAGATTCTGAAAATTTTTTTTTTTTTTAATTTTTGCAACTATGCTGACTCAGCAATTTTTCAAACACCCCTACAGAACACCCTAACACAACCGATGGCCATTTTTTTAAAAAATCCATTCTACCGGTCAAAAGGATGCTTCATACCAAATAACAGTTCTCTGTTCCGTGTAGTTTGAAAAATATGGGCATTTGAATTTTTTTCTATTTTTAGTCCCTGGGGTACCCACAGGGCAACGAAAAAAAAAATTTCAGGCATCAATCAAGTACTTTAGACCACTTATGCTACATGCCAAATTTGGTTCAAATCGGACCATCGGTTCTTGAAACAGAAATTTTGGGTGGAGCCCAAATTGGATATGAGCCCCACAGAGAGCCCAAATATTGATCTACCAACTTCTCCTGGACAAACTTTAATCTTCAACACCAAAGAGTGTTACATACCATATATCAAGGCAATCTCTCTGGTGGTTCATGAGAAGAAGATTTTTAAAGAGTTTTAGGCTTTGGCATCATTGCCCAGAGCCTGAAGAACAAAATAAAAAGGGTATACCCCAGGGATGGTTTGTGCAATATATGTTTGAATTTGGCTGAATAGCTGTGGAGAAGAAGCCAGGTCTGCAAAAGTTAACGGACGACAGATGACAGATGACGGATGACAGACGCCAAGCGATAGCAATACCTCACACTGACTTGCAGTCAGGTGAGTTAAAAAGATACCATACAACCAACACGGGGAGCCAAAGTTCAGCCAGATTTTATTCATAAACAATTTTGTTACAATTTATAGGAGAGTGCCATTGGCACTCTCCAATGAATTCTAACAAAACAATTTTAAATAAACATTATTTTTCAACTGCTGGAGAATCCACAAGCTAATGCATATAGTGTAAAGCCTCTGAAGTGGCTTTCAGCAATTTCCAATAGAGCCCTGATAGCAGCTTCAGCACTCAACCAGTTAATACCAAGCTGCAACGACCTGAAGCTACAAGATCCCTATGAGATATTTATTATCTTTCATTAATGAATATCAAAATTCTTAAAAAATTTACATTGGGTTCCCATTTGCATTTGACAGCAATTCATTAAGTCCCAGATGTAATTTATATCCCAAATTTCCTTAATTTTGGTTGTATATTTTCTCTGCAATAGCTCTTATAAATTGGGAGACATGGCCATATTTTGGGGAGATCATTATATTACATGCCAGGACTTTGGACTAATCAAAAGACCTTCGATATGCATAAATGTGAAAGTTTATTTCTATCTGTCTGTCTGCCTATCTTTGATGGCTATACATTTTGGCATTTTTGAACATATAGAGTGTAAAGTTTCCACCTGGGTGGTATTTTGCTTTTGAAGTAACATGCCAGAAGTAGCATGGGGTTTAGCAAGCTTTGGGGGTTTTATTTGCTGGGTCTTTCCATTTTTCTAAAGCATTACAGAGATCAACAAATTTACATACCTACAACTTTACTACTCACCAACAGAACACGTCACAGTTTATATATTGCTCTGGTTACATTTCCACAACCCAAACTCCAATTAATTAACTGGTTCCATGCTAAATGGCCATATTTATTGACATTAAGATCACATACTTCTGCACAATGGTTAATCATGACCAGAACATGGAGATAAAAGTAAAATCTAGCCAATCGTTTATACCCATGTTGCCCATTTTAGAGGACTTCCACTCCAAGCATTGGTGACTGTGCTTATTTTGCCAGTAAAACAGTTCTTGTTTACCACAGCAAACAAGAACTACTTCACTTCCCAGGGTTCCCACAAGGAGTTAAATGGCCATATATGGGCTTTATTAAAAATGTAGAAGCCATAATCAAATTATCCTGTTAAACTGGATTGGAGTGAGGAAACTAATTAGTATCACATTACAATATGTGATGCATTTTCTGTGCTTAACCATGCCCGATATTGAGAACACAAGCAAAATGAGATACCAAAATTTTGATCCAAGTGGGAATATCTCTGCTGTCAATGACAATGTGAAATTTAATGGAAAACACCAAAATGAGTGGAACAGCATAAATAAAAATAATGACACTGTAGCTCAACTTGTCAAGACATGTACATGTATAGTATGTGACACAGCAATGACAAACATCTAGGTAATGACCTGATAACAAAGGTACATATAAAGTATTGTAATGGTCTGTACATAATTACTGGCCATAGCCTGTAACAAATGTATAGGTAAAGTATTGTAAAGGTGGATGACAGTCAGATGCTAAATAGAAAAGAAATCTTTGAGTCCCAGAGTGGGTCTGTCTGAACCCCAAAATATTTGTTCTCATAGCACAGTGATAACAAAGGTACCCCAAAACACAATCATTCCTGTCCCAATGTGAAAACAACGGTACTCAAGAAGTTTCGTGAAGATCAGTTCATAAATACGAGCTGTATAGAAGTTGTGACAAAAAACTGATTGGACCTAATTTCGGTACAAAATGGCCACAGACAGCCATCTTGAATTTTGGACCTCACTCAGAAACACTCGTTCTCGTCCCAAGGTGATAACAAAGGTACCCAAGAAGTTTCGTGAAGATCAGTTGATAAATACAGCCTCTAGCCCGAGCCATATTGACATGTGCACTTGCAGTGTATAAGTAGCACTAAATAAATCAAAATTCATCTAATCTGCATAATTTCTGCACAAGAAAAAAACCCGTACTCTATGTGATGTATTCCATGTTACTAAACATTCATACAATGAAAGAGTCAATGACTCTGTAGCTCAACTTGGATATGACAGGAATTAGTACTTGCTGTGACCAAGACAACTGAATAATGAATATGACAGGAATTAGTATTTGTTTTGGCCCAGTCAACAATAATAAAAGAATTACAAGGTGACTGTAATGGACTACAGATTAAGACCAATCATTGTAGATTATTATTTTTGTGTGGAAATTTTCAGTCCCAAACAAAATATTTTCAGACTAAAATTTTTTCTTCTTCTTCTTAAAATTGACCAAAATGCATCAAAACACAAAAAACTAATTTCCGGATTTTGGTCCAAAATTTTCTAAGTCCCACCCGGACCCCAAATTTTCAGTGTAAAAAAAATTTATTTTTTTTTGTCTTAAAATTGACCAAAACGCATAAAAAACCAAAAAACTAATTTCCGGATTTTGGGCCAAAATTTTCTAAGTCCCACCCGGACCCCTAATTTGCATAATTTATTCACGAGAAAAACTCTGTATTATATGTAATGTATCCCATGGTACTAAACATTCATACAAAAATTTATTCAAATCAGATCTTTCATTTGGAAGTTCTGCGCAAAAATCTGATTGCACTTAATTTTGAACAAAATGGCTGCTAGCGGCCATCTTGAATTTCAGACTGGACCCCAAAACACTCCTTCTCGTCCCACAGTGATAACAAAGGTACCCAAGAAGTTTCGTGAAGATCGGTTCATAAATACGGCCTTTAGCCCGAGCCGTATTGGGATTTGCACTCACAGTGCTGAAAGTAACACTAAATAAATCAAAGTTAGGCTAATTTGCATAATTTACGCACAAGAAAAAAACCTGTGATATATGTAATGTATCCCATGGTACTAAACATTCATACAAAAAATTATTCAAATCAGAGCTTTCATATGGAAGTTCTGTACAAAAAACAGATTTCGGCATCGTCGGTACAAAATGGCTGCTGGCAGCCATCTGGAATTTGGGACTGCACCCAAAAACACTCGTTCTCGTCCCACGGTCATAACAAAGGTACCCAAGAAGTTTCGTAAAGATTGGTTCATAAATACGGCCTCTAGCCCGAGCCATAGCAGCTTGGCACTTACAGCTCTGAAAGTAACACTAAATAAATCAAAGTTAGTCTAATTTGCATAATTTACGCACGAGAAAAAAACCCGTATTATATGTGATGTATCCCATTGTACTATACATTTATACAAAACTTTATTCAAATCAGATCTTTCATACAGAAGTACTGTACAAAAAACTGATTTTTGCATCATCGGTACAAAATGGCCACTGGCAGCCATCTTGAATTTCGGACCACACCCAAAAACACTCGTTCCCGTCCCAGGGTCATAACAAAGGTACCCAAGAAGTTTCGTAAAGATTGGTTCATAAATACGGCCTCTAGCCCGAGCCATAGCAGCTTGGCACTTACAGCTCTGAAAGTAACACTAAATAAATCAAAGTCAGTCGAATTTGCATAATTTATGCACGAGAAAAAAACCTGTATTATATGTGATGTATCCCATGATACTAAACATTTATACAAAACTTTATTCAAATCAGAACTTTCATACAGAAGTTCTGTACAAAAAACTGATTTTTGCATCATCGGTACAAAATGGCCGCTGGCAGCCATCTTGAATTTCGGACCACACCTAAAAACACTCGTTCCCATCCCAGGGTCATAACAAAGGTACACAAGAAGTTTCGTAAAGATCGGTTCATAAATACGACCTCTAGCCCGAGCCATAGCCAATTGTTGACGTACGGACAGACGGACAGACGGCCAGACGGACAGATGGACGACGGGCCATGACAATAGCTCAAATTTGACTTCGTCAAAGTTGAGCTAAAAATTTATTCAAATCAGAACTTTCATACAAAAGTTCTGTACAAAAAGACTGATTGCACTAATTTTGGTACAAAATGGCTCCTGGTGGCCATCTTGAATTTCGGACCACACCCAAAAACACTCGTTTTCATCCCACTGTGATAACAAAGGTACCCAAGAAGTTTCGTAAAGATCGGTTCATAAATACGGCCTCTAGCCTGAGCCGTATAGAAGTTGTGTACAAAAAAACTGATTAGACCTAATTTCGGTACAAAATGGCCACTGGCAGCCATCTTGAATTTTGGACTGCACTCAGAAACACTCGTTTTTGTCCCAAGATGATAACAAAGGTACCCAAGAAGTTTCGTGAAGATCGGTTGATAAATACAGCCTCTAGCCCGAGCCGTATTGAGATGTGTACTTACTGTGTGTAAGTAGCAATGAAAAAATGAAAGTTCATCTAATTTGCATAATTTCTGCACAAGAAAAAAACCAGTATTATATGTGATGTATCCCATGGTACTAAACATTCACACAAAAAATTATTCAAATCAGCGCTTTCATATGGAAGTTCTGTGCAAAAATCTGATTGCGCCTAATTTTGTACAAAATGGCTGCCATTGGCCATCTTGAATTTTAGACCGCACCAAAAAACACTCGTTCTCGTCCCACTGTGATACCAAAGGTACCCAAGAAGTTTTGTAAAGATCGGTTTATAAATACGGCCTCTAGCCCGAGCCATATTGGCATTTGCACTTACAGTGCTGAAAGTAACACTAAATACATCAAAGTTAGTCTAATTTGCATAATTTACGTACGAGAAAAAAACACGTATTATATGTGACGTATCCCATGGTACTAAACATTCATACAAAAAATTATTCAAATCAGCGCTTTCATATGGAAGTTCTGCGCAAAAATCTGATTGCACCTAAGTTTGTACAAAATGGCCGCCAGCGGGCAACTTGAATTTTGGATCGGACCCAAAAACACTCGTTCTCGTCCCACGGCCATAACAAAGGTACCCAAGAAGTTTCGTAAAGATCGGTTCATAAATGCGGCCTCTAGCCCGAGCCGTATTGAATTGCTGATGGACAGACAGACGGCCGACGGACAACTGGCCATGGCATAAGCTCAAATTTGGCTTCGCCAAAGTTGAGCTAAAAATATTTTACCCAGGTTAATGAAATTGATAAATTTGTCCCTTCAGAGAAACAAGGCTTTGCAATGCTTTAGTACTGCAAAGTCTTCTTGCACTCAAGGGGCGAAATACACCACCAAACCATGCTATTCTGTAGATTATGAGGCTTAAAACATAAAACAAACAAAGAAAATGAATTTTTGATGGCAAAGAAATAATTACAACAATAAAAAATAACATAAAAAAACACCTGTCAACATACAATTTTACATAAAATGGCCCGAGAAACAGAAGATCTACTTTATGGGGCCTCAACACTGAAAAATTAGAAGAGCTATCCTAATAACCTAGTTTCTAGTTCCTTCACACTGTATAACCTGGTGTTTGTGCCACTGAGCCACCGCGCACCCAGCTGACTAGAATATGATAATTTTTAAGAATATTTTTTCTGTTCTAGGACCAGAAGAATAACAGATTGTGGTGTATGTAATGATGGGCACAGATCTCACCTGTAAAATTCTATAACTGTGGCTTCATTTGCCAAATGTAAGAAGTTAACTTGATGAGCATTGTGCTGAATTTTGTCAATGTCACTCCTGATACCAGATGAATCAGACCTAATCTTCTCCATCAACTCAATCAACTGGGCTTTAGCAGTTTTATTAAATATACTGGAATTGAAAATGGATTCCATTGTGGCTACACCCAGAACTGTTATGTTCTTTGCAAGGTCATCTAATGTCTTGAGCTGAAATTACAAAAAAAGGATAATGAGGCAAGTTTTGCAAAATATCCATCTGAAGAGTGAATAGCTGCTCAATCCAACTATTTTGTTTGCCATGATTCCAAATATTTTTGTTTCAGTGACAACAAAGTTTTAATTCTTTATCCAACCTGAGTCGAAGAGAACACTTGAATTTCTTTAATAACCGAAAACTTTCACCATTTTCTGTCTCAGAAACATAGCTTATGCATGATCCCCTCATTCAGGGTTTAAGATTCATGTGAGAATCAGAACCGATCATTCTCACAAAATGAAAACAATGAAAATCAACTTTGACTTTCACAAAATATTCCTTTGATTCTTGTTATAAATTCTGAAAGTGATCTTAAAGGCCTGAAGAATTCTTCTTTTTCCTTTCTCTCTCAAAGTAAGGTAACACTCTGACTTAGCAGTGGTGTCTAGTGTAGTCTTGGCTGCCTGTATAGGTACAAACAAGAGCTGGACTTTCATCTGGTGCATACCCCACGTGGTGTACCGCCTAGTGTGGGCATACCTATGACCAACAAATATTATTTATGAATATTCTCGTACAGATTGACAGAGAGAATCCAGTATAGCCCCTACCCCCCCCCCCCCCTTCCATTTTCTTCGAAAGTTTTCAACAATTTCTAAGTCAAAAGGTATGGTAAATTGTTTGGTGTTTGGAAGTTTTATGCAATGGGGCAGAAGCCTTTGTCATAGGCAAACTGCATGCGATATTTCACTGAAATCCGATAACCTCAATCGGACACAGACAGAAATGACAGTAACCAAGCACATCGCTGGAACTGACCTTGTAAGAAGCCTAATGGCTAGGGGAGACAACAGCCTGAGCAGAAGAAAGAGTGCCCAAAGAAAAAAGGTCCTCAGACTGCTCCTGCCACTGATGCAGATAGAAGGTGGAGAAAGTAGAAGCATATATTTCTCCAATAGGCTACCTGCATAACATCCGACAACTTGACGGAGTTAGCATAAGCCCAGGAGGTACATGTAGACAAGGAACGTACCTCGTGATAGATGGCCTTTCAGGGATAAAAATTCTTTTAAAAACTCATCTTGTAAATAATGGGACAATTCAATTTTGAGTTACCCACCTTATACAATGGAATGCTCCAAATTCACAAACTGTTTTACCAACAGTAAATGCCTCTATCTTGCGACACAATTGCCAGTTTTCGGTAAATAATGCAAAATATCACCACCAAACT
Organism: Pictodentalium vernedei; assembly: GCA_031216915.1. NCBI lineage: Eukaryota > Metazoa > Mollusca > Scaphopoda > Dentaliida > Dentaliidae > Pictodentalium > Pictodentalium vernedei. The sequence goes on along the minus strand of CM062297.1, from coordinate 525,679,893 downwards.
TATATATCAGATAGAAATACATACACATGATGTTCAACTGGTAGAGTGTTAGAAGCCACAATCACGGCTCTATTGAAAAGTGCTGTAAGCCTTTTTAGTGGTTTTGCACTCTTTGCATGGGCTTGTTGTTTTCTCAGCAGAAGAAAATAAATGTTTATATAAAATTATTTTGTTACAATTTATTGGAGAGTGCCAATAGGCACTCTCCAATAAATTGTTACAAAACAATTGTTCATGAACAAAACTTTACTACACTAAGGCTTCCCCTGCTGGTTGCATGGCATGTGCAAAAAAATTACTCACGTTTCAAATCACCTTTGAAAAATAATTTAGCACTCAACCAGTTAAAGGTGATGGGGACTGTAGAGGTTGGGGAGATAGGGCATGTCACTCATGCTGAATTAATGATGAACAGAATAACCCAAATTATAGTATAGATGGAATCAGAGCCAAAATTTTGCTCCAGGTGCCAAATTTCAACACAATCTCACTGAAAGTTTCAGTGTGAATCCCAGTATTGATCAGGTCAGAGGGTTAAAGTATTGTCACAGGCAATATTCACCCTGTCAGCATTACTCCTGGTCAAAAATTTAAATTTTATAGTAAATTTCCTTTCTTATTATACCTACCGCAATTGTTTACAACAGGCTTGCACTACAGTGGAACTTCCCTAACTCGGAAAAATACTCTCTATTTTCTTCTTTCCCAAGCAATTTGGGAATGAAAAGTGGGCAAAAGCACCAAGAAAAAATAAGCCCAAACTGGGTCGAGAGCAACCGGCACACACCCAGTAGGAGATACTCTTCTCCTTGTCCTAATCCATGGAACCAGTGTGAAGTCATAATAATTGAGTCATTCTATTTGAATCCGCCAACATTGGAGCTATGTGTTTAGCAGGGAGGAAGGATTCTTACCCGAAAAAAAAGATGGGAGGGCCTCCATGTAAACAAATGCGGTGGGTATAATAAGAAAGGAAATTTACTATAAAATTTAAATTTCTTATCAACCTGCCTTACAACTGTTTACAACAGGCTGAATAGACAATAGGAGGAGGGAATCACATAACCAACCCCCACATAACCCGACTGCGCTGGAACCGTGAACAAAATAAGAGTTCCCTAGGCCTATAAAACCATAGCATCACATCCATTAGTAAATGACAATGAGAGATGAGGCATATGGCTCTGTGTGACACAGACAGAAATGACAGTAACCAAGCACATCGCTGGAACTGACCTTGTAAGAAGCCTAATGGCTAGGGGAGACAACAGCCTGAGCAGAAGAAAGAGGGCCCAAAGAAAAAAGGTCCTCTGACTGCTCCTGCCACTGATGCAGATAGAAGGTGGAGAAAGTAGAAGCATATATTTCTCCAATAGGCTACCTGCATAACATCCGACAACTTGACGGAGTAGCATAAGCCCAGAAGGTAGACAAGGAACGTACCTCGTGGACAGAAATACAATTGGTAATATAATTGTCAGTTGCTAGACGAGTGTAGGATGCACGAATAGCAAGACAAACCCACCGAGAAATGGGTTGAGGTGAGATCTTCTGTCGACCAGGAATAAGAGACAGAAAAAAACCATTTTCTGCCTTTTCAATGAACTGCGACCGGTTGAGATAAATGTGAATAGCACGAACCAGACAGAGCAAAGGGCGATTACCCTCAGCAGAAGAAAGAGCCCTGATACAGACAGGAGGTGGAGTAGTTTCTGGCATCTGACTCTTGGCCAGAAATTAGGAGCAATCAGTAGTAAAAGTAACTCTGTTGGCAGAGCTCCTGAAAAAGGCCGGATCAAGCGAGAGGCCGTGAAGCTCACTAAACCTTCTGGCTGAGGCAAAAGCCACCATAAAAGCCATCTTGTATGTGAGAAAACGCATATCCACCGCCACTCTGGTTCTGAATGTAAGTGATCACTGTCGAATTGTCGAACAACAGAAGGACCTGACGATTTGAAAGATGGGGGATCCACTGCCGGAAACTCAGAAGAAGAGCAAGAAGCTCCTTCTGGTTGATGTGAAATGCTGCTAGATCCAGGTTCCATACACTGTGAAGGGAAAGACCTAGAGGGTCCAACGTTGTGCCCCAGTAGAGATCGCTGGCATCTGCCGTCAGAACACGATCGGACATGGGCAAGTCCAACGGAACTCCCTGCATAATCCACTGAACATCCATCCAAGGAAAAAGGTGACGATGATGAGATGCTGGTAACAGAAGCATCAAATCCAGAGGATCAACATTCGGCTTCCAACGACTGAGCAGAAAGTGTTGGAGAGGTCTGACATACAGCCGACCTAGAGGAATGAGATCCGTCACCAAACTACAGGCAACGAGCAGCCAGAGAATACTCCAAGCTGTCGCGGAGGTGGACTGGGTCAGAGTTAGGGTGAAAGCTCGATCTAGAGAATCACAGCCCTCACCTGGGGAACCGCCACCATATTCAGCGGAGTATGGAAGTCCATCCCCAGATGACAAACGACTGAGAAGGGACCAGGTCTGACTTCTCCTTGTTGACTCTGAACCATAGCGACATGAGCAGGTTCACCAGTGTGTCGACATCTAACACCAGAAGAGCAGCATTGGAGTGCCTCTGGAGGGTACCGTCCAGATATGTAGTCACCCTGGACTGTGTGTGCGACGGAAGGCTATCACATGCAACATCAGTCGGATGAAGGCCAAAGGAGCCAGGTTGAGGCCAAAAGGCGTGGCCTTGAACTGGTAAACTCGCCCCAGAAAAGCAAACCCAAGATACTTTCGTGATGTGCAAGGAATGGGAACATGAAAGTAAATGTCTCGCAGGTCAGTGCTAGAAGCAAAAACTACCTGGTGAATGGAGAGGCGAACCAAACTGAAAGTCTCCATGCTGAACTAGGGAGCAATGATAGACTGGTTCAGGATACTCAGATTGATAACCGGTCGGAGTCGGTCATCCTTCTTCGGCACCAAGAACAGGCAGGAATAAAATCCCACTGAAAGAATGTTCTTGACGACCTTGATTGCCCCCTTTGACAGGAGATTGTCTATCTCAGTGATCAAAAGTTCCTGACATGAAACGTCTGAAGGAACTTGGGTTGAAGAGGCACTCTCGACAGAGTGGGGTACCTCTAAAAGGATGTCCTTCCTCCAACCTGGGACAAATCGAGGTGAGGACCTTCATTTCCAGCCCTGGCGAGGCCTGTGAGAGGAGAAACCACCTCCTCTGCTACTGATGAAGGATCCTGAGACCTCTCTCTGGTCTACCGAGGCTTACCCTTACCACGTGAGTAAAAAGAAGAAGCGGCGACAGGAGCATCAGCCCTTGGCTTCAAAGAGGAAACAGAAGGGCATTTGTTAGGCTTGGAACGGCTATGGCCTCAAACAGAAGGCGGATCAAGCTGGCAAAGCAGCAGCTGATCTTTGGAATGATGCAGGACGTCATCCCAGACCATCGCCACGGAATCATGGAATAGTCGCAGACCTACCAAAGAAGTGGATTGAAGAGCAGTGTGCTACCCTTCAGGAAGGGAATGGCTTGTGTCCAACACAGCGTCTTGTCGAACTAATTCCAAATTAGACGTGTTACAGACATGCGTGTGAGTAAGATGCATGAGTGCCTTAGAGATCACATGCAATGGCGCCTGTATGTCGTCAAAGTTATCTGGAGGCAGATAAGCAGCCAAGGCAGCAATGACGGGATCCGAGAAAGAAAGCATGCCTAGCATCTCTCTAGATAAGCCCAACACGGACTCCAAAGTCGCCATTGGAATAACGGCTGTCTTGGGCTTGGAAAGCCTGAGGGAGGAGGAGTCCTGATCCAAGACCGTCAAAGTCTGGCAGACCGACGGATTGGCAGAATCGTAGGAATGATTATGCACAGGAGGCAAAAGGTATCAGCCTAGTGAAGAACAAAGTCTTCATAGCCTTGGAACTCAGCTTTGAGTCCAATGCTGCAAACGTTTCGACCACTTGTACCGACTGGTACAGTCGAAAGCGCCCAGAAGCAGGTAACGCTCCACAGGCTGTAGGAGCGCGACCACTGATCGTGGCCTGGCTGAAACCTTCGGCTAGTATGACGGTTTGAGCTCCTGAAGGAACTCAAACACAAGGTCAAGAGCTGCCCCCAAGGCAGGAGACTGATAGCACTCGACGTCAGGTGTGTCTGACTCATCGCCTCAGTCAGAAGACACATAGCCCATGTTGGGCATACTAGCCGATTCCTCCCAAGGTGTAGGAACACCAGGGGGATCAGAAAGTGCCTGCTTCCAATCCCAGGAGGTGGAGCCGCAGAGGGTGCCTGGAAGCCACTAGAAGCCTCACTGGAGGCAATGGATGGCTCTTGGAAAGAACCTGCGTAAGCTAGGGAGAGGGCCTCCATAAGCTCACGACCTGTATCTGCCAGTTCGACATGGAAACGGCCTGGTAAAGTGGCTTTGCATCTGACCATGTAAACCAGAGAAGGGTCACGATCCTCTAGAACACCCGACGTTGGGCAAAAACACAAACCTGCTGGGCTTGACGGCTGAGAGACCACAGCAGAGGGATCGGCTGGCAACCACTTCAGACTTCGCTGAGTTGAAGCCAGAGAAGGTTGAGGCCGATATCCCACGTCCAAAGAAGCAGAAATCCCTGCAGGGATAAGCCGAGGCCGGCTGAAATGGAGACCGATGACATCACTGACGGAGCAGCAGCAGGAGTGGATACATCAGTAGCTGTTGACAAAGGTGGAAAAGCAGAGTGAACAACCGAGCTCAGCTCCAAATGAGGAGTCACAACACTAGTGGAGGGGGACAGTGGTCCCGGAACCAGGCATCTCTTCTCCAGAAAGTCAGCAGCTACCGTGGTATCCACGCCACAAAAAGACTGCAACCAAGGGGGTAGAACTCTCTCCAGACAGAGTCAAATCGGAAGGCCTTGAGATAGAAGCAGAACCCAAAGGGTCAGCATTAATGATTAAAAGACCAAAAGAGCATGGTACGCGAAAATCGTGCTCAAAATTGGTATAGAGATTTATCATGAAAAATACAGTGAATAATCGAGAGAATATATAACAAGAGGCCCCAGGGGGCCTGAGGGCACGCACCTGACATGGTAGCCTAAATATCAACCCAGAGAATTGATTTCCACAAGTTGCATCTGCTCCTCCTAAGAAAAGCTTACACCAAATATCCAAAGATTCTGACCAGTGAATCTAAAAAAAAAGATTTTTAAAGAATATTCCTCATATTGAACTAAGTTATAATTCGGGCTCCCACAGGGAGCCCATATATGAACCCAGGGACTTGGCTTGAACAAACTTGAATCTCACCCCCCTAAGGATGCTGCATACCAAATATCAAAACATTCTGACTGCTGGATCTGAAGAAGAAGATTTTTAAAGAAAATTCCTCATTTTGAACTAAGTTATCTAAGTTATCATTCGGGCCCCCACAGTGAGCCCAAATATGGACCTAGGGACATGGCTTGAACAAACTTGAATCTCACCCCCCTGAGGATGCTGCATACCAAATATCAAAACATTCCGACTGCTGGATCTGAAGAAGATTTTTAAAGAAAATTCCTCGTTTTGAACTAAGTTATAATTCAAAGATTTTTGAAGAAATTTGTCTGAAATGCACGAAGTTCGAATTCGACCTTCTATAGTGAGCCCAAATATGAATCTAGGGAGCCAATTTGAACAAACTTGAATCAGATCCACCCCACAATGTTGCATACCAAATATCAAAAGATTCTGCCTGCTGGCTCTGGAGAAGAAGATTTTTTAATGTTTTTCCCATTGCCTACAGTGTTAAAAAGTGCTGACTCAGCACTTTTTCAAAGTCCTGAAAAAAGTACCTTGTGATAAAACCGATAGGAATTTTTTTTAACCATTCTATTCTACTGGATAAAAGTAAGCTTTATACAAAATAAGAATTCTCTGTGCCGTGTAGTTTTGGAGATACGGCAGTTATAAGGTAATTTTCCTATTTTTAGCTCCTGAGGTTCCCACGGGGCAATGAGAACAATTTTTTTTTGCATCAATCAACTACTTATGACTCATTATCATCTCATATCAAATTTGTTTCAAATCGACCTCACAGTTCTGAAAATAGAAATTTTAGTCGAGGCCCAAATTTTTTTGCCCCTCCCATAACGAAGGCAAATAATGCCCGACAAACTTCTCTTGAACAAACTTGATTCTAAACCTCAAAAGGACTCTGTATACCAGATATCAAGTCTCTGCTACTGGTGGTTCATGAGAAGAAGATTTTCAAAAAATTTGGCAAATTTTTTCCCCACCCCTCTGCTCAATATGAGCCGAAACCTATTTTGCATAAAAATCAAAATGCCCCTACTTACATGAAATTTAATTAAAATGTGGCCAGTGGTTTAGGAGAAAGAGGCTCAAACACCACCTTCATGCAGGACAATGGATGACAGACGACTGACAGACAGACGACGGACGAAGAGTGATTAGAAAAGCTCACCCTGACTTTCAGTCAGGTGAGCTAAAAACACAGCCCTATATGTCTGGATAGTGAAGAAACAGCTGTGAATCCACAATTTAGAACAGGAACGTTGTTAACATCGAGTCAAAAGGTATCACTGTTGATGAGCAAAACGATGTTACCCCTGATAAAAAGTTACCCCAAGGTACCAAACTACAAACAACTTGGGAAATCAAACGTACTAGCACAGGCATTGTGCAACTGAAAACAAGCTACCAGCATATTCCCAGGGCAAGTAACATTAATTAGTTTTTACTGAAGATACATTAGCCCTATCCAGCACATGTACAGTTGTAACTAGATGTACAGTCACAACTACATGTAGCACAGAAAATGCTAGTTAGTTAATGTGTTCCTTGCTGCAGAAGAATGAATTCGAAGTAGTCTGAAATACACACGAGTGTTTGTTCTGTGCAATGCAAAATATAATGCGCTATTAGCGAGGTCGGTAGTAAAATCACGAACTGAACCGATAAAACAGAAAGAAAATATTGAGACAACACTTTGTGGAGGGTGGATTACTACTAAATCACCGTAGATAGAAGTTTCACCTAGAAATTATTTTCAACTTCTGAAGACAGAGCACAATTATCTATTTACATCATTACATGTACTTGTATCACAGTAGAGTTTAGGAATGATGTAAATGGTCACTATTTACTAATATAGAATTGTACAGAGTTGGACATGCTGTTTTTCTACAGGAACTGAGTTATGCTAATGGTGCAGTTTGACACGGACAAAAGAGCACTTACTCGGCACACTATTACTTCAAAATAGCACACAATACAGTCACAGGACTTCTAATTTCAACTGTAGTTCTTTGAATAACAAATCTTAAGCACTCCTAATACACAAGATTTAATTGCTATGAACAAATGGCAATATGAAATTAAGATTACTACTGATAAAGGCATATTATATTCTGAAACAAAGGTGCACATCAGAGATGCAGGTGTCAAGTTCTGATGGCAATCAGAGAGTGTTGCATGTCCACAACCCAGTTATCATATGCCGGTTGTCAAATCTGGAACCTTTGTTCAAGTTATAAAGTTCAGAATTCATAAAAATTAATTAAGGACCATAACTCTGGGCCGGGCCAGTTTCAAATCTGCTTGAAATATTATTGCAAAAGACCTGTCTGGCAAATTTTAGTCAAATCAGAGAACGTTTGTTCAAGTTATTGTGCTAACGAGCTCAAAATTCATAAAAATTGATTAATTAAGGCCAATAACTCTGTAACGAACAACTGGGCCTGGCCAGTTTTTGAACTTGCTTGAGATATTATTGTAAAAGACCTGCATGACAAATATTAGTCAATATATTGTGCTAATGAGCTCAAAATTCATAAAAATCGACTAATTAAGGCCCAAAACTATGTAACGAAACAACGGTCTGGACCAGTTCTCAAACTTGCTTGAGATATTATTGCAAAAGACCTGCATGATAAATATTAGTCAAATTGGAGAAAGTTTGCACCAACATAGTCAAAATTCGTTAAAATTGATGAATTAAGGCCCATAACTCTGTAATAAAAAATTGGGCCAGGCCACTTTTCTAATTCGCTTGTGATATTATTGCAAAAGACCTGTATGGCAAATATTAGTGAAATTGAAGAACGTTTGTTCAAGTTATTGTGCTAATTAATGAGCTCAAATTTTGTAAAAATTGATGAATTAAGGCCCATAAATCTGTGACGAAAAATTGGGCCAAGCCATTTTTTGAACTCACTGGAGATATTATCGCAAAAGATCGGTATGGCAAATATTAGTCAATTCGGAGAACGTTTGTTCAAGTTATTGCGCAAACAATTTTAAAATTCGTAAAAATTGACAAATTAAGGCCCATAACTCTGTAACAAAAAATTGAACATTTATGGAACTCGCTTGAGATATTAGTGCAAAAAACCTGTATGGAAAATATTAGTCAAATCAGAGAATGTTTGTTCAAATTATTGTGCTAACAGTGCAAGGATGCCTGGATGGCCGCTTACCCAAACGCACACCAACAGGGTTTGAAAAATAACTGGTATCACATCGCTATTTGCGATGCAAAATTACTGTTTCAGCGATACAATTGGTATAGTCCTCTTATATTTTCATGGAAATGCTATTCTAATTTGGCATTAGTATATCATTTTGCTATTCAATTTTGAAAAGTTATTTAGACCCCTGCACACTGTCGCCAAACAATAGGTCTCGGTTGCTAACACAAGTCAACAAAAAAAAACACACTCTATTTAAATGTTCAACCTAAATTATGTTCAAAGAAAGTTTATTGGAGTTTTAGGCCACTTTCAGCATCTCCATGGCTCTATAGGGAGAGTGACACAAGCTAGTACAATGTCATGTTCAGCAAATCATTCATTTTTAGACTATCCTCCTTGGAGAACTCAATAACAGCCATTTGTTACAATATCCTATTACATCAATAAAACAGAACATGTTTATCCCAGTCATAATTTTAGCTCCAAAATAACAGCAAAATCCCATGGGCAATTATAAATTAATTTAGCACAGAAGTAGTTAATATATGAGCAATGAAGACTCTTCCATACATGACATGTTCCAACCCAAACACAGAATGTCAGTACAAAACCTGATTTTTATGTAAAGCTTTACCTAATGTAATGACTTTATCTGGCTAGAGCTATATAATCACCAAGTTCATCAGTTAAATACAGTGGAGCCCACTCAACTGAATATCTTCAATTGAATAAGCATGTTAACTGTATATAACATACAAAATCAAACAGTTTACCATACCATGAGCACAAATTTTACCTGTTAACTGCATATAGGTTATAGAGGAAACTCCTGTGAATTGAAAGAGAAATCTTGTAATCTGTCGAGGAATTACTCCGACATCCACTGCTTTCCCCACATTTATTGACATTTTTGGCTTCAATTCAGCCAATATAGGCATTTTATCTATTATATCTTGTTTGACAGAGCTCAATGAATTCTCTCAAACAAGATATAACAGAATAAATGCTCAGTTTATAACCAGAAGACAGGTAAATTATTTTTTTAATTTTTGCCAATCAAACATGGCTTATGACCCTCTCACCCTCATGGGATGAGCCCATCATTTTTTGCAAGTGTTGTCTCCTCTAATTGTGTTAGGTAAAGGCTTAAACGGGAAAAAAATGCTTACATCATAGCTGATGATATTAGGCAATTGATGTTTGATCTATGTATTGTCAACATTATCAGCAAGTTTATCACTAATATGGAACCCTTATCACCATGGCTAATGTATATTGTAATGTACCTAAAATACACTGTATTCATTTCAGATATCTGAATTAGATTAGTGAAAAAAATTTCACCTACAAACCAACTTTGCTGTATGATAGAACTTACTTTCTCCCATCTACCAGTCATTTTTCAAACAATTTATGAAATCATATCTGGGAAAGATGTTCATATGGGGTAAGTCAGAATTAACTAGAAAGTGTTTTAGCACACTAAAACATATGTCTCCCCTTCCTTTCTATTTTCTGCACTACAAATGATATATACATAAAAATATTGACAATCATACCAGATATGTAATGGTCTAGCTCTAAAGAGAAATAAGTTATGTTCTTTTTTTTACTTGAGTAAAATGTTCTGGTCCAGACAACTGTCTACCGCAGCGTTGAGGTCAAGGTCACATGAAGGTCATGATGACATGTGGTCTCATTGTGATACATCCACATGTCAATCATCTAAGTCCTAGGTCAAAAAACAAAAAAGTTCTGATCTGGACAATTATTCCCTATTTGAAGTACATAAATTTGACTTTGAGGTCAGAGGTCAAGGTCACATGCAGTTCATCAAGGAAGTGGACATGCGGTTTCATGGTGACACATCCACATGTCAAAAAAAAAAAAAATCTGGTCTGGACAATTACTCCCTATTTAAAGAACATAAATTTGACCTTGAGATCAAGGTCACATGAAGGTCATGATTACATGGGACATGCGGTCTAATTGTGATACATCCACATGTCAAATATCTAAGTCCCAGGTCAAAAAACAAAAAAGTTCTGGTCTGGATAATTATTCCCTATTTGAAGTACATTAATTTGACCTTAAGGTCAGAGGTCAAAGTCACATGAAGGTCATCGAGGTAGACGACATACGGTCTCATGGTGACACATCCACATGTCAAATATCTAAGTCCTAGTTCAAAAAACAAAAAAAATTCTGGTCTGGACAATTACTGCCTATCTGAAAAACATAAATTTGACCTTCAGGTCAAGGCCACATGAAGGTCACAAGGGTATGCGACACACCGGCTCATGGTGATACATCCACATGCCAAATATCTAAGGCCTGGCTCTGAAAAAACAAACAAGTTTTGGTCCAGACAAAGTTTCCTTGAAAAAAGCACAAATCTGACCTTCAGATCAAAGGTCAAGGTCACATGAAGGTCACAATGGTACGCTACACACCGGCTCATGGTGATACATCCACATCCCAAATATCTAAAACCTGACTCGAAATACAAAAAAGTTCTGGTCCAGACAGTTTCCCTTAAAAAAGCACATAAATCTGACCTTCAGGTCAAAGGTCAAGGTCACATGAAGGTCACTATGGTACAGTGCACACCGGTTCATGGTGATACATCCACATGCCAAGCATCTAAAGTGTAGGCCAAAAGACAAAAAAAGTTATGGCCCGGACAAAGTTTGTGTGATGTTTCCCTTAAAAAAACACATAAATCTGACCTTCAGGTCAAAGGTCAAGGTCACATGAAGGTCAATATGGTACACTGCACACTGGCTCATGGTGATACATCCACATGCCAAGTATCTAAGGTGTAGGTCAAAAGACAAAAAAAGTTATGGCCCAGACAAAGTTTGAAGAAGAAGAAGAAGAAAGAAGAAGAAGAAGAAGAAGAATATGCACTAAAACAATGTCTCCCTTCTGGGAAGGAGAGACATAATGAACTGTGATCACAAAAGTGGACAGAGACCTACTGTGATTACATAAGTGGACAGAAAATTTTGATCTATCATGACTGGGTCATGAACCAGTTTGCCTGTTATATAAGAGATATCTTTCCGCTTTTCTACCCATTGAATTTGAGAATTCCACTTCAAACAGAAATGTGAGAAAACTGAGTCTGATATGCTATTTTTCAGGTTTTTTTGTGATTTGGTCATGATTTTGCAACACTTTTTATAAAAACCTGACCCAACAGTGTTAGGTTGTCCATGACCCAATCGCGTAAAAACTGGTTTTGTGACCACTGTACAAATATTCACTGAATAGATTTAAAATGCAGTGGTGCCCACATAATTTATCTTAAATAACTGAATAACCCTGCTGAATATAATTTCTATTCACAAAATCATTTACCATACCTTCAGTAAAAATTTGACCTGTTAACCCTTTATCCAACACGAAAAGAGACTAAGACTACACTTGCCAACAAAATTCTTGAATAACTAATTTTTTCAATTTTCTGCATCAAAAATATAGGTTATGAACCCTTATTGGAACAAGTTCAATGAGCTGGTTCCAAAGATGGGTCATATGCTATGTTTTTGAGACAAAAAATGAAAAAAAATAATGAAAATTAAATGGTGATTTTTGTGAATCGCACTGGCTGTTTTGGCCATTACGTTGGGTAAAGGGTTAATTGGAGATACATTTCAGTCCTAATAATGGAATAATAAATTTTGAAATTACCCGACAATAACCAAATTCCCCTTATTTATAGACCTATTTGCCTCCTGTACATCCACTAAGTCAATGATTCTACTGTATTTTGTTTGACACCACTCTGTGAACTGAATAATTTTCACTGGCAAAGTGGCTGTTCAATTAACCCTTTACCCAACGTAACGGCCAAAACCGGCCAGCGCTATTCTCAAAACTCGCCAATGAATTTTCATTATTCTTTTCATTTTTTGTCTCAAAAACATAGGTTATGACCCCTCATTGGAATGAGCTTGTCGAGCTCGTTCCAATGAGGGGTCATAACCTATGTTTTTGAGACAAAAAATGAAAAAAATTAGTTATTCAAGAATATTTTTTGCAAGTGTCGTCTGCTTTTCATGTTAGGTAAAGGGTTAACAGGTAGAGCTGGTCGGTTTTGAAATTTTCCCTCAGTTCAGTTTCAGTTCAGTTTTAGAAGAAAAAACTCTGTTTTTGGTTTCGGTTTTTGGAACACAATACACATTTTTCATATCTTAAGTATTGAACCGGGACAGGATAGCACTAAAACATTAAATAACAAACAAGTGAACTTGAAATGAAGTAAAACTGTATTGCGATTGTTTCCTGCAAATTTAATGAACAAAAAATTATATCTGCAATCTGCAAACGCCTTCATAAAAAGTCATTCAAACTCAAGGGTGTATACATAGATACGGGAGTCGGGAATGTGTGTCGAGGGGGAGGGGGGTGTGCTCAAACATTTGGTCACAAAGATGCCAGTTGAGACGGAAACTTTATGATTCAACCATCCTGTCAGATTCTTTTTTCATTTCCATTCACAGCATTGACGTGTTGCCTGACATGAAAAGAAGTGAAAAGGGTCACAATTTGTGAAACCAACTGCCCAATTTCAAGGAGAAATTGCAAACTTTAGAATACGCCATTTACTTTCAGTAAAACAGATACCCATTTCACAATCTAACTAACTTGCCAAGTTGACATACATGTATGTACCCGAAAGGAGCAAACTCTAAATCCCAGAATCATTCATTTACAAAGCACTGAAAAGGTTATGCAAATTACCGACAAGATCGTCACCTGACCTGATTTCCATATCCATTCTTCCTTTCAGTTTGCATTGATTTATCATTGTCAGAGAGTCACTGAATTCTGAGAATTCCTATTACTTCGAAAAACAACCCAGCCACATGCATTTTGCTTGTATAAGATAAGTGTATTTTGGATTTTTACTTTCATTCTATTCAAATTTCTGATTGACACTTTGTATGACCGGTATGTGCAGCTAATGTTTTATTAATATTAATTTAACCCCTTTCCTGCAGAAAGGGGTTCCCCAACATCAACTGAGCTTTGAGTGAATTGATACTTTGCAGGTGTCACAGTAAGTTCATTTTCAATAGCAGTGTTGTACTCATCGGCGTGATGATTCTGTATGTGGCAACATAGGTTGGAGGCATTTAAGCACTGGGCGACAACTGACTTATTGCATAATTGGCATTTGGCATTTCTATCGTCGTTTCTTATTCATATGCTGCCATGCGTTTTTGCTGATATTTTGTTGATTATACAAAATCTATGGTGTGTTAAATGTGAATATTCAAAAGTTAAGCAAAACCAAAAATATACAGTTTTTAATCTCTTTTTCGGTTCGGTTTCGGTTTCCACTAAAAATACGAGTTTCGGTTTCGGTTCAGTTTCGACCAGCTCTATTAACAGGGCTCCACCACTGTAATTAACAAAACAACAATGTAAAATACCAGGGTTTCAGCAGCAAAATTTTCCAATGATGCAGTGATGGAACTAATAATATCTTACTGACAGTGCTCACTGGGCTCAGTCAATCAGAAGAAGATTCATGAGACATTTTCAATACAGTACTGTTATCACAAAAGTTGACTGAGAATTTCAACCAGATCAAGACCGAATCATCTGAAAGTTACACTACAATTCAATATATGTTATAGGATAATCACAAGAAAAATTCTCCCATTGTTTATACTCTTGATAACAGAAAAAAATGTGACCCTGATTCTTGGAAATCTTGTTATTTTTCTGGAGGATACCTGTCACTGACACTAAGGCTAAAATAAAACATTCCCTCATTGAAATTGAACTCCCAATATTGGACATTTTTATTGCCTTGCATTGTCTTCCAATCAGGGACCAGCCGTGAGGGCGACTAGGGTGATTATGTCACCCTTCTAAGATCCGAGTCGCTTAGAAAAATAGTCGGGCGATTACAAGTCGCCCCCTAAAAATTGGCCAAAGTGGGGAAAGGCTCAACTGAGTGATCCGAGGCTTACGTAAAACGATTATTTTCAAGAATCGAATGTGCTTGAGTGTGATAAATGGGCATTTTCATTCGTCAAAAAACCAACCATTTATTTGAAATCACACGACAATTAATTGTCCATTGTCACTTTTGGCGGCTTTTTTATTTCTATTTTGTTCCGTTTCAGTCAGAGCTTCAAGTGTCGAAACGAAAATAGGTGACTTACGCAACTCAACAAAATAACCCAGTTTGAAAGTAGGTTACCTCGCTAAGGATACCGCAAATGTATACACAACGGATATATTTTCTAACACTGTATTTTTATTTCGTTTAGCTGATGACTGTTAACCGTTGGGCTGTCTATTCCCAGAAAAATCGTGATATCGACGCCGTAGCTGTGACGGGTGGTGCAATCTCACAAAATTCTAAGTTCATCAAGGGCCATAACTCCAAGAAAAATATTTGGGACAACACATCATTAAACAGTGGCTAGACATCAATAAGATACACTTACATGCCAAATATAAAGTCATTCCATCAAGTATTTCAAAAGTTATTGAGTTTTGAAACTCGTTGGTCACAGACAGACTGACAGACCGACATTGCCACTTATAGAGCTGCTAGTCGCAGCTGAAAACACGAATGGAATTGAAACACATGAAAAAAATAGGTTTAGTGATGACAAGAAAAGCTTTGTACAGGATGCAAGTGTGCATGTGAAGGATCTTGAAAAAGGGGTCCTCCTGAACTCCGGAACTACACAGAAAGACACCGGAATGCTATAAAAATGATGCAGAATGACATTTATTTTACAAAATACTCGATCCAAGAATGTATTTTGTTTATTAACTAACAAAGTACCTTCCAAGCAACCTTCTTACATTTGGTCCTGTTCACACTTTCAGACTTAGGAAATTATTAGCATAGTTGGACTTTGGTGAAAGGCAACCACAGGAGGCTGCTGGGGGAGGGGGGGGGGGGGTGGCATGAAGGAGAGGGGAGGGGTCATGAAGGAGAGGGTAGCAGTGTGGGATTTTCAGTCAATAATTACTTTGTGACTTTTTAACCTGGCATAGGTGCATCATAGACAACTGGACCTGGATTAATCGGATGTTAATGGAGGACCATAAGCTGAAAATATGAAGGGGCGGCAGGGGTGGTACATAAATATTCTTAATTTTCCCCACTTGCCTATGAAGTCTCCCTACTTGACTCTGCAGGCTCCCTATTTTTTCTGGAGGGAGACATGAAGTCTCCCTAAAATTCTCCCCTAGGCTGGTCCCTGCTTCCAATATTACCAATAAATCGGGAGACTTGAAGCCTGTAACGTTTTTAGATTGGTATGTATAACTGAAATCTTAAGAGCATGACTAAAGATGCAAAACTGTTTTATTTTTTACATAAACCCTCTACACTCTGATGTCAAAATGGTAAAGTTTTCAGCAGCAAATATTTCCCATAATGCAGTTTGATATTTAACCAAATATACCTTGTTTGACAGAGCTCAGTGAGCTCCGTCAAACAAAATATAATTGGTTAAATTCATAGTTATAATACGTGAGAAAAACAGATTGATTGGAGAAACTTCTGTTGCACTACCAGTGTTCTGGGGGTTAAATGAGTTTATTTGTATCATTATTCACTATCTATCTATTCTGTGTGTGAAAAGACCGTGGAAAGCTCCTCAATTCATGCTAAGGGGTTTTCTTGATTGATTAATCACGTGGATTAACCTTGGTTAGCCGATTAATTACTTGTCCAAATAGATATCTGAATAACTGCCATACCGTTGATGATTTACAACATGAATCCTTCACAATGTAACAAACCAAACCAACTGGCCTATATACAAAAATCTCCATTCAAATTTATTATGTTTCCAATTTTTGCCTCAAAAACATAGCTTATGACCCCTCATTGGAATGAGCTCATTGAGCTATGTTTTTGAAGACATCAAAAGCTATGTTTTTGAGACAAAAATTGAAAAGTTTTAGTAATTCATGAATTTATTTTGCAAGTATTGTCTGCTAGCCACAATGGATAAAGGGTTAAAAATGACCCATTTCCAGCTACTGATACAGTATGATGATCATGCAAGTAAACAAGTATGTCAGCAAGTAACTTGCATGCTTTACTCTGTCTTATATAATTGATGTGAGTCAGTGTGACAATGTTTGCCTGTTTTTGAGCAAGTTTGTTCCTTTGTTGACCCATATAATACAGTAGTTCAAAAGTAACTGTTCATCGAACAATTACTTTTTGGATTGATCAAGATGATAATCAATTAATCGGTTAACCATTTCAGTTCTGCAAGAAAAGAATAAAGCTCTCCCTCCATCACTGATTTGAAATAAAAACTGAATCAGTTAGGCTTCACAAAGTAGATATTCTGTTTCTCAGGCCATTATTTGTAAAATTGCATGCGGGCGAGCAGTTTTTTATTTTATTTTTTATTTCAGTAATTACTTCTTTGTCATCAAAAGTTCATGCTCTTGGTTCAAGTTTTAGGACTCATAATCTACAGAATAGCAAGGGTGGTGGTGTATTTCATCCCTTGAGTGCAAGAAGGCTTTGCAATGCTAAAGCATTGCAAAGCCTTCTTGCACTCAATGGACAAATTCATAAATTTTTTTAACTTGTGTAAAATATCAGACACAAGCCATTTAATTTTTAATTTTTTAAAGTTTAAATTGGTTATAAAAAGAGAGCATGTGGCAACCAAAAGGACCATGCGGGAGGGCCTGAGAAACAGATTTTTTATTTTTTTAGGCCTTAATTTGTTTTTTGTGACTTGATTCTCAGAAAACTTGCTGGGATGGTTTGTTTGTTTGAACACTTTCAGTTGAACACATTGTGTTGGACAGTTTTACGTGTGGAAGAAGCTGAAGTACCCGAAATACATAAATAACTGGTTTATTTTTCATACTGCTGTACTCTCAAATTCTAAATTATTTAAAAAGTGAAAATTCATTCACACGGCAGGAGTTCACGATAATCAAAACCAGTTCACATGAATTGGGACAAATTTTAAGGTCTGGACGGGAAGGAGGAAGGTATGGAAACTGATACCCCAGAGGGGGTTTAAAAGAATAATCCAGCAATGTCACTGAAAACCGCTTTTGAAAACCATAAACTGAAGAAGATCATCACTTGGCAGTGCAACATATTTTTCAACAAAATTTATTTTCAGCCACTTCATATATATGTGATATTTTTCAGATATGATAAAAAATATCTCCAATGATAAAGCTTTGTTTAGAACTGTTTATCAATCTGAATGTACATGCAGTGACCATTCAGTTGCGGATGATGCACCACATTCAAATTGATGAACTATTTATTTATTGGTGTTTAACTAATTGAGTGATAGAAGCCACTATCAGGGATTTCAGAAAAATGAGGGTACCAGAGCAAAAGCCGACATTTTCCTGGCTCATGTTCAGCCAAACACAAATAACATTTTGTTTATATAAATTTGTTATATTCCAAGTTATTGGAGGGTGCCCACAGGCAGTCTTCAATAATTTGGAATAAAACAAAATTGGAATAACAATTTAAGATCAACAAAAACAATCTGGCCCTGTACCAGTTAAAGTCACTGGCTATCTCATGAATGAACACAAGTGTGAAGTCACGTTAAGCCAATTGTTCATACCCATGCTGATTTCTTTCGAGGACTACCACCTCAGCTATTGTTGACCAGATCCTAATACACCTGCAAAGTAGAACTTATTTACCACAGTATACTAGCATTGCTCCACTTCCCAGGGTTTCCACAGAGGAATGCTGAACTGTTAAATAATTTGCTTAACAGATGTGTGTAAACAAATATATATTAACTTACAAAAGTGCATCTGAAGATTAGTATTTGATAGTTTACCTGACTTGGTGTCACTGACTGGATGTTCCTAATAAACATTTTCATGATTTAGTGCAGAATAAGTTTATTATACAGAAGTAATGATTAGTTTGTGTTAAGATTTCATGAACATGGTTTAGTGGAGTCCATTTAAGGCCTAAAAATTTTTATAACTAATTATATATATATAATGCAAACTTGAAAAAATAAAAATTGAATGTTTTATATATGATATTTTACACAAGTTAATAAAATTGCTAAATTGGTCCCTTGAGTGCAACAAGGCTTTGCAATGCTTTAGCAATCCAAAGCCTTCTTACACTCAAGGTTCGAAATACACAACCACTCATGATATTTTGTACATTATGAGGCCTAAAACATGAAACAAACCAAGAACATGAACTTTTGATAGCAAAGAAATAATTACAAAAACAAATGAAAATGTCAAGGACACTGTAGCTTAACTTAAAAGGATAATGTTCAATGTTTATGAAAGGATTATGAAATAAGACAAGAATTGTGATAATTGAGAATATGTTAATTTCTGTTCCCAGCTGTGCTGTATGTTATGTTTTCAATAAAAATAATTTGAGGTGTAGACTGTACTAAAGAACTGAGGGGTGGGGAATAGTGGCCCTCACAGTTAATGCATGTCAACCAAAGTTACCAAGTTACAAAGAAATTATTCCAAAACGAGTCATCAATATGGCCTGTAGACTGTGCTAATGGTTTTTGGGCTTCAGGCTTGTGTAGCCATCACGGCTGACCGATCACAACCAAAAGGAGGACATCCTCATCTAGCCATTATACTGGGTCATCCTGCAAAGTAACAAAGAAATCCCTTCACAAATACGACCCTTAGTCTGTGCTAAAGGTTTTTGGGCTCAGGCAGCCATCACGGTTAAATGATCGCGACCAAAAGGGGACGTCCTAATCTAGACATTATATGGAGTCATCCTATCAAGTTACAATGAAATCCCTCCATAAATATGACCCGTAGACTGTGCTAAAGGCTTTCAGGTTTTGGGCTCGGGCAGCCATTATGATTGAAATATCAGGACAAAATAGGGAAGTTCTCATCTAGATATCCTACAGAGTCATCATATCAAGTTACAATGGAATCCCTCCATATTAAATATGACCTGCAGACAATGTGAAAAGTTTTTGGGTTTCGGGTGTGGGCAGCCGTCATGGTTGACAGATCATGACCAAAAGGGGACGTTCTCATCTAGACATTATATAGAGTCATCCTAACAGGTTACAATGAAATCCCTTCATAAATACAACCTGTAGACTGTGACAAAGGTTTTCAGGTTTGGGGCTCGGGTAGCCATAATGGATGACTGATCATGACCAAAAGGGGGCGTTTTCATCTGGACATGACCTCAAATCTGCATATGACATTTCGCGACGATCGGACAAGAACTGCGAGGTGTAGCCTGTGCTAAAGGAAAATATGAACAGACTAACAGACTTCCGCATGCATGATGGCAATAGCTTATCTTGACTTTGTCAAGTTAAGCTAAAAATAAAATAAATGAAAGTGTCAATGACACTGTAGCTCAACTTGTGTAAGACATGTACATGTATAGTATGTGACACAGCAATGACACAGATCTGGGTAATGACCTGATAACAAAGGTACATGTAAAGTATTGTAAAGGTCTGTACATAAATTCTGACAGTAGCCTGTAACAAATGTACAGGTAAAGTATTGTAAAGGTGGGTGACAGTTAGATGCATCTAGCTAGCCAGAGCCATATTGAAATGTGCACTTACTGTGCATAAGTAGCACTGAATAAATCAAAGTAAGTTTGTCTAATTGGCCGCCGGCAGCCATCTTGACAATTTGGACCACAGCCCAAAACACTCGTTCTCATCCCAAGGTGATAACAAAGGTATCCAAGAAGTTTTGTGTAGATCGGTTCATAAATACAGCCTCTAGCCCGAGCTAGCACTGAATAAATCAAAGTTCATCTAATTTCCATAATTTCTGCACAAGGAAAAATCCCATATTACATGTGATGTATTCCATGTTACTAAACATTCATTCAAAAATTTATTCAAATCAGAACCTTCATATAGAAGTTCTGTACAAAAAACTGATTGTACATAATTTCCGTACAAAATGGCCACCGGCAGCCATCTTGAATTTCGGACTGCACCCAAAACCACTTGTTCTCGTCCCAAGGTGATAGCAAAGGTACCAAAGAAGTTTCATGAAGATCAGTTCATAAATACAGCCCCTAGCCTGAGCCGTATTGACATGTGTACTTATATTACACTGTGTATAAGTAGCACTGAATAAATCAAAGTTCTTCTAATTTCCATAATTTCTGCATGAGAAAAAAAACCCATATTATATGTGATGTATTCCATGTTACTAAACATTCATATAATAATTTATTCAAATCAGAACCTTCATACAGAAGTTCTGTACAAAAAACTGATGGCACTAATTTCGGTACAAAATGGCTGCCAGTGTCCAACTTGAATTTTGGACCGCATCCCAAAACACTCGTTCTCGTCCAATGGTGATAACAAAGGTACCCAAGAAGTTTCGTAAAGATCGGTTCATAAATACGGCCTCTAGCCCGAGCCGTAATGAATTGTTGGTGGATGGATGGACAGACAGACAGACAGACGGCGGGCCATGACATAACCTCAAATTTGACTATGTCAAAGCTGAGCTAAAAACCGTCTACCCACATGCAATTTTACAAATGAAAGTGTCAATGACACTGTAGATTAACTTGTCTATGTGTTGTGTTTGATGAAAAGGATAATGTTCAATATTTTTGAAAGGATTATGAAATAAGACAAGAATTGTGATAATTGGGAACTTGTTAATTTCTGTTCCCTGTTTGCTATGTTTTCAATAAAAATAATATGAAGTGTAGACTGTTCAAAAGAATTGAGGGGTGGGTTAATGTGGCCCTCACAGTTAATGTATGTGGCCCTCACAGTTAATGTATGTCAACAAAAGTTACAAGTTACAGTGAAATTATTCCAAAACAAGGCATCCTACCTAGTTACAATGAAATCCCTTCATAAATACGACCTGTAGACTGTGCTAAAGGTTTTAGGGCTTTGGACCCCTGTAGCGATCACAGTTTACCAATTGCAACCAAAAGGGGATGTTCTCATCTAGACATTATATGGAGTCATCCTACAAAGTTACAATGAAATCCCTCCATAAATACGACCTGCAGACTGTGCTAAAGGTTTTCAGGTTTTGGGCTTGGACACGGCTGGATGATCGCGACCAAAAGGAGACGTTCTCATCTAGACATTATCTGGAGTCATCCTACCAAGTTACAATGAAATCCCTCCATATTAAATATGACCTGTAGACTGTGCTAAAAGTTTTTGGGTTTCAGGCTTGGGCAGCCAGCACAGTTAACAGATCATGACCAAAAGGGGACTTCTCATCTACAGAGGCATCCTACCAAGTTACAATGAAATCCCTTCATAAATACGACCTGTAGACTGTGCTAAAGGTTTTGGGCTCGGGAAGCCAACATGGTTGTCCGATCATGACCAAAAGGGGATGTTCTCATCTAGACATGACCTCAAACCTGCATATGAAATTTCGTGACGATCGGGCAAGAACTACGGGGTGTAGCCACAGTGCTAAAGGAAAATGTGAACAGACTAACAGACTTCCGCACTGGGACTGTCACGACTATCAGTTTTCATAGTCGACTAATCACCAGCATTAGTTGACGGTTAGTCGATTAATAGTCATTTCGCATGAATTCAAAAATCTCTAATATACTTACAAAATAAATTTAACCCTTTACCCAACGCAGACGATTTCAAAATTGATTATTTTAAATATCATTTTTTAAATTGGTTCAAAACATTTCAACAAACCCATATCATGTGACCCCTCTTTGGAACGAGCTCGTTCCAAGGAGGGGTCACATGATATGGTTTTGTTGAAGTTTTTCGAAAAATATTATTTTTTGGGTTGCAGAATTTGCATATTATGCGGGCGGATGCGGGCGATTCGTTGGGTAAAGGGTTAAAACTGACAATGTTTGAATGTGTACCTTTCTGCATCAAGGTAAAATAGAAACACCGAAATACCTCTGGCAGACTCTGATTGATTTGAAGAATATAAACAGAAGAACATTTGTGCAAATGTTTCTTTTCTGTAACTAATATTAAGAAATTTCGAATATAAAACCCCCTCCATTTCAACACAAGTTACAACTTAGTACTACACGTGAAGTTACCACTGTGGGTCTTGTGACAATTTTTTCACTTTCTCGGTTCCAATTATTCCAAAGGGGGGTTGTTCTAGTGTACAAGACCGAAGATTCTATTTACTCCTCAGTGACTTCCCAAACAACAATTATTAAAAGATACACCGTTTGAAAGATACTCTTTAGTACTGATCACCGGGTGCTGATTAATACTGCAGAGGACAGGAACTGATCAAATGGCAAGGCTCAGTGTTTTCAAAATAATGTGGAAAACAAAGGCCATGGGATATTACATGTAACTATGGCGAAACATTACAAAGGTTAACAATCTGTTAATCTACCTCATTACACAGCAGAATTTTAATCCGACTTGTACCACTTTAAAAATGAATGATGATCGACTAAAAATAAAAACTGTCGACTACCGCAACAGTCGACATTTAGTCAATTAATCAAATAATCGTGACAGCCCTATATCACAAGGGTGATAGCAAAAGCTTATCTTGACTTTGGCAAGTTAAGCTAAAATGGCCTGAGAAACAGAAGATCTACTTTGTGGGGCCTTATAAGTGGGTATCTGTTGCTTAAATAAACATTTTCAATGAATATAACTGCCAAACACAAAACCATTTCCCATAACTTCAGTACAAACTTGACTTATGAACCGTATATATGTTATAGAGTAAACTCCTGTTATTTGAAAATAAATCTTGTAATATGTCAAGAAACTTCCCTGACGATTACTAAATGATACCCTTGTTTATTGACCTATTTGGCCCCAGTAAGACAATACAGACATTCAATCAATTATCTCTTGTTTGATACAGCTTCATGAGCCCTGTCAAACAAGATATAGCTACCAACTGAAAATAGAATATGTTTTCATTTTTGGAATTCTTAAAAAAAAACAAAAAACAATGCAGGGTCTTGAAGTTGAGTTTGAATAGTACTGGCTGGTTTTTGGCCATTATCTTGGATAAAGAGTTCATTTACATGTAGATAAGATTTACACTAAGGCTGTACAGTGCACAAGTACTCAGCTAAAAATGAATTTTTTTTATGACCAGAAATTGTGACTAACCCTGTGCATTGAACAGGGTTAGTCACACTTTCTGTTTATAAAAAAAACTATGAACTGCCATATCACACACAATTTAAAAATATACACTGACCAAGGCTGTAAAAATGCACAGGGTTAGTTAGGAACTAATGGAAATACTTATACAGGAGTGTGGAAATTTGATTAAAGTGAATTCCAAAATTGAAAACATATTCTGATTTCAATTGATATAGCTTGTTTAGAATAAATTTCCATTTTATCTCTAGAATACAGTTACATGACCAAATCCATGTTAATTGAATACTTCTGTTAATTGAATAATTTTTATCAACAAAGTAGTAGGTGTATTCAGTTAACATGGGATTATACATGAAAATATCTGAAATTTTGACACCTGACCCAGAAATTCAGCTATCTCTGGGTCAAAACAGACAAAACTCTAACACTACAACTAAGTAACAATATTTTAGTTTCATTTATGAATTTTGTAACCAATGTATGCTCAACATATTTCGTTAAATGGGGTAAATTTAATTAAAAATGCCCAAATTTTACTTATTCTAGTTGCAAGATATTTACTGCCCATGGCAGGAATATCTGTCAACAGTATATGATGAATTAAGGATTAACAAAAAAAAGAGCCTCACACCATCATCATAAAATGCAGGGAAAGTTACCTAAAAAACAAGATTTTTTTTAATAGGCCTCAGTGTAGATGTTGAAAACTTTTTTAACTACGCTTTTCAATTCAATTAGGACATTCAGAAACCATGAATGACCCAGCTTCTAATGTGAACTTGAAATTTATTTTTAATACTTTAAATATTTTTTTTAAAAGAATATACCTTCTATTACAGAGAAGAACACTCTCACCACAGGCGATGCTAAATTTCAAATCCACTGCATTGAGGCAAATACAAAATCAACTGCATGGTAACCCAAGTCATCACTGTTAGGGAAAGAGTTAGGGTATTCAGAAAGCATGAACGATGCATTTTTTTGTAGGGGAGAGGGGGGATTTTAATCTACATGACTTAGTTTTGTTTGTGTATGTATGCTTGAAAAATTTTATTTATTTTTTTATCCACAATTGTGTCCTCTATGTACATTTATTTTGTCACAATGTCACGTACATTTTATGTTTTTTTCTGTCTTTCTCCCTCATGTCCACTGACTTCTCCCTCCTGGCCCCTGACTTCTCCCTATAGTCTCTGGAGGGAGAAGTCACTTCCCGCTAAAATCAGCTGATAGACACCTATGATGTAATGGTTACAGTACTGTAAATGATTTGCATTGGTGACAGTGTTAAGATTTTCCTGTCTCCGAATCTCATCAAGCTAAAAACAGTCCTTGAAAATCATGGTCAGAGGCCTAAAGGTGCTTATATTTGATTTTCTGATACCCTGCAATAACAATGTTGAATTATGAACAACCTGAATGAATTCAAGTTCACCTGGAAAAAACATTCTTAGACTATCACTTCATACTTGAACATGAGTTCACTGGTTCTCCATTTCCAAATTCCCCAAATTAGTTGAGAATGCATAAAGTAGAAAAAAAACCGAAACCGAAACCCGGGTCTTCACCCCCCAAAAAGCCGAAACCGAAGTGAAAAAGTCACAACCGCCAGTCTCTACATTACTCTGATCGTAAAAGTTGTCTCTTTCTTGACCACATCATGATCTGGTTGTGGAAAATTCACACCAGTAGGGTTATGATTTAAAAAAAAAAAATGAATCTCGTGAAAATAAAGACAAAAAAACAAGCAGAAAAAGCATCTTACATTCAATGTTCTCACGTTTCCTTTTCTTGACAGGTGAGATTCGCTAGTGCTGTGAGGAGGCGGAAAGGCAGGCCAAGTATTTTGACCAGACACTGAGCCAGTTGCAATCTAGTCAAAATGTTCTGTCTGCTTTTGTAAACACTGTACAGCTGAGCCCACTTATCAAATGTATATCTCTCAAATGAATAACTTGGTTAACTGAATATAACATCCAAAAACACAAAAGCATTACCATTTCAGTATAAGTTTGCTCAGTTAATTGGATATAGGTTATAGAGTAAACTCTGGTTAAGTGAATAAAAGTCTTGTAATATATCAAGAAATTACCCTGACAATCACTCAGTTCCCCTTGTTTATTACAGACCTATTTAGCCTTAGTACATCCAATACAGGCATTTAATCTATTATCTTGTTTGACAGAGATCAATGACCTATGTCAAACAATATTTAATAGAATAAATGCTCACTTTATCTCAACACTACAGAACAAAGACCAAATCCTCAGTACTTCCTGTTAATTTTCATGGGGGAAAGTAACTGTTCAATTAACAGAGTTCCAATGTACTATACTAGTACAGTACAGGGAATACTGTCCATTATAATGATGACTCCTGTAAAGATAGCTTTCCACCCAGAAAACAAAACTGAAACTCAGTGAAAACTAGAGGATGGCCACCAAAGGGTGGCTGATTCCCCCGAAAAAAGCCTTGATAGCCATTCCAACCTTATTCGCGACACACCCTCTGGTTGTGGGCAATAATAATACCAAGTATCATTAATATCCTTGAAGGCTGTAAGAAGTTATGGAGCGGACACGAATTCCGTCTATGCCCAGACGGACAGAGAGACAGACAGCCAGGCAGACGACGTCACGGCTAGATTCCCCCGAATTTTTTTCGGGGGAATAAAAAAGCATAAAATGAGCAAGAAAAGTTTGAGCTACTTAAACTCTTGGAAGAACCCAAAGGTCCAAGTTGGCTGAAGGTTTGTTTGTGTGCCTTGTTCTTTTTCACTATAAAATCAGTTATCACAGTAAAAACACCACTCTGTAAGTGTTAAATCACAGTGAATCACTTTGTTTAAATTGAGAGAGAAAAGCAGAAAATATGGTACTTACAGTCAACAAGGCACCACTGACAGTCTCATGTGTGTCTTTAGAAGATGTAATCAGTGTGTTGGCTCCTTTATTTACTTCTTCATTCCAATAAAATCCAACCCCCAAGGCAGCTCTGAAATATTGCAATTGAATAAACAAAGATTAGCCCTCCTCGCACCCTGTTGTTGTGATCCTGTTAGAATTCTCTGTCTGCTTTTGTGATCTCTGTATTATAAGCCCCACATCCATCCAGTTATTTGCAGTATCAAACTTCAATGAACAAAATTGAACTGTCCAACTCCATCCATCAGTCACAAGAAATTTGTTTCAAAATTGGACCAGTGGTTTTCGAGAAAAAGACTCAAACACCACCTTTACGACGGACACCAGAAGATGGATTAAATCCGATGATTATCGACATTTTCAAAAGTCTGAGCTAAAAATCTACTGCATGCAGTTTACCATAAAATTTTGCCGATTCCAATAACTGTGTATATTTTTTTTAACTGGTTGAGTGCTGAATTATTTTTGATGGTCAAAATTTGTTCATGTGTCTTTGGTTTGTTACAATTTATGGGGGAGTGCTTATAGACACTCTCCCATAAATTGTAACAAGGCAAATACATACAAAAATAATTTTACTTTTAAGTTAGTTCAAAGCATATCCACAGATAATGGTACCTTTTAGTTGTGGCACCTACACTTCTGAATAAACCCTGAATATGGGCTTCTAGCACTCTACCAGTGAAGATTGGGGAACAGCATGTGAACAGGATCAATGAACAGGATCAATGAAACTTGTCAAAGAGTTAAAAATCCTTCAGATTTTGCCTTTATCAAATTCTTCAGCCAGGGCTTCAGTGGCATGGAATTGGTCCAGGTGGGTAAACAGACTGTATGAACTCCAAATCAGTTTGCTATGTCATGACATGAAGGAGCCAATTTAACAACTTGGAAGTACTTCCAAGTTGTTAAATTGGCTCCTTCATTATTGATCACAAAGTTTACATGTAAATTTATGTAAACGTATTCATGAAAGAGTGTCATGGGTGATAAACCTTTCAACCCCGACATCCTGAATGCTATTGTCTTAAACACTACTGTATACATTGAAATGGACTAGTCTCATAATCCTTAATGTTACACATACAACAAGAATGTATTTTCCCCAATACAAGTAAAAACATCTAGACCAAACACAAATCTGTACTGAGGGTAGCAACCACATGTGCCATCATTCAATTCAGAAAGAGAACGTTTTTGCCTGCACTCATCAAAAACTGATTACACATGTTGAGGTGACCATTTTTGAACACTGTAATTAAATGATAAATAAATCACCAACTCTATGAAATAGTTTAAATTAGACTAGATCATTTTTTGCTATGACAATATTTTTATATAGGCCTACCATGCATTAAACCTGAAAAATAAAACAAAGAAATACACAGTTGAAACACTACTATAAACTTGAAGATATTTGTCAAGAAGTACTTTTGCACAATGCAAAATAGGTCTTAGAAAGCCCTGTATTATATTCTATTTGTATGTAAATTGACTAATCATGTAGTTTCTCATATTTTGGGGACATTTTTGACATGAATCCGGCATCCCCAAATTAGACCAATCTAAAGCCCTGGTGGGAGGTTCATCAACGATTTAACACAGTAGGGACGTAGGGCAAACTTATCACTGATACTCCTGTCTAATTGTCAGGTGTTTATTGTGTTGTCTAGTCAGGGACTGCCAACTTTTGTTTTATGTAAAGCTTCAAGTACTAAAATGAAAACTTACAGGCCTGCAAATATTTGAAGAACCTGAAATAGGTCTTGCAATAGTGTCATTGTGTAACCCATTTCATTTGGCATAATCTGTTTTTTAATTAACTGGTTCAGTGCTACATTATTTTTGGTGGTCTGAATTTGTTCATCAAAATTTGTTTTATATTAGAAGTTATTGAAGAGTGCCCATAGGCACTGAAAGATGCAATAACTTTTTATAAAACTAATTTATAAAAATAAAATATTATTTGCATTTGACTGAATGTGAAATATGAGCAGGGAAAATGTTGGCTTTTGCTGTGGTACTCACAATTTTTTGAATGTCCTGATAGTGGCTTCTAGCATTCAACCAGTTAACCCTTTACCTAACATGAAAAGCAGACGACACTTGCAAAAAAAATTCTTGAATAACAAATTTTTTTCATTTTTTGTCTCAAAAACATAGGTTATGACCCCTCGTTGGAACGAGCTCGACGAGCTCGTTCCAACGAGGGGTCATAACCTATGTTTTTGAGACAAAAAATGAAAAAAATAATGAAAATTAATTGGCGAATTTTGAGAATAGCGCTGGCCGGTTTTGGTCGTTACGTTGGGTAAAGGGTTAATAATGAAATTCATCAACAATGTTAAGAGCACTTGAATAGCCATATCTTAGTGTCTGTTAGATATATTAGTCTTGACCCTGGAGCCAAGGCCAAGGAGACTTGAAGATAATGGGACAAGATGGAGGAGCCTTACTGAGACCATTAATATGACAGTATTCGATTTAATGGTACAACTTAGCTGACAACATAATTTTAAATACAACAGGACATGAAAAATTAAATAGACTTCACCCTATTAATTCACACACTACTGGATCCAACACATCCATAATTCCATGATACAACAAGTAAATTCAGTGAATTCACGTCTCCCGCTGGGCAGCAGTTTGAAGGGGAATTAATGCATCCAGTGGAATATAGTTGAGTTGCAAGTGGAAGTTATTTAGAAGAGATAGAACACACAGTGCTTCAGACAGTGGTTATCAGATTTATTTTCACGGAAGTCACTGTCAAAGCAAGTAAAGTGATGTGGAGTATAATTGTGAGAATCACTAAAAATTAAGACTGTATGATAAGACATATTACATTAAACTAACGTGAAAAATAATCCATATATGAAATTTCATTGAAATCGGTTGACCCTAAGGAAAGTTAGAGTCTGGTGAACCATCAGCGTATCAAATTTAAGCAACCTAATTAAATATGCGTGGAAAATGCTCATGTTCGAACTTGGACCCACAATTGATGAAAGTGATCTACTACACAAATTTCATCAAAATCAACTGACTGTTAGGAAAGTTAGAGTCTGGAAACGAAAAACACAGAATGTGTGCACTTACTGTGTATTAGTAGTAGCACTGAATAAATCAAAGTTTCCCTAATTTGCATAATTTTTGCACGAGAACAAAACCCATACTATATGTGATGTATTACATGTTACTAAACATTCATACAAAAATTTATTCAAATCCGAACTGTCATATAGAAGTTCTGTACAAAAAACTTATTACACCCAATTTCGGAACAAAATGGCCACTGGCGGCCATCTTGAATTTTGGACCAAACCCCAAAACACATATTCTGGTCTCACAATGATAACAAAGATACTCAAGAAGTTTCGTGAAGATCGGTTCATAAATACGGCTTTTAGTCCGAGGTGCATTGACGCACAGGGCAGACAGACAGGCAGACGGGAGAGATTTTCGGTACAAAATTTCCCACATTCGAACCTGACCTAGGTATTGATAAAAGTAATCCATATATGAAATTGCATCGAAATCGGTTGATTTTAAGGAAAGTTAGAGTCTGGAAACCGTCAGCCAATCAAATTTCAGCAACCTAATTAAATATGCGCGGAAAATGCCCATATTCGAACTTGGACCCACAACTGATGAAAGTGATCTACTACCCAAATTTCATCGAAATCGACTGACTGTAAGGAAAGTTAGAGTCTGGAAACGAAAAACACAGAGGACGGAAGGATGGAAGGACAGACGGAAGAACAGAAGGACACCCCAAATTTAATATCTCCCATTTTTTTAAAAAAGCGGGAGACAAAAAACTTTTTCCCACCAGATCCATTACTACAAAATGTTGTGAGAGTGAAAAATCGTTGCCGCAATTATGGCAGGCCTGTTTTACCAAAACTGTTTGATAGGAGGTGAAAGAAGAAGATTATTTATATTTCAAATAGGACTTTTTAAATACATGTACTAAACCTCAAAGGCCAATAAAATGAGAAAATTGCTTACATGTTATTGTAGCTTAGTAAGAATCAGAACATTCTCGGTGACACTTTTTAGGGCACAAACTGTTTAAAGCAATAATAATCAATCTAAAATATTATTATATTCATTTATTTATTGGTGTTTAAGGTCACATATCTTTGCACAATGGCTAATCATGACCACAACATGAGTATCAATTCAAGACCAGGGTTGAGCGTTAATAAGCCATGTTGCCCTTTTTAGAGAGGGTTTGCACCTCCCAAGCATTGGTGACTGGGTCCTATTTTACAAGTAAAACAGAGCTTGTTTACCACAGTGAACAATCTAAAATATAAGATCTTATTTCAACTTACATAGTTAAGAAGAGGAAGAGTCCTATGGTAACCCGTTGACATGTTGCCTTTCCTTTCTTTGGTAGCTCAGACTTTTTGCAACATCGAAAGCACGCACAGCACGTGTAAATTAGTAGCCATATGGTGGCCCATAAAACAGGCAGCACTACCCAAAAACCAAGGGCCTGAAATAATAAGAAAATAAGACTTTTCATCAAAGTTTGTGATGCTTAATTTTCAAATGATGAAAGCTAAGGATATGGACAGCTGTCCACTCGCAGGAGAGAGGTAGGAGAAGAGTCAAGTTGGCAATCTACATACTGTACATGTATATACATTTAATTTATGTTCAATTAAAATCATGAGTTAAGTAAAGCAACCACATGTGTATAGAGCAAGGCTAAGGATTTCATTTTTTTGTGATATCGATTGACCGTTCTAATTTAATGACAGTGTCAATGACACTGTAGCTCAACTTTGAATATGACAGGAATTAGTATTTGCTGTGACCAGGTCAACAATAATGAATATGACAGGAATCAGTATTTGTTGTGACCAAGTCAACAATAATGAGTAAGAGAAAATGGAGTTTTGTTGTGACCACGTCAACCATAGTAAATCAATTACAAGGTGACCGCAATGGTCTAAAGAATAGGACATAAGTATTATATGTGATGCATCCCATGTTAGTAAACATTCCCACAAAAATTTATTCAAATCAGAGCTTTCATATAGAAGTTCTGAGCAAAAAACTGATTGCAGAAAATTTTGTACAAAATGGCTGCCAGCGGCCTTCTTGAATTTCAGACCGGACCCAGAAATACACGTTCTTGTCCCACCGTGATAACAAAGGTAAAGGTACCCAAGAAGTTTCGTAAAGATCGGTTCATAAATACGACCTCTAGCCCGAGTCGTATTGGCATTTGCACTTACAGTGCGAAAGTAACACTAAATAAATCAAAGTTAGTCTAATTTGCATAATTTACACACGAGAAAAAAAAAACGTATTATATGTGATGTATCCCATGGTACTAAACATTCATACACAAAATTATTCAAATCAGAGCTTTCATATGGAAGTTCTGCACAAAAATCTGATTGCACCTAATTTTGTACAAAATGGCCATCCTGAATTTCGGACCGGACCCCAAAACACTCGTTCTCGTCCCACAATGATAATAAAGGTACCCAAGAAGTTTCGTAAAGATCGGTTCATAAATACAGCCTCTAGCCCAAGCCGTGTTGACAGCGCGGCGGACGGACCTCAAATTTGGCTTCGCCAAAGTTGAGCTAAAAACTGTTTTTGTCATTTCACTAAAAAAATAAGCTTATTAACCAATGGTTACATTTGGCAATGGTTTGATCCTTAAAGACAGATTAATTTTCACGATACAAATTACTGTATATATATGGACACAGCTGTTTTTACATCATTGTAGGCTGCCAACAAAATCATGTATATGTGAACAGTGTCATATATGGACCTTTTAGACAAGAAACTCACCAAAAGTGGGACTAGGCCCCCACTGCCCTTAAGGGTGTAAACTCTGGCAAATATATAAACATGAGGCTTGATTTTAACTATAGAAAATATAGTAGTTACACACACAAAAAGGTATAAGAGTATTTTCAATGAAATGTATAACTACTACTAAATTTGTTATATTCTCAATTATTTAACAAGAGGCCTCAGGGAGCCTGAGTGCGCACACCTGACATGGTAGCCTAAATATCAACCCAGGGAATTGATTTCAACAAGTTGCATCTGCCCCTCCTAAGAAAAGCTATTACCAAACATCCAAACATCCAAAGATTCTGACCTGAGTGGACCTGAGTGGACCTAAAAAAAAATATTTTTAAAGAATATACCTCATATTGAACTAAGTAATAATATGGGCTCACACAGGGAGCCCAAATATGAACCCGGGGACTTGTCTTGAACAAACTTGAATCTCACCCCCCTGAGGATGCTGCAACCAAATACCAAATAACAAACCATTCTGACTGCTGTATGTGAAGAAAAAGATTTTTAAAGAAAATTCCTCATTTTGAATTAAGTTATAATTCAGGCTTCCACAGTGAGTCCAAATATGAACCCAGGGACTTGGCTTGAACAAAAATCAAACCATTCTGTTATAATTCAGGCTTCCACAGTGAGTCCATGTATGAACCCAGGGACTTGGCTTGAACAAAAATCAAACCATTCTGACTGCTGTATGTGAAGAAAAAAATTTTTATAATTCAGACTTCCACAGTGAGTCCAAATATGAACCCAGTAACTTGGCTTGAACAAATTTGAATTCCCCCCCCCCCCCCCCCTCCATCCCATGGGCGACAGGAAAATTTGTTTTGACATAAATTACTACTTATGACCCAATAAGCCCTCATATCAAATGTGGTTCAAATCAGCCTCTCGGTTTGGAAAATAGAAATTTTGGGTGGGGCAAAAATTCTTGCCCCTCCCATAATGATGGCAAATATAGCTCCCCGAACTTCTCGTGAACAAACTGAGTCTACACTTCAAAAGGAAGCTGCACACCAAATATCAAGTCCCTGCTACTTCTGGTTCATAAGAAGATTTTTCAGATTAAAGCACACTTTTTGGGCATGACCCTACTGAGGGGCGTGGGAATTTGATTTTTAACAAAATCAAAATGCAATGTCATAACAAACTATTATCTTAAATTTCACTTAAATTGGTTCAGCGGTTTTGGAGAAGACGCAAACACCATGTTCACTGACGACGGATGGTGAGTGATCACTATAGCTCCCCTGACTGAAAACTGTTTCTCTCAGCAGGAGTTCGCGAGAATCAAAGCAGATTCTCATAAATGAGGACAGATTTTGTGTCCTGATATACCTCGTTAGGATGGGGCATAATAACTAATTTTCACATCATGTGTGCCGGCTAAAGGGTCTAAATTATTATTATTATTATTTACTGGTGTTTAAGGTCACACACTTATGCACAATGGCTAATCGTGACCGTGACAGTTTTATGGGTGGAGGAAGCCGGAGTATCTGGAGAGAACCACGAGCATCGACGAGCAACGTCAGTTCCTCAACATTTTAACTCTGTTCAAGCTCCACTCCAGCAGGGTTACAGCAGTTGGAGACATGTGCACCATCAACAGGCAGTACGCCTTAGTACACTATGTCATCGTGCCCCCATGTAGACAACCAGGATAAAGTGCCTTGCCCAAGGACACAAGGCGGGTCGTCCCAGACGGGAATTGAACTCAGAACCACTATAATAGAAGTCCAACAGTCTACCACTGAGCCACCTTGCTCCCAAATGGTTTAAAACAGCCAGGATACCTCTAATAGGTGCAGAGGCAAAAATACTCCTGCCGCCAGTATTAGTAAAGAGTTATATGTAAACAGCATTTTGCCTCAGACCTGGAATCTTACATGTACCTGTTGGAAGAGACTTGCAAGAATATTGAATCTTAGATTCTATTTTAATTTGTTTTTGGTGATTTGGTTTTGATTTTTCAATATTTTATTTATGAAATCGTGCCTCACTCTCGGCACTGGTATATAAGTCTGACATAATACGACTGCGATCTGATTGAGAAGAATACCACTTTTGTAATCACAGTATTGTCAACACTGTGGCTGCAAATATGAGATCAGCTATTTTTACACTTATAAACATCCTTTTTAATTATCAAGAAGAGTTCATTCCTTTACCGGAAATAGGAAATAACAGCTATTAATCTGTACTGAAATAATTTTGCTTCTGTTTAATTTCCTACTTTCAATGGAGACTAAAATGTTACATTAAATTCTTATAAATGCACTTGAATATACACTACACTAACTATTGCCATGGAGTGGTCGTACATGTAATCTATGAGGGGGCAGTGATGTCCAGGCATGCATGTACCAGGTACATGTAATAATGGAAGTGTCAATGACACTGTAGCTCAACTTGACAAACTTGAACTTGGTAAGTTATAAATGAAATGGCAAAATTGAAGATCATTGGTACCAATGTTATTTGGTGAAATTTCAACATAACAGCATTGTGTGTGCACAACATCAGAGTAATCCATGCATTTATAATTGTAAATTGTAAGACTGGCTAAAGGAAGAATGTTGATACACAAAGGCAGTAAGTTCAGAGGTTATTGTAAATGGCAACTTTTTTTCACAGGAATGAATGCTAACCAATAGCTCTTATCTAAAGGTCTCGCCCAATGAGCACACCAAGTTAAAAAAAAATCCTGATAAATGTGGCCTGTAGGCCATGTCAAAGAGGAATGTTGATGCACAAATGCAATAAATTCAAAGACTGTTGTGAACAGCAACAGTTTTTGATGGAAATGAAAAGAAAATCGATAGCTCCTATCTTTGTCATCCTGCATAAGCATACAAAGTTTCAAAACAACCTGATAATGGATGCACCCTCTGAGGCATGCCAAAGGAAGATATTAATGCACAAATGCACTAATTTTAAATGTCATTGCTTGTGGCAATGTTTTTCTCTCTTTTTTATGGAAATTCATAAATATACCCTGCAGAGAGTGCAAAAGGGATAAGTTGCAACACAAATGCAGTAAGTTGAATGGCTGGTGAAAACGACAATAATTTTTTTAAAGGAAATGAAAATAAATGAGACCTGTGAGGTGTGCCAAAGGAAATTGTGGATGTACGTACATACGTACGCCGATGGACGAGAAGTGATTACAATAGCTCAGCTTGACTTTGTCAAGTTGAGCTAATAAATGTGCTCTGTAGGGTGTGCCAAAGGGAAATATTGAGGTCTGACTAAACTAAGTTCTAAGAACGTTGGCAGCGGCAACATTTTTCGACGAAAATTGAAGAAAATCGATAGCTTCCATCTAGAGGTCTCCCCAAACAAGCCTACCAAGTTTCAAAGCAATCCGATCATAAATGTGCCCTGCAGGGTGTGCCAAAGGGAAATATTGAAGTCTGACTAAATTAAGTTCTAAGAACGTTGGCCGTGGCAACATTTTTTGACAGAAATTGAAAAAAATTGATAGCTCCCATCTAGAGGTCACCCTAAATAAGCACACCAGGTTTCAAAGCAATCAAATCATAAATGTGCCCTGTAGGGTGTGCCAAAGGGAAATATTGTGGTTTGACTAAACTAAGTTCTAAGAACGTTGGCCGCGGCAACATTTTTTGACGGAAATTGAAGAAAATCGATAGCTCCCATCTAGAGGTCACCCCAAACAAGCATACCAAGTTTCAAAGTAATCTGATCATAAATGCGACCTGTGAGGTGTGCCAAAGGAAATTGTGGACGTACGTACTAACGTACGAACGTACGTACGTACATACGTACGTACGTACGTACGCCGACGGACGAGAAGTGATGGCAATAGCTCAGCTTGACTTTGTCAAGTTGAGCTAATAATAATAATAATAATAATAAGGAAATTTTTATAAAGCGTAAAGTCACACAGTGATCTAAAATGTTGTACAGTTAAATAAACAATGAGCTCATGACTATCAAGGCAAAATACAGACTGAGAAAGGTTTGAAGGCCAGCAGGTTACATACTGTCAAAAGCCTCTCTGAAAAGATGTGATTTTAAATTTTTTTGGGAATTGATTGAGATCTTTCGATCCCTGAACCTGAACTGGTAAACTATTCCAAAGTGCAGGTCCAGTGAAAGAGAAAGCTCTGTTATTCACGAAAGTGGACCTAGAGAAGGGCATCTGAAGCTTGATTTGTGAGGAGGAGCGCAAGTTCCTTTCAGGTTTTTTAACTGCCAGAAGGTCTTGTAAGTACTTAGGTGCCGAGCCATGAATGCATTTAAATACCAAAACCAAAATTCTGAAAATAATCCGCTGTCGTACAGGGAGCCAGTGCAATTTTTTTAGTAGAAGTGTTACATGATCATAGCGTTTAGAGCCTGTGATATGTGCAGCTGTATTTTGAATATTCTGTAGTTTTGAAATATATATGACTGTGGCAACCCAATAAGAAGTGAGTTGCAAAAATCCAAGTGGGATGAAATAAAAGCATGAACTACAGTTTCCAATGACTTAGTGGAGAGGTAACGACGAAGATAGCTCAGGTTCCTAATTTACATGAAACAGCGCTTGCAAATAGAATTGACATTTTCCTCCATTGATAGATGAGAGTCAAATATCACACCAATGTTACGAGCACTGTTTGATACATTTTGTGTAGAATTTCTGATAAGTGACTTGATTTGCAAATTTGATGGACTCTTTGAACGCGATATGACTAGTACCTCGGTCTTATCGTCATTCATTTTAAGTCTATGACAGGCCATCCAGTCCCTAACCTTGTGTACACAGTCTTCCATCATCGAAACTGAAGCAATAGGGTCAGATCCAATTGAAGGGTCTAGTGACAAATACAACTGAGTGTCATCAGCATACAAATGGTAAGAAACACGATCTGCCTCAGCAACTTTCCCAATGACGCTGTGTCAAGTGTAAACAATATCGGCCCAAGAACGGAGCCCTGTGGAACTCCACACGTTAATACTTTACTGTCAGAGTTCATTTTAGAAATGGTTACTTGTTGTTCACGTAACGAGAGATAAGATTTGAATAAAGCAAGAACTTTTCCGTTGATTCCAAGCTGTTGCATTGTGGATAAGAGAAGAGAATGATCAATGGTATCGAAGGCAGTGGAAAGATCCAATAAGACCAGAAGGGCAGATCTTCGTTCACCTAATGAACATATATCATTACAGACCCTTAAAAGAGCAGTTTCCGTACTATGATTAGCCTGATTGGCCGATTGAAATGGTTCCAATAGGCAATTTGTTGAGAGGTATTGCATAAGTTGTTTGGCAACCACCTTTTCTAAAATTTTGGATATAAAGGGTAGATTGGAAACAGAAAAATTTTTCAGGATATCTGGATCAAGAGACGGTTTCTTGATTAATGGTGAAACCAGGGCTATTTTCAGCTCTGTTGGTACACAACCTTCCTGGAGCAATGATTGAATAATGTTTGTAATGGAAGGTGATAGACAATCAACCACTGTTTTAACCAGCGATGTAGGAATGGGATCTAGGTCATTTGTCTTGTTAGGAGTCATCAAAATTAACTTTTTTACTTCGAGCTCATTTACTGCAGTGAACTCTGACCATGTGCAGCTGATAAACAAATCATCAAAAGTTGGTTTAGTTGTAGCCTCAATGCTTTTGTTTATCAGTTCCACTTTACTGATAAAGAAATTCCCAAATCTATTGGCCAATTCTAATGTTGTCTTCTATTCCTATAATTAGCATTTGAAATCTAATATTATTGCATCCGAGTAAATATGGCCCACTCATGGAAAGTGACCATTTCATGGCAGCCGTACTGTACATGTATGAATGCTAATTAATCATTTGTTTTTTAGGGTTTAATAGTGGGAGAAGAGCAAATTTATTATCATTCAATGAACAACGATAACTATAGATTATTTCTGCTATTTCTCTTTTGGTACTTTTGGTCACTTTCAGCATCTATGGCAACAAATATATCATGACCACAAGTTGTGACAAAAGAAATATGAAGTAAAGTTTAGTCAATCGTTTTTCACCTATTCTGCACACCTAGACGAATAAAACAGAACTTGTACCATACATGGAGTAAACAAGAACTGCTTCATTTCCCACAGGGGATAGCTATTGTTGAATGTATTTGATACATTTACCTTTGATACAGTGCTGGCCCACAGTGGAAAGCATTAAGCTAATATTTTCAAAAATCATATGGTGAGAAAACCGTGTCGAGAAAAGATTATAAGGCTAATGTTTAAATTTACCAAGCCAAAACTTGCATGTGCAATTTCATGAAATTTCAAAACTTGATGATTTGGGGCAATTACATGTTTTTCCCACATAAATTAGGGTCCTGTAAATGTTCGAGATTCGATTTGAATCTTTTTACTAACTCAATCTGAAACCATCTTGATTATTATCAAATAAATGAATCCTGAAGAGTTATGGATTTCATACATTTCTTTCCTCTTGACTTTCTGAAAATGACTTCTCACACTGCAGTTTTCTAAGAATTGAGATTGAACATATCAAATCTAACTAAATTACACAAGTTTAATAGGTACAGTAAGTCTCTGTGGACTGGCAGTAATCGACGCATGGGCAGTGTTGTTCACACGTGTTTACCAGGTAATAAAAAGCATCATTGGCAAAATTTTAATCAAGTACTGGGTTGTAATTAAATTGTTTATGATTATTTCTATAATTAGTATTTCAAATATAATATTATTGCATCCATGGAAATATTGCAAACCGGTGGAGAGTGGTCAGTCTGCAATTTTCTAACGAGCACTGCCTAGCGGGGCAAGATATGCCCATCAAAACTGGAACATGCACAAGTTTCTCGGGGTGAAGTTTGAAATTTTTGTTGACTCGACTATGTCTGTCTCCCCCCTCCCCCCCCCCCCCCCCCCCCATCCAATCATTGCCCATTCCCTTGCCCTGCCTGGGGTAAAGGGTCTCAAATTGTATGCTTGTGAGCACACATTTCATATTGTTTTTGTGAAATTTTAGTATGCAGAATGGAAATGCAAACAATCTGCAGTTGTAGAAGATTCTCCTCGCCGTTTACAATGGTAGCGTTCATTCATTGACAGGTTAACTTCATTGATAATGATTGATGATAGGTGGCGCCAAGGAAAAGGACATTTTGAGGAATATAGCAGCTATAAACGGCGAGGATTCTCATCGTTTAAAAATAAAATGGAGTTATCTGCTCCTGTCACATGCACAATGACAATTGATGATCAACATGGGTGCAAAGTTTGAACAATAAAGCAAGTAAAATGTTGAAGGAGTAGGCGACACAATAGTATAATGTTTGAAGTACTAAAGGGGAACATAACTCTGGAAATACAAAAGAGAGTTACCTGCTCTTGTCACATGCACAGCGGAAATTGGTGGTCAACATGTGTGCAAAGTTTGAACAATATAGCATGTAAAATGTTGAAGGAGGAGGTGACACAATACTGCAATGTTTTAAGTACTAAAAGGGGACATAACTCTGGAAATACAAAATGGAGTTACCTGCTCTTGTCACATGCACAATGGCAATCGGTGATCACCATGTGTGCAAAGTTTGAACAACATAGAATGTAAAATGTTGAAGGAATAGGTGATACAATACTGTAATGTTTTAAGTACTAAAAGGAGGCACAACTCAGGAAATACAAAATGGAGTTACCTGCACTTGTCACATGCACAATGGCAATTGGTGATCAACATGTGTGCAAAGTTTGAACAATATAGCATGTAAAATGTTGAAGGAGGAGGTGACACAATACTGTAATGTTTTAAGTACTAAAAGGAGGCATAACTCTGGAAATACAAAATGGAGTTACCTGCACTTGTCACATGTACAATGGCAATTGGTGATCAACATGTGTGCAAAGTTTGAACAATATAGCATGTAAAATGTTGAAGGAGGAGGTGACACAATACTGTAATGTTTTAAGTACTAAAAAGGGGCATAACTCTGGAAATACAAAATGGAGTTAACTGGTCATGTCACATGCACAATGGCAAATAGTGATCACCAAGTGTGCAAAGTTTGAATAATATAGCATGTAAAATGTTGAAGGAGTAGGCGACACAATATGCATCATGTACTGTGATGTTTCAAGTACTAACAGGGGGCATAACTCTGGAAATACAAAACAGAGTTACCTGCTCTTGACACATGCATAACGACAATTGGTGATCAACATGTGTGCAAAAGTTGAACAATATAGCATGTAAAATGTTGAAGGAGTTGGCGACACAAAACTGTAAAGTTTTAAGTACTAAAAGGGGGGACATAACTCTGGAACTACAAAACAGAGTTATCTGCTCTTGTCACATGCACAATGGCAATTGGTGATCAACATGTGTGCAA
The DNA here is from genome assembly GCA_031216915.1 of Pictodentalium vernedei. Lineage (NCBI taxonomy): Eukaryota > Metazoa > Mollusca > Scaphopoda > Dentaliida > Dentaliidae > Pictodentalium > Pictodentalium vernedei. Next base: position 525,639,213 of record CM062297.1, on the reverse strand, counting down.
AGTCTGAACAATATAGCATGTGAAATGTTGAAGGAGTAGGCGGCACAATACTGTCATGTTTTAAGTACTAAAAGAGGCATAACTCTGGAAATACAAAATGGAGTTACCTGCTCTTGTCACACGTACAATGGCAATTGGTGATCAACATGTGTGCAAAGTTTGAACAATAGAGCATGTGAAATGTTGAAGGAGGAGGCGACACAATACTGTAATGTTTTAAGTACTAAAAGGGGCATAACTCTAGAAATACAAAACAGAGTTACCTGCTCTTGTCACATGCACAACGGCTATTGGCGATCACCATGTGTGCAAAGTTTGAACAATATAGCATGTAAAATGTTGAAAGAGAAGGCGACACAATACTGTAATGTTTTAAGTACTAAAAGGGGCAAAACTCTGGATATACAAAAGAGAGTTACTTGCTCTTGTCACATGGACAATGGCAATTGGTGATCAACATGTGTGCAAAGTTTGAATAATATAGCATGTAAAATGTTGAAGGAGAAGGCGACACAATACTGTAATGTTTCAAGTACTAAAAGGGGCATAACTCTGGAAATACAAAATGGAGTTACCTGCTCTTGTCACATGTACAATGGCAATTGGTGATCAACATGTGTGCAAAGTTTGAACAATAGAGCATGTGAAATGTTGAAGGAGAAGGCGACACAATACTGTAATGTTTTAAGTACTAAAAGGGGCATAACTCTGGAAATACAAAAGAGAGTTACTTGCTCTTGTCACATGCACAATGGCAATTGGTGATTAACATGTGTGCAAAGTTCGAATAATATAGCATGTAAAATGTTGAAGGAGACGGCGACACAATACTGTAATGTTTAAGTACAAAAAGGGGCATAACTCTGGAAACACAAAATGGAGGTACCTGCTCTTGTCACATGCACAATGGCAATTGGTGATCACCATGTGTGCAAAGTTTGAACAACATAGAATGTAAAATGTTGAAGGAGTAGGTGACACAATACTGTAATGTTTTAAGTACTAAAAGGGGGGATAACTCTGGAAATAGAAAATGGAGTTACCTGCACTTGTCACGTGCACAATGGCAATTACTGATCAACATGTGTGCAAAGTTTGAACAATGAAGCATGTAAACTTTTGGAGGAGTAGGTGACACAAAAATTGTTTACGGACAGACGGACGGACGGACGGATGGACAGACGGACAGACAACGCCATAATATAATACGTCCGTCAAATGACGGGGTTATAAAAAAATAGCATCAAGGATGAAATATAATAGTTCTAATGTTGCATGTTTGTGGACAAAAAGTGGTGCAAAGAGTTTAATGACATGTTGTTGTCCACCCAATTGTATACAATTTTGATTTCAAAATAGCACATGCTACCCGAGAATATCAAACTGAATGGGTGTCCCGATGATTTTCTTTGTGTTATGTTGTGCTAGAGAGCCCGGGTTATTGAGAAAACATGCTAGTTTTTGTCTTCCGACATTTTAAAAAATGCCAAGGTTAACCAATGAAAGTGTCAATGACACTGTAGCTCAACTTGACAAACTTGAACTTGGTAAGTTATAAAGGAAATGGCAAAATTGAAGATCATTGGTACCAATGTTATTTTTTTTGCCAGTGGCAACATTTTTTGACAGAAACCAAAGAAAATCGATAGCTCCCATCTAGAGGCCTCCCCAAACAAGCATGCCAGGTTTCAAAGCAATCCGATCATAAATGTGCCCTGTAGGGTGTACAAAAGGGAAATATTGTGGTCTGACTAGACTAAATTCTAAGAATGTTGGACAAGGCAACATTTTTTGACGGAAATGGAAGAAAATCGATAGCTCCCATCTAGAGATCACCGTAAATAAGCATACCAGGTTTCAAATCAATCTAAAAATAAATGTGTCCTGTAGGGTGAGCCAAAGGGAAATATTGTGGTCTGACTAAACTAAGTTCTAAGAATGTTGGCTGCGGCAACATTTTTTGACGGAACTTGAAGAAAATTGATAGCTCCCATCTGGAGGTCTCCCCAAACAAGTATACCAGGTTTCAAAGCAATCCGTTCATAAATGTACCCTGTAGGGTGTGCCAAAGGGAAATATTGAGTCTTCTGACTAAACTAAGTTCTAAGAATGTTGGCTGATTAAACTAAGTTCTAAAAACGTTGGCCGCGGTAACATTTTTTGACGGAAATTGAAGAAAATCGATAGCTCCCATCTAGAAGTCTCCCCAAACAAGCATACCAGGATTCAAAGCAATCTGATCATAAATGGGCCCTGTAGGGTGTGCCAAAGGGAAATATTGAGGTCTGACTAAACTAAGTTCTACGAACGTTGGCCGTGGCAACATTTATTGCCGGAAATTGAAGGAAATCAATAGCTCCCATCTAGAGGTCACCTTAAATAAGCATACCAGGTTTCAAAGCAATCAAATTATAAATTTGCCCTGTAGGGTGTGCCAAAGGGAAATATTGTGGTTTGACTAAACTAAGTTCTAAAAACGTTGGCCGCGGCAACATTTTTTGACGGAAATGGAAGAAAATCGATAGCTCCCATCTAGAGGTCACCCCAAACAAGCATGCCAGGTTTCAAAGCAATCCGATCATAAATATACCCTGTAGGGTGTGCCAAAGGGAAATATTGAGTCTTCTGACTAAACTAAGTTCTAAGAACATTGGCCGCGGCAGCATTTTTTGACAGAAATTGAAGAAAATCGATAGCTCCCATCTAGAGGTCTCCCCAAACAAGCATACCAGGTTTCAAAGCAATCTGATCATAAATGTGCCCTGTAGGGTGTGCCAAAGGGAAATATTGAGGTCTGACTAAACTAAGTTTTACGAACGTTGGCCGTGGCAACATTTTTTGCCGGAAATTGAAGAAAATCAATAGCTCCCATCTAGAGGTCACCCTAAATAAGCATACCAGGTTTCCAAGCAATCAAATCATAAATGTGCCCTGTAGGGTGTGCAAAAGGGAAATATTGTGGTTTGACTAAACTAAGTTCTAAAAATGTTGGCTGCGGCAACATTTTTTGACGGAAATTGAAGAATATCGATAACTCCCATCTAGAGGTCACCTCAAGGCTCAAACAAGCATACCAAGTTTCAAAGTAATCTGATCATAAATACGATGTGTGAGGTGTGCCAAAGGAAATTGTTGACGTACATACTAAAGTACGTACATACGCCGACGGACGAGAAGTGATGGCAATAGCTCAGCTTGACTTTGTCAAGTTGAGCTAAAAATCAGAGGTTGCGCGCCACTGATATGCATGAGGCTGGGATACCTCCAGATGAGCTCGCTGCTCAGTTCGGAGCCACTGTGATCACTATTTACCATCTCATCGGAAGGCATAGAACCACTGGATCTACTGACGACCAACCACATTCATGTCGACCAAGACTTATGACCCCTGCACTAGAAAGACACATCATGACGTCTCACTCGCTTCCTTCCGTCGACGAAGACAGCAGCAATTACTCCTGGTAGAACTAACAATAGAATCAGTGCACAAACTGTCCACAACAGACTTGTTGAACACGGCATCCGTAGTAGGCGTCCATACCCCGGACCAATCCTTACCATCATCGTACCATCAGAATGGAATGGGTGCCAGGGCTTGCATTTTCACCTGGCCCATCAGCCTGGTAATCAGCCTCAAAACATTTCTGGTCGCCAATCTATCAAGCCAGCAAATGCATCTGCCACAGTTTATGTAATCTGCAAAATCAGCCCTGAACAGTACAAATCAGGCCTGGTGGCCCTTTCAACCTGGCCTATTCATCAGTCTGGCCACGGTTTTAAAATGCAAGCCCTGGGGTAAATAAGCATGTTCTCTGGACTCAACAGCGTTGGAGCACAGTTCTTTTTAGTGATGAATCACGATTTTGTCTATGGCATGCTGATGGTAGGGCAAGAGTGGATCGCCGACGAGGAGAACGGTTTTCTGATGCTAGCATTATGGAAAGCAACTGCTTTGGCAGGGGTAGTGTAATGGTTTGGGCAGGAATTTCCTTGCACCATCGAACGCAGTGGATCTTCGTGGATCTTTATCGATGGTAATCTGAATGGACAGCAATATAGGGACGAAATTCTTAACGCTGTTGTTGTCCCACTGTTCAACGCTAATGTCAGATTGCAGTTATTCCAGTAAGACAATGCCCGATGTCAAGTGGTGCGTATCTGTCATGACTTTCTTAAGGAGCAGAGCATCGAACTTCTTCCCTGGCCCCCCTTTCGCCAGATTTGTCGCCAATCAAGCATCTTTGGGATCAATTGCACCATAGGGTACGACTTAATGATCTTCAGACGTTACGCGACTTACATAAAGTTCTAAGGCAGGAGTGGAACACAATACCTCAGGGTGACATCCAGAGACTTCTCAGGTCCATGCGCCGTCGGCAAATGGTGGACATACATGTACACGCTATTGACAGCATCTGTGAACTTTTCATTTCACCCCATGTCTGAATTGCGACGTCCTGATATGACGCTGGCAACAGTAAGAACATGAAATTATCCAAATTCATACAGCTAGACTCGAAATATGGATTTACAATAATTTGTAATGTTGTGCGGTTAACCGGTTTTGTGAGTCGGTTTTGGTTCGGCTCTAAAACCGAAACCGTGTAATTGTTAAATCAGTATGGTTTTGGTTTTCTCTACAAAATGTCGGAAACTTACGTTTACACTGTTCAGTTTGCATTGTCAACGACGTGAAACTAAATCCGTAACATCAACTGATAACTCTGTCGTCAGTATTCATGTTTTCAGACTCCAGAGAAACAAACACTGTCTAACAGGAGTCACTGTCACATTAGAAGAATGATCAAACGCTCCAAGAAATTTTCGTATGATGTATGACAGCTCTTGTCCAATTACAATTTGTTCTGTCAGAAATTCTCAGAATGACAATCTTGACATGCCTACAAACGTCAAAATGAGCAACTTGTGGACTTCGCAAGCGGCTTCGTATCTGCACGTTTGGGTGTATTAATTAACTAACAACAAAATCGTGAATAAAATCAAGGAGAAAATAGCCTTTGTGTTTTTAAATGGTGGATTACTGTGAAAAACAAAACACATACTTGTCACGTGGGTTTCCCGGACATGTGTTTAGAATTTAACGTTCAACATTGTCACCTCCCTTGATGTGTTTATCCAATGTATGTGTGCGAGCGCATACCACGATGGAATGTCTCCATGCTTATTTAGTATTTACCTGTAGAGTGCAGACCATGGGAACCTGCGAGACCTAAAATCCCCTGCACACAATTATGAAAGTGTCAATGACACTGTAGCTCAACTTGTCAAGACAAAGACATGTACATGTATAGTATGTGACACAGCAATGACAAACATCTAGGTAATGACCTGATAACAAAGGTACATATAAAGTATTGTAACGGTCTGTACATAAATACTGAGCGTTGCCTGTAACAAATGTATAGGTAAAGTATTGTAAAGGTGGGTGACAGTCAGATGCTAAACTACAAAAAATCTTTGAGTCCCACAGTGGGTCTGACTGAACCCCAAAATATTTGTTCTCATAGTACAGTGATAACAAAGGCACCCCAAAACACACTCATTCCTGTCCCAAGGTGAAAACAAAGGTACCCAAGAAGTTTCGTGAAGATCAGTTCACAAATATGAGCTGTGTAGAAGTTGTGACAAAAAACTGATTGAACCTGATTTCGGTACAAAATGGCCACTGGCAGCCATCTTGAATTTTGGACCACGCCCAGAAACACTCGTTCTCGTCCCAAGGTGATAACAAAGGTACCCAAGAAGTTTTGTGAAGATCGGTTCATAAATACAGCCTCTAGCCCGAGCCGTATTGACATGTGCACTTACAGAGTATAAGTAGCACTGAATAAATCAAAGTTCATCTAATTTGCATAATTTCTGCACGAGAAAAAAACCCGTACTATATGTGATGTATTCCATGTTACTAAACATTCATACAAAAATTTATTCAAATCAGAACTTTCATACAGAAGTTCTGTACAAAACACTGATTGCACTAATTTTGGTACAAAATGGCTGCTAGTAGCCATCTTGAAATTCGGACCACACCCAAAAACACTCGTTCTCATCCCACGGTAATAACAAAGGTACCCAAGAAGTTCCGTAAAGATCGGTTCATAAATACGGCATCTAGCCTGAGCCGTATAGAAGTTGTGTACAAAAAACTGATTAGACCTAATTTCGATACAAAATGGCCACTGGCAGCCATCTTGAATATTGGACGGCACCCAGAAACACTCGTTCTCGTCCCAAGGTGATAACAAAGGTACCCAAGACGTTTCGTGAAGATCGGTTCATAAATTCAGACCCTAGCCCGAGCCGTATTGACATGTGTACTTACTGTGTGTAAGCAGCACTGAAAAAATCAAAGTTCATCTAATTTGCATAATTTCTGCACGAGAAAAAAACCTGTATTATATGTGATGTATCCCATGGTACTAAACATTCACACAAAAAATTATTCAAATCAGCGCTTTCGTATGGAAGTTCTGTGCAAAAATCTGATTGCACCAAATTTCGTACAAAATGGCTGCCATCGGCCATCTTGAATTTCGGACCGGACCCCAAAACACTCGTTCTCGTCCCACGGTGATAACAAAGGTACCCAAGAAGTTTCGTAAAGATCGGTTCCTAAATACGGCCTCTAGCCCGAGCCGTATTGGCATTTGCACTTACAGTGCTGAAAGTAACACCAAAAAACATCAATATTAGTCTAATTTGCATAATTTACGCACGAGAAAAAAACCCGTATTATATGTAATGTATCCCATGGTACTAAACATTCATGCAAAAAATTATTCAAATCAGAGCTTTCATATGGAAGTTCTGTACAAAAAACAGATTTCTGCATCGTCGGTATAAAATGGCAGCTGGCAGCCATCTTGAATTTTGGACCGCACCCAAAAACACTCCTTGTCGTCCCACAGTCATAACAAAGGTACCCAAGAAGTTTCGTAAAGATCGGTTCATAAATACGACCTCTAGCCCGAGCCGTATCCAATTGTTGACGGACAGACGGATGACGGGCCATGGCATAAGCTCAAGTTTGGCTTCGCCAAAGTTGAGCTAAAAATGAACATTTTGCTTCATATAATACAGAACTGGTTTAGTTTCGCAAGCAACAGATGGAAATTGAAAGTGGAACTCCAACTTCAAAAGGCAAACGGAAAAAGGTACAGTTCAAAACATTACAGATAAAACTCGACGTCAGTGTAAATTATGGTTGTTCTAAAAATCAAACGAGCACCTTCTGGCGGTATCCGGGCACGGAATTTAAGGGGAGTGTGTGGGAGTCTGGGTTACCTATGGAAAGGATGTGGTGTCGACTGTCGAGCCCAATCAGTCCAGCCACCGCAAACATTGCCTCCCCATTCCAAACTACCAGTTACGGTTTCAAATACTGTTGCATAACTGAGGGGGAGGGCATGTACTGAGAGCAACCTATATTCTATATCCATGTACCAATGTGCAGCTGGTCTTAGAAGTGATCTGTCTCAGATGGCATAGTTCAGAGTACATTTTTTTCAAAAATATCTCTGGGGGGTGGGTGGTTGGGTGGTAGGCCAATACTAGGTCCACCTGGATTTTGAGACCAGACAGTAGATTGGGGGGAGGTTGTGTGGGAGAATTCCTTGGAGAGATGCAATACAGCTTACCCCGCCCGCCCCACAATTTACTTGGTCCCTCAACTTTTGTTTCCTGCCAATTTCCTGGCACTGCTCCTGCGTCCTGCCTCGAGTCTTTTAAAGTATTTTTGTGGGGGTGGGAGGAGTGGGGTGGTGGTATTCGACGTGTCCACCTATGAAGGAGATTTGTGTTGGTGTGTGTCTGTGTGTGTGTGTGGGGAGGGGGGGGGGGGGTAAATTGTTGCTGGCCATTTCCAGATTAAAGTCGATAATACTAAAAAAATTGCTCCTCAAAGTTTATTATACTTTCTTTTTTGACTTTTGACTCAGCAAATATACATGTGGCTTTCTCTTTCACCACACTGGTGATACATGTACCTGAGCAATTTTGTCTGAATACAGTTCCATTGCTAAGATACAGTAAAGCCTATAACAGCCTATAACAAAGTACACCGTAGGGCAATATTCTTTTGTTAACGATGCCATTTTAGTGCCTTATTATGGCGATATTCCTATAGCATTACCACAATATTTTCAGTGTGTTGTGGCGAATATACCACGATGAATGCTTGCGTGGTGCAATATTTTTATAACTATTTTTCGTCATTTTTTGAATAAAAAGATGAGGAGCAAATATTTTTTATAATATGGCCAATTTGAGCCATGCAAAGCTTTTAATGTTAAACGAACTGACGTAGTCGATGTATTCGTTGATGTCGATGCAATTACAGCTCTGATTTTCCTTGGCCTACCTGGCTTCACCAGAGTCCTCAAGAGTATGTTTACATAATTGCAGTTTAAACTTTTATAAATATAAAGCTCTCAATCTTTAAAGTCAATTTCCAATTTTTATGCACAAGTCCCAAGATGTTATCACCCCCACTAACTCATAAAAGCAATTCCCTGTATCAATATTATCAAGGATTTGTGCAATTGTAGAAGCATTCCTGTTTTTTTTATTTTTAGTGCAGCAGTGAATGAATAGCGTACAACACGGCAACTTATACCCATTGGTGAAAAACACTACTGTGCACATCTTGCTTTCAACAAAACTCTGTGTGTATGTGTGTGTGGTGGGGAGGGGTGAGGGGGTGTTGGGGTGTTGGTGGGGGGGGCATGTACATGTGGGACATGCTGTTGATAGCAAGCATATAGGTTTTTTTTATTTCGTCATCTTATAATTAGCGTGTTTGACCGGTCAAATCGCGACCAACTGATGCATTATTGCTTTAAAAATATCGTGATATTCAGTTACGAATGTGATGCAAATATCGCCCAAATGGTGCATTATTAGCACATCCAGGTTTACACTTTATTGTAGGCTGTACTGTAACTTGGCTATACCCATAGTTTCTGTCTTTTTTTGACATTAACTTTTCATTTCGATATAAATATCACAATATTTTGATTTTTGTTTTGACTTTGTCAATGTCTCTCGAGTCTCGGATATTCTGACTTTTTCCCAATCAAAACAAAAGTTTCTGTCAGATATCATAACCCCCGCACCAGAGAAATCCTTGCACTGCACTTGTGTATGTACATGTATGTTTTGCATTTTGGAGGAGGGGGGTGGGGGGAGGAAAAAGTCTAAATTTTGGTTCTAGTTTGAGAGAGTTATGAGTTAATGCATGGACATGTAAAGAAAATGTTGAGTTTCATTTATCTTGAAAGGCTATCTTATGGGTGTATCAATGTGTGTCCTTCTCCATAATATTACTTGTACACGTACAGTACAGCCTACAATAAAGTGGAAACCTGGTTGTGCTAATAACATGCTGTTTGGGCGATATTTGCGTCACATTTGTATCTGAATATCGCAATATTTTTATAGGAATAATGCGTCAGTTGGTCATTATTTGGCCGGTCGAACGTGCTAAGATGACGAAGCCTCAAAGGACAAGTTACAAACAGTACAATGGTACATATTTAAAAACAAAACATGATTAACAAGAGCTGGACTGTCGTCCGGTGAACACCCCCACTTGGTGTACCGCCTAGTGTGGACATACCTATGACCAACAAATATTATAGAAAATAATGAAAGTTATGAATATTCTCGGACGGACTCACACACAGACGGACGGATGGACAGATGGAAGCACAGACGGACGCATGTAATCCAGTATACCCCTCCCCCCATTTTCTTCGAAAGTGGGGGTATAACAATTTCTAAGTCAAAAGATATGGTAAATTGTTTGGTGTTTGGAAGTTTTATGCAATGAGGCAGAAGCCTTTGTCATGGGCAAACTGCATGCCATATTTCACTGAAATCTGACAACCCATACCTGAGATACAGGCTGAACAGACAAATAATGTCTATTTCCTACAATTTCTAAGTCAAAAAGGGGGATAACTCTAAAAAGGAGAATGTGAGAAATATCGTTGAATCCTTTTTTTTAAAGCCTATACCACAAGCAGTGGTCACAGCAAATTTCATTGCAATAGAACATTCGATACCCAAGATACAGGTTGAACAGACAAAATTTGGCTCGGATGGACACAATTTCTAAGTGAACAAGTAATAAAAACAAGTAATAAAAAAAAAAAACTAGTGGCATACCTATGACCAACAAATATTATAGAAAATAATAAAAATTTACTTAAGTTATGAAAGTTATGAATATTCTCGGATGGACTCACACACGTATGGAGAGACTGACGGATGGATGCACGGACGGACGCATGTAATCCAGAATAACCCCATTTTCTTTGAAAGTGGGGGTATAATTATTAATAGTAATCATTTCAGTAAAAGAAAGCACAAAGAATTAGTGAAGTCATATCAATGCTAAACAGCAAACAAACATAAACACTCAAATAATTGTTAACAATGCTGATTTCAATGCAATTCCCAAACAAACAAGTACACATAGACATGTTTTAATAAGCACGAAGCTAAAAAACAATCCTGAACTTGAACACAGTATTATCCAGTCAGTTCATCAGTTAGTACTGCTGGATGGATGTATTCTTGATTATGTGTATATAATTCTGGATAATTTTCGAATATTACATGTAGGAAGAATTATGAAAGATATTTTTCATTGTTGAATTTAATTCAAAGAAATGTGTAAGTACTTCATATTTTGTTAAAATTTATGATAGATATTTTAAAATGTGTACAAAATATATCACACACATATTAATAATACAACTAAACTAATTGTGCTTTCACGAATATTTCTATTTCGTTTCAGATCACCCGAATTCCTGCTTGATATTGTCTGCATCAGTTCGTTTAACCAAAAAAACTTTGCATGACTCAAATCATCCATATTATTAATAGTGTTCGCTCCTCTTCTTTTCATCTGAAAAATTACGAATGATAGTTATGAAAACATCATGCCACATGCACGTTTGTCTTGCAATATTTGCGACAATATGTTGAAAATATCGCGTTATTGCTATAGGATTATCGCCAAAATAAGGCACTAATATCATAGCGTCATTAACCAAAAATATCGCCTAACGGTATACTTTGTTATAGGCTGTACTGTACAACATTTCCAAAGATATCAAGTAAGTATTAAAGAGAGCAAACTTTACACTGGATGGCCTCACTGAACTGCTTACATAAAGTTGTGTACTGTAAACATGAAAATCTGATATTCCTACATGTAGATATAAATTTAGTCCATATATTAGACATATAGATATGTAAACATTTATAAATAAATCTGAAGTAAGCTCAAAATAAAACTGACTTACATGTAACTCTTAACCTGCTGAGTAATTTTAAGATATTTTTTCATCAAATCTAGTCATGGCTGCTTTACAGCAGCCATGACTAGATTGCTTTAAAAATTCAACTAAATTTAACACAAGAAATCATTTGTGAAAGAATCCATTCAATTCACAGGGGAAAAATTGATTACATGTGTCCAGATTATACATATTTCAGTGGCATGAGAAATCGTGTCCTGGGCAGGAATATCCGCCAGCGGCATGCAAAGTGTTAACTCTTCTCATGCAGTGTTAGGCCAAGGTCTAGGACTATTTCTTGTATTCTGTATTTATAATTTATGCACAAACACTAAATATTTAAATACTGTCCTCCTACAGGTACACTTTACACTTTGATGTACAGGTCTAAATTTCTCCAAATTACAGGAATGTCTTCAGATTAGAGGGGATAACAGGCTGTATGGTTTTGTTTGTATACTCGCCCAAAAAAGAAAGTGTGCATTGCAGAAATTGATCAAACTCCAAAAAAATAATTTCGTAGGTGTTAAGAGTGTTAACCTGTTCATGAATAAGTTATATTGAACACAAAAACAGCTTTTCCTGTGAAAATTGCATTAACGTTAAATGACGTGCTGCACGTTTATGAAAAGGCATGTTTTGCACGTGGAGAGTCTGAAAATTCATGCAGCAGTGTGAATCCTTGGGTATTTAAACACTAAAGTAAGGCCTTCCTATCGTTCACATTCAAACTTGCGCTGCTGTTAAAACGACTCCACATTAACATGCCAAGATTGACAATGAATCAACGTCTCCTTGCCCTGGGTATTATTAGAGCTGGCAGAACACACAGAGAGATTGCCCAGCATTTGAACTGCCACCGTAACCCTTTAAACAGGCTAGTCCATCGACATGCACAACATGATGATGTTCGAGACCGACCCCGCTCCGGGAGACCCCAAGTTACCACCCCTGCACAAGATCGGTATATCTGTGTCGTCCATCTGCGGAACTGGCAACAAACGGCAACGACGACAGCCAGGAACATCCCTAACCTGAGGCGGAAACATCCTCAAACAGTAATCAACCAGCTGAGAGAATATGGCTTACGTCCTCGAAGTCGACCTGCAATTCGTCCGATTTTGACGTTACGTCATCGTCGTGCTCGACTGCAGTGGTGTAGACAACATCTCAGGCATCCCTTACACTGGTGGCGACGTGTTTTATTCACAGATGAATGTCGTTTCCATCTTTCATCATCAGATGGCCGTCAGAGAGTGTACAGATGTCGAAACGAACGCTACGCAGATCCATGTGTCGTGGAGCGAAACCGTTATGAGGGAGGGTCTCTCATGGTGTGGGGTGGCATCACTGCCCGTAACAGAACTGAGCTGGTCATTATTGATGGCAATCTCAGTGCAGCCAGATATCGTGATGAAGTGCTTACACCTGTTGTTGTCCCATTTCTGCAACGTCACGGCCCTGGCGTCATTCTACAGCAGGACAACGCCCGACCCTCCGCAGCTCGTGTTGTTCAACAGTATCTGCAGCAACAACAAGTGGATGTTCTTCCCTGGCCCGTAAATTCGCCTGATATCTCACCCATTGAGCATGTAAGGGACGAAATGGAACGTCAGCTACGCCGGCTTCCCCATGCACCATCAACGCTTGTGGAACTCCAAAGACAGCTTATCAGAATATGGAACAACATCCCACAACACTTCCATGCTAACTTGTTTGCTTACATGAGGCGTAGATGCACAGCAGTAGTCGATGCAGACGGAGGTCATACCAGATATTGAGTGTGTGACTTTTGTGTTGGACCCTTAGTGTCTTTGACTCTCCATGGCACCAAGAGTATTCGTCGTAGCGTAATGAAATTTCTCGTGTTGATCACAAATTGATTCATCTGTGATTGAATAAAATTTCCATGAATGAAAATGATATCTATCTTTTTTTAGTCTTATTTTTTAGCATGCACACTTTCTTTTTTGGGAGAGTATATGTTTTCATTTTTTGTCCAATTTTAAAAAATAGGCTGATGAAATTGTCAGATGTGTACCCATACACGCAACTAGTAGAAAGCTGTATGACGGAGGGCCACCCCGGATGCCGACATTATGTACACCACACATGGTATGGGTACATATAGAAATTGATTGGTGGAGTGTCCAATTTGATGGATAAAGGGTTAATATCTCCGGATCAAATTATTAGATTTACATAAAAAACTATACAGCACAGCACAGCACATCAATAACCTGAATACATATATAAAGTAACCTGATAATCGGATTAATATTTTTTGAGTTATCGCATGCCGAAGAAATGGAATGGAGGAGTTCTCAATTTGAAGGATAAAGGGTTAATATCACAGGATCAAATTATCTGATTTATACCAAAAACTATACAGCTCGGCACATCAGTAACCTGAACATATATAAGAAGTAACATATCAATCAGATTGATATTTTTTGAGTTATCTAATGCGAAAGGGATTTGGGGAATTTTCAATTTGAAGGATAAAGTGTTAATATCTCAGGATCAAAATAACAGATTTACACCAAAAACTATACAGCTCGGAACATCAGTAATATTTTTCAAGTTATTGATTGCCAAAGAAATGGATACGAACGGATGGATAGATGAATGGACGGACGGACAGACAGACGGACGGACAGACAAAGGATGGACAAACGACAGATGGCCACCCCGGATGCCGGCATTATGTGTACCATACATAGTATGGGTACACATAAAAGTTATTTAACCTTGAAAGGCCTTGAGATTTTTATATATTCTTGCTACATAATGACTGTCTATATTCTGTGACATTGCAGTTGTTTCTAGGTAAGTTTTGGCTGCCTTTGAAACAGCCAAGACTTACATGTACTTAGGAACACCAACAAGGCAGGATCCATACAGTATAGCTGCCATGGACTATTTGAAATCCAGACTTCAAGGGCAGTGATGTCCACACATGCATATACCAGGTAATACATGTAAAAATCATCAACTGCAAAATTTTAATTAATGATCTAAGCACCATGTTGTACCTGGTGCTTCAATAATTAAATTTTTGAAGGGTATACCTATAATTAATGTTTTGAAATCTAATTTTATTGCATCCGTGAAAATATTGCACACCTGTGGAAAGTGACCAGTCCAGTTACTGCTGTACTGTACTTTTAATGCAACTTCCAGTTAGCCCCAGAGTCTTCATGTTAGGGTATATGTTCTGTTTCAGTAAAAAGCAGGCCTGGCAATTTTTAGAAGTGCAGGAGTGCTGCACGCCTACTGCATGCCTAGAATAAATTTAGGAGGGCAATTTTTTGCACGCCTTGATTTTCTCGAATGCCAGACCAGTTTGGATCGACTGCCTTTAAAATCTATTATCATTTCGTCCCCTGAGTTCCAATGTGTTCTCTGTGCCTACTGGCGCAGAGAACACATTGGAACTCAGGAGGCAATTTGTCAATGTTGCATTGAATCGCATTAACTCATGACCCATTCTGTGTTTCTTTTCGATAGATTTTGAGTGTAGAAGACAGTCACATGAGAATTGAATGCAGCATTTAGAATAATGAGAAGTGTGTACCAATTTTTCCACTGTGTAGCTGAATGTAATATAATTTTCCAGTCACAATATTAATATCTTGAAGTGAATATAACCAAATAGCATACAAGATTTTGGATTGAAAATTTCAGGTGCAATTGCACTCCCAAGCAATCTGAGGAGGGCAAGTGTTTTGCACTCCTTGATTTTCTACGGATATCATTGATGCTTAACTACACCAAGTTCATCAAAGGTCATTGACAATGGCAACTATTTTTTTTCGGAACAGGAAGAAAATTGATAGCTCCCAACTAGAGGTCACCCCAAACATGCACATCTAATTTCAAAGCGATGTGTCAAAGGGAAAGATTGAGGCCTGACTAAACTAAGTTCAAAAGCTGTTTCCAGTGGCAACATTTTTTGACAAAAATGGAAGAAATGAGAGATCCCATCTGGAGGTCACCCCAAACAAGCATACCAGGCTTCAAAGCGATCTGATCAAAAATGTGCCCTGCAGGGTGTGCCTAAGGGAAATATTGATGCATAACTGCAGTAATTTCATCAAACAATTTTTAACGAAATAGAAGAGGTCACCCCAAACAAGCATACCCAGTTTCAAGGGCAATCTGATCACAAATGTGGCCTGTAGGGTGTGGCAAATTTATTTATTAATTTATTGGTGTTTGAGTAGGCTCAACAGTGTGATGACATCAGACTCCAGAAAGGCAGCAATGGAATGCCTTTGGAGGATATCAACTAGATAAGCCAAAGAAGACACCCTGGACTGTGTGCGATGTAAGACTAACATATGCGACATCAGACGGGGTGAAGGATCCAGGTCAAGGCCAAAGGGCATGGCCTTGAACTGGAAAACATCCTGGGGAGTGGAGCGGCGAACCAACCAGAAAGCCTCCATGCTGAACGGAGGAGCAATCATAGACTGCATCAGCCTACTCAGATTGATAACCTGTCTGAGTAGGCCATCCTTCTTCAGAACCAAGAACAGGCGGGAATAAAATCCCACTGAAAGAAAGTTCTTCATGACCTCGATAGCCCCCTTTGACAGGAGATTGCCTATCTCCGTGATCAAAAATTCCCAACGTGTAATGTTGAAAGGGACTCATGTTGGAAGAGGCACTCTCGACCGAGTGGAATGCCTCAACCTGGGACAAAATCGAGGTGACGACTGCCGACGCCTACCCTTACCCTATGAGTGAGTAGAAGTGGCAGCAGGAGGATCAGCCCTTAGCTTCACTGAGGAAGCAGAAGGGTACTTGTTAGGCTTTGGACGGCCCCTGCCTCCTAGAGTAGGCTGATCAAGCTGACTAAGCAGCAGCAGATCAATGGAATGACAAAGGGAGTCATCCCGGAACGTCGCCACGGAACCATGGAATAGTTGCGTACCCACCGATAGGGTGGATTGAAGAGCAGCGCACTGTCCCTCAAGAAGGGAACGTCTTGTGTCCAGCACAGCATCCCTGCAAATTAATTCCAAGTGAGCCATGTTACAGGCATGTGTGAGAAGATGCATGAAAGCCTTGGACAGCACACGCACAAAAAACCTGTTTGTATTCAAACTCATCTGAGAGCAGATAAGCAGGAAAGCAGGGGTGACGTGATCAAAGAGAGAAAGCATTCCAGCATCTCTCCCAATAAGCCCAACATGGACTCCAGAGTCTCCATATGAAAAATGGCCGGCTTGGGTGTTGAAGTCCTGATCCAAGACCGTCAAAGTGTGGCAGACTGACGGATTGGCGAAATCGTAGGAACGATAATGCACTGGAGGCAAAAAAGTGTCAACCCTGATGAAGAACGACGTCTTCATAGCCTTGGAACTCAGCTTAAGAGTCCAAAGCTGTAAATGCTTCAACCACCTGTATCGACAGGAACGGTCGAAGGTGCCCAGAAGCAGGTTGCTCCACAGGCTGTAGGCACGCGACCGATGGTCGCGGCCGGGCTGACACTGTCGGCTGGTGTGACGGTTTGAGACCTGGAAGGAACCCAAACACAAAGTTAAGAGCTGCCCCCAAGTCAGAAGACTATTGGCTCATAGCGTCAGAAATGTCGGACTCATCCGATGAGTCAGAAGACACATAGCCCATCATGGGCAAACCAGCCGACGCCTCCCATGGTGTAGGCACACCAGGAGGATCAGAAAGCGGCCTGTATCCAATCCTGGGAGGCGGTGCCACAGGGGGCAGCTGGAAACCACTCGTAGCCTCGCTGAAAGCAACGGAAAAAAGGCTCTTGGACAGAACCATATTGAGCAACGAGAGGGCCTCCCTAAGCTCACTGACTATGTCGGAACGGTACGATGTGGGAACGAACCGACAAAGTGGCTTCACTCCTGACCCATTTACCAGCGAAGGGTCACAATCCTCAAATACACCCGACGAGGGGCTTTGGGCTGCAGCCGAAAACATGTGTCAGGGAAGGCTGAGGCCAATATCCCACGACTACACTACCAGACATCTCTGCAGACCCCTGCAGAGAAAAAACTGCTGTGCTCAACGGTGGAGAGGACACAACAGGGGGTCCTGTCGGCAGCCACTTCCGACTTCGCCGAGTTGAAGTCAGGGAAGGCTGAGGCCGATACCCCACAACTACACTACCAGACACCTCTGCAGACCCCTGCAGGGATAAAACTGCTGTGCTCAACAGCTGAGAAGACACAGCAGGGGGTTCGGTCGGCAGCCACTTCCGACTTCGCTGAGTTGAAGTCAGGGAAAGCTGAAGCCGATACCCCACATCCACACTACAGACATCACTGCAGACCCCTGCAGGGATAAGCCGAGGCCGGCTAAAACGGTGACCGATGACATTATAGATGGAACAGCAGTTAAGCAGCAGATATGACGGGAGCTGTTGAAACTGGTGGAAAAGGGGAGAAAGCAACTTAGCTCGGCCTCCAAAGGAGGAGTCACAACCCTAGTGACAGCTTCAGATGTCGACTGGAGAGTGGAGAGGGCGCATAGTCCTGGAACCCGGCATCTCTTCACCAGACATCCAACAGCTCCCGCAGTAAAAACTGCACATCCCCCACGGAGGGGGAATAACTCTCACCAGACATGGTCGTGTCGGGATGTCCCGAAACGACATCATCCCGTGGGTGTGGGAGGAGCTGCATATCCCCCACAGAGAGGGTATAACTCTCACCAGATGTGATCGTGTTGGGAGGCCCTGAAACGACAACATCCCCCTCCCCTGTGGATGTGGGAGGAGCTGCACATCCCCCACGGGGGAGGGGGGGAGGGGGGAGAACTCTCACCAGACGTGGTCGTGTCTGGATGTCCCTACACGACATCATCCCCCGTCCCAGTGGGGGCGGGAGAAACAGCCACGAGAACGCACCAAAAGCGAGGAAAAAAGGCATTGTCCTAAGGGAACCGAACTGGACATAACAGAGGTGAGAGCAGTAGAAGAAAAAGGTGAACTCAACAGACACAGAAAGTAGAAGAACACCCCCAACTATGAGAGAAAGGTGGCAGAAAAAAGAATCGGTGGGTACACAACAGAACCCAGACGGCCGACAGGGACCTAAAAAACAGAAATTCAGCCCTCAACAGAGTGAAGAAATCCTGTCCATACAGTCCCTCATTGACACCTAACTCCAATAATAATATTAAAATTTATCAACCGAAAAATTTAATGTCCGAACTGCACAAAACGATTTCGAAAATCCCGCACATCGGAAAATATATATAAAATTTAATGAAAATGTGGTTGAAAATATTAACGAGAATATATAAAACACAGTCCTGTTATTATACGATCTTCAGATCCATAATTCCAGTCACAGGAAACCATTACTGACAAGTTGAATTCACCGTTTCATAATGCAAAATGGCGACATGTCCTTCACATGCAGCGGACAAAAAAAGAATGACTTGATGACCGCCTTGCACTCTGGTTAACGGAAGTCATGGAATTGTACTGAGAGAAAAGCATCCCCTACTGGGTGTGCACCGATGGCGCTCAACCCAGTTTTGGCTTATTTTTTCACGGTGTTTTTTACACCACTTTTCTTTCCCAAATCTCTTGGGAAAGATTAAAATAGAGAGTATTTTATCCAAGTTAGGGTCTTCCACTGTAGTGCAAGCCTGTAGTAAACAATTGTAAGGTAGGTTGATAAGAAATATCGATATGTAGAAGGTTAAAATGACATGCAAACCTGCCCTGCAAACACAGACTGGGCAGTACAGAAATAGTGGACTAGAAAAAATTGGGATAGTGGACTAAAAAACAAGAGGCCCCAAGGGGCCTGAGGGCGCTCACCTGACTTGGTAGCGTAAATATCAACCCAGAGAATTGATTTCAACAGGTACCATCTGCTCCTCCTAAGAAAAGCTTATACCAAATATCCAAAGATTCTGATCAGCGGACCTAAAAAAAAAGAAGATTTTTAAAGAATATTCCTCATATTGAACTAAGTTATAATTCAGGCTCCCACAGGGAGCCCATATATGAACTCAGGGACTTGGCTTTAACAAACTTGAATCTCACCCCCCTAAGGATGCTGCCCACCAAATATCAAAACATTCCGACTGCTGGATCTGAAGAAGAAGATTTTTAAAGAAAATTCCTCATTTTGAACTAAGTTACAATTCGAGCTCCCACAGTAAGTCCAAATATGGACCTAGGGACATGGCTTGAACAAACATGAATCTCACCCCCTAAGGATGCTGCATACCAAATATCAAAACATTCCGACTGCTGGATCTGAAGAAGATTTTTAAAGAAAATTCCTCATTTTGAACCAAGTTATAATTTGGGCTACCACAGTGAGGCAACATATGAACCCAGGGAATTGGCTTGAACAAACTTGAATCTCACCCCCCTTAGCATGGTGCATACCCAATATCAAAAGATTCTGCCTGCTGGATCTTAAGAAGATTTTCAAAGAAATTTGCCTGAAATGCACTAAGTTCAAATTTGGGCTCCTATACTGAGCCCAAATATAAACCCAGGGGGCCGATTTGAACACACTTGAATCAGATCCACCCTACAATGTTGCATACCAAATTTCAAAAGATTCTGCCTGCTGAATCTGGAGAAGAAGATTATTTAAGAAATTTGCCAGAAATGCACTAAGTTCGCATTCGGGCTTCTATAGTGAGCCCAAATATGAATCCAGGGGGCCGATTTGAACAAACTTGAATCAGATCCACCCCACAATGTTGCATACCAAATATGAAGAGATAATAATCTCCCTGCTGGATCTGGAGAAGAAGATTTTTGAAGAAATTTGTCTGAAATGCACTAAGTTCGAGTTCAAGCTTCTATAGTGAACCCGAATATGAATCTAGGGAGCCGATTTGAACATACTTGAATCAGATCCACCCCACAATGTTGCATACCAAATATCAAAAGATTCTGCCTGCTGGATCTGGAGAAGATTTTTTAAGAAATTTGCCTGAAATGCACTAAGTTCAAATTTGGGCTCCTATACTGAGCCCAAATATAAACCCAGGGGGGCCAATTTGAACAAACTTGAATCAGATCCACCCCACAATGTTGCTTTCCAAATATGAAAAGATTCTGCCTGCTGGATCTGGAGAAGAAGATTTTTGAAGAAATTGCCTGAAATGCACTAAGTTCAAATTCGAGCTTCTATAGTGAGCCCAAATATGAATCTAGGGAGCCGATTTGAACAAACTTGAATCAGATCCACCCCACAATGTTGCATACCAAACATCAAAAGATTCTGCCTGCTGGATCTGGAGAAGAAGATTTTTTAAGAAATTTGCCTGAAATGCACTAAGTTCGAATTCAGGCTTCTATAGTGAGCCCAAATATGAATCCAGGCGGCCGATTTGAACAAACTTGAATCACATCCACCCTGCAATGTTGCATACCAAATATGAAAAGATTCTGCCTGCTGGATCTCGAGAAGAAGATTTTTTAAGAAATTTGCCTGAAATGCACCAAGTTCGAATTCAAGCTTCTATCGTGAGCCCAATTATGAATCTAGGGAGCCGATTTGAACAAACTTGAATCAGATCCACCCCACAATGTTGCATACCAAATATCAAAAGATTCTGCCTGCTGGATCTGGAAAAGAAGATTTTTGAAGAAATTTGCCTGAAATGCACAGAGTTCGAATTCAGGCTTCTACAGTGAGCCCAAATATGAATCCAGGGGGCCGATTTGAACAAACTTGAATCAGATCCACCCCTCAATGTTGCATACCAAATATGAAAAAATTCTGCCTGGTGGACTGGAGAAGAAGATTTTTGAAGAAATTTGTCTGAAATGCACTAAGTTCAAAATCGGGCTCCTATACTGAGCCCAAAAATGAACCCAGGGGGCCGATTTGAACAAACTTGAATCAGATCTACCCTACAATGTTGCATACCAAATATCAAAAGATTCTGCCTGCTGGCTCTGGAGAAGAAGATTTTTTAATGTTTTTCCCATTGCCTACAGTGTTAAAAGTGCTGACTCAGCACTTTTTCAAAGTCCTGAAAAAAGTACCTTGTGATCAAACCGATAGGGATTTTTTTAAATCATTCTATTCTACTGGATAAAAGTAAGCTTTACACAAAATAAGAATTCTCTGTGCTGTGTAGTTTTGGAGATATGGCAGTTTTAAGGGTTTTCTTATTTTTAGCTCCTGAGGTTCCCACGGGGCAATAAGAAAAATTTTTTTGCATCAATCAACTACTTATGACCCATTATCATCTCATATCAAATTTGTTCAAATCGACTTCATGGTTCAGAAAATAGAAATTTTCGGCATGGCCAAAATTTTTGCCCCTCCCATAACGAAGGCAAATAATGCCCGACAAACTTCTCTTGAACAAACTTGATTCTAAACCTCAAAAGGACTCTGTATACCACATATCAAGTCTCTGCTACTGGTGGTTCATTAGAAGAAGATTTTCATAAAATTTGGCCATTTTTTCCCCACACCTCTGCTCAATATGAGCCGAAACCTAATTTGGATAAAAATCAAAATGCCCCTATATAACCACTACTTACATGAAATTTAATTAAAATGTGGCCAGTGGTTTAGGAGAAAGAGGCTCAAACACCACCTTCACGCAGGACGACGGACGAAGAGTGATAAGAAAGGCTCACCCTGACTTTCAGTCAGGTGAGCTAAAAATTAGTCAGCACTTCCCCTATAAGACACTGACCAGTAAGAATAAAGCTGAAATTGGCATCCATATTTATATGGTTATATCGATATGTAGTAGGTTAAAATGACATGCAACCTCCCCACCAAGCACTGGGCAGCACAGAAATAGTCGACTAAAAAAAAAATTGGGCAGCACTTCCCCCATAGGCACTGGCCAGTAAGAATAAAGCTGAAACTGGCATCCATATTTATATGGTTATATTGATATGCAGTTTAAAATGGCATGCAACCTCTCCTGTAAGCACTGGGCAGTACAGAAATAGTGGATTAAAAAACTTGTGCAGCACTTCCCCTATAAGCACTGGACAGTAAAGCTGAAATTGGGAAATTTGTGATTTTTTAATTCAAAAAGAGGCATAACTCTTGCAAGAATGGTCGGAGTGAACCTCTAAATCGAACTTTACCTGTATTTTGACATCAGTAATAAGCAAATAAAATTTGAAATCGATTAGTGCGGTGATACAATTTTAAATGGTCTGGAACCAAAATCACTATTAATTCTTGTGTCATTCATATTTATATGGATTTGATATGTAGAGGTTAAAAAGTCATGCAACCTCCCCTGCAAGCACTGGGCCACAGAAAAATAATGAACTAAAAAAAATTAATGTCATGCAACCTCCCCTGCAAGCACTGGGCCACAGAAAAATAATGAACTAAAAAAAAAATTGGGCAGCACTTTGCCCTATAGGCTATGGTACAATTTACCTTAGTCAGAAACAGAGGCCAAAAATAAACATAACTCTACCAAACATGAATGGACGAAACGCTAGGTATGAAGGCATCCGTTCCCCCAAGCTGCCCTATCACCATACCAAAGAACATTAAAATCTGACAACTGATGCTCGAGTTATAATACAAAATGTTTGTATGGACAGATGGACGGACAGACGGAAGGACAGACAGAAGGACAGACACCTCACCTAAAAACCCCCTCCAAATTTTTTCGGGGGCATAATAAGAGGCTATGGTACAATTTACCTTAGTCAGAAACAGAGACCAAAATCAAACAGGGGCCATAACTCTACCAGACATGGATCAACGATACACTAGGTATGGGTTACAATACAGTGTTTTCGTGCAAACAGTGCCTCTAGTGGTTGACACCCAACCTTTAATGGAGGATAAAAGTTCCTGAAATTATCTGATTGGTGGAAAATGAACCGAGCTTGTAAGTGTGATTAAAATTTTTAAAGTGCATGTTTTGGAAAAGATATAAAATATTGGTGACTATTGTCTTCTGAAATGTGTGAGAGAAGATTAAAACTGGGTGGGAGTAGGTAAAAATATGTCTATTTCATTCAGTGCGAAACTGGACGGGTATAGGAAGCTCCAAATTTAAAGGCAAAATTCACATGGCGACCTATATTTTTTTTCAGTATCTTTTTTTTATGAGATGATAAACTAAATGGATAGATGGTTGTTTTTGCCCAAATCAGTTTGATGAGATGGGGAGAGGAGGAAAGATTAGTACTGTCGTCAATGGAAAAAAAACACTGTATTGTAACCTATGAGGGCATCCGTTCCCCCAAGCTGCCCTATCACCATACCAAAGAACATTAAAATCTGACAACTGATGCTCAAGTTATAATACAAAATGTTCGTACGGACGGACGGACGGTCCGTATGGACGGACGGAGACCTCGACTATATACCTTCTCGAAAATTTTTCGGGGGCATAATAAGATTAAATTAAATTTGAATCCCCCACCCCGAGATGTTGTATACCTGAAATATCTAATATATAAATGCGAATGTCTGTATCTATCTTTGTTCCGGGTGAACTCCTCCATTTCTTGACTGATCCATCTCAAATTTTGTACACAGGAGTAATTCGTCCCTGCGAGTAACATGGGATGGGTGCTGTGCCCATGTGGGGTGACCTTGACCTTTTATTTTCGAAAACGGCTGGGCCGATCGGGCAAAAATTTCATATGTGCAGGTATATTGACCCATCGATCATTGTGACTTTATCGGGGTGCCCGTGCGGGGTGACCTTGACCTTGAAATTGGTGACCTTGACCTTTTATTTCGAAAACGGCTGGGCCGATCGGGCTAAAATTTGATATGTGCGGGTATATTGACCCATCGATCATGTTGATTTTATCGGGGTGCACATGTGGGGTGACCTTGACCTTGAAATTGGTGACCTTGACCTTTCATTTCGAAAACAGCTGAGCCGATCATATCTGAGGGTATATTGATATAACCATCTTCTCCCAATAACCATCTTCTCCCGTGCAACGTCGGGTATTCACCCGCTAGATTAAATAATATTCAACCAAGGCACTCGATTTGGCCAACTTAGATGCGAGTCTTCCATGGAAGACGTGTGTCGCCTGCACTATATTTTAATATTTCAGACAGAATTCTAATTGGAAAAGGGGTATAACTCTGGAAAAAATACAGCGGATCAAAAAATAAAATAGGAGGTGCACAATGCCATTATATGATAAAGAATCACTGAAAGTTTCATCAAAATCCATTCATAGGAAAGAGGAGTGGCAGATAAGAGAAAGTGTGACGCAGACGACGATGCAGATGATGTGGACAACACAAGACGACAAAAGTAATCCCTATATGTCGCTCCCCACTTCGTGGGGCAGGCGACACAAAAAGGAATCTGACCCCCTTAAAGATGTTGTACACTAAATATGAAAGAATTCTAACTGGTGCATCTGAAGAAGTTTTTCAAAGAAATTCCCTCATATTGCACCAAGTTAAAATTTGCGCTCACATATGAAGCCCAAATATGAACCCAGGCACTCAAATTCAACAAGTTTGAATGTGCCCCCTCCCCTTAGAGATGCTGTATACCAAATATGAAAGCATTCTGGCTGGTGGATCTAAGAAGATTTTTAAGTAAATTTCCTCATATTGCACTAAGTTAAAATGAGGGCTGCCATAGGGAGCCCAAGTATTAACCCAGACACTTGATTTGAACAAACTTGAATCTCATCCCCAAAGAGATGTTGTATACCAAATATCAAAGCATTATGGCTGGCGGATCTGAAGAAGATTTTTATAGAAAATCTCTCGTATTTCACGATGTTAACATTTGGGCTCCCATATTAACCCAGGCACTCGATTTGAACAAACTTGAATCTGACCCCCCTAAAGATGTTGTACACCAAATATGATAGCATTCTACCTTGTGGATCTGAAGAAAAACATTTTTAAAGAAATTTCATCATATTGCATCAAGTTAAAATTTGGGCTCTCATAGGGAGTCAAATATTAATCCAGGGACCCGATTTGAACAAACTTGAATCTGACTCACCTAGAGATGATGTATAACAAATATGATAGCATTCTACCTGGTGGATCTGAAGAAAAAGATTTTTAAAGAAATGTTATACTGCACAGCAGAGAGCCCAAATAACAACCCAGGGACCCAAATTGAACAAACTTAAAGCTGCCTCCCCTAAAGATGTTGCACACCAATATGAAAGCATTCTGACTGGTGGATCTGAAGAAGATTTTTAAATGCCATACCCCATAGTGCCTTAAGTTAAAAATTAGGGTTCCTGTATTGAAACCAAATATGAACCAAGGGGTTTCATTTTAACATACTTGTATCTGACCCCCCCCCCCCCCACCCCCACCCATTATAGATGCTGTATACCAAATATCACAAGATTCTGAAGAAGAATTTTAAGGAATTTTGAAGCATTTTCCCATACTCCTTCCCTATGGGGCTTTGCAGATTGACTTGATAAAAAACAAAATGCCATATCAGAGCAAGCAATAACCCCAAATGTAACTAAAATTGGTTCAGTGGTTTAGGAGAGGGAGGTGCAAACACCATGTTCATGGACGCCGGACAGTGAGTGATCACTATAGCTCATCCTGAATTTTAGTCAGGTGAGCTAACATGACCATGGACCAAAAGCATATACCAACAGGCCTGGCATTCTGAAAAATGCAGGAGGGCAAAAAATCGATCTCCTCAATCAGCTTAGGAGAGCGATTAGCTTTACACAGCATTTTAAGTATCCAGTTGAACGAACTCATTGAAACTGAAACCAACAGACTACATCAGTGATTTTATTAACTTTACTAAGGTAAAGCGAAATCTCTTAGACATCTAGATGTCTCACTCAACAACCGAACACACACTTGACAAGACCTGTGTGTGTACCCAGACCTGTTGTCCAAGAAAGTCATACGCCTACCACTACCACCTTCAACCCCCCAAAGGGGGTTGAAGGTGGTAGTGGTAGGCGTATGACTTTCTTGGACAACAGGTCTGCTGGAATCTACAGTCACATCCTGGTGCAAGTGCTTCAAGTGACAGGATAGTAGTAATGGTAGTATATTATAGTGTCAATATTCCTTGAATAATTACCCCTCAAACTGTGAGGTCAGTTGTTGAACTTGAAACTGACAGAAAAAAAAAATATTGCTGTGACCCATTTTGCTTCAAATGATTGCAACTGTGTTTGGGTATGGTTGCAGCCATTACCTTTTACCACTAAACGACTTTCAAAATGAAATTACGTGATGTTATGTGACTTCGAAGTTAAATTAAATTTTTGCTTTACAACAAAAGTTTAATGTGAGCATAATACATGTACATGTAATCTCAATCATCCCAGACCAAAATATTTAGGAGGGCAATTTTTCGCTCTCCTTAATTCTTTCAGGAGGGCAGTAAGGAGAGCTAAAAAATCGCTCTCCTGAAATTGCCAAGCCTGTACCAATGTGTTGAAACATGTTTCTACATGTACATACATGTACATGTATACATTATGGTCATCGTGGAAAGGTAAACTAGGGGTAACCACCTAGGGATGGCAAATCCCCCTGAAAAATCCCCATGATACTGAAACCATGGTAATATATTACATTAAATTAGCACAGCAACTGTTGGTATTATTTACTCAAATAATGCAGATAAGATTATCTCTATTTGATGAAATGTCAATAAGATTTCAAGTTCAAGGTCACTGTGACCCTGACCTTTGGCACAATGACCTAAAAATATGTTGGGCTTTTTCTCTCAACATGCTCAACCCACATGCCAAGTTAGGTTTCAAACGCAAATGAATATTTTTAATAATTAAGAGAGTGCAATCCAGCTCCGACCGCTAAAATTTTAACTTCAAGGTCACTGTGACCCTGACCTTTGGCATAATGACCTAAAACATATATAGGTTTCTTCCTCTCACTATGCCTGATCCACATTTCAAGTTTGTGTTCAGTCGGCCAAGCGGAAGTTTAATTACAAAGCGGAAACCAACACTAATAGAAAATAGAGCTGAAACGGTGAACTGGTTAATCGATTAACCCTGATGATCAACATCGTGATCGATTAAAAAAGTCCTTGATCGATTAATCTTTACCTTTGAACTACCGCATTATGGGTGTTAACACTGTAACAAACCCCTCCCCCCCCCCCCTCGACACACGTAGACATTGCCACACTCACACGTCACAAGTTGTCAGTTTCAAATGCATGCAGTACTCACTATGACGTTGTCAAAACATCAGTGAAATCGGCATGTGTTTTATCCTGACAACGTTGTCGCTTTCAGTTTCCATATTTTCATGCAATTCTCTCCCTCAGTCGTGACGTTGAGTACGAGATTTCAGTTGAGAGAGTGAGAGAGACAGAGACAGAGAGACAGAGAGTGTGTGTGTGTTGGTGGTGGTGCTTATGTGTGGTGGTGGTGTGTGTGTGTGTGTGTGTGTGTGCACATTGGTACAGACATTTCCTACTGAAACGTTTTTTTCTTTTAATATGCTGCCGAAAAATTGTTTTCATTTATTGAACCCTGATGGGTTTCAAACATGACAAAAAATACATAAAATTGATTTAAACTAAGTGATGAGCTTAGGAACTGGTTAAACTGACTGGCAATAATTGATGTTATTCATTGATGGGCTCTAATTTAGTCCTTACAAGGGACGTTACGCAAGCTTTTGTTTTTCTTATGGGCGATGACAGGTCGATAATTCAAAGGCTCATTTAATTTAACATTGGTTAAATTGAATTCATCTTTTAATATTTTTGCTATTTCGATATTCCTTCTGTTGTATGTTAAAGTGAAAGGAATGATGGACCTCCTTTCGCATTCTCCCTCTGACATGTTCATACCAAATGGCCAGAGGGTTTGAAGCATATTGATCCAAAAGCTTCATGCTTTTTTCTAAATTCATCCGTTTCTTGTAATGTGTCTTTAATTGGTGGTTGTTCAATAGGATGGATTTCGAAATCGTCCAAAGAATGGTCAGGAATGTTAAAATGTTGTGATACTGGGGCATCAGCATTATGTTTTATATCCTGTTTGTATCTAGAAGCATCATCGAAAGGATTTTGACTTTGACCAACATACTGCTTCCGACAGCGCTTACACGTGATAAGGTAAATAATATTTGTTGAATCACAATGGAGGGGGTTACGGATCTGATAATGATTTTTTGTTTGTTCGGAGGAAAATTCCTCTTTCTGATCATGCATAAAAGTATGCAATCTACAACAAGGCTTTTTGTAATTAAATACCGCACCACTACCATTCTGCAATGGTCTGTTGTGTTCAATTTTCAGTGGTTCTGTGCTACTGTGGCATCATCATGTTTTATATCCTGTTTGTGACTGGTAGCAATTTCTCAGAAAGGATTTTGACTTTGACCAACATCCTGCTTCTGACAGCACGTACGTGCGTGTGTGTGTAAGGGGGGTTGGGCAAAACAACAGTCAGTTATAACTTGGGTACTGTAGGGAATGTTAAGAGCTATGCCTCTATTTAAATAATTAGTTATTGAGTTGTTTAGTTTATGACGTTCTCAAAGTAGCTGCAAGTCTGCAACTTCACTGGAATAGATCAAACGATGCTACCGAAACTAATTCCGTGTGCAGACTGCCAGACTCACTGAGTGAGATATGACGCACGCAATGCAAGCAAGTAATCGTTATTCATACACACCCCACATCAACAAAACTTCAAAGCTGCTGGCAGACTGGAACTGGAAGACAGTGAAGACACGTAAATTTTTTTTAACCATAGCCTTTCCAGTTTCCAGAGCAAATCACACTGTATATTTCCTGGGGCCCGGTGCAAGTGCAAGGCTGCAAGGACGACCGTGCACTCCTCTCCTAAAAATCGAAGGTCTGCTGCAATATACTTACCTGGGATTATGCACATTACATGCAACTGCTCTTTTGTTTCTGCACATGTCACATGGGTAAACCTTAGGCCATGAACAATGTTTCTCTTTCATATTATTAAGATTCCTGTGTGATGCAGAATAGAATACAGCATGCAAATTGCGTACTGATGTACTTGTTCACTCACATGAACATTACACTGTATGAATAGCTAGAAAATGGAACATTATTAACACTGTAAATCATCAACAGTATGGCAGCTATTCAGTGATCTATCAGGACAACTGATTAATCGGTTAACCGAGGTTAATCCATGTGATTAATCGACCAAGAAAACCCTTTAACTGTTTCAGCTCTAATAGAAAATTAAAGTTCATGATCACTGTGACTTTGACATTTGGCACAATGATCCCAAAATAAATTGAGTTCTTCCTCTCATCATGCCTAACCCACATGCCAAGTTTGGATTCAGTCGGCCAAGCAGAACTTTAATTACAGATTGGAAACCAAGAAGGATAGAAAATTAAAGTTCAAGGTCACTGTGACTTTGACCATAGGCGGCACAACGATCCCTAAATAAATAGGGTTATTCCTCTCATCATGCCTAATCCACGTGCCAAGTTTGGGTTCAGTCGGCAAGCGGAACTTTCGAGAGCAGAAACCAACTCCGTCGACAGACGCACAGATGGATGACACCATGGCTAATCGGCTATATCTTAGGGGGGGATAAAAATCCTCGCATGGGCAATATTTCCACACATGCATTAAATGAGCAACCTGGTGCTTCTTTCACTGAATATTTACTGAAACAACTGATTATTGATTGAGAAAATATCCCATGGGCAACATTTCATGGCGACTATACTGTACATGTAAGACAAGAAACTCACCAAAATTGGAATTACATGTACATGTAGGCCCTTAACCATTTCGTGTCAACCCCCCCCCCCCCTCCCCCCCGACACACAAAAAAATGCTCCAAGCGGCATATATTCCTGACATACGATAGAAATTACACACCTCAGACTGCTAATGCACAGAACACATTAGGTATTATTGACACATGTGACGTTACTGAATTATTGGGGAGTGTGGTGGCTCAGTAGACCGAGCGGTCCTTGGTTCCAATCCCACCTGCGGCAAACGCAATGTGTCCTAGGGCAAGACATTTAATCCCAATTGCCCATGTGGGGACATGGTGGTATTGTGTACTACGGTAAGGAATACTACAAGTCGATGGTGCACTTGTCTTCAACAAATGCTAACCCTGTTGGTGCAGAGTTAGTACTTTGGGGAGACAGTTGCTCATCATTGCTTGGTGGTTCTCTCAAGCTTCCTCCACCCATGAAACTGTCTGACACAAGGTGACTCTGGCTGTCGAAGGTGTTGTTAAACCCCAATAAATACTGAATAATTGTCACATCACACACCAATATGCCCTGAAAGGGTTAAGGGCAAAGAATAGTGATATGAAGAACGTTTTCTGCTATGAAATGTGTACTGGTGGTACTCACAAGGGTATAGCAGACTTTTAGCAGTATTCTCAAATATTAAGACCTGAAAATTGATTCTTGCGGCAGGTGTTTATGAGCATCAAAATCGATTCTTGCATATTGGAAAAAATGTTAAGTTCTGTCCATACACCTCACTTCCAACTTCCTTTGTGCCTCAGCATGGCTTGAAAAAGGATTTGGTGTCTTTGCCACACTCACAGCATCACTGCCTCAAACTGTACTACATGTACATGTTCATATATAAAAACATGAATTGCAATACAGTGATATTTTTTAATGACACACATTACAGATCAGTACAATGTAATTGCAATTTCCGAGGGTAATTGAGGTAACTGAATGGTCTCTAAATTTGAATGTATGAAAACAGAGACAAAACTCACATTTTAGAAAAAGAGAATGAGAGACAAATTGGTAGCTAACAACTTGAAACAAAGGTCAGACATGTTCATGTCACAGATATTAAGTAGATTTCCATAAAAAAGAAGTTATCTTATACATGTTTTCACAGTGGTGTCAAAACAAACTTACCAGTAACACAAATCAACTTCACCTTAATTTACATGAGCTAAGTCAGGAAGGTGCATGTACATGTGCATGCATACATGTATGTGTACATGAGCATGCATTGTGTGTACTAGTAACTGAGTGTATGACAAAAACCCTTTCGATGGAAAATCTTATCAAATAAAAGGCATTTGGGCAATGGCCCTTCAGAAACAAAATGACAAAGATAGACAAAAAACCTGCAATATTCTTCACAACTACCAATTACCCAGGTAGCAAAATATGCTTTGTTAGGTAATTCAAATGTTAAAAAAAACTTTAAATCTTAGAAGAAAAAATATGTTAAAACGCTTTTGTCAAACTTTGTCATTTTCATCTACATGTACATGTAGATTGGCAACCACAGCATGCCTAGAAACTACTGGCAGTGTTTTTAGAATGAAACTTGCAAGAGTATCTTCATGTAAAGACTGCCTGTTGTGGCACATATTTTGTTGCAGAAAAAGGTGATCAAAGTCAGAATTACATGTGCATGTTGGCCTTTAAGGGATAAAGAAGAACTTTTGGTTTACTCTTGAATTCAGATGCTTTCTAAGCTTTGTTAGTAGGTAATTACTAATTATTGGTTTTCTAATGGCCCTAGCTGTTAATTAAATTTTTGTTTGAATGGCAAATGAGATTGGAAAATTTAGGGCCGGAATTGAGAAAAATCATGCCAGCATGCCATTGCGAAAGGGGCCCATACTCAACCACTGTCACTAAATTTCCTCACAACCTGACCTACAGGTCGACATCTGGAGGACAAATGTCCCTACTTTTTGGGCTGAATGGGCCCAGTGGAGTCCACTTTACTGGATATCTCTTAACTGAATAACCCTGTCAATTGAATATAACTTCCAAGCACGAAACCATTTACCATACATGTACCTTCAGTACAAATTTTCAGAGCTTATATTTCTTATATATCTAAATTTGGGAGAATCCATTTGGATTCTCGCGAAAATGGTTTCGAGAATCCATGCCTTCTATGAGTATCCCAGGATCCCTTGAGGCCTCCATGGTTGAACCACTGTTGCATACTGATAACACATGTTTACCCTTTACCCAATGCAGCTTTTTAATTTTTAAAAGATAAACAGAATTCAATAATTTAAAAAAAAACATAAATAATATTTACCAATAAAACCTTGAGCCAGTTCCATATCTGTACAATTTTCTAACTAAGTGTCAGGATATTTCAGGTCATGTTAGCCTTGTACAGGTTAATTTGCTACCACTATGTTAGATAAAGGGTTAAACTGATTAAATTCTTTTCATGCGACTCCTAGCAGATGTGCAGTGACAATCTACATGATTTCATGCTGGTTTTGTTGCGCAAATCTTTGCGTGAATCGACTCTCGGATTCTCGTCAAAATATAAGCCTTGAATTTCACTTAACAACATATACATATAGGTTATAGAGTAATCTGCTGCTAATTGAATAAAACCTCTTTAATATGACATTACGTCAAGAAATTACTCTGACAATCACATTATAGACCTACATGTATTTGGTGTCAGAACATCGAAGACAGGCAACTCAAATGTTATATCTTGTTTGACAGAGCTCCAAGAGCTCTGTCAAACAAGATTTAGTAGAATACATGTAAATGCCTAGTTTATCTTCAGAAAACAACAAAGTGACCAAATCCCTATTAATTGAATACTCCTTTTATCTGAATAATTTTCTCTACAGTTCACCTGACTGGACATTTTCCATTGGTGGGCAATATATCCAAGGAAGCAATAATATTAGATTCCAAACACTAAATATAGGAATAATCATCAAAAATATACAGTGCAGCCTATAACAAAGTATACCGTTAGGCGATATTCTTTTGTTAATGACACAATATTAGCGCCTTATTTTGGCGATATTCCGATAGCAATAATGCAATATTTTCAACATGTTGTGGTGAATATCACAGGACAAACACGCATGTTGCGCGATGTTTTCGTAACTACCATTCGTAATTTTTTGGATGAAAAGGCAGCGAATACTTATAATAATATGTATAATTTCAGCTATGTAAAGTTTTTTTTGTTAAACAAAGCAGGAATTTGGGTGATGTAAAACGATATAGAAATATTCGTGAAAGCACAATTAGTTTAGTTGTATTATTAATATGTGTGTGATATATTTTGGACACATTTTAAAATATCTATCATAAATTTTAACAAAATATGAAGTGCTTACACGTTTGTTTGAATTAAATTCAACAATGAAATATATCCTTTATAATCCTTCCTAATATTCAAAAATTATCCAGAATTATATACACATAAGCAAGAAAATGTCCACCCAGCAGTACGAACTGATGAACTGACTATAAAATACTGTGTTCAATTTTAGGATTGTTTTTAAGCTTCGTGTTTATTAAAACATGTCTTTGTGTACTTGTTTGTTTTGTAATTGCACTGAAATGAGAGTTGTCAACAATTATTTGAGCTTTTATGTTAGTTTACTATTTAGCCTTGATATGACTTCACTAATTCTTTGTACTTTCTATACGGTAAATGAAATGATTACTGTTAATAATTAATCATGTTTTGTTTTTAAATATGTACCATTGTACTGTTTGTAACTTGTTCTCTGAGGCTTCGTCATCTTAGCGTGTTCGACCAGCCAAATAACAACCAAATGACGCGTTATTCCAGTAAAAATATTGCGATATTTGGATACGAATGTGAGGCAAATATCGCCCAAACAGCGCGTTATTAGCGCGATCAGATTTCCACTTTGTTGTAGGCTGTAATGTACATAAGTGGTAGAGTGCTGGAAGCCCATATTTGGGCTTTATTCTGAAGGGCAGGTACCACAGCTTGAAGGCTCATATTCAATGCATGTGCTTTGTATTATGTTTGAATTGATATTATTTAATCTTTAAGGATTTGCCTTGTTACAATTTATTTATTTATTGATGTTTAAGGTCATGTATTTATGCACAATGGCTAATCATGACCGTGACAGTTTTATGGGTAGAGGAAGCCGGAGTACCCGGAGAGAACCACCGAGCAACGACGAGCAGCTGCCAGCTCCCCAACATCGTAACTCCGCACTGCAGCACAGGCAGGGTTAGATTTGTTGAAGACATGCGTACCATCGACGTGCAGTACGCCTTAGTACACGGCGTCATCGTGCCCCCACGTGGGCAATGGAGATGAAGTGTCTTGCCCAAGGACACAACGCGGTTGCTGCAGGTGGGATTCGAACCGAGGACCTCTCGGCTTGCAGCCTGCATCTCTACCTACTGAGCCACTGCGCTCCCGCCTTGTTACAATTTATGGGAGAGTGCCCATAGGCACTCTCCCATAAATTGTGACAAGGCAAAGACATGTGTACAAGATGTGATGGTCAAAAATAATTTAGCACTCTAATACCAGTTAATGAAACACCACATACTGGAAAGTTTATTTATTTATTGGAGTTTAACGACACGTTTGACAGCCATGGTCACCTCGCATCGGACAGTTTTATGGGTGGAGGAAGTTGGAGTATCAAGAGAGAGCCACCTACAGTTAATACTAGATGTCCTGTCATGAATTGCGCGCTGATCTTGACACAATTTCGCACAGGAATTGCGCACAATTTTCCTATTGAAAATACCCAAATTACCACAGAGTCTTGCCATTACTCACAGCGAACACAAGCAATGTTTCAGCCAATGGACCCCCGGGTTAAATCCGGAGGTCCATTGGCTGAACCATTGCTTGTGCATAGGCTGTGTAGAGAATTTGGTAGCCTTTCATATGACCTAATGCGATAAATGGCAAGGCGTTTGCACGCAATTGATGACAGGACTTCTAGTTTTAACTGTAGCGTTGGCGAGCAGCTGTCAGACTCCCCAGCATACTAACTCCACACAAGCAGAGAGAGCATTACTTGAAGACATCTGCACCATCGTCGTGCATTATGCCCTAGTACACAGTGCCATCGTGCACCAACATGATCAACAGGGGACTGGAGAGTAACAAACTTTGAGTTTTGCAAGATGAGTCTACCAGTTAACAATCTGCACACCATTCACTCCACTGGTGACAGTAAGTAGAGATTCAAAAAATATTACCTGATTTTTCAAATAAGCTTTTCATGGCAATAATCAAATTTATTTGAGTTTGGTATAATAAAGAAAATGCAACTTCAATGGGGCTTCTCCACGGAATGCATGAGTGAAAAGACAGTGAGGGCCTTACTGACTATAGAAGTTTGTCAAAATTATGTTGTTAACAGTTAAAACTAGAAGCCTATGTGAAATGCGGACAAATAGCTCATCAATCTGCGCGTTAATCTATGCATTATGACCATAGTAAGGCTATCAAATTCTATACATATGGCCTATGCACAAGCAATTTTTCAGCCAATGGACCTCCAGGTAACCTGGAGGTCCATTGGCAGAAACATTACCTGTGTTTGCTATGAGTAACCAGCTGGAGAACCTGCCATGCTTTGGATGCCATTTGATATAGAAATTGCGTACAATTCCTACGTGCAATTAAGCCTAGATAAGCGCACAGTTCATGAGAGGACTTCTAGCTTTAACTGTACGTACCAATTCTTGGAAAGTGAAGTTTGATTAATTTGAAGTCTCGGAATGCTACAGCTTATAATTCATGGTGTATTGTTCACATTTTCATGCACACATTGTATTATTTGGCCCATTTCCCACAAATAGATTTTAACCCTTTATAGAAAGCGTGTCACTGTGATACATGTATCAAAATTAGTGTTATTTGAATTTATCCCCAATTCTTACAAAAAAAGTTCAACAAAACCATATAATGTTACACCTCATTGGAACGACCTTGCTCCAATGAGGGGTCAAATGATAGGGCTGGGCGATATTTCGATATACCGGTAAATACCGGTATTGAAATCAGTACCGGTTAAATATCGTCTATTTTTTGGCAATACCGGTATATCGTCTGTAACGATATTGGTTTGGGTCACATGATAATAAAATTTCAACATGTTTTTTTTCGTAAAATCGCACAGAAAGTTGCTTTGAAAATACAGGAAGTTTATCTTTCCTTATTTCGTGAACAAATGATAAACAGCGAGAGATGATGAGAGTAACGGAAAACACACCCGACTGTCACGCTGTAAAAACACGGTCACTTGCTGTTGGTCGCATTTGTTTGAACTGTAATCAGCAAGCCATACTTATCGCTTAATTCATTGTCAGCAATCTGACACAAAAATGTTTCAAATCACACTATTCACAATTGCGAAATGTGCAACAATTTTTGTCAAATATGACAGAGGTGTGATTCCATCACTGGGAGAAAACATTGTCGGCTGGTGATTGACATCTGCAGACTATCATGAAAGTGAAGGGTGAACACGTCTTGGAGGCGTGCTTAATATCAACAGACTGACTGGCCTGACATGTGACAGATGACATTTGACATTGTCATCTTAGGAAGTTCACTGCTGGAAGATAATAGAAGGGGAGGAGCTACTACTGGTTCTTTGTGAAACCAGGCCCTCGGAATTCCATCAACTGGATACCCGTTGTTTTGATAAAAAGTTTTGTTTGCCACAGTTTTCATGAAGACACATACGCAATTAACACAATGTGACAATTGACTGGCTCAGTAATTAAACGCTTATCAGTCAAGAGAGGCTGGCCATGTTTTTACAGGAATTAAATTGACAAAGACTAATTTACTTGTATCCCAGATTCAGATGAAAGCCAGTAAACCCATGATAATTTTATGGCTTATTTTCGTATTAAACAATAGGTTCAATAACTTTGTAGACATGGATTATTATGGTCTTCCATTCAAATCACTCATTTTTCCAGAGCAGTAAGTGATGCTTCTATCTTTTGCTCCAAAAATATCTTTTTTATTCATGATATCCTTTGCACTTAATATGTGTTTCACACACTGGTGCACGATATACCGGTATATCGCGATATTTTTTCTGATATCGTTACCGGTATTCAGATTCCCATATCGCCCAGCCCTATCAAATGATATGGTTTTGTTGAACTTCTTTCTCTTGTACAATCTGTATATTACAGTATAGTCTATAACAAAGTATATCGATAGGCGATATTCTGTTAATGACGCAATATTAGCACCTTATTATGGTAATATTCCTACAGCATTTACTAGTACACCATATTTTCAATATCACAAGACAAACACGTGTGTGGCATGATATTTTCATAACTATCATTTGTAAATTTTTGGATGTAAAGATGAGGGGTGAATACATATAATACATGTATGGACGATTTGAGTCATGCAAAGCTTTTACGTTAAAGAAACTGATGTAGGTGATGTATTTGTTGACGTGGTGCAATTAAAGCTTGGATTTCCCTTGGCCAACTTCACGAGAGTCCTCAAGAGTATATGAAAAGTACATTAAGAATGTATTATCACTAAATCACCTGCAGAGTGGAGATTCCACTTGAGTAATAATTGCAAATCTGTTGCAAAGCATAACAAGCAATGTTCAAACCAATGGACCTATGGGTTGTACAAAAATTGCTTGTGTTTTTTGACCACATGTACAGAATTTGAAAATAATACTTTGGGTGGTAACTCCACTCCCCAGGTGATTTCATTACAATCCCCTCTCCACGCACTGTATGTTTACATAATTTCAATTTAAACATTTAGAGATATATAGCTCTCAAGTCATAGGGGGGGGGGGGGGGGGGGGGGGTGTTCCTTTCGCATTTGATAACGATGATATTAAGCAAGAATTGTGATGATGTGTGATGTAAATAAAATAGAAATATGCATGAAAGCAGCAAAATGGCCTACTTAAATGTGTAAAATGAGCCGATTAAAATTTATTTTAAAAAAGGAAACAGAAATTCCCGAGCCCCGCTATTAAACTGCATCTGATCAGACTGAGAGCTCAGTTTGGATGTGCAAAAGACCATATTTCCATATCACAGACGATTTTTACTTGTTGGTGAAAAACACTACTGTGCACATTTTCCTTTCAACAAAACTATGTGCGCGGGTATGCGACATTCTGTGGGGGGTTGCTTTTTAACACAGACGTGTACATGTGGGACATGCTGCTGATAGCAAGTACATGTATGTAGGTTTTGTTGATTTTGTCATCTTAGCGTGTTCGACAGACCACATCACAACCAACTGACACATTATTGCTATAAAAATATTGAGATATTCAGATACGAATGCGACCGAAATAATGCCCAAATAGCACATTATTTGCACATCCAGGTTTCCACTTTATTGTAGGCTGTGCTGTACATGGCAGATGCCGTCGATTTGATAGGCAAAGATTAATCATTTGCTATGTGAAACTGAGGCACATTGTTGTCTACTCGCAAAAAGTGAAAATTGCAAGTGCAATAGGGTGCAAGTGACAGCTCGCCTCAAAATCGGAAGACTGATTAACATGCTTGAGTTTTATTTTTGAGCCAATTATATACTCCTTTTTCTCATTAATTGCATCATATGGATAAAGTGAGCTGTAGAAATTGTGCACATATTAAAACAGAAGTGGTACTGCAAAACAATTTGTGATGTGTTTTATTGGCTAGATGCAGGAGGGTTAAAAATAGCCCTCTTAAAAAAAAATTTGCAAGGGCTCTAGGAGGTACATGTAGGGTTTCATGGTATATCGATAAACTGTTACATATCGGTTCTCAAACCACTATCGATTGAATATCACTGTAATTGCAAAAAAAAATTGTTTTACCGTCATTATTTATTTTCCCATAATCCAATTTTCAAGATATCCTGAGTTTTTTAACTGTAGTCCTGAACAAATAATATTATCCCTGCATCTAATGAATTGACTGCATCCTCCACAACTTGTACAGTTGAACAAATATTCTATTTCCAAAAAAATTTTTTTGAAAAATTTGATAAACTAAAATTTAAAAAAATAAATTTTGATATTGTCTGCGTTGGGTAAATGGTTTAGGGTTATTCAAACTGTATCATCAAGGCATGTTGATTTCGTCTGATTGTGATGGCTCATGTCCTGATTATGGTATGTACATGTATGTTCAGATATCTGAACAGTCTTTTGATATAACAGTATACCGCAGTATTTTTTTGAACACCGATACTGGTATTCAGTTTCGAATACCGTGCAGCCCTACTAGGAGGGCAGCCATCCTTGAGAATGCCAGGCCTGCTCACAAGGGCAATCAGAAGTAAGTGCCTTGCCCAAGGACACAACACAGTTACCACTGGTCAGGACCAAACTGTGGGCATTTTGGTTTGAAGTTCAATGTTCCACAGTAACCACTGAGCCACCAAGCTAATTTAACTCCCTTGCACTTTCCATCAATGAAAGTACATGTACATGTATTTGTTACAATGGGTATCCCCTACAGTTAAAACTAGAAGTCCTGTCATGAAATGCGCACAAATGGTATCACAAAACTCAATATTTTCCCACAGGCGACCATTATAACATTCAGGCCAAAAAAAATATGATCGCATCACTTTAACTTTGGCATTCAAATATCTTTGTCGAATATAGCCCTTCCGACAACTTTTTCTGAACCCAAAACTGGGGGTCATGCAATAAATAAGAGAAAAAAATTGACCGCAAGGGATGTACCGGTCACATGCACCTATTTTTCAGGGAATTCCCTACAAAAACACACCAAATGTAAATTGTATTTTTCAGGTCCAAAAGTCATCAAATCACCCTCTTTTTTATCTGGAATATTCATCAATAACGCAAGATGTCAATAGTATGCTTCAAACATTTATTGAAACAATTTATTTTCCCAAGGCTGTTTATTTTTAGAGACTGCATCACTTCCGAGTGCAACATTTCAAGGTGGGTATTTCTAATTCAAATATTTAGTTCAGTGATACCTATAATCATCCCCAAACCTACCAAAGAGATACCTGACCACTTTCATGAGATACATGTAAAACAATCATTTCTGCATTAGAATCCAACTTTTGGCTTCTACTGAGTCAAAAACATGGGAAAAGGAAAAGTGTCCAAACTGTGTCAAATGAGCTTAAAAACTGGTATTGTTTGCAAAAGATTTTTCTAGCCTGTTACCAAATAAATTAGCTGAGAGGGATGAGAAGTTACATGTAAATCTTTCCTTAAAAACTACCCTGATCCCAAAATAAAACTAGAAAGTGTTTTAGCACACTAAAACATATGTCTCCCCTTCCTTTTGAGGTCAGAGGTCAAGGTCACATGCAGTTCATCAAGGTAGCGGACATGCGGTTTCATGGTGACACATCCACTTGTCAAAAAAAAAAATTCTGGTCTGGACAATTATTCCCTATTTAAAGTACATAAATTTGACCTTCAGGTCAAGGTCACCTGAAGGTCATGATGACATGTGGTCTCATTGTGATACATCCACATGTCAATCATCTAACTCCTAGGTCAAAAAACAAAAAAGTTCTGATCTGGACAATTATTCCCTATTTGAAGTACATAAATTTGACCTTGAGGTCAGAGGTCAAGGTCACATGCAGTTCATCAAGGTAGCGGACATGCGGTTCCATGGTGACACATCCACATGTCCAAAAAAAAAATCTGGTCTGGACAATTACTCCCTATTTAAAGTACATAAATTTGACCTTGAGGTCAAGGTCACATGAAGGTCATGATTACATGTGACATGCGGTCTAATTGCGATACATCCACATGACAAATATCGAAGTCCTAGGTCAAAAACAAAAAAGTTCTGGTCTGGATAATTATTCCCTATTTGAAGTACATAAATTTGACCTTAAGATTAGAGGTCAAGGTCACATGTAGGTCATCGAGGTAGACGACATGCGGTCTCATGGTGACACATCCACATGTCAAATAACCAAGTCCTAGGTCAAAAAACAAAAAAATTCGGGTCTGGACAATTACTCCCTATTTGAAGTACATAAATTTGACCTTGAGGTCAAGGTCACATGAAGGTCACGACATGGGGTCTCATGGTGACACACATCCACATGTCAAATAACCAAGTCCTAGGTCAAATGAAAGTGTCAATGACACTGTAGCTTAACTTGTGTGTTGTGTTTGATGAAAAGGATAATGTTCAATGTTTATGAAAGGATTATGAAATAAGACAAGAATTGTGATAATTGGGAATATGTTCATTTCTGTTCCCTGTATGCTATGTTTATGATAAAAATAATATGAGGTGTACACTGTACTAAAGATCTGAGGGGTGGGTTAATATGACCTCACAGTTAATATATGTGGCCCTCACAGTTAACATTACATATATCAAAAAAAGTTACCAAATTACAATGAAATTATTCCAAAATGAGTCATCCTATCAAGTTACATTCAAATCCCTTCATAAATATGGCCTGTAGACTGTGCTAAAGGTTTTCGGGCTTCGGGCCCCTGTAGCCGTCAGTTTCCCAACTGCATCCAAAGGGGACGTTCTCATCTAGACATTATATGAAGTCAACCTACCAAGTTACAATGAAATCCCTCCATAAATACGATCTGTAGACTGTGCTAAATGTTTTCGGGCTTCAGGCACCTGTAGACATCACAGTTGACCAACCATGACCAAAAGAGGATGTCATCATCTAGGCATTATATGGAGTCAACCTAACAAGTTACAATGAAATCCTTCCATAAATACGACCTACAGACATGCTAAAGGTTTTTGGGCTCGGGCAGCCATCAAGGCTGAATGATCGTGACCAAAATGGGACGTTCTCATCTGGACACTATTTGGAGTCATCCTACCAAGCTACAATAAAATCCCTTCATAATTATGACCCGTAGACTGTTCTAAAGGTTATCGGGCTTTGGGCCCATGAAGCCGCCACAGTTGCCCACTCATGTCCAAAAGGGGACGTTCTCATCTAGACATTATATGAAGTCAACCTACCAAGTTACAATGAAATCCCTTCATAAATATGACCTTAGACTGTGCTAAAGGTTTTCGGACTTCGGGCTCGGGCAGCCATCATGGTTGAATGATAGCAACCAAAGGGGACAATCTCATCTGGGCATCATCTGGAGTGATCCTGCGAAGTTACAATGAAATCCCTTCATAAATATGACCTGTAGACCGTGTTCAAGGTTTTCGGGCTTCGGGCACCTGTAGCCATCACAGTTGACCAATCACG
The DNA here is from genome assembly GCA_031216915.1 of Pictodentalium vernedei. Classification (NCBI taxonomy): domain Eukaryota; kingdom Metazoa; phylum Mollusca; class Scaphopoda; order Dentaliida; family Dentaliidae; genus Pictodentalium; species Pictodentalium vernedei. Next base: position 525,596,962 of record CM062297.1, on the reverse strand, counting down.
ACCAAAAGGGGATGTCATCATCTAGGCATTATATGGAGTCAACCTAACAATGTTACAATGAAATCCTTCTATAAATATAACCTTTTGCCTATGCTAAAGGTTTTTGGGCTCGGGCACCCATCAAGGCTGAATGATCATGGCCAAAATGGGACGTTCTCATCTTGACATTATTTGGAGTCATCCTACCAAGTTACAATGAAATCCCCTCATAAATATGACCTGTAGACTGTGCTAAAGGTTTTCGGCTTCGGGCACCTTTAGCTGTCACAGTTGCCCAATCATGTCCAAAAGGGGACGTTCTCATCTAGACATTATATGAAGTTAACCTACCAAGTTACAATGAAATTCCTTCATAAATATGACCTGTAGATTGTGCTAAAGGTTTTCGGGCTTCGGGCAGCCATCATGGGTGAATGATCGCACGTTCTCATCTAGACATTATATGAAGTTTACCTACCAAATTACAATGAAATCCCTTCATAAATATGACCTGTAGACTGTGCTAAAGGTTTTTGGGCTTCGGGCTTGGGCAGCCATCATGGTTGAATGATCGCAACCATAGGGGACAATCTCATCTGAGCATCATCTGGAGTGATCCTGCGAAGTTACAATGAAATCCCTTCATAAATATGACCTGTAGACTGTGCTTAAGGTTTTTGGACTTCGGGCACTTGTAGCCAACACAGCTGACCAATTACGACCAAAAGGGGATGTCATCATCTACACATTATATGGAGTCAACCTAATAGGTTACAATGAAATCCTTCCATAAATATGACCTTTTACCTATGCTAAAGGTTTTTGGGCTCGGGCACCCATCAAGGCTGAATGATCGCGATCAAAAGGGGATGTTCTCATCTAGACATTATTTGGAGTCATCCTGCGAAGTTACAATGAAATCTATCATAAATATGACCTCTAGACTGTGCTAAAGGTTTTCGGGCTTCGGGCTCCTGTAGCCGTCACAGTTGCCCAATCATGTCCAAAGGGGGACTTTCTCATCTAGACACTGTATGAAGTCAACCCACCAAGTTACAATGAAATTCCTCAATAAATATGACCTGTAGACTGTGCTAAAGGTTTTCGTGTTTTGGGCTCGGGCAGTCATCACGGTTGGCAGATCATGCCCAAATGGGGAAATTCGCATCTAGACATCATAAGGAGCCATCCTACCAAGTTACAATGAAATCCCTCCACATTAAACATGACCTGCAGACTGTGCTAAAAGTTTTTGGGTTTCGGGCTTGGGCAGCCATCTCGGTTGATAGATCATACCCAAAAGGGGACGTTCTCATCTAGGCACTATACAGAGGCATCCTACCAAGTTACAATGAAATTCCTTCATAAATACGACCTGTAGACTGTGCTAATGGTTTTCAGGTTTTGGGCTCGGGCAGCCATACCGGTTGCCCGATCGCGACCAAAAGGGGACGTTCTCATCTAGACATGACCCCAAACCTGCATATGAAATTTCGTGATGATCAGACAAGAACTGCAGGGTGTAGCCCGTGCTAAAGGAAAATGTGAACAGACATCACAGACTCACCGACTTCCGCACGCGTGATGGCAATAGCTTATCTTGACTATGTCAAGTTAAGCTAAAAAACAAAAAAATTCTGGTCTGGACAATTATTCCCTATTTAAGTACATAAATTTGACCTTGAGGTCAAGGTCACATGAAGGTCACAATGGTATGCAATACACCGGCTCATGGTGGTACATCCACATGCCAAATATCTAAGGCCTGTCTCAAAAGACAAACAAGTTTTGTTCTGGACAAAGTTTTCTTAAAAAAAGCACAAATCTGACCTTCAGATCAAAGGTCAAGGTCACATGAAGGTCACAATGGTATGCTACACACCGGCTCATGGTGATACCTCCACATGCCAAATATCTAAAGCCTGACTCGAAACACAAAAAAATTCTGGTCCAGACAGTTTCCCTTAAAAAGCGCATAAATCTGACATTCAGGTCAAAGTCACATGAAGGTCACTATGGTACACTGCACACCGGTTCATGGTGATACATCCACATGCCAAGTATCTAAGGTGTAGGTCAAAAGACAAAAAAGTTATGGCCCGGACAAAGTTTGTGTGATGTTTCCCTTAAAAAAACACATAAATCTGACCTTCAGGTCAAAGGTCAAGGTCACATGAAGGTCACTATGGTACACTGCACACCGGCTCATGGTGATACATCCACATGCCAAGTATCTAAGGTGTAGGTCAAAAGACAAAAAAGTTATGCATAAGACAAAAAAAGTTATGGCCCAGACAAAGTTTGTATGAGAAAAAGAAGAAGGAGAAGAAGAAGAAGAAGAATATGCACTAAAACAATATGTTTCCCTTCTGGGAAGGGGAGACATAACTAAAAACCACATCAGCACACAATATTTTTTGAAAAAATCTGTCTCATTTAACCATACCACAAGCAAAACAGTGCCCCAACCCCCACGAAGCAATATGAATGTCAATTTTGTTTCAAAAATTGGGGCTGCAGCTATATATTTAACAAATATAAAGGACTAAGCTATTTTTTCCTAAGAGCTGATGTAAAAAACATTTCTATCTACTCATGTGGTAAAATATAGACCTGAACAGGACCCCCCGGTATGCCCCTTTTCAGCAAAATCTATGACATAATTCAGAAATTAATTGATATTGACCCAAAACAAACCCCCTGTGATATTAAGTTCCCATTTGTGATAGATTTTAAATCACATTCTGGCTTCTGAAGACATTTCACCTTGTGTTTGATGAATATTTTGTAATTTTTGTGAAAGAACGCATCAGTTTTCTCAGTTAAGGTACCTATGGTCATTGGTGTGGAACTGACAAAACATAAAATAGTGCTTTTTTCCAAAGGAAAGACAAGTACCTGCTACTGTGGTAATTCATAACAATGTCAAATGCCTAAAACCTTCAAATATTGATTCTATAGTGCTGTGCTTGTGCCGCAAGTACCCATCAGTGCACTTTTACAAATTTTGTTTCAATTCCCAGACACCCATTCTGACAAAAAGAGTGTAATTCTTGAAAATATGTTTCCAAAGAGGATGAATCTGGGATTTGCAACAAGAATATAGTGGTTTTTGATGTTCAATGCATTTGTGTGTGTGGGTGGGGTGAGTGAAAAATTATCAGCTGCCAATTATTGAAAATACAGACACAGGTAAACAAAAAACAAAGAAACAACTTGTCTGATGAAGAGACAGACAGATAGAATTTAAGTCACACATTTAGTAAGTCTACAGACAGAACTGAATGACATTCAATGAAAAATATGGGGGAGGACAAGGTAGCCAAACAGAAAAATAATTCAGTGGACCATGAGTGCTGCAGTCTCAAAGTAAATTATAAAAAACTGAAAGTTATGATATTAACTTCAGCCTCTACAAATGTGTTGTACAGTCTTTCCAAATGTTTATCACCAGCAGAAGGGTGAAGTGTGTATGGGAGGGGATCTTGGTTCAAGGAGAGAGCAAACTGTCACTGTAAATTTGTGCTGTATCATGGGAACTATGACAGCACTAGTACCAGACTACTATATTGGTAGCTATGCACAAATGTCATTCATTCACATTTGTCATTTTATTATGTTATTCTTCCACTGTAGCCCCCTCCCCTCCCCTCCCCAACTTTGTGTTCCAAAATACTCTTTCAATGAAGGAACTGCTTTCTGACATTTTAAAGAGCATAATATAGAAGAGAAAAACTTCTGAATACCAGTGAATAAAAGTGAAATATAGGTTGTTTGGCTGTGAGTTTGAATGGTGTTTTGGGAGGGGAGTTGAATGTTGAAATCACCCTGTCCCTAGTATGAAGGGGAACCATGGTTTAAATAAATGTGTTAAAAAGGCAAGGTAGGTTGTTAGTTAGCAGCTGCCAGAGGTCATAGTGTGCTCCTGGGGAATACACTTGCTCAAGATGTGAATTTACTTGCATTAACAGCCTTAGTTTTGGTAATATATAGCCTTTGTTGCTGACTGTGACAAAAATGCAACTTTTCAAAACAATAAAATAGTTCTCTATGGTGTGTGGTCCCCCAATGAACATGTAATTGTGACAGAATCCTCAAAATAATAACAGAATCTGGTTTGGAAGCAAAAAAACATTTCCTTTGGGTATCACAGAACTAAATATTTTCCCATAGGCGACCATTATAAAATTCAGGTCAAAACAAATATGATCGCATCACTTTAATTTTGGCATTCAAATATCTTTGTCAAGTACAGCCCTTCAAACAACTTTTTCTGACCCCAAAACAGGGGGTCTTGCAACAAATAAGAGAGAAGAATTGACAGCAAGGGATGTACCGGTCACGTGCACATATTTTTCAGGGAATTCCCTACAAAAACACTCTAAATGTAAATTGTATTTTTTAGGTCCAAAAGTCATCAAATCACACTCTTTTTTATCTGGAATATACATCAATAATGCAAGATGTCAATAGAATGCTTCAAACGTTTACTGAAACAATTTATTTTCCCAAGACTGTTTATTTTAAGAGACTGCATCACTTCCGAGTGCAACATTTCAAGGCGGGTATTTCTAATTCAAATATTTAGTTCAGTGATACCAAATAGAACGTCAATCTGTGCATTAATCTACGCATTATGATCACGGTAAGGCTATCAAATTCTATACATGTGGCCTGTGCACAAGCAATGTTTCAGCAAATGGACCTCCGGGTAACCTGGAGGTCCACTGGAAGAAACATTGCCTGTGTTTGCTATGAGTAACCAGGAGAACCCACCGAGCTTTGGATGCCATTCGAGATGGCAATTGTGTGCAATTCCTATGCGCAATTAAGCCGAGATAAGCGCACAGGTCATGACAGGACTTTTAGTTTTAACTGTATGATAACCCATGAGGCAAGGAAGTGAATAATTTTTTTTTTTTAATAAATCAAGTGGGGGAGCGCTGGCGTTTCGGTAACAGCTTCTCATCAGATCACTGAAGTTAAGCAACACTGAACCCGGTTTGTCCTTGGATGGGTAACCTTCTGAGTGATCTATTTGGACTCCAGCATTGTGCCCTTGGGCAAGGCACTTCACCCCGATTGTCCACATGGGGGCATGATGACACTGTGTACTAAGGCATACTGCACGTTGATGGTGCGCATGTCTTTAACCAAGCAAACCCTGTCTGTGCTGCTGTGCGGAGTTACGATGTTGGGGAGCTGGCAACAGCTGCTCATCATTGCTCGGTCGTCGGTGGTTCTCTCCGGGCACTCTGGCTTCCTCCACCCGTAAAACTCTCACCGACACGATGTGACCCTGACTGTTAAAGTGTCATTAAACCGTAATAAATTTTTTTTTAAAAATAAAGTATGTGTACATGTCACCTACATGTAGGGCTGCATGGAATTCAAATTTCAATACTGATATACATGTAGGTATTGGAAAAAATACTGTAATATACCCATATATCATATTTCTTTGTAGCCTAATTCAAAATCTGAAGGTACATGTAGTTATCGGTAACTGTGACTGATAGGCACTGATACGGATGATTGTGTTCAGATTGCCGATCTATTTAACAAATAGGTTTACTTCATGTGTTCTACAGTTGAACAAATTCCCTTATATTGCACTAAGTTAAAATTTGGGCACACACGGGGAGCCCAAATATTAACCCAGCCACTTTATTTGAACAAACCTGAATCTCACCCCCTAGAAATGTTGTATACCAAATTTGAAACGATTCTGAATGGTGAATGTGAAGAGGATTTTTAAAGAAATTTCCTCATATTGCACCAAGTTAAAATTCAGGCAACCATAGGGAGCACAAATATTAACTCAGGGACCCGATTTGAACAAACTTGAATTTAATCCCCTAGAGATGTGGTATACCAAATATGACTGGTGGATGTGAACAAACAGAATTTTAAAGAAATTCCTCCATGTTGTACTAAGTTAAAATTCAGGCTAACATTGGGAGCCCAAATATGAACCCAGGCACTTGATTTGAACAAACTTGAATCTGAACCCCCTAGAGATATTGTATACCAATAGGAAACTTCAAAGGATCCTGACTGGTGGATCTGAAGAAGATTTTTTTAAAAATTTCCTCATATTACACTTAATTAAACTTTGGGCTCCAACAGAGAGCCCAAGTATTGATCCAGGGACCCAATTTGAACAAACTTCAACCTGACACCTCCAGAGATGTTGTATACCAAATATGAAAGTATTCTCAATTGTGGATCTAAACACAAGGAATTTTAAAGATTATCCCCCATATTGCACTACAGTTAAAACTTGAAGTCCTGTCATGAACTGTGCGCTTATCTTGGGTTAATTGCACGTAGGAATTGCGCGCAATTGCCATATCGAATGGCATCCAAAGCACGGCAGGTTCTCCTGGTTACTCATAGCAAACACAAGCAATGTTTCTGCCAATGGACCTCCGGGTTACCCGGAGGTCCATTGACTGAAACACTGCTTGCGCACAGGCCATTTGTACAGAATTTGACAGCCTTACTATGGTCATAACGCATAGATTAACGTGCAAATCGACGTGCTATTTGTGCGCATTTCATGACAGGACTTCTAGTTTTAACTGTAAGTTACAGTTCAGGCTTCCATAAGACTTCAGGCCAACTATTAACTGAGTGATTTGATTTGAACAATCTTGAATCTGACCCTCAGAACAATGATGTATACTAGCATTAAAAGATTCTGACTGGTGGTTTTGAAGACGATTTTTAAAGATTATTCCCCATATTGCCTTTTTAAAAGTTAAAAATTTGGGCTCCTATATTGAGACCAAATATGAACCAAGGGGATTCATTTTAACAACCTTGTATCTGACCCCACCTATGGATGTTGTACACCAAATATCAAAAGATTCTGATCAGTGGTTCTGGAGAAATTTCTTTTTAAACTTTTGCAAATATGCTGACTCCGTATTTTTTCGATGCCCCCTACAGAAAACCCTAACACAACTGAAGGCAATTTCAATTTTTTTACTGTTCAATTCTGCCAGTGCTGAGGATGCTACAAAGCGACCGATTTACAATGAGACCAAGAGATCTGGTTGGTAAATCGCCCTTAAATCTTGGCCGCTACATCACTCTCCCATTCTTTTGAGATTCACCCACAGCACCACCTACTTCTGAGGATCGGACGAGCCCCCAAATGAAACAGGAAGAGAGATAAGTGTGGGGGTAATGGGACGTTTCGACCTCAGGACATTTTGGCCTTGAGACGTTTCGGCCTCCTATATTAACAGTCAGTAGTGAAGGAGGTCATCCACCAGGATAGATAATAGAGGATATTAAGAGGTGTTAATTGATCAGTATTTTTCAGTTTAACAACCTAATAACCTCTATTATCTAACCTGCCAAATTTCATTTTTCCACATTGAGAGTGCTGTATCAACACATACAAACAGTTCTTCAGTCACTTTTAATCAGAAGCATCAAACAAAGTATCAAAAGACTAGTAGCAACAACGACAGACAGCTGTAGCTTTTTGTTTTGTCAAAACAACACTTGCTGGGAAAATCTTGTATTTCATTTATTTCGATGCGTCTTCAACATAGTGAACATACTTTATTTGTGCTTAAAAATAATATAAAATATAATTAATTCTTGCTTTATTTCCGTGGATTTTTACGGATAAATTAAAATTCAATAAAGGTAAGTTCGGTTTTTTTTATTCAAAGACAGCCTTTTATGACCATCAGCATGAAGGAAATTAAGTTCCAAAATACGTAAAAAAATTTATAAAAATTCACTGAAACCCAAGACGTTTCGGCCCGAGAGACAGGACGTTTTGGCCCGATTGGAGGCCGAAACGTCCAGGGCCGACACGTCCCAAGGCCGCAACGTCAGTAAACCAGTGTGGGAGCCGGGGTTTGAACCATCAACCTCTACTCTAGCACACAAAGCTAAGAGATGAGACTAAGAGATCCAGACCATCCAGGCTGGTTGGTAGATGGACCTAAAAGTTATACCGGTACCTCAACCGCTGCACATGTATGACCATTTATCCCCCGAAGTACTTTTTTGGACGAATCGTCTCGGACGAATCATCCCGATCCGACAATGCATTTTGGACGAATCGTCCAGGGACGAACTGGTCTTGGGACGAAACGTCCCGGAGCCAAAACAAAATTACTTACCTCTTGATAACTGGTGTTCAAAGGATCGAAAGTACTATTTGTGAACTGAAATGAAAAATTTATGTGTGGAAAAGAGTGGAGAAAATCGGCTATCCATAGTACTGAATACTGTGTTGCAGCGGTCATAATTCTTCTTTAGATATTGTTCGCTGCCTTGTTCGACTTCGAGGACTTCGGTTGACACTGTCCTGTTGTCTTGATAGTGATACGTTGAAAATAGATGACGAGTTCACAAATTTATATTTGTCACATGAGTATTTCCACACATGTACTTTGTCATTTATTGAAAGAATATTCTTAAATTAATCGAGTCTTCATTCCTTCAAACGAAAAAGGCTAAAGCGGTGAGACTATAACGAAATTTCATCTTCAATGTAGTTCCTTTGTCAAACAGTCCAAATTTGTTTTGATTGATAAACAGTGGATTTGGAGAGCGTCTGTTCGTTGTGCAATTCGGATTACACCACGCGCGCAGAATCACAAGACAAAACCCTCTCTGTCAGTCAGACCTGTCGCAAAAGCTGCAGTTCGTCCGTCCTAGTTCGTCCTGTAAAAATAAAATTTCGAGTAGGACAGCCCTTCCACGCATCAAATGGGCACACGATATAATTCTCTTCGGTTGAGATACTGTTCACTACGGATTTAGAGCGACTGCAAGTTAAGATAAAAGACGATCATAAATTAACGAGCGTAGACTACTTGGGGAAGGTATTAATCTTCCGATTACGCGGCATTTGTATTCTCATAATAAATAAGGATGGCGGTGGTGACTGGTCACTGGCATTAAAAGTTACACATGGAGGCGTGGGGTGCAATGTATTTCGCGCGAATCAAAGGAATTTGTTCATCAAGTATATCACGAATCAAGATAAATCAAACGATGCTTTCTCCAGGCAAGAGAGTGAGTATTAAATTCACCCAGCACTCCCAGCTGAATTACACCCAAACCGTCCTCTGGCCGACCCGTTCTCTGCAATTTGACCCAAAACGGCCGCTATATTTAGCCGAACCGTCCCCATAGCACCCGAACCGTCCTTTACAGTGCCCGAACCGTCCTCCATGCAACTGGCCCATACAATTCTCTATAAATTGTACCATTAGGTCCATGCGGGAAATTTCAGGGTCCTACTTCATTCATTTCTTCATTCGTCCATTCGCACTTCTGACTGCAAAGTGTGTACATCTCGCTACCATGGAACTACCTGATAGATTGGAGAAAACCATCTCAGCTCTGGGCATCGCATTTCCTGTCTCCTGAACTGTCCAGGAGGTAGGCATGAGTGTCTATCTGAAATTGGAATTTGAAGTAAAGAAAGTAGAGAAAGCCTAAACACCATCCTCTCGGGGAGAGGTAGCACTTTTAGAGAGAGGATCCCCTCTCCCACTGGTCACTAACAACCTAGATCTCTTCTTTACAAATAATCCCACGCTAGTCAAAAAGGTACAGACTGCACCATGGGTCGGAGACCACCACATGGTAATTACTGATTGTGACTTGAAGCCATCCAAAGTCAAGACCAAACCACGCCAAGTGCCACAATACAAAAACGTGGACTGGTCAGTAATTAAAGAAGAAGTTACCAAATTACAGGCCACGATTCTTGACCTTCGAAAACTTCACCAAAGACTGGTAAATGAAAACTGGACAATCTTCAAAGAAGGCATACATGACATAACACGTAAATGTATCCCACACAAGACTTCCAGGGGATCATCCAACCTCCCGTGGGTGAACAGTATAGTCAGGAAAGCAATCAGGAAAAACATCGCCTCTTCTACAAAATGAAAAAGAACAGCTGTGACGAGACGAAGGGCAAGTATATACATCAGAAAAAACTTGTCCGGAAAATGATATACGCATCACATCGTCAGTATGTTAATCAAATACTAACCACCAGCTTGGAAGATAACAACCCCAAAACTTTCTGGAACTATATTAAGTCAAAAAAGCTGACAACACGGGAATCTCTCCAATTCGACACCAGTGTCAACTTCATGCTGACCCAAAGACGAAAGCACAGCTACTGAACAAACAATTTAAATCTGTCTTCACCCATGAAAGGAACAACGACATACCAGTACCACCGGCGCCCCCAAACCATCGATAAACGACCTAAACATAGACGTTAATGGGCTTGAAGCACTCTTGAGCAGACCGAACCCAAACTAGGCATGTGGCCCGGATGCCATCCCGAACCGCATACTCAAAGAATCGGCACACGAATCTGCTCCAATCTTGGCAAAGATTTTCCAACAATCGCTGGACACAGGACAACTCCCAGAGGACTGGACTAAAGCTTACATCACCCCAGTCTTCAAGAAAGGAGACAGACATGCTAGTGAAAACTACCGACCCGTATCACTAACCTGTGTTTGTTGTAAACTCCTGGAACATGTCATATGCCGGCATATACTGAATCACCTGGAATCATATAACATCCTAACAAACACCCAGCATGGATTCAGACGGGGATATTCTTGTGAATCACAACTGCTAACAACAGCACACGACCTCCTGCAACTTCATGACAACAAAAAGCAAATCGATATCGCCATCCTCGATTTTAGCAAGGCCTTTGACACGGTACCCCACCAAAGACTGCTGAAAAAAACTTGACAATTATGGGATCAGAGACAACATCCTCACATGGATCAAATAATTTCTCTGCCACAGAACACAAGAAGTGGTCGTAGAAGGGGAACACTCTGACCGTGTGCCAGTCGATTCAGGTGTCCCACAAGGGACTGTAATGGGACCGCCGCTCTTTCTGCTGCATATCAACGACCTACCAGACAACGTGACATCGAATGTACGTCTGTTTGCTGACGACTGCCTTCTTTATCGACCCATCAAATCTATCAAAGACCAACAGTTACTACAGCGCGATTTGAACAACCTACAGACCTGGGCCGATACCTGGGGAATGAGATTTAATGCAAAAAAGTGCTATATTTTACGTTCATCTCGGAGTAGCAAGCCACTCGAGCACTTCTACGAAATCAATGGCCACATTCTCCAAGAGGTAGATACCAATCCCTATCTGGGTTTGACATTTTCAAATGATCTAAAGTGGGACACCCACATAAATAAGACCAACTCCAAAGCAAACAGTACACTGGGATTCATCAAACGAAACTTGAAACATGCACCAAAAAGCCTGAAAGAAACGGTTTACAAATCACTGGTCCGCTCGAAACTAGAATATGGCTGCATAGTGTGGGATCCTTATAAAAAGAAAGACATACAGAAATTGGAGAAGACCCAAAGACGTGCCGCACGCTTTGTCTGCAATGACTATCGCAGAGATAGCAGCGTAAGTGATCTGCTCCGCTCCCTCAACTGGCCGTCCCTGGAAGAGCGCCGGAAGAACAAACGCATCCAAACACTCCAGAACATCATCTCTGGTTGCGACGCAATACCAAAAGAGCGCTTCATCCAAAAGGGTCCATCTCGGACAAGGAGCACAACAACACAAAACTGGCTGTATACAGAACATCAACAGAAGAATTCAGAAACTCCTTTTTTCCACGTTCAGTTGTGGACGGGAATGCCAGTACCCAGACAGCCATTGAGACAATTTGTGTCAAGGACGCAGAGCGCAATTAATAACACCATGCCTCCTTCCCTGTGTTAACATACGCGTCATCGCGGGCTACACAGTAAACCAAATTCAGATTCAGATTCAGATTCAGAATTCAGATTCAGATTCAGATTCAGATTCCTCACCCGAAGGGGCACGGAGGTCCTGAAGAGAGAGTGCCGAAGAGAAGAAAGAAAACTACATCAACCAAGCGCAGGGACGCCCGGCGTTTGGAGGCATTCCGGAATAGGAAGAAAGAGTTGAGTGAGGGGGTGGAGGTTCTGGAGGCAGCCGCCAGTTCCCCTCCTAGTTCCACTGGTACACCCAATCAACTGCCGGCGCCTGAGCCGGTACAGTTAGATGAGGAACGTCCAGTGGAGACTGAGGAGGAACTGGAAGTTGCTTTTTCACCACCTCTCACTCCCCTCTTCTTTCACTACCGGAACGCCTGGACCAGGCAGATCCGGTCAATGAGTCGGTAAAAGAACTCCTCAGAAGATCCAGAGCAGTATTAGAAGAGAGCTACAAATACTGTCCTAAAGAGAAGCACACCACAACGACCCAAGAAATCCAAGCAACATCGCCATCACAGCCACCTCCAAGGAAACAACACCGGAAAAGGAACAAACGCGGCTAAACCTACTCCTTCCTTCTACTCCTTTGCCACGCCCAGACAAGCACCAACTCACATACAGTCACAGAGGGTCGAAAGGGGCTTGTTCCCCATACCGTCCCTGCGCGCCTTCGGCGCGCGAAACCATTTCGATTGACGCGGGAAACAAGAAGGAACAATATTTTCACAATATTTGCTTTTATTTTTAACACCGCCTTCATAAACATATTATATCTTGTGAACAAAAATGTTCTGAAAAATATAGTAACATATAATACATTAAATAAACGTTTAATTTTAAATAATTGTCGGAGTGACGTTTATAAATATTATTTTACTACCAGATGTTGAACATTTGTTAACAAAATGATATTTATGAACTATCGCTAGGTCAGATAGGAATAATTTTAAATAAATTCTTGGCAGGACGATGTTTATATTTGATCTTTTATATGAATAATTTTAAATAAATTCTTGTCGGGGCGATATTTGTAAATATTATTTTACTACCAGATGTTGAAAAATGTCTTCAACATTTGGTAATAAAATGATATTTATAAATTGTCGCTAGGTAAGATATGAATAATTAACGTTTAATTTTGAATACTTGAATAACAAAATGATATTTTTACGTTTAAATTATGTTTTAACACTTGCTAATTGAAATGGCCAGAGCAGATAAAGTTTGTCTTGGAGTCTTTTCCCTAGATTCATACGTGCTCCACATTTCTTCTAAGGCTTTATTAAACTTATTTGCCTTGGGGCTCACGTGGCGACTGAGTTGGCCTCAGTTCAGAAAGTCTATCACTGATAGAATGTAGGTGGTCTCTTTATGCAAAAGTTCTACAAGCAGGAAGAATGACAGGGAGAAGGGGGGATGAAGGCCTCCTCGGTAGAGGGGAGCGGCAAATTAATGGACGTCTTGTGTCAGAATTAAAACTTTTATTCTACCAGTAGGCTTCAGAATTAAACTTACGAGCCTTTGGCGAGTAAGTTCAATTCTGAAACTTACGAGTATAAAAATTCCGAACGCAGATGGCAATGTGTTTTCTCTACTGAAAAAAAGGACTGGACTGTAACATTGGTACAGTAATGCTAAAAATGAATCTAGTTCGCAAATATTTTCCCATAGGCTTGATGGATTGGACATTTCGCATTTTAGATTGGGCGTTTCGGCTTCAAACAAGACGGCAAGGGTGTAGCCAGTAAGGGTCATGGGGGTCGTCATTCTCTTAAATCAAAACAAACGTCATATTATATGCGTGGACAACCTATCTTTCGACGGTGGCTGTCCAGTAGCCTGGTGCAAACTCTGCAGAGTACAATGCCATATTGGACAGATTTGAAAACACCCACCGAGTGTAAATTCCACCCAGATAATAAATCAATTTCAGTGTTAAACTGGGAAAAAAATATATTTAAAAAAAAGTTTTTAAAGAGACTTCTGAACTAAAATAAGAAAATGTGCGAGAGGAAACTCCATTCTATGTGTACGCGTCATAATTAACCTATGCCGTCCATCATCTCTTTCAACGTATTGAAGACAAATTATTAATCTTACAATAGAGTCCTGCAAACCAAGAATGTAACAAATTAGTCACAAACTCCCAATAGAAATCGACTGTGGATAAAGAAGTCACACCTCACAACGTCTATTGAACTTACTCGTGAAGATGATTACAATAGTTTATTCAGTGATTAAAACATGTGGAAATAACCTTTTAATAAGACAGTCACGACATGGGTATTGGCGACCAGCGACATAATCGAACTACTACTTGTTATTGTTTACAGCTTCTTTTGTTCACCGACTCTTAGAAGCCTATTGTTTTGTACATGTTAACTTCAAATTAATAGTCGAACAGTAACGTCTCATACTTTGTAACCCATATACTTTGTAAATTTTAACATTTTATAACGAAAAATGTTGATCCATGAGCAAAAATCTACGGTCGCCTTCCCGTAGAGTACTAAAAGACTACCGTAGGTCGAACTGTTAATTAAGTGGGACAATCTGCGAGTATGGTACGATTACCACCTTTGCGATTGAAATCCCATTGATAAACATTATTCGACATCCCAGGTGGAACTCTCTTTAGAACCAAAACTGGTTCTAATCTTGTCCCTGAGATGGAACCAGTTCTGTTTAAACAGTATTTATTTCAAAACAAATAAATTTATAAAGATTAACATTAAATATTAACAGAATTAAACATAAATTGAGGGGGGTTCAGTCGTAAGTTTAGAGCTTATACGAGGTTGTCTCAAATCATTATTAAGCAAAGGAGATATGAACAGTTGGCATATCGAACCAGTTTTGGTTCTATACAGAACCAAAACTGGTTCGGTATGCCAACTGTTCATATCACCTTTGTTTCAAAATGTTTGGCGACTGCGTTGAATAAGCTCCAAGTTTAGTACTGAATCTACTTCAGTTCATATAATATTCTGTTAAAATTGAATGCTAATCTTGGTAAATTTATTTGATTTGAAATAAATACTGTTTAAACAGAGCTGGTTCCATCTCAGGGACACGATTAGAACCAGTTTTGGTTCTAAAGAGAACCTATATTTTTTGCAGTGTGTGAGTACTGTTCGGGAAACAACTTGCAATGACATTAACAAGCGCCGTCTCATCATCAGTACCAAACACAATTTTTGAAGGTGGCACGTCCCTTAGTCCGGTGAACAGATAAAAAATAAATCGCTGGTAAGTGTGAAATGATTGGAACTGTACCCTCTCCTCCTTTTCTTACAACATTATACCATGTTTGAAATAAATAGTAGTTTGGTAACATGCTCTTAAATTAAATGTCCTGTCCAATCCAACTACGCATCCGTTTAACCCTTTACCCAACGTAACGGCCAAAACCGGCCAGCGCTATTCTCAAAAATCGCCAATTAATTTTCAAAATATTTTCATTTTTTGTCTCAAAAACATAGGTTATGACCCCTCGTTGGAACGAGCTCGTCGAGCTCGTTCCAACGAGGGGTCATAACCTATGTTTTTGAGACAAAAAATGAAAAAATTAGTTATTCAAGAATTTTTTTTGCAAGTGTCGTCTGCTTTTCATGTTAGGTAAAGGGTTAAAATCGATGCCTTCAAGTTTATCATTTGGTCGTCAATATGGCATATTACAGAGGGAGGATTGCCAGGAACAGTAGTAAGTACATCGCGAATAAACTTACTGTCTTTCTGCTTATTTAACATCGTCAGCACGTCACCTGCAACATTACGTCTTTTTCATCGTCAGGTCTTGCTTCTCGCTCTTTGTTGTAGTTCTTTTTTTTTGTATTTTCCTCAGGTCTATGGAATCTTCGGGACAGATCGCACTGACTTGTTTTTTTAATTTGCCTACACTCGTATCCATGCTTCAAACCATCATCTATAATATTATTTTGTTCAACCGTCATCCGCTTGTAGGTAACTGTGGTTGTCTTGGCATTTCCACGGAGCTCATAATTTGGAGGATAAGTCCCTACATACTCAACTACTGCAGTGTCTATGTCAGTGCCACCCTCAAACCAAGTAATACGTCTCTTATAAAAATTGTCTCTTTTCAACACCGGATATCTTCTGATGACAGTAATGATCGAATCGGGAGACGGCTGTAGGTTTAACTCCTCAAACTTTCACTTAACTATTCTACCATAGAGACCCCTTTTTCTATCTATGTAAATTAGACCTCCTGTCCATTACTTTAAATAATGATGATGTTTAGTTGAATTTTTTGTAGAGTCCTATACTCCATAGTCATCGGAATGATTACTCTGCTTATTAGCTAACCGTCGTTTTTTTATTGTCAGAGCTGTCAATTACAAAGAAAACATTTTCTTTCACACCCACATGTATGAATGGTAATATCTCAGCCTTTTGTTGCAAGATTATAAATGTCTTCAATCGTACTTATAAATTTCCAAAAACGTAAACGCTATAAAACAGTCGCCAACCCCCTCATCGAAGAAACCGATTTTTTAACCCTTTACCTAACATGAAAAGCAGACGACACTTGCAAAAAAAATTCTTGAATAACTAATTTTTTTCATTTTTTGTCTCAAAAACATAGGTTATGACCCCTCGTTGGAACGAGCTCGACGAGCTCGTTCCAACGAGGGGTCATAACCTATGTTTTTGAGACAAAAAATGAAAAAATAAAGAAAATTAATTGGAGATTTTTGAGAATAGCGCTGGCCGGTTTTGGCCGTTACGTTGGGTAAAGGGTTAATAGGTGGCAAAGAGCCTATAGAAACCGTAAAGAAGGTATCGAGCATGTCTACCGCCTTGTCAATCATGAACAACGCGATCAATAACCAGCAAACAGGCGCGGCATTCCTATTAGACGTCGAAAAAGCGTTCGATTCCGTTTGGCACAACGGAATGCGCCTCAAACTATCTAAAATGAAACTCCCCATGAAACCGCTTAGATTACTCTCCTCCTTCCTTAACGATCGCGAAATAAAAATCAGAGTAAACAACCAAATGTCCGACAGCGTCCCCCTGGAAGCAGGCATCCCCAAGGATCCGTCCTCAGCCTCTCCTATACATCATCTACGTCAATGATCTGAAAATCTCCGAGGATCGGGTTCAAATCTCACAATTTGCGGACGATAAGGATCTCTGGGAATCTCATAATACTGCCAATCTACTTCAAAAACCCATTCAACGCACTCTTGGCGACCTAGAGCAATGGTGTGCCAAATGGAGAATCAAGCTGAACGCCAGTAAAACACCCGTAAGAAAAATAACCCCGACTTTGACCTTAAACTACTGGACAAAGTGCATCCTGAATGCACAGAGGCGAAATTCCTGGGCATCACCATCGACCAAAACCTATCTTTCAATAAACACACCAACGATATTGCCAGCAAAGCGACCAGACGTATCAATTTACTAAAAATGCTAAAGGGTACATCATGGGGAGTCAACCATACCATTCTACTTAATCTATACAAAGCCTTTGTTCGTCCTGTACTCGAGTATGGGACCATCCTCCTAACAGACCTTAATCAAACAAATATGGGGAAACTCCAGAAGGTCCAAAATCATGCGATCAGGTTCACCCTCCGTGCACCCTGGGATACACCTATCAAAACACTTCACGACAGAGCCCAAATCCCAACCATAAAGGACCGTCTGGCCTCCCTAGCCGTGAAGAATCACGACAGGTTAGCCGACAGCCAACTAATATCCGAACTACAGTCAATTTGCGAAAGCAGACAAAAACGCCAAAATTTAATGTAAAAACGGGGTAGGTAGGCATCAAACCGCAATGGTTCTTACTCGCCTTTTTGGGGAATCTTCTGGTCGAGACGGTGGGAGGGGGGGGCTCTTAAGGCCCACCCCTCCCCTATGATGATTCCTAAAAGGGGCGAGAAGAAACGGGGCAGCCGTGATCCTCTGGCAGGAAGAGCGGTCTTCGCCGACTCAACTAAAATCTCTGTAATTTAATGTCTAATAATCAACTAACGCTGGAAAGAGACGGTGAACATACAGGCAGTAACAACGGCTTAGCCGTAATCTTCTACCAGGAAGAGCTGCCTTCACCGACTGAACTAAAATACTAAATTTAATCTCTAAAAAATAAACAGATACTGGGAAACAGAAGGTGAATCTACAGGCAGAAGTAACGGCTTAGCCGTGATCTCCTACGAGGAAGAGCGGTCTTCGCCGACTCAGCCAAAATCTCTTAAATGTAATGTCTAATAATTAACAAATACTGGGAAAGAGAAGGTGAACATACAGACAGTAATAAGGGCCCAGCCGCGATCTTCTACCAGGAAGAGCTGTCTTCACCAACTCAACTAAAAAACTAAAATGTAATCTCTAAAAATAAACAAATACTATGAAAGAGAAGGTGAACATGCAGGCAGTAGTAACGGCTCAGCCGTGATCTTCTAAAAGGAAGAGATATCTTCACCGATTCGACTAAATCAGGAGGAGGTAAAGGCAGGAAGCACCCCCGGGTGTGGTACTTTGGTAAAGACCTGTCCCCCCCCCCCCCAATTCTTAGCTGTAAAAATCAATCCGGGAAATCATAAACTGAAGAAAAGAACTGTACTAGCTTCTTCCAGTGATCGACAACCATCCAAAAATGCAATCACATATCTTCGTCTATCTTAAAAATCAACTAATTCTGCCTTTTTCTTTTAGCAGGTGCACCAAGATGCTTTCTTTTTGATCAACAGCACCCCAATAACCGCTATAGAAACTATAACCGTTATGGAAAACAGTAACCGCTATGGACTCTGAACATCCTCCGCTCCATCCCTAGAAGTGGTCACCCACTTCAAGGGAGGTGAGCATTGGTCCTGCGTCCCGCCTCTACCCCTTTTCGTAAGCGTCTGTAGAGCGCATTTGTACCCATCCAAATAGGTTCCTATGCAGGCCTGCCCCCGAACCAGGGAAGTTCGGGTCTTTCTTTGGGTGGTCCCCGAAAGGGGCCGTTGTTGTCGTCTATCCAAAACACTTCAAACTGAACAACCGGAAATTGATTAAACAGCCTGAGGCAGACTTTACTCGCCAATGATGGACCACCATCGCTCCACAACTCAACTTCGAAGTGGCAGACTATACTTGTCCGAAAAACGCCACAGCACCCTCGGGGAGAGGTAGCACCTTTGTGAGAGGACCCCCCCCCCCTCTCGCTCTGGTCCTCACCCGGGGGTTCAGTCAACGACCTAAACTAAGTCATCCCAACTCTACTGACCATTCAGTCTGGGACACCTGCCGAGTTCACGAATCCTTTTCCTCCTTTAACACGTCTTGACATACAGCTACCAAATAGTATACAGTCACTGAGGGTCGAAAGAGGCTTGCCCACAGCGTCCCTGCGCGCCTTCGGTGCGTGAAACCATTCTTTTTCATTAAGAGAATGACTCCACTGCCGACAATGACAAGGAGAAGGCCGACACCTTTGCCGACCTCCTCAGGAAAATCCACTGCCCACAGGAGGGACCCGGATACGATGACGTAGTCAAAAATGCGATCGATAACTTCACCAATGAACACCCAGATGTTTACCGTGACCCAAAATTCGACACCGACCCTGAAATAGGGGACGAAGATGACCTCGTATCGCCCATCTCGAATGACGAAGTTATCAACATAATAAATACGTTCGGAAACTCTTCCTCACCCGGCGAGGACGAGATTAGCTACAAAGTCCTAAAACAAAGCCCAAACTATCTAGTAACCAGGCTCGTAATCCTCTACAACGCACGCCTCACCCATGGGTACTTTCCAAAATGTTGGAAACCGGCCATTGGTGTAATGGTACCCAAATCGGAAAGGACCTGGTCAATCCGGTTAACTTCCGCCCAATCAGCCTCATCAGCTGCATTGGTAAGGTCTTTGAAAGAGTCCTTACCAATCGATTGAGGGACAGTGGCGAAGCCAGCCCAAAAGCAAATGGTGGGGTGAAACACGTAGAGCCTGGCTTGGAACCGTTTTTATAGGCGATGAGGGGGTGGTGTGCGCGGAAAAGTTTTCCAAGCCTTCACATTTCAGAATTTTGCGTCCCTAAAGTTTGAGCTAGGTAACAAGGTAACAATAATCAGGGTTTCCACTAAAGGGAAATAAATGTGTCCGATATGGGGCGGCCAAGGGTTGTCGGTACCACGGACCGACCATGGTTTGGCCCGTGTTAGAAAAAAATTGAATTCCAGGGTTCAAAAACCCCATCTAATTGCATCTGAGCGGATATTTTGAAGTTTTTCATGTACTGATGACTGTCTACCTTTTCACCGACACAGATATTAGGACAAACAATCTACAAATCTACAATTTTTATGCCATTTTTGGACAAATTTCGAGGACCAACTTTGAGGGAAAGTGGGGTGGACGCACCCCCAAACTCCACCCCCACCCGTAGCCACGCCACTGCTGAGGGAGCACCTCGAAGATACCGGCTTCTTCAACGACTGGCAAAGGGCCTATAGGAACCACAAGGAAGGAATGGGAACACGTCCATTGCCTTGTGGAACAAACGAAAACAGCCATTAATACTCAGCAAATAGGCACAGAAATCCTCCTTGATGTAGAAAAAGTGTTCGATTCCGTTTGGCACAACAGAATACGCCTCAAACTGTTCAAAATGAAACTCCCAATGAAATTGCTAAGACTGCTCTCCACCATTCTTAACGATTGTAAAATAAAAATCTAAGTCAACAATGAAATAGTCAACAGTGTCCCACTGGAAGCAGGCACCCCAAGGATCCGTTCTAAGCCCATGCGCTGTATTATCTATGTTGACGACATCAAAATCACCGACAAACGCGTTCAGATATCACAATTTGCGCAGATGATAAGGGACTTTGGGATTCTAACAACACTGCCAACCAAGTCCCAAATAATCCACAAAGCCCTCTGGATGAGCTGGAGCTATGGTGTGCAAAGTGAAGAATTAAGCTAAACACCAGAAACCACCCCCCCCCCCCCCAAAAAAAAAATCACCTTCACCCGTAAGAAGAAAAACCGCGTTGTTGACCTTAAATTATTGGACAAAGTCCTCCCTGAATACACCGTGGCAACATTCCTCGGCATAACCATTGACCAAAACTTTTCCTTTAAAAAAAAACCACCACTGATACCACCACAAAAACAACAAAACATATTAATCTTCTAAAAATGCCTCGCGGCACTTCCCGGTGAGCCAATGAGGCAGCCCTATTGAAACTATACAATGTATTCGCGAGCCCCGTACTTGAGTATGGGGCTCTCGTCCTCAGTAAAATAAATAAAACTAACATGGGCAAACTCCAAAGGGTCCAGAACCACGCGCTCGAAGTTGCCCTACGAGCTCCGGTGATACCCCAAATCAAACTACTTCACGAGAACGCCGGCATTCCAACCATAGAATAACGCCTCTCATCTCTAGCCGCCAAAAACCGCAAACGCCTCAAAGACAGCAAGCTAATATCAGAATTACACGACATCTGTGTCAGCCTGCAAAAAAGGAAAAATGCCACATAATAATCATCGCGAGCTGCTACCTAGGGGGTCATCCTGACCAGGGGGAGGGGGGGGGGGGAGACCGGTCGGGCCGGGAGACCCGACCAAGAGGATTCGGGCCCACCTGACCCGACCGATCCGCTCCCACCCACGGTCAGTATGGCTCTCAGGTTCACACACAATCAGGATGGCCCCTAACCACCAGAAGCGCAAGTAGGAAAAAAACCGCGGAGGTATCGAGCAATAAACACCATCGAGAGTGGCATACTAGCGTCATAGACTGCTTCTCCTCTCATAATCTAAATCTCAGGGGAATTAAACCGCGGATGTGGCATTCATACATTTATCAAACCACTCCACGACAGAGTCGAACTTCCAGTCATAGAAGACGTCCTCGCCTCCCTAGGCGCGGAAAATCGCGATCGTCCCGCCGACAGTCAACTAACATCAAATCCAGGACATTTGGCCGGCAAAAAGCTAAAATGCCACTTTTGACCACCCAGTAAGTAGAAACCGAACCGCGGAAGAAAGATCGGGAAAGAACACCCTCGGGTGTGGAGTTTGAACATGAAAGCCTGCTCCCCTCCCTCACTCTTGATCTCATCAATATCACAACACTAGAAACAAGGGGCTCTGCATAATTTTGATGGGTGACTTTAATGGACACATAGATGATAAGGAAGAAGGTATTGAGGGCGGGGAAAAGAAAGTCAACAGGAATGGAAGAAAGCTGTTGAACTTCACAAATTAGCTCGGTCTGGAGATTCTGAACAGGAACACGAGGTGTACGGGGAAATAGACCTGGAAGAGGAACATCAGGAAATCAATAACCGACTATATTCTCACAGATATTAATTTATGGAGGAAGGTGATAGGGAAGAAGTGGATGATGAGGGTAAAAGGGATTTGGATAGTGATCACAACTTTATTAAAGTGACGATCAGAGCCAAAAACCTAGTAAGAAGCAAAGGAAGCTTTAAGGAGATTTGGGAACTCAAAAAAGATGTTGACTGTGCGAAGTTCGAAGAAAACTTGAAACCAAGGCTTGCAACTGTACACAGGGGGGGGGGGGGGGGCAGTGTCCAGAGAAGGACCGTCGCCATAGTTGCCATATAGTTGCGAGCCTAGTGGAGGCGGGAAAGGAAAGTGTAGGAAAGATTAGGGTGCCAACACGGGAACTTGGGTACAGAGTGAACGAAGAACTGAAAAGGGCCATAAAAGGTAGAAACTCTAAATGTGCTGCATACAGAAGAAGTAGAAAACTCGTTCCAATGAGGGGTCATAAGCTGTGTTTTGGATGCAAAAAATTGAAAACATAATAAAAAATGAAAGGCGATTTTTCTGAATAGCGCTGGTCGTTTGTCGTTACGTTGGGTAAAGGGCTAAAGATCAAGCCAGTGCCACCTTCAGATGATGAATCTCCACCCTCCCCAATGTGTTGACATAATCTGGGCAGGGATACCTGGATTCATCGTATGAAAAACTGAAAATTGACGGAATCGTGGAAATAATTTATGTGTATGCCGTTTATTTATAAGATTCATGTAAGTGGCTATTAAATAATAAGGCTTTGGTAAATTGGTAACACATGTAGTTCCAGGGTTAAATCAATAGAGAAAAGATTTACATAACAGGGATATGAGCTGGATGAGCGGTCATTTTTAGGCTTTCCCAAACCCAGTTTGGGAAAGACTATTGTTATTCTTCTTTTTCAAAATTTTTCTTCGAACTGCTCGAAAACGAGTTGTACGATTTTGACTTAATTTGGCAGATGTATGTAATGTCATAAAATCTAGTGAAATGCGGTATCGTCATATCCGTGAAAACGCGTATTTTCAAAATATTCTGCCAAAACCTTCAAAATTTCACCATTTTTCGAATGTCTCAAAATTGTTTACAGTTGTTTAGCTCACATTTTCTACACATTTAGAGCATAATATGATACACCACAATCACCACTCAGATCTTTCAACTTTAACCTCCACTGGCCAAAAATGACATGAATATAGAATTTTTCTTCAAAATTGACCAACTTGAAGGGCAAATTTCTCTAATAACAAGGTTGTAGTAACAATTATTTTGGTTTGGATAGATGCAACAATGATTGCGGAAGAAAGTTACTGTTTACTTTTTAATCTCAGATTTAACCCTCAAGCACAATGAGGGTGAGAATAAGAGTACCGTTTGAAAATGCCAAAATTAGCCAACTTTGGTTGCTTTTTTCATCATTTTGGAAAAGGGTTAATTTCAAACACTTTTCGCGTACGTATTCACAATTGACTACCGAGCATATTTACTGTTGTAAGTTTGGTTGTAAAGTTTAGGTGACGATTTACTTCATTTTTAATTGCTTGAGCTCTGAATGTTTTCTATAGCTGCTTGCAGCAGTCAAAGTATGACAAATTTTGTTCTATATGTTATTATTAAAAGTTTAATCCTTGGCAGATTTGAGACTTCCCATAAGGGTACTGTCGGAATATTTGTTATTTTCGCCAACTTCAAGAGCAAATTTTTCTAATTAGAAGGTAGTTGTAATAATTATTTCGATATGAATAGATGCAACAATGATTGTGGAAGAAAGTTACTGTTTACTTCTTAATCTCAGATTTAACCCTCTAGCACAATGAGGGCGAGAATAAGAGTACCGTTTGAAAATGCCAAAATTAGCCATTTTGGTTGTCTTTTCCATCATTTTGGAATGGGTTAATTTCAAACATTTTTCATGTACGTATTCACAATTGACTATCGAGCATATTTGCTGTTGTTAGTTTGGTTGTAAAGTTTAACCCTGTCCCATTCTGGTTGCATAAAAGTAGGTACCGTCCAAACAATTTCCAATTTTTTCAGAATTTGGTAAATTTAGGTGGCGATTTACTCCATTTTTAATTGTTTGAGCTCAGAATGTTTTCTATAGCTGCTTGCAGCAGCCAAAGTATGCCAAATTTTGTTCTATATGTCATTATTAAAAGTTTAACCCTTGGCAGATTTGAGACTTCCCATAAGGGTACTGTCAGATTAATTGTTATTTTCGCCAACGTTTACATGCATTTTCTCAGCACTGGAGCCATATTGTCTCAATACCTTTTCCATGAGAGGATTGGACCTTCATCCAAGAACAATTTTGCTGTTATATTTTTTATTCAAAGTTTTAACTTTCACCCAGTTTTCGGACCTTGAATTTGAGTGCCCTAAAATTCTTCATAAAATTGGCTAATATAGAGCTCACTTTTTTCCATTTTCGAAAAGGAATATCGAAAAATGATTTACATGTTCGTATTTACAATTGCCTACCGAGCATATTTGCTGTTGTAAGTTTGGTTGTAAGGTTTAACCCTATGCTAGTTCTGTTTGCATAAAGATAGGTGCAGTCCAAAAAAACACTCGTTTTCAGAATTTGGTAAGTTTAAGTAACGATTTACTCCATTCCTAATTGATTGACCGCTGAACGTTTTCTATGGCTGTATGCAGCAGTCATAGTATGGCAACTTTTGTTTTATATGTCATTATTAAAAGTTTAACCGTTGGCAGATTCGAGACTGCCCATATGGGTATGGTCGGAATAATTTTAATTTTCATAAAATCACTGAATATTTATAAGCGTACAGTGGTAGTTTGGAATAGAATATCCGACAATGCTTTCGAAATTCGGATTCACAGTTCAATTCCAAGAATATTTTCTGTTATAAGATTGCTGTAAAGTTTAACGCAATCCCTATCTCAGATGCATAATGGTAGATGCCGTCGAAAAAAACTCATTTTTTCAGAATTTCAAAGGTTTAAGTGACAATTTACTCCATTCCTAATTCATTGAGCGCTGAATGTTTTCTATGCCTGCATGCAGCAAGCATAGCAAGACAACTTCTGTTTTATACGTTATTATCAAAAGTTTAACCCTTGGCATAGTTTGGAGTACCCATGTGGGTATAGTCGGAATAATTGTTATTTTCGTAAAATCAATCCCTGAATATATTGGTAACCGGGCAGTGGCCTTTCAGTGGTGCTACATGAAACCGCAAATAGTTAAGGTTGAAAAGTTCATCAAATAGACAAATATAATACCTAAACTCAGCCGGTGACAGGCAAATAATGAATGGAAAAGTCGTTGAGCTGAGAATGAAGTAGGGACGAATCGTGCCCTCGGTTTCCACCTGATCCACGGTATTTCCACGCGGTCTCGGCACTTAACAAAGATACTAAATTGTAGGGCAGGGACAGTAGGAAACATTCTGAGAATTTCAAGTTGCTGCCTTGCATGATCGGGACATAATTGGAATATGTCCGACATTGTATCTGTCGGATATATTCTAATTATGTCCCGATCACTTCACCCCGACTGTCCGCATGGGGCACCATGACGCCGTGTACTAAGGTATACTGCACGTCGATGGTGCGCTTGTCTTCAACCAATCTAACCCCGTCTGTGCTACAGTGCGGAGGCACTATGTTGTGGAGCTGGCAGCTGCTCGTCATTGCTCGGTGGTTCTCTCTGGGTACTCCGGCTTCCAACACGCATACAACTGTCACCGACATAATATGACCTTGGCTGTTAATGTGTCGTTAAAACCTAATAAATAAATAAATAATTCCAGTACCAGTTTTGCTTGTACAAATATTAGTACCGTCAGACAAAATTCATTTTCTGAATAATTTCGTACTTTTCTGTACTCACCTTCCCTAAGTAAGATTGGTATACCTAACCCTCAAGCACAATGAGAGTGAGAATAAGAATACCATTTGGAAATATCCAAATTATCCAACTTTGGTTACTCTCTACTATCATTTTGGAATGGGTTAATTTGAGACACTTTGCTCTGCTATTTGCAGAGATGTTTAATCAATAAATCCGGCTTTAGTTATGTTCTGGGACTTAATGAAACATGTGCTTTGGCCAGTTAAAAATAGCACTGTCTGCAAAAAATGACTTTGAGTGAACACTCACTTGCCCAAAAACAAAAAGGAAAGAGCTCTTTGAGCTTTTCATAACTGCTTTCAAAAATCAATGGGGAACAAATTTTGTGTTATATGTTTTGGTGTTCCGTGTTATCCAACACCAGTTTGGCCGTACAAATATGAATACCGCCAGGGAAGAAAGCACATTTTCTCAGTGGTAGACTGTTTGACTTCTATGATAGAGGTCCCGAGTTTGATCCCTATCTGGGACGATCCACGTAATGTCCTTGGGCAAGGCACTTTATCCCGGTTGCCAACATGGGGGCACGATGATGCCATGTACTAAGGCGTACTGCATGTCAATGGTGCACATGTCTTCAACCGCTGGTACCCTGCTTCAGCGGAGCTTGAACATAATTAGAATGTTGAGCTGACAGTTGCTCGCCGATGCTCGGTGGTTCTCTCTGGATCCTTCGACTTCCCCCACCCGTAAAACTGTCACGGTCACGATTAACCATTGTGGATAAGTATGTGACCGTAAACACCAATAAATAAATACCGTCAGGGAAACCCTCTGTGAAATCCCTCTGTCAATAAATAGCAAAGTAGTAATGTAATGCAAGAAATATTAACAAGCAGTTCAACATCCCTTTAATCAACTCATTTTGACTTGAACTGTACCCATCACTGTGTAAACTAGCTATCTAGATGGTTTAAACCATATCAAATGAACAACTAATTTGTGCGTGACAGTAATTCATATTACATGTATTTATTGTATCTGAAACAAATATGTTGCAAAAATTGTGAAATCATGGAGTAGGAAGCTTACCCTCGTTTGTTGACAAATCCCACACATTCACAAACAGACAAAATGATAGAGAATAAATTAATTATTAATATCCAAGGTCACATTCAGCATTTACAGCTATATCATGACCATAATATAGGTATTTATTGAAGTCCAGGTATTCATTGCATAGGCGTACAAGGCTATTTTTCAGGGGGGTGGGGGTGGGGTATGAAACCTTTTAGTCCGAAAAAGCTGAATCTCAGGAGGGAATGCCAAATGTGAGTAGGTAGTACTGGCGGGAGCAAACGACATGTACACGTACATGTACGGTACATGTACGTGTACATGTACCGTACATGTACACCTCCATAGGATTTAGTGTTAAAATCGTGAACAGGTACACGATTTGTTGTGTACATGTACGGTACATGTACGTGTACCGTACATGTACAATCGTGTACATTTCCCCATAGGGTTCAGTGTTAAATTGCGAGCAAAAAACGTTTTGTAGGTTTTTTAATCATCGTCTTGCCGATTCTAAATAATCCGCGTCCGTACACGATTTTAACACTGAAACCCTATGGAGGCGTACACGGCGGATTTTAGGTCTGAAATCGACTCGCGTGAAGAGGTGATGTTTGAATTCTCAAACCCACTGTCGCGTTTCTCGAAGTAAGACTGGCGCACGTTATTGCGAGGTGATCTATGGAAATGTTTTGAACGAAGAGTGTTGTCGGTGTGTTAGAAATACGCAAACCCGCTGTCACGTCTTCCTGAAGTAAAAACTAACACATGTTATCGTTATGACTGAACGAGGTTTTTGTTCAAAAAGAGTTGATTATGAATATGGTCTGTATTATAGACATTCGTGTTTTGTCTTGATGTGACGAATAGAAATTGAGTTTGGGGGATATTGTTCGAAAGAGTCTATAAAAATATGATCTGTTATAGATATTCGTGTTTTGTCTTGATGTAAAAGAAGAGAGATTGACTTTTAAGCGTTCGTTCAAAAAGAGTCAAACACTTAGCGAATGTTTAAAACGCATTTTCCGCTCAATTAGGTTTTGAGTGGTAAAATTTTTAATATATTCAAGATAGCAATCAGAGATGAATAAGTTCTCAGCGTTAAAATTAGTTTTCTTTTGCGTGTTGAAACTGTTTTAACAGTCATCAAAGGGATTCTCTCTTAATTCGACACTGAGTGAATGGTTGTTTGATGTGTGAATGGAAATCTTTTGACAAATGTAAAAACTACTGTCAAAATGCGTTAAATCAGAAACCGGTTTGTCATGTACAGTTTAAACGTATTTTCTCTTAAACTTCTCCAATTCAATTAACAGTCAGTTGAGATGTGAATATTTTCAGATTATTATATTAAAGACGGGAAGATTTTTATTACTTAAAAATATAAAAATATAATTAAACATTTAATTTTGAAAATAATAAAACAATTAAAAACCAAAGATGTTTTTACAAATGGATCCTAGACACCGAGATCGAATTTTAGAAGAGTTTGAGCGTGCTAAGAAGGGGATTCAGTCAGCTGATAGAAGCAGACGTCTTGGTGAGATGGAACTCAAACGCAAAGCCACAAAAATATTTAAACCCGTGACGGAGGGTCAAGAGCGAAGCAGGAAGGAGATAGTCGAAGAATTGAGACCCATAAAGGAGAGTTCTTTGAGAATGGGTTCGTTGCCCGGTAGTTTTGGAAATCGGTATTCCGTTCAATCTACACCGGATTATGTTCCCACGGGAATTCAAACAGATTTGAGCGAGAGCGACGATACAGCTTCGACTATCACCACTAGTAGCGTCGCATCGTCTGATGATGAAGAGAGATCATTTGTATGGATTTTATAAGGATTCGGAGGGAAGGATTTTTGTAGGAGACACAGAAGTAGAAATTGGCAATGATAAATTGATCGTGGGTTCGAACAAATACGAATTGACTGATGGACTGCACAGATTGCTCCTTTACGACAAGCCTGACGATTACTCGGAACAGGATTTCGACAATTACGGCGACATTCTGGTTCAGACCCACGCCATGAAGAGAAATAACGATGCCAGAGAGACGAGACCCAAAGCCAACAGAGGTTACAAGTGGACGAAAGTGGTGAAACCCATATGGGATATGAACAAGAAGTTCGTCGAATCGGTGACTGGCAAAGGGGTGAAAACCATTTTTCTTCCGAGCGATTCTGACGCTCTGTCTCAGAGATTGAGTTTGTTGATGGCCAGCAGACGGGCTGGTAACACAGGATTAGATAATCAGATAGTTGCTATATCTGACGAATTGTTAAGACAGAAGGTTTTGAATAAAAACCACTATAAAAGCCTGATGAACGAATTGAAGGATTGATGTGTATATAATAAGTAGAGAGAAACAAACAAACAAACAAAAATAAAACAGTAAATTTTTACACTAGAATAATAAAAGTATTTAAAAACAACAAAACGATTTACCAGTGAAAAAAACAAAAATATATCATAAAAATAAAATATGTTGGTGATAAAGAACAGGGGATACGTCAGAACTTACATTCAAGGCGGTTCTGGCATCGTCGATTCTATAATGCGAGCGTTCACGAGCGATGCGGGTAGAAAACTGGCATCGACCACATTTGAGGTCGGTAAGAAGATGGCTTTGGATGCTGGTAAGAAAGCCGCTTCCGAAGCCAGTGGTAGGATAGCTTCAGTGGCTGGCAAGAGGGCAGCCGACGTGTTGATCGACAAGTTGATCAGTCCGCCGGCGAAGCGAGCTGCGTTAGAGCGAACGCCGAAAAGTTGGAAAGATTTTAAGGATGCTGTGGTACCCATACAAGATTTAGCCAAAATGACGAGTGGATCCGGATTGAAGAGAACTCGCGATGGTGTGATATAAATAAATAATAACATTAAAAACAGAGTTTGAAAAATATAAAAAATTTGCGTTTGAAAAGAATCTAAAATAACAAACAAAAAAAAATAAAACAAAGATGAACATTAAAGATATGTCTTGGAATGACGCCACGACCAAGAGGTCGAATAACGAGTTCTTTCCCAAAAGCATAAGAGGTTTGATAGTGGGAAAATCGAATTGTGGAAAGACCAATCTGTTGATGAATCTGTTGTCCCGACCCGACTGGTTGGATTACGACAGATTGTTCGTGTTTGGCAAGAGCTTGTTTCAACCCGAATACAGATTGCTTCGAGAGTGCATGGATCGTAGATTGCCCAAGGACTTCATAGCCAGAATCTTTGACAGTAGGGAGGAATTTGACAAGAGTGAAGCTCCACTTTCGACCATTTTGGACGGTGCGGCGATGGAACTGATGAAGAGAAATGCATCTTCGAACGTCGAGTGTCGATTTTATGAGAACGCTAGCGACGTTCCAGATCCTAGAGAACTGAAATCGGAAGATAAGAATCTCATGATTTTCGACGATCTGCTTTTGGAGAGACAGAACCGATGCGAATCGTATTATGTTAGGGGTCGACACAGCAACGTGGACTGTTTCTACCTGTCGCAGAATTATTTTCGATTGCCCAGACAGATGATAAGGGAGAACGCTAATTTTCTATGTCTCTTTCGCCAAGATCTCAAGAATCTCAATCACATCTACGGCGATCACGTCGCAAACGACATGAGTGCGGCGGAATTCAGGAGATTCTGCAAGAGGGTTTGGGATGGTGGACTTTATGATTTCGTCGTGATCGATTTGACAAGTGAATTTAATCATGGAAAATATCGGTGCAGATTTGACAAGTTTTATGTTTCTGATGATAATAAGATAGATCGTGAAAATAAAATTTAGAAAATAATAAATCTTCAAATAATTAATTTTGAATAAAAAAAATAAAAATTAAATATAATGTTCGAACATGGAGAATTGTTAGAACGAATAGCCGAAAATACGGCTGCAAAACAATCCATTCAAATCGTGATGAGTGGTGATTCGACTCGATTCATTACGAAATTCGAACCTTCCATCGAATTGAATAGAGAGAAAAGATACGAGATGGCATTGGTGAATCTGGAGACTTATTATTCCTTTCCCAACGTCACCGAAAAGAATAACTTGTTCAAGTATTCCGACGGAACAGATTGGTTGGAGATTCGAATTCCCAAAGGGAGTTACGACATAGACGATTTGAACAATTACATTCAGACGCGAATGAAGACGGATGGAAAGGGAAGCAACAAGATCAGACCCGCTCCCAATCCTAATACCTTACAGACGATGTTGGATTTGGAAGATAATTTTCGAGTGGATTTCAACACGGACAATTCTATAGGCAAGATGTTGGGATTCGATCGAAAGATGTATCGAGGCCACACGGCATCTGAAAATACGGTTGACATTCTCGCAGTCAATAGCATTTTGGTGAACGTGGACGTGATTGCTGGAAGCTACGTGAATGGTAGCACTCAACCGACGTTCTATTCCTTCTTTCCAAACGTGTCGCCGGGTTATAAGATCGTGGAGCGACCTCGAAATTTAGTTTATCTACCAGTGATTTTAGACACGTTGTATAGTCTCAAAACCATGTTGACGGATCAAAATGGTGAACTGTTAGATCTTCACGGAGAGAGGGTGACGATACGATTTCACATAAGAGAAATATAAAAGCAAAAAAAAAAAAATATTGTGTATATATATATAGATAACAAAAATAAAATAAACGCAATATTAATTTTACAAAATTATTTTAATATAATTATTAAACAAGAAACAATTGAAGTAAATATATTTTAAAAAAAGAATTATGACACAATACGTGGTTAAAAACGTGAACATATCCACAGGACAGAGGAAGAAACTTAAGAGAGCATTAACAACTCGAGGCGAGGTGGTGAGATTCAAATTCACTCACGAAGATCTGACGAGACGCGGTCAGGATTCGATCGCCTGGACCAGAAGTCAAATCAAAAGGATGGAGAAAGCGATTCGCAATGGAAGAGGGTTGGCAGTGAGATTGAGTCCCGCTCAATTGAGATACAATTTGAGAATGAAAGGCGGTTTCCTACCGCTATTGGCAGGAATCTCCGCAAAAGCATTACCCTTCGCCGCAAAGGCACTACCCTTTCTCGGAAAGACTCTCGGCGTGGGAGCTCTCACGGGACTCGCTAGTTCGGCGGTTGAGAAATTAATGGGTGGCAGCAGACTGTTTTTGAAGAAGGGAGGAGCTGTGTGTCGCGTCCACGTAGATGACAGCGGTAAAGGATTGTATCTAGAACCCGTTAGAGGTGGCAACTCTCTGGGAGGAAACGGTCTCTATCTGAAGAGTGGACAGAACATTGAGCGACTCGGCAAGGGTTTGTTGCTCGGTGAGAATTCACCGTTTAAGAATATATCGATTTTGAATATGTTATTATAATATAAAATATAAATCATAGAAAGTATAAAATAATATATTTAAAATTAGTAAAAAGGTGGAGAAATAATTTTATTATCAGGATGACAAGGTGGAGAATTTATCACCTGGATAAAAAGGTGGAGAAGCAATTTGACGATAATGACGAATATCGCAAGACAGAGAGCGAAAAAACAAAAAATGGTTAGACGCTAATGATG
Organism: Pictodentalium vernedei; assembly: GCA_031216915.1. Taxonomy (NCBI): domain Eukaryota; kingdom Metazoa; phylum Mollusca; class Scaphopoda; order Dentaliida; family Dentaliidae; genus Pictodentalium; species Pictodentalium vernedei. Next base: position 525,564,448 of record CM062297.1, on the reverse strand, counting down.
GATATCTAAGGAAAGAACTGATGAAAGAGATAGATAAAGCACGGGATAGACGGTTGGGAATGAGACGCTTTCCACCGTCACCACTACCTTCTGAAGAGAATGGTGATGATGCGAGTGTTACCAAGAGATGCACAACATTCATTCATAATTATGATTCGGATAAACAAAAATGTTGTTATAAACATATCATATCACAAAAAAAAAGAAAAAAAGAAGAATCGACGCTGAGAATTGAGAAAAAAGGAAACGTTATTATAATATATGGTAATAGTGAAGAAGAAGGAAAACAAAAAAAAAATGAGATCTAAAGATGATCTCATTACTTTTTTTTTTCATTTTTCTTCGCTAAAAATCAATCTCTCTACTTTTTATATTTCCAAGCTCGTTATTAGCATGTTGACACTCATGTTTTCAAGATGATCTCATCACGTTTTTTTCTTTCTTCTTTGCAAAAAATCAATCACTCTATTGTTTATATTTCCAAGTCCGTTATTAGCATGTTGACACTCGTGTCTTCTCCTTTTTCGAAAACGTGTTGAATGTTTATCTTTACTCTTTTGAGTTTTTTTTATGTCGGTCAACTCGCTCTCACCACCCAATTTCTTCACGAGTTCGAATGAGATGTTTGGAAATATGTAATTTCCATAGGGCAACGACAAATGGTCCTTGTCGAATTCTCTATCTTTGGCGATGACGATGTTCTGCAGATCGCTTTGGTACTCGTAAATCAAATTGAGCGCAGCTTCGTCCAATTTCAAAGGCATCTTATATCTGTCGTATTTATACTCTAAGCCCTTCGTCTCAACCTTGTTCAATTCGATGGGATCATGTCGTTGTAATCTATAGATTTTATGACCGAATTTCTTTTATGTTTTGACTCGTTTCAATTTCAATTCGCATCTTTTAGGTGTTGTTGTCTTCATGATCGATTATTTGAGTTTTTTTTGTTTTTACGAATTCTTGCAAATAATGTATATTTTAAATTTTGTATTTTAATATTTTGTTTAAAAAAAGGTTTGTTTTTTTGCTTCTTATATATATAAAAAAAAGTTGTTTTTTTAATTTTAATTTCTTTAATGTGAAAAAAATTTGTTTGTAAAAGTTTTTTACTCTTTATATATATATATATATATATATATAAAGTTGCTTTTTTGCGTCTGCTTCACGGAAGTTTGTTTTGAACCTCGTGCGAGACTTCTATTTGTAAGAGTTCTATTTGTCTGGAACCTTCTTCTTCTTTTTTAATAGTTCGAACGACATTGTCGATTAATTTTTGTTCGCTAATAGTATTACGATTTGATTTTCTATCGCAAATCGTATCGTTTTTTTTCGAAATGCGTAAATAGAAATTACGATTTTTTTCTTCTTGGTTTTTTGGAGTATAACATCTTATTAAACAACGTCGACATTTATGTCGAGATTCCGTCGTGGATGTTGTCGTCATGATCGATTTAGTTTTTTTTGTTTTACGAATTCTTGCAAATAATGTATATTTTAAATTTTGTATTTTAATAATTTGTTTAAAAAAGTTTTTTTTATTTTTGCTCTTTATATATATAAAAAAGTTGTTTTTTAATTTTAATTTCTTTAATGTGAAACAAATTATCACTAAATACAAAAATTCAACAAAAAGAATATTCTTACAAACTCAATTTTGAGGTAAAAACAATGATCAAGTCCAAACATCCGAATTATAGTTTAGAACGTGCAAGACTTCAAACGTTTAAAAATTGGCCTTCGCATCTTGCTCAAAAACCCGAAGATTTAGCCGCCGTGGGTTTCGTTTATGTGGGTAAAAGCAACAAAGCCAAATGTTTTTGTTGTAATATACATTTGATGAATTGGGAACCTCACGACAGACCTTTACTAGAACACATAAATAATATTAAAAAAGGCGTATGTGATTATTTGAACAAGATCCTAACGTTGGCATTGATCAAAATCGAAGACGAAGAGTGGGATAGAGATAAAAACCAAAAATTATTGATGGATATGTTACAATTAGGGTACACTAAGGAACAATTGTACAATGCATTAAACAACGTGAACAAGACTCTGTCTCAATTCTTAACTTTAGAACATCTCTTCAAATTCATGACGGAAGCGGATGAGTTATCGTCACTCATCAAAAACGAGCCGAGCAAAACGTCCACTAAGTGTCTGCTCTGCGAAGGTGTTGCAAACATCTTGTTTCTACCGTGCGCACATCTGCGTTACTGTAGAGAATGCTATTCCAAAGTATGAGCAAACGTGTTCGTTTTGCAAACGAGAAATAAAAGCGATCTTAAATTGTTTTGAATAAAAACACATTAAGAAAAAATTGAATTTAAAAAAAATCTTTTTTTTTTTTATATAAAGAGTAAAGAAACAAAACTTTTTAAACAAATTATTTAAATACAAAATTTGAAAAAAAATATATTCTTACAAAATGAAACAAACAGATAAAAAAAATTGGAAAATTTAAATGAGAAAACCATACCTCAGTTAAACGAGATTTGTAAACTATTAATAATTTCACATTTCAGAAATCATAGAACTAAATCAAAAATGATTGAAGTCATACAGAAACATTTGCAAAACGATGGAAAGGCAAATGAAATGTTGATAGCAACGACGTCAAAAAATGCATCGGTTGTGAAAAATGGGAAGAAGAAAAAAAAGATAGTAAAAGGAATCGAAATGCCGCTGTCGAAAAAAACCGAAAACGTTTCGATTGTGAAAAATAAGAAGACGACTAAATGAAAAGCCGTTGAAGAAGAACTTCAAGTTTGTTTCCAGGAAAAGAAAAGAAAAACTAAAACGAAAACGAGTGATGCACATGAGATTCTAGACAAACGAGATATATCGAGTGAACTTCGACGAGCAATAGTCGAAGGGAAAGGAGAAGAATATCTAGCGTGACTCGCCGTGGAACTATTGCAATCGAAGTCCATAGAACGGGAGAGTGCGATCAAAGGCATTTTTAAAACTTTCGACGTGGTTCCCTCGTTGAAGAAAATCGATCCGAAATTGTTCATGGAACAGGTGTAGAAAAAAGTATTGGATTTGTTTCGCAAATACATGAACGTGGGACTAAAAATTAAGATGATACTCCATTGCGTGATGAATAAAACCGACGTGAAGTCCGGCGAGAGCATCGTGAAAAATGCATATTTCAGATCTAACGTCGAACCTGTATTTCGAGGTTCAGATTTATCAGACGTTTTCAAAAAGATGAAAGACAAGATGTTGACGTCTCTCGCGAATTATCAACATGAAGGTAGTAATTGGACGTTCAATGAGATGTTGAAACTCGAAATTCACATAACTGAAAACGATTTGTTGAAAGGGTCTTCCTACGTGAAATTACCGTATTTCTTAGCTAAAAAACAATCTGTGGTCAATGTGAGAAATAAAGATGATCAGTGTTTTAAATGGGCAGTCACCTCCGCTTTATACCCTGTCAAAATGAATTCCGATAGAGTTTCTTGTTACGAGGAGACATCTAAAAATCTCGATTGGACCGGAGTGACTTTTCCAACGCAGTTAAAACACATCGAACGTTTCGAGGTTCAAAATCCCACCGTAGCGGTGAACGTCTTGGGATACGATGACGAAAAATGAAAGATCTATCCTCTCAGACTGACTTCATATCTCGGAAGAGAAAAGACGATTATTTTATTATTGATTTCAAATGGTGACAATCATCATTATTGTTGGGTTCAAAATCCGAACGGATTACTGTCGAAACATATTAATAAACATTAAGGAAAGATATCTTTATGTTTCAATTGCATGAACGTGTTTCGCAGCGAAAAATCGTTAGCGAAACATCAGGAATATTGCAACGAAAATCAAGGTGTCGCCGTCGAAATGCCCAAACCCGACACCATCGTGAAGTTTGAAAATCACAATAGAAGGTTAAAAGTACCATTCGTCATGTACGCCAATTTCGAATGTTTCACCACGAAAATGAGTTCCTGTCAATCCAACGCTCTTCAAAGTTATGTTGAAAGATATCAAAAACACATGCCTTCAGGCTATTGCTTTTACATGAAATGCGCTTTTGACTCGCAACACGACATGGGACCCTTCACCTACACGAAACAGTATGAAGACGATGACGTGGCTCAAAGGTTCGTGGAAGAGTTAGAATGGAAACTTCAAATGTTATACGACAAATTCAAAAGTCCGGCAAAAATGATCATCACGCGAGAGCAGCAGGACGAAAATAACAGAGCCACCGAATGTCACATATGCAAACAATCGTTCGACGAGAATTCGAAGGAAAATAGGAAGGTCAGAGACCACGATCATTACACAGGTCTGTTTCGTGGTCCGGCTCACAGCAAGTGTAATCTAAAATATCGAGATGCCGCTTTCTATCTGGTGATGTTTCACAATCTCTCGGGTTACGACAGTCATCTGTTCATGAAAAATCTCGGTACCTGACACGAAAAATTAAATTGCATCGTGAACAGCAAAGACAGATACATTTCCTTCACAAAATGGAAGCTCATGGAGGAGAAAAAAGTAATCGACAGAGAGACGTTGGAAGAAAAAACAAAACACATTCATAGAGCCATACATTTCATCGACAGTTTTAAATTCATGTCGACCGCTCTGGAAAAATTAGTCGATAATATGAGCAAGGATAAATTTAAAATCATGAGCGAACATTTCGGAGAACGAGTAGACGTTATGTTGAGGAAAGGAGTCTATCCTTACGATTACATGAATGATCTAAAGAGATTCGAAGACACCGCACTACCTTCGAAAGAAGATTTTTATTCGAAATTATACGAATCTGACATTTCCGACGAGAATTACGAACATGCTAAAAACGTGTGGAAATCATTCGATATGAAAACCATGAGAGATTATCACGATCTCTATCTAAAGACCGACGTTCTGCTCTTGGCAGACATGTTCGAAAATTTTCGAGACGTCTGTCGTCGAAATTACGATCTGGATCCCGCTTGGTATTTCACCGCACCTGGTCTAGAGTGGGACGCTCTGTTGAAGACCACCGAAGTCCAATCGGAATTATTATCCGACGTGGACATGTTGCTCATGTTCGAAAGGGCTGTGAGAGGTGGCGTCTCGATGATCTCCCACAGACATTCTGAAGCTAACAATCGCTACATGAAAGAAGGTTTCGATTCGAAACGGTCGACTAAATACATACAGTATTGGGACGCCAATAATCTGTATGGTCGGGCTATGGTCATCCTTTACCGATTGGAAATTTCGAATGGGTGAAGGAACCGGAAGAGATGCAAAAATGGAGAGACTATCCTTGCATTTTAGAAGTCGATTTGAACTATCTGGAAGAATTACACAATCCACACAACGATAATCCGCTGGCTCACGAATGAAAGGAACCGAACGAAGGAGATGAGGAAAAACTCATTCCCAATTTATTTAACAAATGTAACTACGTCGTCTACAGCGAGAATTTGAAACAGTACGTCGATTACGGGATGAAATCAGTCAACATACATCGCATCATTCGATTCGATGAAGAGCCTTGGATGAAAAAATACATCGATCTCAACACGAATCTCAGAATTCAAGCCGAGAACAATTTCGAAAAAGATTTCTTCAAACTCATGAACAACTGCGTGTACGGTAAATCGATGGAAAACATCAGGAAGAGAACCGACGTTCGACTCATCACATCTGAGAAAAGTGCTAAAAAATTAGTGGCGAAACCCAATTACAAACACCGAACCATATTCAACGAAAATCTAGGGGCCGTTCACATGCAAAAGACGCACCTGAAGTTCGACAAACCATATTATCTTGGACCGATCATCTTAGATATCAGCAAGCGATTGATGTACGAGTTTCACTATGATTATGTCAAACGAAAATTTGGTGATAAAGCCAAACTATTGTTCACCGACATGGACAGTTTAGTTTACGAGATAGAGACGAAAGACGTCTACCGAGATATATCTCAGGACGTGGCCGAGTGGTTCGACACGAGCAATTATCCCAGCGATCACCCATCCAATATTCAATCGAACGACATCAAGAAGGTGTTGGGTAAATTTAAGGACGAGAGCGGTGGTAAACAGATCGTCGAATTCGTGGGCTTGAGATCCAAACTGTATGCTTATCGTCTAGAAGATGATGAAGAGATCAAGAAGTGCAAAGGAGTTAAAGCGTGCGTGGTGAAGAAAAACATCTCTTTCCAAGAGTATAAAGATTGTCTGTTAGGAAGTGGTCCGGTGTATAAGACTATGAAATCGATTCGAAGCGAAAATCACGACTTGTATACCGAAATAGTCAACAAGATTTCGCTGACAGCCGAGGACGATAAGAGATTCGTGTTAGACGATAAAATAAGCACTTTAGCACTCGGACATTGGACTGTGGATCTAATTAGAAACGATATGAATGTGGATGATTGGATTCCAGATATGATTGTGGATGATAGGATTCCAGAAAATCAAGAGGAATTAGATGGATTCAAAATCACAGAAACCGATAGAGACATCGAGAGTTTAGAAAATCAAGAGGAATTAGATGGAATCAAAAGTATAGAAATTGATAGTGACATCGAGAATGTTAGTTTAAAAAAAAGAGAAAAAAACAAAAAAAAATAACGGCATTTTTTTTAGTAAATTATGATAAAATAAATAAAAATAATATATACACATTATGAATAAGAAAATAAAGATATCCGTAGAAGGTGTCGTCTTACCAAACGAACCCCTATCCAACATCGATCTGTTGAATGCGGCAAAAGATTTGAAAATCAAAGATTTTCTAGGCGTGTTTTCCAGAGATGCCTTGCCGAAGAGAAGACCTCGACAATCGGAATGTGGAATTTTAAATCTAGACGATTCATTGGGTGAAGGCACTCACTGGGTGGCGTGGATCAAGAACGGGAAGAAGAAAAATTATTATTTTGACAGCTACGGAATCTCGCCACCAAAAGAAATAAAGAACTATTTCAACAAATCGATTGTTTGTTACAACACGGAACAAGTGCAATCACCAGATCAAGTGTTTTGCGGTCACCTGTGTCTCTACGTTCTCAAGAGATGGTTTGAAGGAGATCGATTTCAAGACATTCTCAATGATTTACATTAGAGAGAGATTTTTTTATAGTATATATAAAGATAAAAAATTATTTTAAAAATTTTAATCGAATAAAAACGAAAAATAAATAACATAGTTCATTTTTAATAAACTGCGTTTTGAATATATTTTTTCTAAAAAACAAAAAAAATCCTCACAACAACATACCAGTCGATAAATTTGGTAGAAGTGATGACGAAAAAGTCAACCCAAGAAAGAAGAGGAAGACATTTGAAGTCGACGATAGTTACAACATTGCCAACTTGGACAAACGTTACGTTTGGAGATACGAACCTCGAGAAGAACCTTTGAACATGAATGATAAGAAGCTCTACAATCTTCCTGAGCCAATAGATCTCGCAGATGCTGCGACTAAAAAATACGTTGACAGGGGGAACGCCGATTTCGAACGAATCCTGCTAGATAATTACGTGGATAAAACCATGACTGACGATCTCGATCTGAAATCCAAACGTTTGGTGAACATCGCGAATCCCATAGATCCCACCGATGCCGCGACCAAGAAATACGCAGACGACTCTCACGCGAGATTCAGCGAACACCTGAGAAATAGATACGTTCAGAAAACGATGCACTCGGAATTGAACGCTAATTATAACAAGATAACGAACGTGGCCACTCCCACGAATCCCAAGGACGTGGCGACCAAACACTATGTAGATCTGGAACAGAGAAAATCTGACGGACGAGAAATGAAATCGGATCTGAATGCGGGATTCAACAAGATATTGAATCTGTCGGAGATCAACGACACGGATGCAGACTCAACTGCGGTCAACAAGGGCTATGTAGATTCTGCCGTGATACAATCACAAGAATACCTAGAATCGCAAGTGGACGATCTCTACCTGAACAAACAATCTGGCGGAACCATGGAGAGTGGCATCAACATGAACGGTCACAATTTATTCAGTCTCGATCACGATCCCGAATTCGATTCCAGCGTGATCAGCAGAAAATACGTGGACGACAACTCGGTCTGGAGAAAGGGTGATATCATGGAAGGTAAACTAGACATGGGTGGACACGCGCTCACGAATCTACCGGATCCCGTGAACATGACGGATGCCTGCACCCTGATTTCGGTGGTGGAGAAAGTCAAATATGCTAGACAATTGATCACTGTGTGGGCCGAGGAGGCCGGCACCTTAGATGAAGGAAAAGCTGAGTGGTCTTTCGGAAATGGAGGTAGCGGATTGAAACGTGGTCAGGTGGGATATCCCATGCCGCTGGGAGGTGAAATCGTTCTTGTCGAACGATCCGTTGTAATCGATTGCTGGATATCTCGTGACGTTCAGAAACACTTGCATGTTTCTCAAATGACAATGATCGAACAGCGATGCATTCTTTTCCTGAGACCTGTCCCTATCGGTCTGAAACGCAACCACGATGAAACGCGGTCTCTCGGAAGTGGAAGTATAACCCTTTTCGAAGTGCTTCTTATAAGCGTAGATTCTCACTCGATCACCGATCGCAAATTTCGGCGTTCTAGACTTCTTCCTGATCTTAGATCTCTCAGGATATAGATTCGCGTAGACCCGTTTTTCGTTTTGAGGATCGCTAGCTTCCGCGGGAGTCATCTTGATTGAACTGTGTCGCATGTTGTTGTAATCTTTGACCAGACCATTCAGAGCGTATATGTATTTCTTGGTCGAATTCGCCGTGAAGTATCTGTGCATCTTTTCCTTCATCATTCGATTCCAACGTTCCACCACGCTGGCTTTCTCTTCATTTTCGATCGAATAGAGGTCTACCAATCGATGAACGTGCTTGTTGTAGAATTCCTTTCCCTTATCCACCCACAATTTACTCGGTTTTTGAGAAGACGAGTCGAACACGCTCTTCAGATCCTCGGCGACGCAAGGTCCTGATTTATTCTTGAAAGCTCTGATCCAACCGTATTTGGAAAACACGTCGATGATCATCAATAGATGCACTATGGGTTTGTGTAACTCCTCGGGCAATTCGCTCGTCAATAATCATTTCTTCTTCTTTTCAGATGCGCTTTTTTTTTTTGAACGCCCCATCCGAATTGACGTTTCGTACCGATCAGATTGCCGACCAGCGAACGTTCCATCTTCTCTCTCCTGATCGGATTCGATATGCCTCTCAATTTCCCCAACATGTTTTTATCGCAGACGTCGTTGCGAGTCTTGGTGTTGGGATGTCCGACGTAGCACAGATCGTGATCATACGCGTCCGCGTCCACCCTATTCACAGGTTTGCTCCAAGATTTGGGAGTCAGATCGGCGTTGAGTCTTTTGTTCAATTTCGTTCCAGGTCCCGTGAAACTGTGACCAGGCAGATGCATTTCGAAAGGTAGATTATTGATCATTTTATTCACGATGCCTTTACCTTTGCTCGAGTTCTTTTTTTTGACGAATCTAGTCTTGACAGAACCACACACATCGCAAATTCCGCGAAGCATTTGTCTGTCGTTTTTAGTTCGCACTTCTCTAGAATTACTCGTCTCGGTAACTCTCTTACACTTTATGCAATACATTTTTAAGAGTTATTTAAATTAATTTCGTTTTTTATTTTATATATAAATTTAATAATTAATTCTGTTCTTATTATATATATATATATATTTTTTTTTTCAATCGCTGCTCTTGAGTTCTATCATCTTACTGAATTCCTCCCTGGCCTCTTTCCTCCCCTTTTCCATGAGAGAATCCTTCATCTCTTCCTTGATGATCTGACGAGTCTTGATTCTCATGGCTTCTTTCATGGCATCGTATTTCGTTTTCTCGCTCAATATCACGAAGTATTCACCGTCCGATATCCTACCGTCTTTCAACGCCATAGAGATAATTTCGGATATCGTGCCGATCTTGGAGTCGGCCAAGACGCGAATCTTGTCGTGTTTCCTCGCCTTCAGATATAATTTCCTACTCAAAAAGTTTCCGAGCATGCTAAACAATCCGGCGGCGAGAGCCACTCCTTCTACGGTCAACACGATCGGAATGCCGACCGCAGTCGACAACAATCTGATGCTGGCCGTGTGTAAACCCATGGAAATCGTGATGAGTGTCGTATCGATCGCGTTGACAAATGTCATGAAACGTGAATACTTCTTCTTGAGGGAACGACGAGAATCTCTCTCTCGAATTAGATACTCTTGGATTCTATTGATTTGATCGATGCGATACCTCTCTCCTCTTTCTCTTTCTTCTAGCGACGGTGCCGTCGGCAAAACGTCGATCGGCTTCTCATCCTCATCGTCCACTACCGTCGGATACAATTTATTTCTGGTTCTCATTTTTGTTTTTTTCTTCTAATATTAGATAAAAATTTTATGTGTGTATTTATTTTTATTTTCTATTCTCCCTTATTTTATATCAACCAAAAAAACTTAGACGTATGCTTCATTCAGCAATAATTTCTTGATGCATCCCTTGTCTTCTAAAGTCAGACTTTTAAGCGCCAATTTCATTTCTTCCGAATCTGTAGGCTTGTCTTGATTCTTACAGAAGACTAATCTCTTCCAAAACGTGATCACATCGTCGAATCTAACGCGTTCGAACGCCGGTTCGAAATACATAAGGATCATATCTTCCCTTCCCATCGTCAGACACGAATGATTCTTGTGATCAAAGTCTAGATGATCCCGACATCCGACGCATCGTTCTAACAAGATGGGACGTAGTTCTTCGTTCACGCAGATTGCGTATGCTCTCATCAGCATGTTTAAAAGAATCCTCGCTCTAATAGTCTGGGAAGCGCACATGATTTACGTATTTTTTTTTCATTATCTATTCGATTTGATATATTTATTTTTCTAAATAACTATTATATATTTTTTTTTTTTTTTTTTCTCTCCTATATATATCAATCAGAAACGTGACAGCGGGTTTGCGAATTTCTAACACACCGACAACACTCTTCGTTCAAAACATTTCCATAGATCACCTCGCAATAACGTGCACCAGTCTTACTTCGAGAAACGTTTGCCGATGCAAACGTCACCTCTTCACGCGAGTCGATTTCAGACCTAAAATCCGCCGTGTACGCCTCCATTGGGTTTCAGTGTTAAAATCGTGTACGGACGTGGATTATTTAGAATCGGTAAAAAAACTGCAAAACGTTTTTTGCTCGCAATTTAACACTGAACCCTATGGGGAAATGTACACGATTGTACATGTACGGTACACGTACATGTACCGTACATGTACACGACAAATTGTGTACCTGTTCACGATTTTAACACTAAATCCTATGGAGGTGTACATGTACGGTACATGTACACGTACATGTACCGTACATGTACGTGTACATGTCGTTTGCTCCCGCCAGTACTACCTACTAATGTGAGTATGGGAGGGAGGGGGGGTCTCCCTCCCATTGATTACCTGGAGAGAACCACTGGGCAATGGCAAGCGAATCAGACTCCCCAACATACGAACTCCGCAAAAGCAGGGTTAGCATTGGTTGATGACAAGTGCACCCTCAAAGTACCCTTAGTACACATCGCCATCATGCCCCCCCCCCCCTCCACGTGGGAAATTAAATTGGGATGAAGTGTCTTGCTCAATGACACAATGTGGTTGCCAGAGGCGGGATTCGAACTGACGACTTCTTGAATTGCAACAATCATCTCCACCTTCTGAGCCACCGTGCTCCCATAATATGCAGTAATAGAGCTCTTTATGTGTACTTGTGTGATTATAAATGAATAATATTAACGTGGATACGGTTCCACTGAATCAACTTGCACAGTATAATGGTCAGTTTACATGCAACTTCCAAGTGATGAGATAGGAAAACAACATTTTGTGTGGAAAACCAAAATGTTTTGTGGTCATTTCTGGCAACTAAATTGTCCGAAATTTTCTGGCATATTGGCCGAAAAATCGGCTCCTTCCTGACTCAGGGGTGGATTGGGGCACAGTCTTTCATGAAACCCCGGCCCGTACTCCCATAATTTAGATGTACTATTTTTTTCCAAAGCACAAAGGACATCACTTGTTTTGCTTTCTATGAAAATATTCTGTAATTACTGAAGAGCAAATTTTGTGTTAAATGTTTTGGTGTCCTGCTGTATCTCAAATATCTGTTTTGGCTGCATAAAAACTAGTAGCATCACAAAATCTTTGATTTCCACTAAATGTTCTGTTTTCAAAACTGATCGATAGTTTTGTGTACAATATAGTTTACCTTTTCACATTAAAAAGTTGAGAAAGCCCGTAATTTGTCCAACAAATTACAATTCTCTAGTTTTAAAATTATTATACCCTTTTTCTACAAATTCTTTATTTTGTGGTTTAGTTAATAGAAATTGTTATAATGGATGCCGTTACCTCATTGGCTCAACTCGTGGCACCGGGAGGAGATGAGAGATATTAGTGGGCCAGAGCAAAAGAAATACGACCGAGAGCAACAAAAAGAGATCAAATGGAATAACGCTAAGGCATGAGAAGGTGGTAAAGGTCGATCCAAGCATCAATGTACATGTACGTGTACATGTACACGTACATCGATGTACACCTCCATAGGATTTAGTGTTAAAATCGTGTACAGGGACACGATTTTAACGTTTTTAGGGTGATGTTAGAATCGGCATTGCCGATTCAAACATCACTGGATTGTATACAAGAGTGAAAAAAACGCATGAAATTTTTATGTACACGTACATGTACCGTCTGACTTGGAATCGACAAATGGGTTACCCCCATAGGATTCAGTGTTAAATTGCGAGCAAAAAACGTGTTGTCATTTCTAAATCATCGTCTTGCTGATTCTAAATCATCCGCGTCTGTACACGATTTTAACAGTGAATCCCTATGGAGGCGTACACGGAAATCCATTTGCGGATTTTACGTCGGAAATCGAATCGTGTACGGTACACGGAAAAGAGGTGATTTTGAACCGGCAAACCACTTTTTGATGCCCAAAAGCTCGAAGAGCTTGAAATAAGTAATCAGCCAATCATTTCACGTTCCTAACGCTAATTAACCAATCAGATTGCTTGATTCTCATAAACTTAATCATACAAAGTTATCTCCCCTCGTCGTGGGGGTGGGGGTCACGCCCGTCATAAAAAGGTGAATCGCGTTTAATAACGTGGATATAATGGCTAGAGCAATGTATACCACAAACCAAAAGCTCGAAGGGCTTGAAATACGTAATCACCCAATCACTTCACGTTCCTAACGCTAATTAACCAATCAGATTGCTTGATTCTCATAAACTCAATCACACAAAGTTATCTCCCTTCGTCGTGGGGGTGGGGGTCACGCCCATCATAAAAATCGAAGTTTCGAGTAGGTGGTCACGTGACCTATCAAATTGAAGGTCTCGACAAGTGGATTAAGAAGATCGTAATTTTAACCCTCGTCGTGGGGTGGGGTCATGACCAGAGCCGAAAAACGACTTCCTTTTTACATATCCAGGCATGTGAGGTATTAATATAGTTTCCAAAATAGGATTTCAGTGTTTTGTGGACAACTTTTATGTCGTTCGTACTCAGTTTCCAAAATAGGATTTCAGTGTTTTGTGGACAACTTTTATGTCGTTCGTACTCTGTGTTAAAACACATGACCAGCGGGTAAAAAATAGAAAATTTCTAAATGAATTACAGCCATTTCTTTCAAGTAACACCCATCCTAATCAAATTGTTAGGCCGCTAATCCCACAAATTACCCAAAATGCAGTAGAGCCCAAGAATAAGAAAATTGACCGGTCTGAACTGGTATCTGATGGTACAGTGTCTGCTGGAGGAGTTGAACTGATGTATAAGGTTGAAAATGATGTGATATTCCTTCACTGCAAAACTGCTTTAGAGCTCATCGGTATGCACAAAAGAGTAAAAAAAATGGTTATAAATTTATAGATAAAAGCCTGGAAATGATTGGGGGAAAAAATGGTGTTGGTAAACATTTCTTGGAAAGGGGCCTCATCCGTGAGTTCATATGTTTAACAGCTTTTTTACATTTGATTGACACCGCAAAATTTCCAAATTTGCAAACTGACATTATTTCAGCTTTCTCGTCCCATGTAAAATATGGTAGGAAGGGCGATACCGTAAATGATAAAAAATCTTCGTTTAAGAATACTGATATGGCCTCTCTCAAAATTCGAGCAAAGCGAAAGCTTGAATTTTCAAACGGCGCAGAAAAAAAACAGCGAACAAAAAAAAAATGTCATAATGCTATTTGTGACTCAGAAAAAACAAAAACGTGATTTCAGCTATAGTAAGTCAATGTGCTCTGGGTGGAGAGAATAGCAAGGGGCAGTTGAAAAACATTTCCACTGATTTAATAGCTGGTCTGCTTGCCTCACTTTCTACAAAGGGTAAAAACAGTTTGTTGGAAGAAATTGTAAGGCAAGAGGCCCATAATTTTTTTCAAATCACACCCCAAAAAATAGTCCATCTTGAAGAAAACTTTAGTGGAACTCGGCTGATAGATGAATTTAGAAAGTTGCTGCCTGGAATAATTCCATCACAAAAGACTGAACGTCTTATTAAAAAAACATATGAAAAAGAGTTTCAAACTATCCTGCTTCCACAAAGAACAGCAACAGGTTGGACAATAAACTTAGATCGTTTATTGGAAACACTCAGTTTTAAGTTTCCATTTTATAGGAAAAATCAAGAAATTAATATTCGACTTTATGGGGATGGGAGAGAAATTTGTGGACGTTCAAGTACATTTATTGCCGTGAGTCCAATAGATAATGATTTGTCGTTACATGGGCACCTTTTTCAAACACCAAAATTAGTTTACCCAATTTCCATCTTTTATGAAAGTGATTCACGCGATAATTTAGAAGAAAATATAAGTCACATAAACAAAGCTATTGAAAATAATCAAAGTAAAAATCAACTCTTTTATTTAAGTGGGGATGAAATATTTTTGGAGGCTATTTTAGATGGGGAAAGGGAGCTCGGTCCCACTACTGATTCGGGGTGGAATATTTATATGAACATGGATAGGGAACATAAAAAAATAGTAGATCAAAAAACCGGTTTCAGGACTCAACTTCAGTTGAAAATTGATAGGAAACACCCTCAATCACTTCTAGGGGCAATACCAATTCATAAGGTGGTTTTTTGCTTATTGCATGGGTTAGCACGAGTCGTTGAAAAATTTATAAATTTAGAAATCGAAAACATTCTGTCTGAGGGAAATATTATGACCCAAAAAGGTGAGGATGGGGAACAATTTAAAACCGAAAAATTACTAAACTTGGAAAATAATATTAATAAAAGGGGTGTACGTCAAGGAAACTTCAAAATTCATTTCAGTGTGGACGGTAAGCCGGAGCCCGTGAAACTAAATAAAGACCATGCTTTTGTTATCATTACTCCGCCAGAGTTATGTCAGGATCAGACGTATCTGCCTGTGTTAAAAAACGTTACTTGAGAAAAGCGTGTCCAAAAAAAAAAATATCTGAAAAAGTTCGAAAACAATTGAAATTAAAAGAAACTTATACAGAATACTCAATCACAAATGATATTTGGAACCATTTTTTTCAGATGGTAGTGATCCTTAAAAAAGACCCTGAACCGGCATTGATTAAAGGGAGGCCAGAAGGATCACTACTTCCTACTGACTACAAATGGGGTTATACATCCGAGGACAGGGAAAATTACATACACCATGCTGAATGTTTTTATCAGTTGTATTGTATCAGATATTCCCATAGCAACCTAACGCCCTACATGATGAAATTCATTGACGTCGCGCCCAAACTAATGGCCAGTTTACCTTTTAGTTTGGGCCGATTTCAATCCGAAGCAGGCGAACACGCAAATTATGAACACAACTCTTTTTTCTTCAATCATACGACGAGAACCGGTGGCCATCAAAAATCGGACCCCATCCTTAAAATATTTCAAAATATGTGGAAAAGATTAGCGTTTGATATAGATTCTTCTAAGCACGGGGCAGCTGTGAGTCTTGCATTTCAAACCTACTGCAAAAGACACACAGCTGCCAGCGTTATTCAAAAATGTTTCAAAAGACATCTTTTCGTGAAACGTCTTAGTCTTCGTACACCAGTTTTACCAGTTTTGGAGGATGTAGGACAATCCAAAAAAATACTGAGTGGAAAATTTGTACTGTGTGGGTCAATTCCCAAAACAGGTCGGGACAAATTGGACCATGCAGGAATGAAAAAAATAATCAGGGCACATGGCGGTAGGGTTGCAAATAATATATCTCTGCGCGGCAAGGGGATGTCCACTAAGGTGTACACTGTCTTAACTTCAGAGGGAGCATTGAAAGGAAAAAAAATACCGCTGCCAGTCAGACAAGCGTTACGTAGGGGCTTTCCAATCATTTCGTTCAAATTCATGACTGTGTTGAGGGAAAAAAAATGCTTCCGACAGAATCCTATAAAATAAACCTTCCACAAAACATATCAATCGTGAAAAGTTCACTTCAGAAGAAGTATTTTGGCAAAACGAAGAACATGATAAGTTTCTTCAAAAAAAATAAAAAGAATAAAAAAGAAAATTCATTAAAATTAACATCTCCAGGTAGGAACAGTTCATTATTTCATGTGTTTGAAAAAAGAAAAGAAATTCTAAAAAATGGGCCCCGGCTAAATTTCAGACAGACACAGGAGCTGTTTGTTGAGTTACACAAGGAGTGGAAAAATTTGTCCCCTGGTAAAAAAGCTCAGTATGACCGATACTGGAAAAATGAAACACATAAAAGAAGAACAGAATTTTTAAAAAAAAGTAAAAAAAACATGAGATAACTGTATATAATAAAATTCAATCTCCAAAATACAAGAAATTTATTAGAAAAACACCTGTAAAGACCCCCATAAAAGTGTTCTCTTGTGTGTAGCACCTCCTATATGAAATTTATTAACTGGTTGAGTGCTAGATTGTTTTTGGAAGTCGGCATTTGTTCATATAGATTTGCATTA
Organism: Pictodentalium vernedei; assembly: GCA_031216915.1. Lineage (NCBI taxonomy): Eukaryota > Metazoa > Mollusca > Scaphopoda > Dentaliida > Dentaliidae > Pictodentalium > Pictodentalium vernedei. The sequence goes on along the minus strand of CM062297.1, from coordinate 525,547,474 downwards.
TTAAAAATTATTGGAGAGTGCCTTAATTTTTAATAATGCAAATCTATATGAACAAATTCTCACTTCCAAAAATAACCTAGCACTCAACCAGTTAAATTCTGTCTTGTTTATAATATAGCCCTTCATCCAACATAATGGCCCAAAACGACCAGTGTCATTCACAAAAATTGACATCCAAATTTTATATTTTTGTCATGAAAACATAGCTTAAAACCCATGATTGAAACAATCTTGTTGAGATCGTTTCAGTGAGGGGCCATAAGCTATGTTTTTGTAGCCGAAAATATGTTAAAATGGTTGGCAATTTTAGTGCATAACACTGGCCGATTTTGACTGCTACATTGGGTTAAGGCACAGGTTGATTTGGACATCTGAAAGTGACCCCAAACAGCAATAAACCAAACAAAATTCGTCACCGACACCAGTAAAAAAACATTAAGACCGAGAATCTACAGTTCACGGACCATCAAATCCCTCGTGGTCCATGCACTGAAGTTTTGTGTTGGGTTTCCACGTTTCTATTAGTCTATTAACTGTCGGTGATAATTTAAAATCACAACCACCAACTGTCTGGAAATCCACAGCTCTCGATTCATCCAAATTCTTGAATCTTAAAAAAAAAATGTTAATTTATTTTTATTTATGTTATATAACTTGCATATAATGTAAAATATATGTACATAATGTGTTAAAAAAACCTTTGAACGTTCTCTAATATTCTAGAAAAGGAATAAATTAAGTTCAAAAAATTTATTTACTTTTTATTGTCATTCTTTTCTTTATTTAGGCTTTTCCCTCTGGAAAAGACTATTGTTTTTCTACGGATTATTATTTTTTTTTTTTTTTTTTTTTGGGGTTTTTTTTTTTTTTTTTTTTTCCACACATTTTTGTCCGTACGATTCAGAAGCCATTTTCGAACCGATTTTCACACAATTTGGCACACGCATAGAGTGGCAAAAAATCTAAAAATGTACCGAAGCGGAATTTTCGATTTAACCCTTATTTCGCCAGAATTGGCAAAAAACTGCCAAAATTGGGGTTTATCGGCACTTTCTCGAAACACGTCTTTAGGAATTTTTTTATACATCCATCATTACTAGACCTACCTATGACACAACCTTTGATACACACGACATATTTGGCGATGCATATGGTAACCCTCCACAGGCTGCCAAACATCGAAATTTTGATGAAATGGGCCGGTTTCAGACCCCCACAACACCCAAACGATACCCGAGTGGTAAACATAACTTCCTTTATTGGAAGTGGAATTCACGGAAGATCATTTTTGTAAGTAATAAGGGTGTTCAGAAAACCAAGTGTTAACCCGTTTCGGGCTGGTTAAACAGCAATACCCCAAAAAAGCTCAAAACTTCATGTTTTCTGTGGATTTCTCTAAACGAGTCTTGTAGATTTTCAAGAAAAATTGGTCACTCTCAGGTCTTGGTGTGACATTACAAGTTGCATGGATGAAATATTCCGGTCCGCATTAGTTAACCCTCCCCGAACTGCTAAACGTAAAAATTGTGATAAAATGGGCTGTTTTTAGACACCAACAGCACCCAAACGATATACCACAGAGAAAGGGGCCTTCATTTATCGGACGCAAAATTGATCACAAAATATTTTTAAAAGTGGTAAGGGTATTCAAAATTTGACGTCTTAACCCATTTGGGGCTGGTTAAAGAGAGATACCCATTAAAATCTTAAAATCCCCGTTTTCTGTGGATTTCTCTAACAACATCTTGTAGGTTTTCAAGAAAAATCGGCTATTTGCAGGTCTTGGTGTGACATTACAAGTCGCATGAACAAAATATTCCCGTCAGCATTAGTTAACCCTCCCCGGGCTGCTGAAGGTCAAAATTGCGATAAAATGGGCTGTTTTTGCACACCAACAGCACCCAAAGGGTACACCACAAAGAAAAGTTCCTTCTTTTATCGCGCGTACAATTTATATGGAAACATTTTTGTAAGTAGTAAGGGTATTCAAAAGTCGACGTCTTAACCCATTTTGGGCAGGCTAAAGAGAGATATCCCTTGAAAGCTTTAAATTCCCATTTTCTGTGAATTTTCCTAACGGTAACTTGTAGGGTTTCAAGACAAATTGACTATTCGTAGGTGTTTATGTGACATTAACCATCTACAAGCTGCCAAGCATCGTAATGTTGTTAACATGGGACTGTTTTCAGACACCCACAGCACCTAATGTATACATGAGAGATAAACATAATCTCCTTTGTTTGAAGTGGAATTCACAGAGGACCATTTTTGTAAGTAATAAAGGTATTCAAAAAGCCAAGCGTTAACCCCTGTTGGGAAGGTTAACAGGGATACCCATCAAAAGCTTAAAAATCGTTTTCCCTGGATTTCTTTACAAACATTTTGTGGGGTTTTCAAGAGAAAATGGCCGTTGATAGGTCTTGGGGTCATATGACCAGTTGCATGGATCAATTATTCTGGTAGGCATTTGTTAACCCTTCATGGGCTTTTACCGGACGCAAAATTGATAGGGAAACATTGATATTGATATTAACCCATTCTACCATTAATGATGGGTTTTACCTAAACATTTTTTTATCAAAACCAAACCGAATCATTTGAGACTACTATACTCACCTTTCTCATAACATCAATGAAGGAACTTTTGTGAGACAGTTAAAAACAATTCATCAGACACTGTGGGGGTCAAGAAAAATCATGGAATCTAATTGGTGTTTAAGGTTTGTAAGTAGTAAGGGTATTTAAAAGAATGAAACTTAACCCATTTTGAACTGGATAAGGAGAGATGCCCCTTAAACGCTTAAAATTTACATTTTCGTGGATTTCGCTAACTGCTTGTTGGGGATTTTCAAGAACAATTTGACATTGGCAGGTCTTACAAATTGCATAGATAGAATATTCCGCTAGTCGTTTGTTAATCCCTCTACCGGCTGCTAAACGTCAAAATTTTAATAAAATCGGCTGTTTTCGGGCAGCAAAATGGGTATGCAATAGATAAACATGACCTCTTTTATCAGATTTAGAATTCCTGGGGGATAATGTATGATAGTATTAAGGGTATTCAAGGGAGCGCGGTGGCTCAGTGGTAGACTGTTGTACTTCTATGCTAGAGGTCCCGAGTTCGATCCCCGTCCGGGACGACTCACGTTGTGTCCTTGGGCAAGGCACTTTGGTCCGGTTGCCGACATAGGGGCACGATGTCCCCGTGTACTAAGGCATACTGCACGTCGATGGTGCACATGTCTTCAACCTCTGTAACCCTGCCTGAGCGGAGCCTGAACAGAGTGAGAATGTTGAGGAGCTGACAGTTGCTCGTCGATGCTTGGTGGTTCTCTCCGGGTACTCCGGCTTCCTCCACCTCTAAAACTGTCACGGTCACGATTAGCCATTGTGCAGAAGTATGTGACCTTAAACACCAATAAATAAATAAATAAATAAATAAATAAATAAATAAATAAGGGTATTCAAAAAACCAAGCCTTAACCCTGTTTTGTCGGATTAAAGACAGACAGCCCATGCCGTGTACGCTGCCTACATTACTTGTAAAATCGACACCCCCCACTACATCTTCTGCGAGGTGCGGTTTCGGACCCGACCACCTGACGGTTCTGACCACATCAAATAACACACCTTCGTTGTATTTAGCAGGAAGAAATTTCCCCAAGAAGCAAAGACAAAAATACGTCTGCGGAAAATAATGGCAAATATTTTATTTAGCCTGTATTTTGTCCGTATAGAAAATTTCTCACCCACATATACCTACAAATGATTCAATGATACAATTGGACATATTTCTCTCATAAAACGTGAAAAAACACTTGATTTATTGCATTTTAGGATTGCGCATGTATATTCTTAGAAGATACTCTGTCTGTTATTAAACTACGGCGTGTCTTTGATCTCGTTTGGGACGATCAGTGATTAGCACCTTTTCGACAAGAGCCATCGAAAAAGAAAATAAAAAAAATAATCAAATTTCATTAAAACCTTTTACAGAATCGTGTTTTTCAGAAAATGCTTTCGCGATTGCGTGTGTCGTTTTCAAAATTCGGATCAGTAAGCACGAAATTATAAATATGTTGTTGTCAATAACATAATTGAAAGCATGTCCGTCAAACTTGCATGACGTCAGAACTCGACTCGGGTAAAATACTGCGGTGTGGTGAAAGGACGAGAGTAAGAAACGCTGATATCGCAGTAGGCTTTAAAATGTCCATGGAATGGTCCTAAAATCAAGTTTGTATTTGCAGCTTTATTGCAAATAAGTTTCCCGTTGTTTCTTGTTGAAATGTTATTTCCATCAAGGCCAAGTACCAGTGGGATAGGACACCTGCCCCATGAACAACTGCCTGCTATTAAAATTAATTAGCGGGGACATCCCCCCCCCCCCCCCCATGCTGTTTATTTTACCTAGAACACCTGCACCCTGCTGTTTTTTTACCTAGGACACATGCCCCCCCCCCCCCCCCGCCCTACTGTTAGATTAGATTAAACATATTTTATTTGCCATTTGACGATGCAAATCAGGATTGGAGGACAAGTGCTTACCACTTAGAAGCCCTTCCGTTCCTGTACGGTGACTAATAATTTACAATATGGCAGAACGTATTCCATAAATAACAGAATCTAGCAAAATCAAAATATTATAAACATTATAGACAAACACAAATTAAACTGAGAGAGAGAGAGAGAGAGAGAGAGAGAGAGAGAGAGAGAGAGAGAGAGAGAGAGAGAGAGAGATAAAAAAAATAAATAGAATATAAAGAAAACATGAAATACAACATTAGATCCAGTGATGATGCCCGCCACCCACCCATTTGCATTCTGTAGGCTTTCGAAATTCAGATTCACAGTTCAATTCCAAGAATATTTTCTGTTATAAGGTTTCTGTAAAGTTTAACGCAGTCCCTGTCTCGGATGCATAAAGGTAGGTGCCGTCGAAAAAAAACTCTCATTTTTTTCAGAATTTCGCTGGTTTAAGTTACAATTTACTCCATTCCTAATTCATTGAGCGCTGAATGTTTTCTATGCCTGCATGCAGCAAGCGTAGCACGACAACTTCTGTTTTATACGTTATTATTAAAAATGTGACCCTTACAGATTTAGGAGTTCCCATGTGGGTACAGTCGGAATAATTGTTTTTTTCGCAAAATCAGTCCCTGAATATATTGGTAACCGTGCAGTGGCCTTTCGGTGGTGAAACACGAGGCCGCAAATAGTTAAGGTTGAAAAGTTCATCAAATAGACAGATATAATGCCAAACTCAGCCGGTGACAGGTAAATAATGAATAGGAAAGTCGTTGAATTGAGAAGAAAGTAGGGACGAATCGTCCCCTCGGTTTCCACCTGATCCACGGTGTTTCCACGCGGTCTTGGCACTTGACAAAGATACTAAACTGTCGGGCAGGGACAGTAGAAAACATTCTGAGAATCTGAAGTTGCTGCCTTGTATGGTCGGGACATAATTGGTGTGTATCCGACATTGTATCTGTTCAGTTTGAATGTCAAATTAGCCAGACGACGGCTTTTTCGCCACCGGGTCGAGTTGTCAGTTTCTGCCGGTACGCTCTGAAATAAGCAGTTTAACTCCAAACTTTCAGTCCCACGTAAACGTGTGAATATTGAAAGCTGAACAGTTCGTCAAATAGACAGAAATAATGCCAAACTCGACGGGTGACAGGTGAATAGTGAATGGAAACGTCGTTGCATTGGGAATAGAGGAGGGACGAATCGTCCCTTCGGTTTCCACGCGATCCACATTGTTCCCACGCGGTCACGCCACTCGACAAAGATACTAACCTGTTGGGCAGGAAGAGTAGAACAACTTCTGAAAATTTCGTGTAGCTGCCTCCAGTGGTCTGGACGTAGTGGGCGTATGAGCGACACTGCTGTCTGTTCAATTTTAATGTCAAATTAGCCAGATTACCGCCTATTCGCCATTAACCCATGCGCGATTACTGTCCACTTTTCATTTCTGACAAATATCTAACTGTTACCAGCTTGGCGAGGTCCATTTGGCGCCAGTGTACACAATGCATCTTTCAGTCACCAGCGTCTCTCCACCAGAAACTGAGAATCCACGATTTCAAGCGGAACTACCCCAGACATATACCCAGCGTCAGGTCGCACCGGCTAGAACGGCACCAAATTCAAACAATTACCTCAACTCATTAAAACACTATATCTCGGCCAGTTCTTGGCCGATTTCCATCATTTTTTCACTCATTCTTCACAAATAGTTACCGCATCTTTTCACACAGAGAGCGACACCAATTTCCCATTCTATCATGTTGAATGTCAGGAGAGGGTATGTGCACGTTCGGGGTGTGGGTTGAGAGAGAGGGGCGGCTGCCTCGAGGCCCATGCTTGGTTTCGGGACTTTCTAATAATATGACCGAGTTCGGGCGAGCTTCAGGGTCAAACGCTGAATGTTTGGGATGGCTGGTGCGAAAACGTTCGCCACAATCTATGGTGTCACACATGCACATGTTGTTATTATCAAGTACACGCGATCTGTTCAACGGGTTTGCTATTTAGCCCTAACTTGGACATTAAGCATACAGCATTCACGCCAATGTGAAAGAGTATTGCCGAAAGAATTGTTAGACACTGTTGCCGAAAGAATTGTTAGACACTGTAGGGAGTTTTCTATCGGCTATGCACTTAATATAGCCTAAAAAACTACCAGCTCTATATGCAATCTTATTTCGTCGCTGCCTAAAAAGACAAGCGGAATAGGTGAATCTCTCGATTTCTTGAAATGGAAAAATCTAGTTAGGCTTTTCCCTCTGGAAAAGACTATTGTTTTTCTACGGATTATTATTAGGCTTTTCCCTCTGGAAAAGTCTATTGTTTTTCTACGGATTATTATTTTTTTTTTTTTTTTTTTTTTTTTTTTTCCACACATTTTGTCCGTACGATTCAGAAGCCATTTTCGAACCGATTTTCACGAAATTTTGCACACGCATAGAGGGGCACAAAATCTAAAAATGTACCGAAGCGGAATTTTCGATTTAACCCTTATTTCGTCAGAATTGGCAAAAAACTGCCAAAATTGGGGTTTATCGGCACTTTCTCGAAACATGTCTTGTAGATTTTTTTTATACATTCGTCATTGCTAGACCTGTCTGTGACACACTCTTTGGTACACACGACATATTAGGCGATGCATATGGTAACCCTCCACAGGCTGCCAAACGTCGAAATTTTGATAAAATGGGCCGGTTTCAAGCCCCCACTGCACCCAAACAATACACGAGAGATAAACATAACTTCCTTTATTGGGAGTGGAATTCACCGTGGTTCATTTTTGTCGGTAATAAGGGTGTTCAGAAAATCAAGCGTTAACCCATTTTGAGCTGGTTAAACAGCAATACCCCCATAATGCTCAAAAGTTTGTGTTTTCCGTGGATTTCTCTAAACGAGTCTTGTAGATTTTCAAGAAAAATTGGTCACTCTCAGGTCTTGGTGTGACATTACAAGTTGCATGGATAAAATATTCCGGTCAGCATTAGTTAACCCTCCCCGAGCTGCTAAACATAAAAATTGTGATAAAATGGGCTGTTTTTAGACGCCAACAGCACCCAAACGGTATTCCAGAGAGAAAGGGACCTTCATTTATCGGACGCAAAATTGATCGGAAAATATTTTTGAAAGTGGTAAGGGTATTCAAAATTTGACGTCTTAACCCATTTTGGGCTGGTTAAATAGAGATACCCATTAAAATCTTAAAATCCCCGTTTTCTGTAGATTTCTCTATCAACATTTTGTAGGTTTCAAGAAAAAATCGGCTATTTGCAGGTCTTGGTGTGACATTACAAGTTGCATGAACAAAATATTCCGGTCAGCATTAGTTGACCCTCCCCGGGCTGTTGAAGGTCAAAATTGCGATAAAATGGGCTGTTTTTGGACACCAACAGCACCCAAAGGGTACACCACAAAGAAAAGTGCCTCCTTTTATCGAGCGCACAATTTATACGGAAACATTTTTGTAAGCAGTAAGGGTATTCAAAAGTCGACGTCTTAACCCATTTTGGGCAGGCTAAAGCGAGATATCCCTTGAAAGCTTTAAATTCCCATTTTCTGTGAAATTCCCTAACGGTAACTAGTAGAGTTTCAAGACAAATTGACTATTCGTAGGTCTTTATGTGACATTACAAGTTGCATGGACAAAATACTCCGGTGAGCGTTTATTAACCATCTACAAGCTGCCAAGCATCGTAATTTTGTTAACATGGGGCTGTTTTCAGACACGCACAGCACCCAATGTAGACATGAGAGATAAACATAATCTCCTTTGTTGGAAGTGGAATTCACAGAGGACCATCTTTGTAAGTAATAAGGGTATTAAAAAAACCAAGCGTTAACCCCTGTTGGGGAGGTTAACACGGATACCCATCGATAGCTTAAAAAATCGTTTTCCCTGGATGTCTTTACAAACATTTTGTGGGGTTTCCAAGAGAAAATGGCCGTTGATAGGTCTTGGTGTCATATGACCAGTTGCATGGATAAATTATTCTGGTAGGCATTTGTTAACCCTCCATGGGCTGCTAAATGTAAAAAAATAAAGAAATAGTCTGTTTTTGGACACCAACAAATGGAAATGCCACAGAGAAACGTAACTTCTTTTACCGGACGCAAAACTGATAGGGAAACATTCATCTTGATATTAACCCATTCTACCATTAATGATGGGTTTTACCTAAACATTTTTTTTTATCAAACCCAAACTGAGTCATTTGAGACTACTATACTCACCTTTCTCATAACATCAATGAGGGAACTTCAGTGAGACAGTTAAAAACAATTCATCAGACACTGTGGGGTCATGAAAAATCATGGAATCTAATCGGGAAAAGCCATGATTCTCCAGAATCATAAAGTCTAGTTTTTTTGTTTTTTGGGGGGGGGGGGTTTGGGGTTTTTTTTTTTTTTTTTTTCCACACATTTTGTCCGTACGATTCAGAAGCCATTTTCGAACCGATTTTCCCGAAATTTTGCACACGCATAGAGGGGCAAAAAATCTAAAAATGTACCGAAGCGGAATTTTCGATTTAACACTTATTTCGCCAGAATTGGCAAAAAACTGCCAAAATTGGGGTTTATCGGCACTTTCTCGAAACACGTCTTTAGGATTTTTTTTTGAACATCCATCATTACTAGACCTACCTATGACACAACCTTTGATACACACGACATATTTGGCGATGCATATGGTAACCCTCCACAGGCTGCCAAACATCGAAATTTTGGTGAAATAGGCCGGTTTCAGGCCCCCACTGCACCCAAACAATACACGAGAGATAAACATAACTTCCTTTATTGGGAGTGGAATTCACCGAGGATCATTTTTGTCAGTAATAAGGGTGTTCAGAAAACCAAGCGTTAACCCATTTTGAGCTGGTTAAACAGCAATACCCCCATAATGCTCAAAAGTTCGTGTTTTCCGTGGATTTCTCTAAACGAGTCTTGTACATTTTCTAGAAAAATTGGTCACTCTCAGGTCTTCGTGTGACATTACAAGTTGCATGGATAAAATATTCCGGTCAGCATTAGTTAACCCTCCCCGAGCTGCTAAACGTAAAAATTGTGATAAAATGGGCTGTTTTTAGTCACCAACAGCACCTAAACGGTATACCAGAGAGAAAGGGTCCTTCATTTATCGGACGCAAAATTGATCGGAAAATATTTTTGAAAGTGGTAAGGGTATTCAAAATTTGACGTCTTAACCCATTTTGGGCTGGTTAAATAGAGATACCTATTAAAATCTTAAAATACCCGTTTTCTGTGGATTTCTCTATCAACATTTTGTAGGTTTCAAGAAAAAATCGGCTATTTGCAGGTCTTGGTGTGACATTACAAGTTGCAAGAACAAAATATTCCGGTCAGCATTAGTTGACCCTCCCCGGGCTGTTGAAGGTCAAAATTGCGATAAAATGGGCTGTTTTTGCACACCAACAGCACCCAAAGGGGACACCACAAAGAAAAGTGCCTCCTTTTATCAAGCTCACAATTTAGTCGGAAACATTTTTGTAAGTAGTAAGGGTATTCAAAAGTCGACGTCTTAACCCATTTTGGGCAGGCTAAAGAGAGATATCCCTTGAAAGCTTTAAATTCCCATTTTCTGTGAATTTCCCTAACGGTAACTTGTAGGGTTTCAAGACAAATTGACTATTCGTAGGTCTTTATGTGACATTACAAGTTGCATGGACAAAATACTTCGATGAGCGTTTTATTAACCATCTACAAGCTGCCAAGCAACGTAATTTTGTTAACATGGGGCTGTTTTCAGACACGCACAGCACCCAGTGTATACATGAGAGATAAACATTATCTCCTTCGTTGGAAGTGGAATTCACATGGACCATTTTTGTAAGTAATAAGGGTATTAAAAAAAACCAAGCGTTAACCCCTGTTGGGGAGGTTAACACGGATACCCATCGATAGCTTAAAAAATCGTTTTCCCTGGATTTCTTTACAAACATTTTGTGGGGTTTCCAAGAGAAAATGGCCGTTGATAGGTCTTGGTGTCATATGACCAGCTGCATGGATAAATTATTCTGGTAGGCATTTGTTAACCCTCCATGTAAAAAAAATGAAGAAATAGTCTGTTTTTGGACACCAACAAATGGAAATGCCACAGAGAAACGTAACTTCTTTTACCGGATGCAAAACTAATAGGGAAACATTGATCTTGATATTAACCCATTCTACCATTAATGATGGGTTTTACCTAAACATTTTTTTTATCAAACCCAAACCGATTCATTTGAGACTACTATACTCACCTTTCTCATAACATCAATGAGGGAACTTCAGTGAGACAGTTAAAAACAATTCATCAGACACTGTGGGGTCATGACAAATCATGGAATCTAATCGGGAAAAGCCATGATTCTCCAGAATCATAAAGTCTAGTTTTTTTGGGTTTTTTTTTTTTTTTTTTTTCCACACATGTTGTCCGTACGATTCAGAAGCCATTTTCGAACCGATTTTCACGAAATTTTGCACACACATAGAGGGGCACAAAATCTAAAAATGTACCGAAGCGGATTTTTCGATTTAACCCTTATTTCGTCCGAATTGGCAAAAAACTGTCAAAATTGGGGTTTATCGGCACTTTCTCGAAACACGTCTTGTAGATTTTTTTTAAACATTCATCATTGCTAGACCTGCCTGTGATACGACCTTTGATACACACGACATATCAGGCGATGCATATGGTAACCCTCCACAGGCTGCCCAACATCGAAATTTTGATGAAATGGGCTGTTTTCGGGCCCCCACAGCACCCGAACGAAACACGATAGATACACATAACTGCTTTTATTGGAAGTGGAATTCACCGAGGATCATTTTTGTAAGTAATAAGGGTGTTCACAAAACCAAGCGTTAACCCGTTTTGGGCTGGTTAAACAGCAATACCACCTTTTAGCTCAAAACTTCATGTTTTCCGTGGATTTCTCTAGACGAGTCTTGTAGATTTTCAGGAAATATTTGTCACTCCCAGGTCTTGGTGTGACATTACAAGTTGCATGGACAAAATATTCCGGTCAGCATTAGTTAACCCTCCCCGAGCTGCTAAACGCAAAAAATTCTGATAAAATGGGCTGTTTTTGGACACCAACAGCACCCAAACGGTATACCACAGAGAAAGTGGCCTTCATTTATCGGACGCAAAATTGATCGGAAAATATTTTTGAAAGTGGTAAGGGTGTTCAAAATTCGACGTCTTAACCCATTTGGGGCTGGTTAAAGAGAGATACCCATTAAAATCTTAAAATACCCGTTTTCTGTGGATTTCTCTAACAACATCTTGTAGGTTTTCAAGAAAAATCGGCTATTTGCAGGTCTTGGTGTGACATTACAAGTCGCATGAACAAAATATTCCGGTCAGCATTAGTTAACCCTCCCCGGGCTGCTGAAGGTCAAAATTGCGATAAAATGGGCTGTTTTTGCACACCAACAGCACCCAAAGGGTACACCACAAAGAAAAGTTCCTTCTTTTATCGCGCGTACAATTTATATGGAAACATTTTTGTAAGTAGTAAGGGTATTCAAAAGTCGACGTCTTAACCCATTTTGGGCAGGCTAAAGAGAGATATCCCTTGAAAGCTTTAAATTCCCATTTTCTGTGAATTTCCCTAACGGTAACTTGTAGGGTTTCAAGACAAATTGACTATTCGTAGGTGTTTATGTGACATTAACCATCTACAAGCTGCCAAGCATCGTAATGTTGTTAACATGGGACTGTTTTCAGACACGCACAGCACCTAATGTATACATGAGAGATAAACATAATCTCATTTGTTTGAAGTGGAATTCACAGAGGACCATTTTTGTAAGTAATAAAGGTATTCAAAAAGCCAAGCGTTAACCCCTGATGGGGAGGTTAACAGGGATACCCATCAAAAGCTTAAAAATCGTTTTCCCTGGATTTCTTTACAAACATTTTGTGGGGTTTTCAAGAGAAAATGGCCGTTGATAGGTCTTGGTGTCATATGACCAGTTGCATGGATCAATTATTCTGGTAGGCATTTGTTAACCCTTCATGGGCTTTTACCGGACGCAAAACTGATAGGGAAACATTGATATTGATATTAACCCATTCTACCATTAATGATGGGTTTTACCTAAACATTTTTTTATCAAAACCAAACCGAATCATTTGAGACTACTATACTCACCTTTCTCATAACATCAATGAAGGAACTTTTGTGAGACAGTTAAAAACAATTCATCAGACACTGTGGGGGTCAAGAAAAATCATGGAATCTAATTGGTGTTTAAGGTTTGTAAGTAGTAAGGGTATTTAAAAGAATGAAACTTAACCCATTTTGAACTGGATAAGGAGAGATGCCCCTTAAACGCTTAAAATTTACATTTTCGTGGATTTCGCTAACTGCTTGTTGGGGATTTTCAAGAACAATTTGACATTGGCAGGTCTTACAAATTGCATAGATAGAATATTCCGCTAGTCGTTTGTTAATCCCTCTACCAGTTGCTAAACGTCAAAATGTTAATAAAATCGGCTGTTTTCGGGCAGCAAAATGGGTATGCAATAGATAAACATGACCTCTTTTATCAGATTTAGAATTCCTGGGGGATAATGTATGATAGTATTAAGGGTATTCAAGGGAGCACGGTGGCTCAGTGGTAGACTGTTGTACTTCTATGCTAGAGGTCCCGAGTTCGATCCCCGTCCGGGACGACTCACCTTGTGTCCTTGGGCAAGGCACTTTGGTCCGGTTGCCGACATAGGGGCACGATGTCCCCGTGTACTAAGGCATACTGCACGTCGATGGTGCACATGTCTTCAACCTCTGTAACCCTGCCTGAGCGGAGCCTGAACAGAGTGAGAATGTTGAGGAGCTGACAGTTGCTCGTCGATGCTTGGTGGTTCTCTCCGGGTACTCCGGCTTCCTCCACCTCTAAAACTGTCACGGTCACGATTAGCCATTGTGCAGAAGTATGTGACCTTAAACACCAATAAATAAATAAATAAATAAATAAATAAATAAGGGTATTCAAAAAACCAAGCCTTAACCCTGTTTTGTCGGATTAAAGACAGACAGCCCATGCCGTGTACGCTGCCTACATTACTTGTAAAATCGACACCCCCCCCCCCCCCCCCCCCCCCACTACATCTTCTGCGAGGTGCGGTTTCGGACCCGACCACCTGACGGTTCTGACCACATCAAATAACACACCTTCGTTGTATTTAGTAGCAAGAAATTTCCCCAAGAAGCAAAGACAAAAATACGTCTGCGGAAAATAATGGCAAATATTTTATTTAGCCTGTATTTTGTCCGTATAGAAAATTTCTCACCCACATATACCTAAAAATGATTCAATGATACAATTGGACATATTTCTCTCATAAAACGTGAAAAAACACTTGATTTATTGCATTTTAGGATTGCGCATGTATATTCTTAGAAGATTCTCTGTCTGTTATTAAACTACGGCGTGTCTTTGATCTCGTTTGGGACGATCAGTGATTAGCACCTTTTCGACAAGAGCCATCGAAATAGAAAATAAAAAAAATAATCAAATTTCATTAAAACCTTTTACAGAATCGTGTTTTTCAGAAAATGCTTTCGCGATTGCGTGTGTCGTTTTCAAAATTCGGATCAGTAAGCACGAAATTATAAATATGTTGTTGTCAATAACAAAATTGAAAGCATGTCCGTCAAACTTGCATGACGTCAGAACTCGACTCGGGTAAAATACTGCGGTGTGGTGAAAGGACGAGAGTAAGAAACGCTGATATCGCAGTAGGCTTTAAAATGTCCATGGAATGGTCCTAAAATCAAGTTTGTATTTGCAGCTTTATTGCAAATAAGTTTCCCGTTGTTTCTTGTTGAAATGTTATTTCCATCAAGGCCAAGTACCAGTGGGATAGGACACCTGCCCCATGAACAACTGCCTGCTATTAAAATTAATTAGAGGGGACATCCCCCCCCCCCCCCCATGCTGTTTATTTTACCTAGAACACCTGTACCCTGCTGTTTTTTTACCTAGGACACATGCCCCCCCCCCCCCCCGCCCTACTGTTAGATTAGATTAAACATATTTTATTTGCCATTTGACAATGCAAATCAGGATTGGAGGACAAGTGCTTACCACTTAGAAGCCCTTCCGTTCCTGTACGGTGACTAATAATTTACAATATGGCAGAACGTATTCCATAAATAACAGAATCTAGCAAAATCAAAATATTATAAACATTATAGACAAACACAAATTAAACTGAGAGAGAGAGAGAGAGAGAGAGAGAGAGAGAGAGAGAGAGAGAGAGAGAGAGAGATAAAAAAAATAAATAGAATATAAAGAAAACATGAAATACAACATTAGATCCAGTGATGATGCCCGCCACCCACCCATTTGCATTCTGTAGGCTTTCGAAATTCGGATTCACAGTTCAATTCCAAGAATATTTTCTGTTATAAGGTTGCTGTAAAGTTTAACGCAGTCCCTGTCTCGGATGCATAAAGGTAGGTGCCGTCGAAAAAAAACTCTCATTTTTTCAGAATTTCT
This sequence comes from Pictodentalium vernedei, assembly GCA_031216915.1. NCBI lineage: Eukaryota > Metazoa > Mollusca > Scaphopoda > Dentaliida > Dentaliidae > Pictodentalium > Pictodentalium vernedei. Next base: position 525,532,435 of record CM062297.1, on the reverse strand, counting down.
CTGTTTTAAGTGACAATTTACTCCATTCCTAATTCATTGAGCGCTGAATGTTTTCTATGCCTGCATGCAGCAAGCGTAGCACGACAACTTCTGTTTTATACGTTATTATTAAAAATGTAACCCTTACAGATTTAGGAGTTCCCATGTGGGTACAGTCGGAATAATTGTTTTTTTCGCAAAATCAGTCCCTGAATATATTGGTAACCGTGCAGTGGCCTTTCGGTGGTGAAACACGAGGCCGCAAATAGTTAAGGTTGAAAAGTTCATCAAATAGACAGATATAATGCCAAACTCAGCCGGTGACAGGTAAATAATGAATAGGAAAGTCGTTGAATTGAGAAGAAAGTAGGGACGAATCGTCCCCTCGGTTTCCACCTGATCCACGGTGTTTCCACACGGTCTTGGCACTTGACAAAGATACTAAACTGTCGGGCAGGGACAGGAGAAAACATTCTGAGAATCTGAAGTTGCTGCCTTGTATGGTCGGGACATAATTGGCGTGTATCCGACATTGTATCTGTTCAGTTTGAATGTCAAATTAGCCAGACGACGGCTTTTTCGCCACCGGGTCGAGTTGTCAGTTTCTGCCGGTACGCTCTGAAATAAGCAGTTTAACTACAAACTTTCAGTTCCACGTGAACGTGTGAATATTGAAAGCTGAACAGTTCGTCAAATAGACAGAAATAATGCCAAACTCGACGGGTGACAGGTAAATAGTGAATGGAAACGTTGTTGCATTGGGAATAGAGGAGGGACGAATCGTCCCTTCGCTTTCCACGCGATCCACATTGTTCCCACGCGGTCACGCCACTCGACAAAGATACTAACCTGTCGGGCAGGAAGAGTAGAACAACTTCTGAAAATTTCGTGTAGCTGCCTCCAGTGGTCTGGACGTAGTGGGCGTATGAGCGACACTGCTGTCTGTTCAATTTTAATGTCAAATTAGCCAGATTACCGCCTATTCGCCATTAACCCATGCGCGATTACTGTCCACTTTTCATTTCTGTCAAATATCTAACTGTTACCAGCTTGGCGAGGTCCATTTGGCGCCAGTGTACACAATGCATCTTTCAGTCACCAGCGTCTCTCGACCAGAAACTGAGAATCCACGATTTCAAGCGGAACTACCCCAGACATATACCCAGCGTCAGGTCGCACCGGCTAGAACGGGACCAAATTCAAACAATTACCTCAACTCATTAAAACGCTATATCTCGGCCAATTCTTGGCCGATTTCCATCATTTTTTCACTCATTCTTCACAAATAGTTACCGCATCTTTTCACACAGAGAGCGACACCAATTTCCCATTCTATCATGTTGAATGTCAGGAGAGGGTATGTGCACGTTCGGGGTGTGGGTTGAGAGAGAGGGGCGGCTGCCGCGAGGCCCATGCTTGGTTTCGGGACTTTCTAATAATATGACCGAGTTCGGGCGAGCTTCAGGTACAAACGCTGAATGTTTGGGATGGCTGCTGCGAAAACGTTCGCCACAATCTATGGTGTCACACATGCACATGTTGTTATTATTAAGTACACGCGATCTGTTCAACGGGTTTGCTATTTAGCCCTAACTTGGACATTAAGCATACAGCATTCACGCCAATGTGAAAGAGTATTGCCGAAAGAATTGTTAGACACTGTTGCCGAAAGAATTGTTAGACACTGTAGGGAATTTTCTATCGGCTATGCACTTAATATAGCCTAAAAAACTACCAGCTCTATATGCAATCTTATTTCGTCGCTGCCTAAAAAGACAAGCGGAATAGGTGAATCTCTCGATTTCTTGAAATGGAAAAATCTAGTTAGGCTTTTCCCTCTGGAAAAGACTATTGTTTTTCTACGGATTATTAGGCTTTTCCCTCTGGAAAAGACTATTGTTTTTCTACGGATTATTATTATTTTTTTTTTTTTGGGGGGGGGGGTTTTTTGGTTTTTTTTTTTTTTTTTTTCCACACATTTTGTCCGTACGATTCAGAAGCCATTTTCGAACCGATTTTCACGAAATTTTGCACACGCATAGCGGGGCAAAAAATCTAAAAATGTACCGAAGCGGAATTTTCGATTTAACCCTTATTTCGCCAGAATTGGCAAAAAACTGCCAAAATTGAGGTTTATCGGCACTTTCTCGAAACACGTCTTTAGGATTTTTTTTTGAACATCCATCATTACTAGACCTACCTATGACACAACCTTTGATACACACGACATATTTGGCGATGCATATGGTAACCCTCCACAGGCTGCCAAACATCGAAATTTTGATGAAATAGGCCGGTTTCAGGCCCCCACTGCACCCAAACAATACACGAGAGATAAACATAAATTCCTTTATTGGGAGTGGAATTCACCGAGGATCATTTTTGTCAGTAATAAGGGTGTTCAGAAAACCAAGCGTTAGCCCATTTTGAGCTGGTTAAACAGCAATACCCCCATAATGCTCAAAAGTTCGTGTTTTCCGTGGATTTCTCTAAACGAGTCTTGTACATTTTCTAGAAAAATTGGTCACTCTCAGGTCTTCGTGTGACATTACAAGTTGCATGGATAAAATATTCCGGTCAGCATTAGTTAACCCTCCCCGAGCTGCTAAACGTAAAAATTGTGATAAAATGGGCTGTTTTTAGTCACCAACAGCACCTAAACGGTATACCAGAGAGAAAGGGTCCTTCATTTATCGGACGCAAAATTGATCGGAAAATATTTTTGAAAGTGGTAAGGGTATTCAAAATTTGACGTCTTAACCCATTTTGGGCTGGTTAAATAGAGATACCTATTGAAATCTTAAAATACCCGTTTTCTGTGGATTTCTCTATCAACATTTTGTAGGTTTCAAGAAAAAATCGGCTATTTGCAGGTCTTGGTGTGACATTACAAGTTGCATGAACAAAATATTCCGGTCAGCATTAGTTGACCCTCCCCGGGCTGTTGAAGGTCAAAATTGCGATAAAATGGGCTGTTTTTGCACACCAACAGCACCCAAAGGGGACACCACAAAGAAAAGTGCCTCCTTTTATCAAGCTCACAATTTAGTCGGAAACATTTTTGTAAGTAGTAAGGGTATTCAAAAGTCGACGTCTTAACCCATTTTGGGCAGGCTAAAGAGAGATATCCCTTGAAAGCTTTAAATTCCCATTTTCTGTGAATTTCCCTAACGGTAACTTGTAGGGTTTCAAGACAAATTGACTATTCGTAGGTCTTTATGTGACATTACAAGTTGCATGGACAAAATACTTCGATGAGCGTTTATTAACCATCTACAAGCTGCCAAGCAACGTAATTTTGTTAACATGGGGCTGTTTTCAGACACGCACAGCACCCAGTGTATACATGAGAGATAAACATTATCTCCTTCGTTGGAAGTGGAATTCACATGGACCATTTTTGTAAGTAATACGGGTATTAAAAAAACCAAGCTTTAACCCCTGTTGGGGAGGTTAACACGGATACCCATCGATAGCTTAAAAAATCGTTTTCCCTGGATTTCTTTACAAACATTTTGTGAGGTTTCCAAGAGAAAATGGCCGTTGATAGGTCTTGGGGTCATATGACCAGCTGCATGGATAAATTATTCTGGTAGGCATTTGTTAACCCTCCATGTAAAAAAAATGAAGAAATAGTCTGTTTTTGGACACCAACAAATGGAAATGCCACAGAGAAACGTAACTTCTTTTACCGGATGCAAAACTAATAGGGAAACATTGATCTTGATATTAACCCATTCTACCATTAATGATGGGTTTTACCTAAACATTTTTTTTATCAAACCCAAACCGAGTCATTTGAGATTACTATACTCACCTTTCTCATAACATCAATGAGGGAACTTCAGTGAGACAGTTAAAAACAATTCATCAGACACTGTGGGGTCATGACAAATCATGGAATCTAATCGGGAAAAGCCATGATTCTCCCAGAATCATAAAGTCTAGTCTTTATTGTCATTCTTTTCCACACAACCCCACATTTTAGACACTATAGTTTTTCTGACTTAAAAAGCCTTAGAAATCAATTAAGTGTCAATGTGAATTGACAAGCAATCAAAGAGGAGACTGTAATTAGGCTTTTCCCTCTGGAAAAGACTATTGTTTTTCTACGGATTATTATTTTTTTGGGGGTTTTTTTTTTGGGTTTTTTTTTTTTTTTTTTTTTTTTTTCCACACATTTTTGTCCGTACGATTCAGAAGCCATTTTCGAACCGATTTTCACACAATTTGGGGCACACGCATAGAGTGGCAATAAATCTAAAAATGTACCGAAGCGGAATTTTCGATTTTACTTCGCCAGAATTGGCAAAAAACTGCCAAAATTGGGGTTTATCGGCACTTTCTCGAAACACGTCTTTAGGATTTTTTTTAAACATCCATCATTACTAGACCTACCTACCTATGACACAACCTTTGATACACACGACATATTTGGCGATGCATATGGTAACCCTCCACAGGCTGCCAAACATAGAAATTTTGATGAAATGGGCCGGTTTCAGACCCCCACAACACCCAAACGATACCCGAGTGGTAAACATAACTTCCTTTATTGGAAGTGGAATTCACCGAAGATCATTTTTGTAAGTAATAAGGGTGTTCAGAAAACCAAGTGTTAACCCGTTTTGGGCTGGTTAAACAGCAATACCCCAAAAAAGCTCAAAACTTCATGTTTTCTGTGGATTTCTCTAAACGAGTCTTGTAGATTTTCAAGAAAAATTGGTCACTCTCAGGTCTTGGTGTGACATTACAAGTTGCATGGATAAAATATTCCGGTCAGCATTAGTTAACCCTCCCCGAGCTGCTAAACTTAAAAATTGTGATAAAATGGGCTGTTTTTAGACACCAACAGCACCCAAACGATATACCACAGAGAAAGGGGCCTTCATTTATCGGACGCAAAATTGATCAGAAAATATTTTTGAAAGTGGTAAGGGTATTCAAAATTTGACGTCTTAACCCATTTGGGGCTGGTTAAAGAGAGATACCCATTAAAATCTTAAAATCCCCGTTTTCTGTGGATTTCTCTAACAACATCTTGTAGGTTTTCAAGAAAAATCGGATATTTGCAGGTCTTGGTGTGACATTACAAGTCGCATGAACAAAATATTCCGGTCAGCATTAGTTAACCCTCCCCGGGCTGCTGAAGGTCAAAATTGCGATAAAATGGGCTGTTTTTGCACACCAACAGCACCCAAAGGGTACACCACAAAGAAAAGTTCCTTCTTTTATCGCGCGTACAATTTATATGGAAACATTTTTGTAAGTAGTAAGGGTATTCAAAAGTCGACGTCTTAACCCATTTTGGGCAGGCTAAAGAGAGATATCCCTTGAAAGCTTTAAATTCCCATTTTCTGTGAATTTCCCTAACGGTAACTTGTAGGGTTTCAAGACAAATTGACTATTCGTAGGTGTTTATGTGACATTAACCATCTACAAGCTGCCAAGCATCGTAATGTTGTTAACATGGGACTGTTTTCAGACACGCACAGCACCTAATGTATACATGAGAGATAAACATAATCTCATTTGTTTGAAGTGGAATTCACAGAGGACCATTTTTGTAAGTAATAAAGGTATTCAAAAAGCCAAGCGTTAACCCCTGTTGGGGAGGTTAACAGGGATACCCATCAAAAGCTTAAAAATCGTTTTCCCTGGATTTCTTTACAAACATTTTGTGGGGTTTTCAAGAGAAAATGGCCGTTGATAGGTCTTGGTGTCATATGACCAGTTGCATGGATCAATTATTCTGGTAGGCATTTGTTAACTCTTCATGGGCTTTTACCGGACACAAAACTGATAGGGAAACATTGATATTGATATTAACCCATTCTACCATTAATGATGGGTTTTACCTAAACATTTTTTTATCAAAACCAAACCGAATCATTTGAGACTACTACACTCACCTTTCTCATAACATCAATGAAGGAACTTTTGTGAGACAGTTAAAAACAATTCATCAGACACTGTGGGGGTCAAGAAAAATCATGGAATCTAATTGGTGTTTAAGGTTTGTAAGTAGTAAGGGTATTTAAAAGAATGAAACTTAACCCATTTTGAACTGGATAAGGAGAGATGCCTCTTAAACGCTTAAAATTTACATTTTCGTGGATTTCGCTAACTGCTTGTTGGGGGTTTTCAAGAACAATTTGACATTGGCAGGTCTTACAAATTGCATAGATAGAATATTCCGCTAGTCGTTTGTTAATCCCTCTACCGGCTGCTAAACGTCAAAATTTTAATAAAATCGGCTGTTTTCGGGCAGCAAAATGGGTATGCAATAGATAAACATGACCTCTTTTATCAGATTTAGAATTCCTGGGGGATAATGTATGATAGTATTAAGGGTATTCAAGGGAGCGCGGTGGCTCAGTGGTAGACTGTTGTACTTCTATGGTAGAGGTCCCGAGTTCGATCCCCGTCCGGGACGACTCACGTTGTGTCCTTGGGCAAGGCACTTTGGTCCGGTTGCCGACATAGGGGCACGATGTCCCCGTGTACTAAGGCATACTGCACGTCGATGGTGCACATGTCTTCAACCTCTGTAACCCTGCCTGAGCGGAGCCTGAACAGAGTGAGAATGTTGAGGAGCTGACAGTTGCTCGTCGATGCTTGGTGGTTCTCTCCGGGTACTCCGGCTTCCTCCACCTCTAAAACTGTCACGGTCACGATTAGCCATTGTGCAGAAGTATGTGACCTTAAACACCAATAAATAAATAAATAAATAAATAAATAAATAAATAAGGGTATTCAAAAAACCAAGCCTTAACCCTGTTTTGTCGGATTAAAGACAGACAGCCCATGCCGTGTACGCTGCCTACATTACTTGTAAAATCGACACCCCCACTACATCTTCTGCGAGGTGCGGTTTCGGACCCGACCACCTGACGATTCTGACCACATCAAATAACACACCTTCGTTGTATTTAGCAGCAAGAAATTTCCCCAAGAAGCAAAGACAAAAATACGTCTGCGGAAAATAATGGCAAATATTTTATTTAGCCTGTATTTTGTCCGTATAGAAAATTTCTCACCCACATATACCTAAAAATGATTCAATGATACAATTGGACATATTTCTCTCATAAAACGTGAAAAAACACTTGATTTATTGCATTTTAGGATTGCGCATGTATATTCTTAGAAGATACTCTGTCTGTTATTAAACTACGGCGTGTCTTTGATCTCGTTTGGGACGATCAGTGATTAGCACCTTTTCGACAAGAGCCATCGAAATAGAAAATAAAAAAAATAATCAAATTTCATTAAAACCTTTTACAGAATCGTGTTTTTCAGAAAATGCTTTCGCGATTGCGTGTGTCGTTTTCAAAATTCGGATCAGTAAGCACGAAATTATAAATATGTTGTTGTCAATAACATAATTGAAAGCATGTCCGTCAAACTTGCATGACGTCAGAACTCGACTCGGGTAAAATACTGCGGTGTGGTGAAAGGACGAGAGTAAGAAACGCTGATATCGCAGTAGGCTTTAAAATGTCCATGGAATGGTCCTAAAATCAAGTTTGTATTTGCAGCTTTATTGCAAATAAGTTTCCCGTTGTTTCTTGTTGAAATGTTATTTCCATCAAGGCCAAGTACCAGTGGGATAGGACACCTGCCCCATGAACAACTGCCTGCTATTAAAATTAATTAGCGGGGACATCCTCCCCCCATGCTGTTTATTTTACCTAGAACACCTGCACCCTGCTGTTTTTTTTACCTAGGACACATGCCCCCCCCCCCCCCCGCCCTACTGTTAGATTAGATTAAACATATTTTATTTGCCATTTGACAATGCAAATCAGGATTGGAGGACACGTGCTTACCACTTAGAAGCCCTTCCGTTCCTGTACGGTGACTAATAATTTACAATATGGCAGAACGTATTCCATAAATAACAGAATCTAGCAAAATCAAAATATTATAAACATTATAGACAAACACAAATTAAACTGAGAGAGAGAGAGAGAGAGAGAGAGAGAGAGAGAGAGAGAGAGAGATAAAAAAAATAAATAGAATATAAAGAAAACATGAAATACAACATTAGATCCAGTGATGATGCCCGCCACCCACCCATTTGCATTCTGTAGGCTTTCGAAATTCGGATTCACAGTTCAATTCCAAGAATATTTTCTGTTATAAGGTTTCTGTAAAGTTTAACGCAGTCCCTGTCTCGGATGCATAAAGGTAGGTGCCGTCGAAAAAAAACTCTCATTTTTTTCAGAATTTCGCTGGTTTAAGTGACAATTTACTCCATTCCTAATTCATTGAGCGCTGAATGTTTTCTATGCCTGCATGCAGCAAGCGTAGCACGACAACTTCTGTTTTATACGTTATTATTAAAAAAGTAACCCTTACAGATTTAGGAGTTCCCATGTGGGTACAGTCGGAATAATTGTTTTTTTCGCAAAATCAGTCCCTGAATATATTGGTAACCGTGCAGTGGCCTTTCGGGGGTGAAACACGAGGCCGCAAATAGTTAAGGTTGAAAAGTTCATCAAATAGACAGATATAATGCCAAACACAGCCGGTGACAGGTAAATAATGAATAGGAAAGTCGTTGAATTGAGAAGAAAGTAGGGACGAATCGTCCCCTCGGTTTCCACCTGATCCACGGTGTTTCCACGCGGTCTTGGCACTTGACAAAGATACTAAACTGTCGGGCAGGGACAGGAGAAAACATTCTGAGAATCTGAAGTTGCTGCCTTGTATGGTCGGGACATAATTGGCGTGTATCCGACATTGTATCTGTTCAGTTTGAATGTCAAATTAGCCAGACGACGGCTTTTTCGCCACCGGGTCGAGTTGTCAGTTTCTGCCGGTACGCTCTGAAATAAGCAGTTTAACTCCAAACTTTCAGTCCCACGTAAACGTGTGAATATTGAAAGCTGAACAGTTCGTCAAATAGACAGAAATAATGCCAAACTCGACGGGTGACAGGTGAATAGTGAATGGAAACGTCGTTGCATTGGGAATAGAGGAGGGACGAATCGTCCCTTCGGTTTCCACGCGATCCACATTGTTCCCACGCGGTCACGCCACTCGACAAAGATACTAACCTGTCGGGCAGGAAGAGAACAACTTCTGAAAATTTCGTGTAGCTGCCTCCAGTGGTCTGGACGTAGTGGGCGTATGAGCGACACTGCTGTCTGTTCAATTTTAATGTCAAATTAGCCAGATTACCGCCTATTCGCCATTAACCCATGCGCGATTACTGTCCACTTTTCATTTCTGACAAATATCTAACTGTTACCAGCTTGGCGAGGTCCATTTGGCGCCAGTGTACACATTGCATCTTTCAGTCACCAGCGTCTCTCCACCAGAAACTGAGAATCCACGATTTCAAGCGGAACTACCCCAGAGGGGGGGGGGGGGGGGGGGGGGGGGGGAGCAGTGCCACAACCCCAGACATATACCCAGCGTCAGGTCGCACCGGCTAGAACGGGACCAAATTCAAACAATTACCTCAACTCATTAAAACGCTATATCTCGGCCAATTCTTGGCCGATTTCCATCATTTTTTCACTCATTCTTCACAAATAGTTACCGCATCTTTTCACACAGAGAGCGACACCAATTTCCCATTCTATCATGTTGAATGTCAGGAGAGGGTATGTGCACGTTCGGGATGTGGGTTGAGAGAGAGGGGCGGCTGCCTCGAGGCCCATGCTTGGTTTCGGGACTTTCTAATAATATGACCGAGTTCGGGCGAGCTTCAGGTACAAACGCTGAATGTTTGGGATGGCTGCTGCGAAAACGTTCGCCACAATCTATGGTGTCACACATGCACATGTTGTTATTATTAAGCACACGCGATCTGTTCAACGGGTTTGCTATTTAGCCCTAACTTGGACATTAAGCACACAGCATTCACGCCAATGTGAAAGAGTATTGCCGAAAGAATTGTTAGACACTGTTGCCGAAAGAATTGTTAGACACTGTAGGGAGTTTTCTATCGGCTATGCACTTAATATAGCCTAAAAAACTACCAGCTCTATATGCAATCTTATTTCGTCGCTGCCTAAAAAGACAAGCGGAATAGGTGAATCTCTCGATTTCTTGAAATGGAAAAATCTAGTTAGGCTTTTCCCTCTGGAAAAGACTATTGTTTTTCTACGGATTATTAGGCTTTGCACACGCATAGAGGGGCACAAAATCTAAAAATGTACTGAAGCGGAATTTTCGATTTAACTTTTATTTCGTCAGAATTGGCAAAAAACTGTCAAAATTGGGGTTTATTGGCACTTTCTCGAAACACGTCTTGTAGATTTTTTTTAAACCTTCGTCATTGCTAGATCTGTCTGTGCCACGACCTTTGATACACATGACATATCAGGCGATGCATATGTAACCCTCCACAGGCTGCCAAACATCGAAATTTTGATGAAATGGGCCGGTTTCAGGCCCCCAGATCACCCAAACGATACACGAGAGATAAACATAACTTCCTTTACTGGAAGTGGAATTCACCGGAGATCATTTTTGTAAGTAATAAGGGTGTTTAAAAAAACCAAGCGTTAACCCATTTTGGGCTGGTTAAACAGCAATACCCCCAAAAAGCTAAAAAAAATCAGGTTTTTCGTGGATTTCTCTAAACGAGTCTTGTAGATTTTCAAGAAAAAATTGTTACTCCCAGGCCTTGATGTGACAATATAAGTTGCATGGACAAAATACTTCGGTGAGCATTTGTTAACCCCCCAGGGCTGCTAAAAGTCAAAATTGTGATAAAATGGGCTGTTTTTTTTACGCCAACAGCACCCAACGGGTACGCCACAAAGAAAAGTGTTTTCTTTTATCGAGCGCACAATCTATACGGAAACGTTTTTGTAAGTAGTAAGGGTATTCAAAAAACGAAATCTTAACCCATTTTGGACAGGCTAAAGAGAGAGACCCCTTAAAATATAAAAATTCCCATTTTCTGTGGATTTCTCCAAATACATTCCATAGGTTTTCATGAAAAATTGACTACTTGCAGGTCTTTGTATGACATTACAAGTTGCATGAACAAAATATTCCGCTGAGCGTTTATTAACCCTCTACAGAATGCCAAGCTTCATAATTTTGTTGAAATGGGCTGTTTTCGGACACACACAGCTCGCAATGTATGCCCGAGAGTTACACATAATCTCCTTTGTTGGAAGTGGAATTCACTGAGGATCATTTTTGTAAGTAATAAGGGTATTAAAAAAACAGGCGTTAACCCCTTTTGTGGTTGTTAATAGTGATAGCCACCAAAAGCTTAAAAATTTATGTTTTCCCGGGATTTCTTTAGAAACACCTGGTAGGGTTTTCAAGAGAAAATGGCCATTGATATGTCTTGGTGTCACATTACGAGTTGATTGGATAAATTATTCTGGGATACATTTGTTAACACTCCATGCGCTGCTAAATGTCAAATTTTTGAAAAAATAGTCTGTTTTTGAACACCAACAACATCAAATGGGAATGCAACAGAGAAACATAACTTCTTTTACCAGACGCAGAACTGACAGGGAAACATTTTTGTAAGTAGTAAGTGTATTCAAAAATCGAGGTCTTAACACATTTTTGACTAGTAAAGGAGATACACCCCCTAAAAGCTTAAAATTCCAGTTTTCTGTGGATTTCTCAAAAAAAAAATTCAAGTGAAATTGAGCATTCGCAGGTCTTGGAGTGACATTACTAGTTGCATGGACAAAATATTTCGGTAAGCATTTGTTAACCTTCAAGAGGCTGCCAAGCATAGACATTTGGAGAAAATGGGCTGTTCTTGAGCAACCATAACACCAAATGTGTACCTGTGGGATAAACATAACCTCCTTCACTGGAAGTGGAATTCACCGTCGATCAATTTTGTAAGTAATCAAGGTATTCACAAAACCAAGCATTAACCCGTTTAGGGCTTGTTACAGATCGATACCCCTCAAAAGGTTAAAAATTCATGTCATCCGAGGATTTCTCTAAAAAACATCTAGTAGATTTTCAAAAAAACAGGCCATTCTCAGATCTTAGTGTGACATTACAAGTTCCATGTACAAAATATTCCTGTAAGCCTTTGTTAACCCTATGCAGGTTCTCAAACATCACAATGTTGATAAAATGGGCTGTGTTTGCGTACCCACACCACCCAAAGTTGGGAGGAGAGATCAAAATAAGTCGAAGTAGAATTCACTGAGAATTATTTTTGGAAGTAATAAGAGTATTCAAAAAACAACACTTAACCCGTTTTGGGCTGAATAAACAATGATACCCACCAAAAGCTTAAAATTCATGTTCTCCCAGGATTTCTCTGAAAACACCTTGTAGATTTTAAAGAAAAAATGGCCATTCACAGTTTCTTGGTGTGACACCAGTTGCATGAATAAATATTCCTGTTAGCACTTGTTAACCCTCTACAAATTGCCAGACACCAATATTTTGGATACATTTGAGATAAAATGGACCATTTTCAAATAGACACAGCACTCAATGGGTATGTGTCAAACAAATATATCTCCTTTTGTCAGTTTTGTTGGACGACGATATTGACATTAACCCGCTGCACCGTTAATGATGGTTGTTACATAAACAATTTGTTTATCAAACTGAGTCATTTGAGACTACTATACTCACCTTTCTCATAACATCAATGAAGGACCTTCAGTGAGACAGTTAAAAACAATTCATCAGACACTGTGGAGTCATGAAAAATCATACAATCTCATCGGGAAAAGCCATGATTCTCCAGAATCATAAAGTCTATTTTTTATTTAATTTCTTTTTTAGGCTTTTCCCTCTGGAAAAGACTATTGTTTTTCTACGGATTATTTTTTTTTTTTGGGGGGGGGGGGGGGGGGGGGGGGGGGGGGTTGGGTTTTTTTTTTTTTTTTCCCACACATTTTGTCCGTACGATTCAGAAGCCATTTTCGAACCGATTTTCACGAAATTTTGCACACGCATAGAGGGGCACAAAATCTAAAAATGTACCGAAGCGGAATTTTCGATTTAACCCTTATTTCGTCAGAATTGGCAAAAAACTGCCAAAATTGGGGTTTATCGGCACTTTCTCGAAACACGTCTTGTAGATTTTTTTTATACATTCGTCATTGCTAGCCCTGTCTGTCACACGCTCTTTGATACACACGACATATCTGGCGATGCATATGGTAACCCTCCACAGCCTGCCAAACATCGAAATTTTGATGAAATAGGCCAGATTCAGGCCCTCACTGCACCCAAACAATACACGAGAGATAAACATAACTTCCTTTATTGTGAGTGGAATTCACCGAGGATCATTTTTGTCAGTAATAGGGGTGTTCAAAAAACCAAGCGTTAACCCATTTTGGGCTGGTTAAACAGCAATACCCCCATAAAGCTCAAAAATTCGTATTTTCCATGGATTTCTCTAAACGAGTCTTGTAGATTTTCAAGAAAAATTTGTCACTCCCAGGCCTTGGTGTGACAATAGAAGCTGCATGGACCAAATACTGCGGTGAGCATTTGTTAACCCTCCACGGGCTGATAAAAGTCAAAATTGTGATAAAATGGGCTGTCTTTGGACGCCAACAGCACCCACTTGGTGTACCACCGAGAAAGGTTCCTTCTTTTATCGGACGCAAAATTGATGGGGAAACATTTTTGATAGTGGTAAGGGTATTCAAAAGTCGAAGTCTTAACCCATTTTGGACTGGTTAAAGAGAGATACCCCTTAAAAGCTTAAAATTCCCATTTTCTGTGGATTTCTCTAAAAGCAACTTGAAGGTTTTCAGGAAAAATTGACTATTCGCAGGTCTTTGTGTGACATTACAAGTTGCATAGACAAAATATTCCGGTGAGCATTTATTAACCCTCTACAGGCTGCTAAGCATCGTAATTTTGTTGAAATAGGCTGTTTTCAGACGCGCACAGCACCTAATGCATACCCGAGAGATAAACATAATCTACTTTGTTGGAAGTGGAATTCACAGAGGACCAAATTTGTTAGTAATAAGGGTATTCAAAAAACCAAGCATTAACCCCTTTTGGGATGGTTAATAGCAATACCCATCAAAAGCTTAAAAAATCATGTTGTCCATGAATTTCTTTACAAACGTCTCGTAGGATTTCAAGAGAAAATGGCCGTTGATAGGTCTTAGGGTCACATTGCCAGTTGCATGGATAAAATATTCAGATAAGCATTTATTAACCCTCCATGAGCTGCTAAATGTCAAAATTTCGAAAAACATAGTATGTTTTTGGACACCAACAACATCAAATGGGAATACTGCAGAGAAACATAACTTCTTTTACCGGACGCAAAACTGATAGGGAAAATTTTTAGTAAGTAGTAAGGGTATTCAAAAATTGAGGTCTTAACCCATTTTCGCCCCGTTAAGGAGATGTACCCCTTAAAAGCTTAAAATTCCCATTTTCTGTGGATTTCTCCACAAAATCTTGAAAGTATTCAAGAGAAATTGACCATTTGCAGGTCTTGGAGTGACATTACAAGTTGCATCAACAAAAGATGCCGGTAAGCGTTTGTTAACCCTCCAGACGCAGCAAATTTTGAGAAAATGGGCTGTACTTGGCCAGCCATTACACCCAATGTGTACCTGTGAGATGAACATAACCACCTTCATTGGAAGTGGGATTCACCGAGGATCATTTTTCTAAGTAATGAAGGTATTCATAAAACCAAGCATTAACCCGTTTAGAGCTGGTTACAGGGTGATATACCCCTCAAAAGGTTAAAAATTCATGTTATCCGAGGATTTCTCTAAAAACATCACATCGATTTTCAAGGAAAAATGGCCATTCTCAGATCTTAGTGTGAATTACAAGTTGCATGTACAAAATATTCCAGTAAGCATTTGTTAACCCTATGCTGGTTCTCAAACATCAAAATGTTGATAAAGTGGGCTGTGTTTGCATTCCCGCAGCACCCAAAGTTAAGAGGAGAAATCAACATAAGTAGAAGTAGAATTCACTGAGAATTATTTTTATAAGTAATAAGCGTATTAAAAAAACAACCCTTAACCCGTTTTGGGCTGGATAAACAATTATACCCATCAACAGCTTAAAATTCATGTTCTCCCTGGATTTCTTTGAAAACATCTCGGAGATTTTTAAGTAAAAATGGCCATTCATAGATTTTGGTGTGAAATTACAAGTTGCATGAATAAATATTCCTGTTAGCACTTGTTAACACTTAAGAAGCTGCCAGATATCAACATTTTGGATACATTTGAGATAAAACGGACCATTTTCAAATAGATACAGCACTCAGTGGGTAGGTGTCAAAGAAGCATAACTCCCTTTGTCGGTCATTAACTTATTGGACGACGATATTGATATTAACCCTCTCCACCGTTAATGATGGTTTTTTACCTAAACAATTTTTTTTTTATCAAACTGAGTCATTTGAGACTTCTATACTCACCTTTTTCATGACATCAATGAAGGATCGTCAGTGAGACAGTCAAAAGCAATTCATCATACACCGTGAGGTCATGACAAATCATGGAATCTCATCGGGAAAAGCCATGATTCTCCAGAATCATAAAGTCTAGTTAGTTTGTGTTGTTGTTTGGATAATCACTAGGGTGATCTGGATAAAAAAGTTCCAGCAGCTGTCAATCAATCAGAGGGGGTGTGATAGTATTATTTTTAGCACACCTATTATGTAACAGCAATCAGCTTTTCTGAGCTGATTTTTAAATGAGAGGTGCACGTAATGTTGAAGAAGAGCAATGCTGCTGTTTTCGATGTTTGTCAATTTTCGAAAATTAATCACACTCCAATTGCAATTGAAAGATACTTTCTTTTGTATGGAATACTACTGAATTGGTTTTATTCAAAGGGCGATGCAACACCTAGTGGAGGATGGAAGGAACATTTGTGCACTTTGGGGGTATCGCTCTTTTTTGTGGGGAAGACATCCAAGTGCAGTGTGAGTCTTCAATGGGTCGCAAATTTGATAAAGGCGGTCTTTGGATTTTATTAACGGGTGTGGCTGGGTGGTTTATTATATGGTTTATTGGACATAATTGTGAGAAACCATTTGTCAAGTTACAACCTTTGTAAATACGAGTTGGAATGGATCGTCAGTTCTTTGACCGTTAACTTTAAGATGTCGATATCGAACAGACTGGCAATGGAGATTGGACACTTGTATAGAGGTGGTCTGTTGTGCTCTTCCGAAGCAATATTCGACGTGAAGGGTCATGATTGGATTAAGAATCAGGTAATGACCGACCCCAAACTAACAAGAAATCTGAATCGGGGTGGGTGCATTCGTGTCCGATCAATAGGATGAGACATTGCAAACACTGGTTTCGTTTCCGGATACGACAGGGACAGGGTAAGACTAGCCAAGCAATGCAATTACATACTGCGTTGAAGATGTTGCGTATGTGGATATGGGTACAGGGGTTACAGTTTACAAAATGATGAATCATTTCCTCTGGGTGTGGGCTTCAGGGACGTGGCGAGAGGGGGTGGACGTGGGGGGGGGGGGGATGTATCAACCTTCCACCAATCCTGGCCAAAACTTCCCATAGTTGGAAATTCGGAGGGCAAGTCATGAGTAGTTGGAAATTCCATCCATCTGTATTTTAGAGCTTCTTTGGTGATGCTGATTGATGTCTCCTTTATTTCCCAAAATTCCAACTGGGTTTCCAATTGGCAAAAATTCCAAGTGCAACTATTGCATGATGTCAATTTCTATAGTACGTTTACTTATCGTAATAAAAAATCCTCGAAATGCATTTCAAGAAAATCGCAAATTGATCATTCCTGCATAAGATCTGATTAAATGTTAGGGCAGTGTGAATTGCTCAAAGTTCTGAGTTTGAGCATTTGTTTAGCACATACTCAATTCACAGAATAATACCAAATAATAATAACCTGGTGATTCTATCATAAATGTGTTGGCATTTCAGTTACTAGAATCAATTTTATGCCCCCTTTCCTGGCTTCATTTTCAACATGTTTCTCAGTAGTGAATTTCCAACTACGGGGAGAGACCAGGAGGGGGTTCCTCCCGGTCCCTCCACCTAGCTGGAAATTCACTACACTATCCTACACCCCTCCAATCGGAAACCTCTAGCAACGTCCCTGGCGGGCTTATTCGTCTGTTATTAGCTTTCGGGAAAAGAAGTTTATTTATTTGTTTATTTGGATTTAACGACACGTTCAACATCCAGGATCACGTCGTGTGGGGCATTTTTACGGGCGGGAGAGGCTGGAGTATCTAGAGAGAACCACTGAGCAACGACGAGCATCTGTCACTCACCCAAACTGACTAACTCTTCACAATCAGAGTTAGCAGCGGTTGAAGACAGGTGCCAATCGACGTCCAATTCACATTACTACACAATGCCACCGAACCCACACATAGGTAGTCGGATTTAGAGTCTTGCCCTAGAACACAACGCAGTTACCACAGGTTAGAATCGAACTGTCGACCTTAAAGTATAAGGTATAAAGTCCGATGTTCTAACTATTGAGCCACCGCACTCCTCGGGGAGGGGAAGAGGTATCGGAGTGGGCTATTATATTACCTGTTGAAAAGGGAAGGGGTTATGACAGATACATTAAGAGAAAATTTGTTGCTCTTTGGAAGACGTGGAAAGGGAGAAATTTAGCATACAGTTATGTAAATCTGTAAGTGAAATTGTACTCATACCGCGGGGATAATTTCATGTCTGGGATAATGAGTAGGGTGGCGGGGGTGGGGAGGGGGTGAGGTAATGTTGAAAATTGAAAATAGCGTGTTAAGTGAATAAGTCATCTTTTTAAACATTTGGGTGGCCATGACATCGATCGTCTTGTGTGTAAACCGAGCGATCAATTCAAATTGTTGCCGAGCTAAAACCAGGCTGGGACCTTAAAAGTTTCCGACATGGTGGATCGTGAGTTTAATTTTCCCACGGTGTTCCCGGGTCATTGACCGTCGATATGAATTTGAAACCTAACTCAATATACTTCTTTAACTGGTAGAGTGCTGGAAGCCCATAATAATATAATAACACTTTGGCCAGCCACTGATTTGTCGCGGTTCTCGGACGAGAAGGCCATGGTTACCCCTGTACTCCCAACTGCCTCCCTATTCCCACGCTTCTCCTCTCCTCCCAACACTCGGAGACGAACTGCTTGATGATATCCCTTGTCCCATTCTTCCCAATCTCTCCGATTAGCATATTAACCCTCTCCTTTGAATCTCCCCCTAACCACATGTCCTTCATTCTCCCATCCCACTCCTCCATTATACTCCCAGTGAATCTCATTCTTTTAGACTGATACTTTGGGCATTCTAGAAGAAAGTGTTTCAGGGTCTCCACCATGTCCAAGTTACACAACTGGCACTCCCTTTCACCGTCTTTCCCAATTTTTCCCCTCAGCTCCAGGGATCGCGACCTCAGCTTGAACAACAGTGCCCCCCCCCCCTCCCCCCCAAGGTGCCATCAAGGTACTCTTCAAAACCTGGCTTCTCTTTATCACGCAGGCCACCCAAAGACCTCTTTGATTTGACCCCCTCTCGCCAATTACGGTTACAATCCTCCATGACCCTTTCTCTGACGATTTTTTTTACCCTGGTTTGCCCCAACGTCCAGGTCCGAGATCTCCAATGAGTAGTTCTCTACTAGCTCCCTCACTTGGACCATCCACCCCGTTTTGATATTTGAGTTGAAAATTCTCAGGAACATTACTTTACACCATCGGCTGTCGGGGAGATTTACCAAATAATTAAGATAACCGAGCTTCAACAGGTCTATCCTGTCCTTGATCCTCATCCACCCAAGCTCACCCCCGATTGCTTCTAGCGCTGTGGCATTACTCGACCCCGTTATCCATCGTCCTGCATCGTTCTGCAGGATTTCCAAGCTCTCTACGGCCGTCTGGTTTAGGGGTACCACTTCCGTACCGTATGTTATACTTGGCAGCCCCACCATTTCCCAAATGGTTTTCCCCACGAAAACCTTATTGAAACTGTTTCTCCCTATAAGTTTCATTTGGTTAAGGATTCGCTTCCCCTTCAGAATCAATTTATTTGTGTGGTTCCGGAAGATGCCTCTTCCTGTAATGTTTATATTTACCCCCAAATACTTGTAATCACCTGTCTCTCCCACACTGAGAAGTTTGCTGCTCCCTTCCGGAATGCAGAACTCACCCACTCTCCACCTTCGAGTGGGGTCCACTTTGCGGCCCACAGGTATAACTTTGCTCTTGCTTTCATTAAGTTCGAGTCTCCATTTGCTCTCATATTTCCCAACAATTCCCAGCATTTTCGTTAGCCCCTCTTCACTTTCTGACACTAGAACCATATCGTCTGCAAAAAATAGTCCTGGGATCTTCAAGTCCCCAACTGCTACCCCCTCCTCGCTATGCAGGAGTTCATCTCCTAAACCATTGATGTACAATGCAAACAGGATCGGCGAAAGGATACACCCCTGTTTTAGGCCTATCTCCATAGGCACACGTTTCGTTGTAATGTTTCCCAGGCTAAGTTCACTCTGTACATCTTTATATAATGCTTTCATAATTCCAACAAACTCGCCTCCTAAGCCCATAGCCTCCAGCTTGCGCCACATACCTTCTCTCCATACTCTATCGTATCCCTTTTTGATATCCAAAAAGGCCATAAACATCTTTTTCTTTTTTGCTTTCGCGGATTCTATCATTTGGGATAGTGTGAAAAGATGGTCAGTAACTCTCCTCCCCTTCCTGAAACCATTCTGGATTTCTCCCAAAAAACCCTTCTCCTCAATCACCTCCTCTAGTCTCCCATACAGGACTTTACAGAAAACCTTTCCAAAGTTGCTACTGACAGAGATCCCTCGATAGTTATCCAAAACGTCTTTTTCCCCCTTTTTGTGAACAAATGTCACTTTACTTTCTCTTCACTCCTTTGGGACCTCTTGATTTTCTATGGCTAGATTGAATAGGGCAGTTAGGCTTTCCACAAGTTCCTCTCCCCCTTTTTTGATAAACTCGTTAGGAATTTCATCCACTCCTCCCGCTTTTCCATCCCTTAATTTTGATATCACCTTTCGCACCTCCTCCGTTTTAATTTCGCTGCACACGAAGCTCGATAGGTTTTCCTCGACCTGATTCGGACACTCTGGTGGGCTCCCCATGCCCCATCGCTTATCGTTTACCTTTTCCCAGTGCTTGACTAGTTCTGATGCGACTTGATCTTGTTCGTCTGTGACTCTGCCATCTACTTTAATACTCTGCGGGTTACTTCCTTTGTTACGGTTCTTCACCATTTCCAAAATACGTTTGAACTCGACCCCCCTGTCGTTCTTATCGTCCTAATAAGACTGCTATTTCGTACTCTCCGATTATCGTCTTTAATCTTATTTACTTTACTTCGTGCTTGGTGGTATTCTTCCTTAGCAACTGTGGGCTCATTGCTTTCCACCCCCTTAAGTTTTCTACTTCTCCTGTACGTAGCACAATTAGCTTTTCTTCCCTTTATGGCCCTTTTCAGTTCTTCGTTCACTCTGTATCCAAGTTCCCGTGTTGGCACCCTGTCCTTTCCTACACTTTCCGTTCCTGCCTTGCAACTATGACGTCGGCCATCTTCTGGACACTGTCCCTCTTGGGTACGGTTGCAAGCTTTGGTTTCAGTTTTTCATTGAACTTCGTCCAGTCAGCATCTTTTTTGAGTTCCCAAATCTTCTTAGAGCTTCCTTTGCTTTTTACTAGAGTTTTGGCCCTGATCGTCACTGTAATCAAGTTGTGATCACTATCCACCTCCATTTTATCCTCATCATCCACTTCTACCCCTATCACCTCCCTCCATTAATTAATATCTGTGAGGATGTAGTCGATTATTGATTTTCTGTCGTTCCCCTCCCAGGTCCATTTCCCCTTACACCTCGCGTCCCTGTTCAGAATCTCCAGACCGAGCTCGTTTGTGAAGTTCAACAGCTTCCTTCCATTCCTGTTGACTTTATTGTCCCCACCCTCTGTGCCTTCTTCATCATTACCTATGTGACCATTAAAGTCACCCGTCAGAATTATACCGAGCCCCTTGTTTTGTAATTCGGTGATATTTGACCTTAGTGTTGAGTATATCGAATCATTCCATTCGGGTTTGCTTCCCTCCACCGCACAATACACAACCCCAAGGGCAATACTTTTGTTTTTCAGACTGATCCTTACCCATCCAATTTCTTTCGATACCTCAGCCGGGGTGCTGATGTTTTCCAGGTCTGTGATCAGCGATGGTTTTAAATCCTCTTTAATGTACATGCCTACCCCTCCCCCTTTTTCTGGCCTTCCGTTCGTCCTACACCTATCCATACGTACCCCCCTTACTTGGCCAACCCGTTCCTCGTGTCTTACCCACGTTTCGCTTAAGCCCATGGCGTCAAACTCCTCTGCCTCAATCAATGTAGCAATTTCACTTACTTTCCGGTGGAGACCCTGGATGTTGCTATAACCCACTTTCAGGGTGTCAAGGTTCATTGGCTTCCGCCTGCTCGGCCCATTATTATCTAGTCCCTGTATGTTTGTATATCCTACTTTGTGTACCTGTGCTTTCTTTGGGAAGCTATTCCTATTGATTTGGATTTTTGGTCCCTTTTCCTTATCCCCCTTGTCCCATTTTTTACACCTATGGTTCGTGACACATTTTCTGTGATTATTCCCCTCTTCACTGACCCCCTCCCCTCCCTATACCAAAAAAGGCTCCACCACCTGCAACATATTTCTTCCTAAAACCTCTGTACCCCTTGGGCTAAGATGGAGACCATCCCTTCCATATAGGTCATTTCTGCCCCAAAACGATCCCCAATTGTCTACAAAGGGTATCCCAAGTTCCTTACAATACTCCCCCAATTCCTTGTTGGTCCCAATGATCCGCGAATTACGATCGCCCCCACCACCTAGTACTGGGAGAAGCCCCGAAACCATTACCTGGGCATTCTTGGCATTCAGTTGAGTTATTAAGTCCTTGTATGTCTCAATAAGCTGAATTGATTTTCTCTCCCTGATGTTGTTGGTCCCCACGTGTACAACAACCACTGGGTCTGGGCCTGACCCCTTTACTAATCCACCCACTCTGTCCCTTAGGTCCTCCACCCTAGCCCCCGGAAAGCACAAATTGGTCCTGTTGACACTGTTGGGCCCACACACCACCCCATCCAACCCCCGCACTATACTACTCCCTGCAACCACCAACTGCCTCTTCCTGTCCTTTCCTGTCCTCTTTCCCATCCTACTACCCCTACTACCCCTGATACCACCTCTGTCCCCACTGGGCCGACTCGCAGTCTTGCACTTCGCCACACTAACCCCCATGCCTACCTCCACCTCCACCTCTTCAGACCCAACCCGCTCCTCAGAATTCTCGACATTACCTAACACACTGAATCTATTTTGGACACTGCACCCTGATACCACCTCTGTCCCCACTGGGCCGACTCGCAGTCTTGCACTTCGCCACACTAACCCCCATGCCTACCTCCACCTCCACCTCTTCAGACCCAACCTGCTCCTCAGAATTCTCGACATTACCTAACACACTGAATCTATTTTGGACACTGCACCCTACCTTCTGCCCACTCCCACTACAAGCCACCTTGTCCTCGTTTACCACCTTCCTAACCTTCCTCTGACTCCTGCCCTGACAGACTCCACATGGTCATCGCTATCTCCCTCACTATCCGATTCTAAAAAGAATGCGCCTTTTCGCCCCCCGACTCACACTACTAGCCTGGGAATTTGACACTCTAGCCCCTACTTCTCCTCTACCCTCAACCCGACGCACCTTCCTATTCCCAAAAGACCCACTATCGGCGTCAAAAGTCCGCTTCCTACTACCCACCACCTTCCATCCCCCATATTTGGGCTTTATTCTAAAGGGCAGGTACTGTAATATAAAAGCTTCATATTCTGTGGATGTGATTCATATTATATTGAAAGTGGAATAATTTAGTCTGTGTGAATATGCCTTGTTACAATTTATGGGAGAGTGCCGACTGGCACTCTCCCATAACTCGTAACGAGGCAAAGACACGTGAACAAATGCTGACGACCAAAAATAACTTAGCACTCTACCAGTTAAGGTCTTTAAAAGGAATGTAAAGAGAAACAATTTGGCGAAATCGGCGCAGACGAAATATTTTTATTCATATTTTTTGATACACCTTTGTTGCATTCTATATCATAAATAAGATATAACGAGGTTTCCAAAAAATATTTTAAAATCTAAATATTCAATAAACTCACTTTTAAAAAATATCTTCCCAGGCACTTACTTTCATTGTTTGGAGGTACAGTCTGTACAAAACCAATGTCAACAGTTTTCTCTTTTAAGTTTAAACAATATTTATTAGAAAAATAACTTTAACATACATACATACATACGTCATAACATACAACAAAACGAAGGCATAACATTAAGTAAATGTCAATAACATATCGTATGTCGTATAGCGAAAATTTGATAGGGATGGGATTCGACAGTAATCATTATGCTTGTTATGGTCGTCTCCCGTATTACCTACAGTTACACTCTGTATGGCGGGATCTAGTTGACATTTGGAAAGGTAAGAACTACTAAACAGGTGGAAAATAAGAGAGGATAAAGGAAAGAGGGAGACAACATGAGAACAAATCAATCCAATGTGGCTTCTGCTAACATAAACCATACACTTATGTTATAGATGTCACAGCATGTATACTTAATACTTAGAGGGTTATCTAAATTGCGTTCTCTCTTTTTTGTGGTACTGGAATTTTGATATATTGCTCCATAAAATAAATATATATTCCTTTATTTCCTCCGATATCGAAGAGCAAGTGTAACTAGACTTTATGATTCTGGAGAATCATGGCTTTTCCCGATTAGATTCCATGATTTTTCTTGACCCCACAGTGTCTGATGAATTGTTTTTAACTGTCTCACTAAAGTTCCTTCATTGATGTTATGAGAAAGGTGAGTATAGTAGTCTCAAATGACTCGGTTTGGGTTTGATAAAAAATGTTTAGGTAAAACCCATCATTAATGGTAGAATGGGTTAATATCAATATCAATGTTTCCCTATCAGTTTTGCGTCCGGTAAAAGAAGTTACGTTTCTCTGTGGCATTTCCATTTGATGTTGTTGGTGTCCAAAAACAGACTATTTCCTCAATTTTTTTTACATTAAGCAGCCCATGAAGGGTTAACAAATGCCTACCAGAATAATTGATCCATGCAACTGGTCATATGACACCAAGACCTATCAACGGCCATTTTCTCTTGAAAACCCCACAAAATGTTTGTAAAGAAATCCAGGGAAAACGATTTTTTAAGCTTTTGATGGGTATCCCTGTTAACCTCCCCAACAGGGGTTAACGCTTGGCTTTTTGAATACCTTTATTACTTACAAAAATGGTCCTCTGTGAATTCCACTTCAAACAAAGGAGATTATGTTTATCTCTCATGTATACATTAGGTGCTGTGCGTGTCTGAAAACAGTCCCATGTTAACAACATTACGATGCTTGGCAGCTTGTAGATGGTTAAAAAACGCTCACCGGAGTATTTTGTCCATGCAACTTGTAATGTCACATAAAGACCTACGAATAGTCAATTTGTCTTGAAACCCTACAAGTTACCATTAGGGAAATTCACAGAGAATGGGAATTTAAAGCTTTCAAGGGGTATCTCTCTTTAGCCTGTCCAAAATGGGTTAAGACGTCGACTTTTGAATACCCTTACTACTTACAAAAATGTTTCTGTATAAATTGTACGCGCGATAAAAGAAGGCACTTTTCTTTGTGGTGTACCCTTTGGGTGCTGTTGGTGTGCAAAAACAGCCCATTTTATCGCAATTTTGACCTTCAGCAGCGCGGGGAGGGGTTAACTAATGGTGACTGGAATATTTTGTTCATGCAACTTGTAATGTCACACCAAGACCTGCAAATAGCCGATTTTTTTTGGAAAACCTACAAGATGTTGTTAGAGAAATCCACAGAAAATGGGTATTTTAAGATTTTAATGGGTATCTCTCTTTAACCAGCCTAAAATGGGTTAAGACATCAAATTTTGAATACCCTTACCACTCTCAAAAATATTTTCCGATCAATTTTGCGTCCGATAAATGAAGGCTCCTTTCTCTGTGGTATATCGTTTGGGTGCTGTTGGTGTCTAAAAACAGCCCATTTTATCACAATTTTTACGTTTAGCAGCTCGGGGAGGGTTAACTAATGCTGACCGGAATATTTTATCCATGCAACTTGTAATGTCACACCAAGACCTGAGAGTGACCAATTTTTCTTGAAAATCTACAAGACTCGTTCAGAGAAATCCACGGAAAACATGAAGTTTGGAGCTTTTTGGGGGTATTGCTGTTTAACCAGCCCAAAACGGGTTAACACTTGGTTTTCTGAACACCCTTATTACTTACAAAAATGATCCTCGGTGAATTCCACTTCCAATAAAGGAAGTTATGTTTACCTCTCGGGTATCGTTTGGGTGCTGTGGGGGTCTGAAACTGGCCCATTTCATCAAAATTTCGATGTTTGGCAGCCTGTGGAGGGTTACCGTATGCATCGCCTAATATGTCGTGTGTATCAAAGGTTGTGCCATAGGCAGGTCTAGTAATTATGAATATTTAAAAAAAATCCTAAAGACGTGTTTCGAGAAAGTGCCGATAAACCCCCAATTTTGGCAGTTTTTTGCCAATTCTGGCAAAATAAGGGTTAAATCAAAAATTCCGCTTCGGTACATTTTTAGATTTTTTGCCACTCTATGCGTGTGCCAAATTGTGTGAAAATCGGTTCGAAAATGGCTTCTGAATCGTACGGACAAAAATGTGTGGAAAAAAAAAAAAAAAAAAAAAACCCAAACCCCCCCCCCCCCCCCCCAAAAAAAAAAAAAAAAAATAATCCGTAGAAAAACAATAGTCTTTTCCAGAGGGAAAAGCCTAATTACAAATGCAAAACAGAGAGACAATACCAGTCAGTGAAGTTATCCAGATTGCGTTTGGCCCAGATACCCCGAGAAATCCACTACAGAGTCACTACAGTTTGATAGATAGGCAGGTTTCTATTGGTTGAGAAACCCCGGTGATTGATTTCAGACAATTCTTCCTGGGTATGGGTATGTTGCAACTGATATCTTTATAATTACATTAAAAAGAAGTGTAAGCTAGAATACATAATGTTGCTGATGAGCTAGAAATAGATAAAAAAAATATTAATTAGCATTTCTCCTTCAGTACAACTGCTGCATTTAATTGGTATTTATCTGTATACCTAAGCCATGCAGCCTAAAACAAACTTTATTTAGATCACATTGGGGTCATATCTGAGTGTCTCTAGAATTGAGTCGTTTTCCCTACTTTCTAGCCAAAAACACCGCATTACATGTTTTGTTTACATCAGCTTCATTAACCCTTTACCCAAGGAATCGACAACATCCGTCCGCGTAATATGCGTAATATGCAAATTCAGCTGCTGAAAAAAATATTATTTTATAAAATTTCAACAAAACCGTATCACGTGATCCCTCTTTGGAACCAGCTCTTCGAGCTCGTTCCATCACATGTGATGGTTTGGTTGAAATTTTTTGAAAAATTAAAAAAAACTGGTATTTAAAATAATAAATTTTGATATCGTCTGTGTTGGGTAAACGGTTAAGATATTTTAAGAAGTTTAAACAACAATTCTTTGTGGCACAATATGTCAGTTTTTTAGGCCTCAACTCATTTACCTCACAAGGAGAGAACCTTAGATGTTCATTTTGTCGAGGTTGGGCCTCACCATGATGAGAATGAGAGCCTTGAAAAGTATTCTTTAAAATGGAATCTTTTTCAGTTGTTAAAAGCTCAGTTATAGTTCTCGGGATATGTTATTAGTTGTATAGAACGCAAATAAACTAAATGTGCATCACAAACTGGAATTAATAACCCATTAATAGCCTTTTGTGCTATTTTTAACTTTTTCCCATATTGCTTTTGTTTACATTCCCTTTAAAACAAACGAAACACGCCTGAAAACGTTCGTTTAATATTATTATTTTAAAGAATTATTTTTATTTAACGAAAGCAATCCTTTCAAGTAATAATAAAACAAACGAACAAACGTTTTGATACAAAGGATATATGAAACGTAAAAATAGTTTTTCATAATGAAGATTGTGGCTAAGTTCGCGTGCAGGCGGCCAACAGTTGTTCCGACAGATAACAAAAAAATCCGACAGACAGGGGCATGGGTCAACCCGAAGTCCCCACCACCCTCATCGTCCACCATATTAGCTTCGGGCCTGGCATAGACCATCCAGGCTTCAATTTCATTACAAACGTTGGGCACCGGTGTAAACGATGGCAGCAGATTGGTGTATCATCCAGAAACAACATTATTTCCAACCGTGATATGAGTTAAATTCCATTTACAAAGAGATTTACATTGATGTATACTAAATTTCTCCCTTACCATACCTCCCGACGAATTACAAAGTTTCCCTCAGTATACCTGTCATAACCCTTTACACCAGAATATAACAACAGTGGTCTCCGATGCCACTGCCCTGCCGAGCCGGATTAGCCCCCCACCCAGAGGGAAAGATAATATCAAAAATGTTATCCTTCCTATCATATCTACATACATAAGACCTCCCACACAGAATGAAATTATTTGGATGTAGTTACTCTATATCTGTCGTATCCATAAATGAATCGGCCACCACCGTCACCACCACAATGCATCGTTTTCCCCAAGACAGATAGAATAATTTCCCTTTCTCACACTGCCAACAGGACAAGAATGTTCCCCACCCGAACCTTGGCCTTTATTTTAGGTTATGGTCGGTCATTATCTCCTTTTCATTCATTAATGACCCTCAAAGTAGAATATTGTTTTCCGAACGAGTACAACAGACCTCACCCACACAAATACCCATTTGTGCCCATCGACATTGCAATCCGTCACCTAACGGTAAATTAGAATTTAGTACACATCACTGCCCACATTCTAAAATCAGTTGGGTTAAAAATAATCTCGAAATTTTTAATTAAAATATCGAAATAAAAAATGTCCAAATTTCGATTAAAAATCTCGAAATTTCGAGATAAAAAGTCTATATTTCAACATAAAATCTCAAGATAAAAAGACGAAAATTCGAAATAAAATTCGAAATTTCGAGATAAAAAGTCGAAATTTCGAATTAAAAAAACATTCTACATGTAACTTAGACGCTTCCGTAATGTGGATTGTTGTACTATTTTAGAAACACTCGTGAGAGAATCTAAGCTTCCACATCAGTACACTTTTCCAGTATCAATTCGTCAAATCGACAAAACGTTGCTTGTCAAGTGTTTTCTGGATTTAGAGAACAGTAGATCGAGGCAATCCGGAAATGGACACTGCACGCACGTTAGTCAGTGAAGGATCGGTCGAAGCAACATCGTACAAGTGTAGTGATTGTACATAACTGACACACCCAAAGCATAAGTAGAATACTAATTGATACGAACAAACTTAACCCAGAACAGAAAAGGAGCACAGTACAGCAACTGCATGACAACGACGTTAGCAACATCGCCGTGAAATACATGAATAGATAGCCTAACATGTTTCTTGAAATGTGTATCCATTCTTTCTGGTGGAGTGATTTTTTTTCTTGCTCGATTTTTCACTAAAATTTTATATGCCAGACGTATTCAATATATGGCATTTTTTGCCTGTCCGTGGTAAACTCACGTCTTTCCGTCCATCGTATACCCATCGTTGCCGGCCACCGAATTCGTTTCCACTCATTAACTTTCACACGACTTGGCCAAGTAAACCGTGTTTAAGTATACAAGTAGGCGTATGAGACGGCGTTGTTGGGACAGGGTGCATCCAACAACTGGGCTGGACAAGCAGTTTTCCAGGCAATGTCTGGGCAATATATATAGGTAGGTCTAAGTGTATTTTGTACATTTCAGTAATTTTCTGGGTGAGCAGTTTTTTTCCAGAGGGCCAATTTATTGGTATTTATTGGTGTTTTAAGGTAACATACTTATGCACAATGGCTAATCGTGACCGTGACAGTTTGACGGGTGGAGGAAGCCGGAGTACCCGGAGAGAACCACCGAGCAACGACGAGCAGCTGTCAGCTCTCCAACAACGTAACTCTGAACTCTGCACCGCAGCACAGGCAGGGTTAGAGTGGTTGAAGACATGCGCACCATCAACGTGCAGTACGCCTCAGTACACAGCGTCATCGTGCCCCCATGTAGGCATTCGGGTGAAGTGTCTTGCCCAAGGACACAACGCGGTTGCCACAGGTGGGATTCGAACCGAGGACCTCTCGACTTGCAGCCTGCACCTCTACCAACTGAGCCACCGCGCCCCCAGAGGGCCAATCCTACGAACTAAGGTAAAGGCATTTGAAAAGATCACGACAAATTTTGATCCCCCCCCCCCCCACAACAAAAACAAAAACAAAACAAAAGGCTTAAGTGAGTCTAAAACGCTCAACTGCCTCAAGTTGTCAATAAAGACGAGTGTATCAGTAAGCGACCGGCATACGGAGCCAAAATAGTAACTCGGGGACTCGATTTGAACAAATTTGAATCTAACACCCCTAGACATGTCACCCACCAAATATGAAAAGATTCTAACTGGTGAATCCGAAAATGAAGATTTTTCAAGAAATTTTCTCACATTGCACTGAATTAAACTATGGGCGCCATTAAAGAGCCCAGTTATTAGCCCAAGGGTCCAATTTGAAAAAAAAATGAATCTGAGCTCCCTAGAGATGTTGTATACCAAATAAGAAAATATTCTGACTGGTGGATTGGAAAAAGAAGATTTTCAAAGAAATTCCCTCATATGTTTCTATGTCACAATTCAGGTTCCCATAAAGAGCCTAAATATTAACCCAAGGAGTGGGTTTGAACAAACTTCAATCTAAGGCCCATAGATATGTTGTATTCCAAATATCAAAAGAATCTGACTGGTGGATCTGAAAAAGAAGCTTTTTAAAGATTATTCCTTATAAGTTAAAATTCAGACTCCCATGGGAAGCCCAAATGTTAACCCCGGGACTCGATTTGAACAAACTTGAATCTGACCCCCCCTGAGATGTTGTATACCAAATATCAAAAAATTCTGACTGGTGGATCTGAAGAAGAAGATTTTTAAAGATTAATCCCCATATTGCACTAAGTTAAAATTCGTACTCCCATGGGGAGCCCAAATATTGACTCAGGGACTCGATGTGAACAAACTTGAATCTGACCCCCCCCCCCCCCCCCCCCGAGATGTCGCATACCAAATATGAAAGCATTCTGACTGGTGAATCTGAAGAAGATTGTAAAAGAAATGTTCTCATTTTGCACTAAGTTCAACTTTGGGCTCCAATAAAGAGCCCAATATCAACCCAGGGATCTAATTTGAACAAACTTGAATCTGACCCCACTAGAGATGTTGTATACCAAATATCAATAGAATCTGACTGGTGGATCTGAAGAAGAAGATTTTTTTTAAATATTGACTTAGGGACTCGATTTGAATAAACTTGAATCTGACCCCCCCCCCCCCCCCCCCCCCCCAGAGATGTTGCATACCAAATATGAAAGCATTCTGACTGGTGGATCTGAAGAAGATTGTAAAAGAAATTTTCTCATACTGCACTAAGTTCAACTTTGGGTTCCCAAATATCAACCCAGGTATCCGATTTGAACAAACTTGAATCTGCCCTCCCCCCTACTAGAGGTGTTGTATACCAAATATCAAAAGAGTCGGACTGTTGCATCCGAAAAGAAGATTTTTAAGCTTATTTCCCATATTGCCCTAAGTTAATTATTCGGGCTCCAGTACTGAGCCCAAATATTAACCGAGGGGTTTAATTTGAACACACTTGTATCTGACCCCCCCCCCCTCCCTCTCCCCCTATGGATGCTGTATACCAGTTATCAAAAACTTCTGATAGGGGGTTCTGAAGAAAACATTTTTTTTTCAATTTTTGCAGATATGCTGATTCAGAATTTTTCGATGCCCCGTACAGAACAGCCTGACACAACCGCTGGCAATTTTTATAATTCCATTCTACTGGTCCTAAGAATGCTTCATACCAAATAATAGTTCTCTGTTCCTTGTGATTTGGGAAATATGGGCGTTTTAATTTTTTCCTATTTTTAGCCCCTGGGTTTCCACGAGGCTCTAAAAAATCTTTTTTCGTGCCTCAATCAATTACTTAGGACCCACTTACACTACATTCCAAATTTGGTTCAAATCGGCCCACCGGTTCTTGAAATACAAATTTTGGGCGGAGCCCAAAATGGATATGCTCCCACAGTAAAGCAAATATTTACCTACCAACTTCCTTTGAACAATCTTTAATCTTCAACTCCAATGGATGTTCCACACCAAATATCAAGGCATTCTCTCTGGTGGTTCATGAGAAGATTTTTAAATATTTTGAGACATTTGGGGCATTAACCAGAGCCCAAAGATTGCATCTGCTTCATTTGAACAAAATAGAAGGGTATACTCCATATATGATCTGCGCAATATATGTTTGAATTTGGCATAATGGTTGTGAAGAAGAAGACCAGTTTCCAAAAGTTAACTGACGATACACGACGGACCGCGTCACAGCGAACCCCAAGTGATGGCAATAGCTCACACGGACTTGCAGTCAGGTGAGCTAAAAAAAAAAAAAAAACAAAAAAAAAAAAACGAAAAAAAAAAAAATCCTTCAAGTATCCTTGTTAATATTGTCTATCTGTTCAAATACGTACGGTAAGAGCATGTAGGTCCGGTTCGAGTACGTTTGTTATCATAACCAATGTTTTTGCTCGGATATGAGTCGATATTTACCTTGAACATCCCGTCTCCGTTGTTGTAAATAGGTTTTATTGGCCTTGTTCAATTTTGTGGTATATTTTACTAAAGTACACGATGATCCTCTCTCTCTCTTTCTAAAATTAAAGATTTGTTAAAAAGAAACCTTGTTATTACAAACAAGGGTTTCGATCAGTTCAAACAACGGCCAAAGCAGCCTGGCACTATCCACAAAAATCGCTTTCCAAATATTTTATATTTGTTTCATTTTTTGTCTCAAAAACAAGATTTTGAACTCTCATTAGGACGATCTCGTTCCAATAAGGCCATTCTTGTCATTCAAGAAATCTTTTTGCAGGTGTCGTCTTTTAAGTATGTTGGACAAATGGGTAAAGGATATGAACGTTTTGAAGGAGTTAACTCACTGTAGGCCAAATGTGTGAGTGGATCGATAAAATTTTACGGAAGAGTTCAACTGAGATGGTTATTAGAGGTTTAGGTCCGTGAAGTCAGCAAGCAGTTAGCAGTTAGCAATTCGAAATGTGAAGTCAGCAAGCAGTTAGCAGTTAGCAATTCGAAGTGTGAAGTCAGAAAGCAGTTAGCAGTTAGCAATTCAAAACGTCAAGTCACGGATATTGGATGTTTCTTGACGTTCCGACCAGAGGACGTTTCGTACAAAGACATTTCGTACCGACAATACTTTTTGTGAACCTGAGAAGGTCTGTACGTGATTTGCCTTCCTTCTATTGTACCTAAGACGTTTCGTACCCAGGACGGTATCCACGATGAAGTAAGCAAGCTGTCCGGAAATATGTTTTGTTAACCAGCACCTGCCGCTTACCTCGCTTGCTTCTGTCGGTCCTAAATAGCCAGTAAGCAGTTGTCAGTTAGCGATTCAGAATGTGAAGTCAGCGAGCAGTTCGCAATCTGAAATATGATGTCAGCAAGCAGTTAGCGATTAGTAATTCGAGATGTGAAGTCATCAAGACGTTCACAGTTAGCATTTCGAAATGTCGTAGATATTGAATGCTTCAAGACATTTCACACGCAAGGCGTTTCGTAAATTTGTGATCAATCCGGATCCGAATCTGTGGTCGTTTTGTGCAGGAGTTTGGACGCTGTTTACCGATATGTTGATAGGAGGGGGTGTACAAAATGTTGAAAACACGGCACACGAAAGGTACAGCTCACTGAGTATAAATTTCCAAAGATGAAATGGAATAAAATTGGTAATCAGAAAGGCTGTACGGGTTACGAGCATTCTTACTTTTAACTCTTTTCCCAGCAAAGTGGGGAAAAGCTCGTAGAAATATCCCTGAATAAACCTGCCAAGGTTAAAGTAACTGTTTAATGTGACAATAAAACCTCACAAACATGGATATCGTCAGAACCGGCTCGCCAAGCCATTTCGGATGATATCCATGTTTCTGTGGTTTAACTGAAATATGTCATAGTTTTACTAATTCAGAGTTAGTGTGGCGTTATCTACATTTGTTCAATTTCAGTATTTTGTGGGATGGAATGGCTACCAGGTCGTACATAATGTAGTAAAAAAAATCAACGCGTTGGTCTCGACGACGCTCCTGTGATGGTTTCCAGTTGAGATTTTTTTATCAGGCTTGAGACACCACTCCTCTAATGTAGTCGTTACAAACGAATCTCACTATCCGTCGCTGAACATATTCAATTCTATTGATATCTTTTTATAGGTATGAGTTGTCCTAGAGCCTTGGACTTGCTTTAAAATGTGGTTATTTAGTGTGTGGTTGTATGCTGATGGCTCTTTTTTTCCTGCTGATTGACAAAAAATAACATTTTGGTTGATTTTATCCCCCAATTGTTCGCCCATTTTGTTAGTGATTTCAGATCCATTTGAAGTTCAAGATGATCTTGGAATGATTTTATTTGCCGATATACTAGCAGGCAATCGTCCGCGAATATTCGTACTTGTGATGTAATACCTCTTGGTAGATTGTTTATGTAAGATTACTGAAGTAGACCAACGTCGAGCTCTGTTAATTAGTCTGTGGATGGGCGACCATTTACAAATTAATTCGGATTTCCGCGCTGTGTCCTTGGACAAGACACTTCATCACGATTGCCCAGATGAAGACACGGTGACGCCGAGTGTTGAGACGTTCTGCATTCCGAGGTGCACATTTTCAACCAATCTTACTCTGTGCTGTGTAGTGCGTAGTACTAATATGCGGTGCATAGTATAGTCTGTTGTTATGACGTTGAGAGTTAACAGGTGCTCGTCGTTGTTCGATAGTTCTCCCTGGGTCGTCTGGCTTTCTCCGCCAATAAACCTGTCACCGACACAACATGACCCTGGCTGTTAAAGTGTCGTTAAATACCAATCAATGAATAAAAGAAAATCGTTCATGTAGCACAAAAATAGTAAAGGTCCAAGAACTGTCTCTTGTAAGACTCCAAGTTCAACTCGGCAAGAAGATGAGGTCACCCCTCAACAATCACTCTATGCGCCCGTTCCATGGGAAAACAGAACCAGTTCAGGAGCTTACCACGTATGCCATAATTGTCATGGAGAAGTTTTAGATGGGGAGCCGTGTCGAAAGCTTTAATAAAGTACAAAATTGCTATTATTATGTCTATTTGTTGTTGTTGTTGTTATTTTTGTCATTCATTTCACATCGAAGATGGTGATGATTATTTAGCTTTCGCAAGAGTTGCCGTTTCTGTAACTGTGTTGTAGTGAAATGGGGATGTTGTACTTTTGCAGATGATCAAAGATATGGCGACAAATGGTATGTTGTAATGTTTTACAACAAGCATTTGTAAATGATACCGGTCAATAATCGCTTGCCTCATGGGGATTTCCTTTCGTGAATTTCGGTGAAATGTAGGCATTCGTCCAGTCCGAGGGCAGGGTGTGGGTGAAAAGACCCCCTCTTGAAGATATGATGAATAGCAGGAGCCGATTCCTTAAAAACACTGCCGTAGAATGTAGTTAAGAATATTGTCCGGGCCGCTGGCTTTTTAACATTGAATTTATTCAGTAGTTTTTTAACACCCCAGGTTATAATTTAGATACGTGTGGAAAACGAATTTTATTTAATTTTGGTTGAGATGAGTTTGGAACGTCTCTTGAAAACACAGATTTGAAGTGAACCTTCTTACTTGACATTCTGAATTACTAACTGTTTACTGACTTTTTGTGAGTTCCGACTGAATAAGCGGGAAAGGCAAAGCCCTCTTTCTCACAGTCCTTCTCGTGTTGAAAAAAGTATTCTTGGTACGAAATATCTTGGAACGAAACGTCCTCTGGACGAAACGCCAAGCGAACATCTAATATCCGCGACTTGACATTTTGAATTGCTAACTGCCAACTGCTTGATGACTTCACATTTCGAATTGCTAACTGCTAACTGCCTGCTGACTTCACATTTGGAATTGCTAACTGCTTGCTGACTTCACATTTCGAATTGCTAACTGCTAATTGCTAACTGCTTGCTGACTTCACGGACCCTAGAGGTTTAGATTTTTCAGATTCGGTTTCGGTTCGGTTGCTGGAAAAAACCTCGGTTTCGGTCCGGTATTTCTGTGTGTTAGGAACATGTAATGAATTACACTTCAGGCTCCACAACGTGGGAACGATCAGCAATAGTTTGTACGACACCTCTCGCCACAAATGTCTGTTAGTATCTATCTCCATTGGGTTTAGCCTAACGCCCCTTTGGTCATTCTTAGGAGTTCTGAGGGATCAGTAGCCTATATTGAGTTAAAAAAAACTCCATAAATTAGGGTAGCAAATGAATAAAGTTCATCTGATCTGTTTAGTGTTCTCATCGTCATATTTTCTCCCTTATTGACTCGTCCAAAGGAAGAGTCAATAACGGAGAAATGTGACAAAAAGAACACGACGTATTATTGGTGGTTTCAGGTCACATATTTCTGCACAATGACCAATCGTTACACACGATGTATTCGCCCCTTTGTCACCCCCGTATTCTTTTATTTGTCTTTTGATCACTGCAATAGAATCATCGTAATAACACTGCGTTGCTCACACTGTGGTACGACCATTTTTTTAAAAACTACCATAACCCCTTGAAACAAAATTAGGATTTTTAACAGAATAAGTTATTTTCAGTATATTCTTCACCCACTAATAGTTAAAGAAGATTCATCCATTGTTTTCGGTGCGTTACCCGAGTAGCAAAGGTCTCTTAATATAAACAACACAAAATTGAAAAGTCGGCCTTTAAATCTCAAAGAAAATATTTTATTTAACAATGTGCCAGAAAACAAGTACAAATATTAATATATAAACCTATAAATAGAGAACTTAAATGGTACATTGTTTAGGGACAGCATATCCAGAATAGACGTCTTCGCGGCATCCCCAGATATAAATTAAAACCTTCAGTTTATTGGAATAAATAACCTACTAATGTCATTACTGTTACCTTTGGCTAACATGGTATTTATGTTGGTATTTTGGTTTCTTAGATAGATAATATAACTTGCAGTTTCTTTACCAATAAAGAGATAGTTTTTTAAGTGGGTTTCCACTACAATTGTTCACTGTCGGGGTGACGTTGAGTCATAAGTAAGAAATGTGTACTTTACAGCAGTTTATGTCAGGAAATGTGTTCATACCGTGATGCTTATAGGTCTTCAAGGCTGTCTTCCGCATCCATGTCCCCGTGAGCCCTGCACTAGTGAAGTGTCAGCGGTTACGATGCAGCCATAGATGCTGACGTCGACCTCAAATTGCAATTAATAAATAGGTATTGAGGTATTTTGAGTATTTTGAGGTCGAACGTTGCTGATACTCATATTTCCAACCTGAGTGTTTCATTTTAAACACATAGGCATCAAATACAGTCTTGGAAATTACTGGTGCTTTTTCGAATATAAACATATATACACACATATATACATATCTACGCACTCATAAACACGGATTTATCCGGACAGGGGCATTTTTATAACTAGTTGTGGGGCACTGAAATGTGGTAGGACATGTATCATATCCCTCAACTGTTTTTAGCTTACCTTGACAAAGTCAAGATAAGCTACTGCCATCACGCGTATGTAAGTCTGTTCACATTTCCTTTAGCACAGGCTACACTCCGTA
Source organism: Pictodentalium vernedei (assembly GCA_031216915.1). Taxonomy (NCBI): domain Eukaryota; kingdom Metazoa; phylum Mollusca; class Scaphopoda; order Dentaliida; family Dentaliidae; genus Pictodentalium; species Pictodentalium vernedei. The sequence goes on along the minus strand of CM062297.1, from coordinate 525,495,636 downwards.
GTTCTTTCCTATCGTCATGAAATTTCATATGCAGGTTCGTGGTCATGTCTAGATGAGAACAACCCCTTTTGGTCGCGATCGGTCAACAGTGACGGCTACGTGAGCCCGAAACCCGAAAACACCATTAGCACAGTCTTCAGGTCGTATTTATGAAGGGATTTCATTGTAACTTGGTAGAATGACCCCGTATAATGTCTAGATGAGAACGTCCCCTTTTGGTCGCGATCGGTCAACCTTGGCGGGTACGCGAGCCCGAAACCCATAGACCTGTTGCACAGTCTACATGTCGTATTAATGAAGGGATTTCATTGTAATTTGGTAGGATGACTCCGTATAAGGGTAGATGAGAACATCCCTCCTTTCGTCGCGATCGATTAACCGTGACGACTGTGCAGGCCCGAAACCCGAAAACCTTTAGCACAGTCTACAGGTCGTATTTATGAAGAGATTTTATTATAACTTTGTAGGATGATTCTGTATAATGTCTAGATGAGAACTTCCTATTTTGGTCGGGTTCAGTGAACGATGACGGCCGCAGGGGCACGTTACCTAGATTCATTTAGCACAGTCTACAGCTTACCTTAGTGAAGGGATTCCATTGCAAATTTGTAGGACCACTCAGTATAATGTCTAGATAAGAACATCCTATTTTGGCTGTGATCGGTCAACCGTGATGGCCGCACAGGCATGTGACCTAGATTTGTTTATCACAGTCTACAGTTCATAGTTATAAAGCGATTTCATTGTAATTTGGAAGGATAATTCGGTACGATGTCTGGATGAGACTGTTCCTATTTTGGTCACGAGCGGTCATCCATTACCGCCGTCTGGTCACGTGACCTAGATTCCTTTAGCACTGTCTACAGGTTCTTTCTATGAAGGGATTTCATTGTAACTTGGTAGGATAACGTGATATCATATCTAGATGAGACTCTCCTATTTTGGTCATGATCGGTCAACCGTGACCGCCGAACCGTCACATGATCTAGATTCCTTTAGCAAAGTCTACGAGTTATATTTATGAAGGGATTTCATTGTAACCTGGTACGATGACTCGTTTTGGAATGATTTTACTGAAACATGGTAACTTTGGTTGACATACATTAACTGTTAGGGCCACTCTAACCCATAGGTACAGTCTACACCTCAAATTATTCTTATTGAAAACATAGCATACAGGAAACAGAAATTAACATATTTTCAATTTTCACAATTCTTGTCTTATTTCATAATCCTTTCATAAACATTGAACATTATCCTTTTCATCAAACACTACACAAAGTCATGTTAAGCTACAGCGTAACTAACACTTTCATTATGGTTATATATTCGTTTCAGACCCCAGAGAGTAGTTACTGTACCCTGCCCAGAAAGCGTATTTCCATACAACAGCATGGATGCATGAGGGATGTATATACCACACAAATCCAAATCGGGCTCTTATAACCCTTGTCGACCCCACAAAAGAGGCTCTAAGAGGACTCACACCCAGGTGATCAAATGGTACCTGGAAACGCACCATATCCGTATCAATTCCTGTTTGCATTTGTAAATTCTGCACGCGGGTGTAGCCCTTTTCGTTGGGTAAAGGGATAAGACGCAGAATTCCATTTGTACACCCCAATGACTGTAAAGTTTCCAACTGAGGGTCTTAGTAGTCACAAATTCCAACTACAAATCAATATTTGGTGTTTTTGTTACTATATTTCAATCAAAATATGGAGGTCATTCACTAGCTTTCAGTCGAAAAACTTCATATTTTGGCCAAATTCTGGACATGTTTGAAAAAATCCCACTTGTGCTCTATCTGGAATTTCAAACCTTATTCAGTTTAGAGCTTCGAATTTCAAACTATTGTAAATTTGACGAATGAGGGGAGTTCCATAGTAACAGAAGACCATCCCAAGTCTTGGACACAGGTCCTATTCTTGCTAAGTATGTTAGCCCATGCTCATCTCAACAAGTACTGACTACTGATATATTCCCAGGAAACTACACAGGGTGTTGGTTTATTTTAAACATGCCGGTATATATATATATGGGTACAAAACACAACAACGTGTGTTTGAAAATTATTCTAACAAGTTTAACGAGTATCATCAGTAGCATAATATATTAAACTGAAATCGTGATGCTGTAAGGTCCATTCGTACCCCTACTCCTCCTGTAACATCGTCTCCGTGGTATGTCCATGACGTCGTCAACTGGCATATCGTCCTCTGGGGATGGTAGTCGGTTGTTGATGCACATATTGTGCAACATGAACGCAGCAACGATCAGTCTGCACGCTCTTTCTGGTGGAAACATTAGTGTACCCCCAGAAGTGTCTATACATCTGAAACGCATCTTTAGCACACCAAAAGCCCGTTCTATGGGGGTCCTTGCTTTAATCACGCCTTGTTGTATCTCCGCTCTTCCGCTGTCAGTCCATTAACAGTGGGCGTCATCAGCTGCTCGCGATGTGGACACCCACTGTCGCTAACTAGCCATCCAATGGGGATTTCTCTGCTCTCCAACAGTCGATACAACGAGGTGTATATGATCGTGTGTCGATCCCGGCCGTTTAGCCACAGTGTTCCGAAAATCTCAATTCCGCGTCACAAATGGCTTGAATATGTTTAGAATGATAGCGCGTTCGATTGATATAACCATGTTCATCAACCGACGGAGCAATTATCCTAATGTGCGTGCAGTCTATAGCACCTGTCACATTCAGTCATGTCATGGAAGCCAACCATTATGCCCCGTAGACCAGCTTCATCCCTGGACATTGAAATGTTTTCCCGATATCTATCACGCATAGCTACGGAAAAAAGAGTTCACAACCCTTGATATTGTTGACTTACTCACGCCATGAATATCCCTGTAACAGCCTGGAAACAACATCTAGGAGGAATCGAAGCGCTGTCACCACTTGTATAGACACGGACAAATATTTTGATCTGTTTGTCGGGTGCCGACATTCCGCTCAACTGCATTATCATCGGCCTTGCCAAACGATACTTTGCCTTGATGTCAACGTCGTCCATATAGTCTAGAGGGTTGGTGCGATCCCTAAAAACTCCTTGTCGGCGCAAATCTTTATGTGCCAATAACTCTACATGAAGCGCGGCCATATTTATGATAAGTTTGCGGAGTTGTCACTTGCATCTTAACTTTAAGATTGTCTGAAGACACCTCTTAACTTTTAAGATGGTCTTAAGACACCTACCCCCAGTCTTAAGATTATGGCCAATTTGAGACAATCTTCAGTCAAGACTGTGTTCGTCAAGACGAACGTTTCATCTTAAGACATTCTTAGTACTCACTTATGTCCTAAGTATGATAAGTATCTATCATGAAACGCACTCCACACAGGTACACTCAGGATTCACCTGTCTTAAATCCAATAAAGCATATAAAATATCGATTTTGAAAGCCAAGTACATCAGCTTCACCATTAGCCACCCACACAGCAATCAATGACTTGCACATATACTGCAAATTAAGAAGCTCACAATCTTATGGGCGCAGTTTGTTCTTTGGCATGACACACAAAAGGATATAGAGAAGGGCGGTATTGAAATTTTGCTTTCAGTATTTCTTTTTTTTTTTTGGGGGGGGGGGGGGGGGGGTATATCGCGGTATCGGTTCGGTATTCGGTATCAGACTAGACTGGACTGAGATAGAGATGGGCAATATACCGAAAAACCGAACCGATACCGATATCATGAGGACACCGAAAAACCGAACCGACCCAATCTTTGAATACCGAAACCAACGGTATTTTCAATTTTCCCTGTGCATTCACTATTTATAAGGCCTTGGTGAGGATTGATAGCAGTTGAAGTGTTCATTTTCATGAAAGAAGTGACTGATTTTATTTTTCAGTTTTGTTAAGCCTTAAGGACCAGGGCAGTTGTACTAAATTATCAATAGTCTACGACCTGTACATGTCCAGTTGCTTAGCAGTGATTTCTAGCCAAGTCTTGGCTGCCTTAACAGGCAGCCAAGACTTGGCTAGAAATCACTGACCAGATCATTTTACTACTGTCATCAGGCCCACCTAAAGATGACATCTTCAGGACACACATTCTATGATTACAGACGCCTTAAGTGAGCTTGAAAAGTTAAGGCGTATTTAGAACAAGTCACCAAATTACTGTAGATATGATCTGTGTTGACAAAAGATTGACAATGTTGAGCCCATCAACAATGGCATGTGTAGCACTGTGATAGAATGATACAAGAACAACTTATTCTGTATTTTTTCGGACATGGATTCCCCTTTGGTACTATCAGTGAATCTGAAGTCACATACCGAATACCGAACCGATACCGCGGTACGCCCACACAAAAATACCGAAACCGATACCGAACTCAAAATTCCAATACCGCCCATCTCTAGACTGAGATTTGCTGATAGTACCCAAAGGGGAATTCACATCATGAAAATACAGAAAACGCTGTTCTTGTATCATTCTACCGCAGAACCACAAATGCTACAACCAATGGGCTCAACAGTGACATTCTTTTGCCAACATAAATATATCTACAGTAATTTTGTGACTTGTTCCAAATACACCCCAACTCTCAAAGGTCTATTTCGGTCTTTTGTGATCTCAAAACGTGTGCCTTGATCATGCCATCAATAGGAGCTCCTGCTGACAATAGATAAATCACATAAGCATTGATTTCTAGTCAAGTCTTGGCTGCCTGCTAAGGCAGCCAATACTTGACTAGAAATCACTGCTACGCAACTGGACATGTTCGTGTTGTAGTCTAGTAGGAATTCAGGACAATTTTTCCAAGGCCCTTAAGGGTTAACAAAACTGACAAGAAAATCAGTCACTTCTTTCATGAAAATGAACTCATCAACTGCCATCTAGCCTCGGCGAGGTCTTTTGAGTAAAAAATATAAAAATTCAGACAGTTTTGCTATTCAATGCAGGTTTAGGTTCGATTTTGGAACTGTAACATATAACCCATTGGAATGCTGTTATAAGGATGTTGGCTTATTTCGCCTAAACGTAGAAGGTATCCGACGTTTCTAGATTTGCTAGAAATATTAAAACCCCATAAGGCCTAAAAAGTTAAAAATCCGTTTCTCAGGCCCTCCATAATAGTACTTTTCGCTGTCGCATGCTCTCTTTTTATAACCAATGCAAACTTTAAAAAATGAAAATGAAATGGTTGTGTCTGCATATTTTACCCAAGTTAATAAAATTGATAAATTTGTCCCTTAAGTGCATTGCAAAGTCTTCTTGCACTCAAGCGACAAAAAACACCAGCACCCATGCTATTCTGTAGATTATGAGTCCTAAAACTTAAAACAGACCAAGAACATGACAAACAAATAATTACGAAAACAAAAAATAAAATAAAAAACCACCTGCTCACATGTAATTTTACAAAAATGGCATGAGAAACAGAAGATCTACTTTGTGAGGCCTAACCATATCCTTTGACAAAGTAAATTTCAGTCGTCATCAGTATTTAACCACTACTTTGTTGTTCATATTCCACAAACCACCAGCTGCCTGGCTGTGGAATCAAGTTAAAAAAACAACCTCGAGACAATATGACCCTGGCTGTTGGAAGTGTCATTAAACCCTAATAAAACAAACATTAAAATACAACTTTGCATGAACAGCGTACAAGAAGTGCTAATCCTGTTACAAAGTCTTTCATATCTTGTGTAAACCGACTTGGCATGCTTCAAGTTAATCACAGTTGAGCAGCGTTACACCCACGTTCCAAAGCAAAAAGATCTCTCTACCATGGTACCAATGCCAGTGGCAAGGCCTTCCTTAAAATTTCCACTGCCCCCCCCCCCCCTCCCCAAAAATGCAAAACAAAAAAGCATTGGCCAAATGCAAGTTTCACATAACACAGAGCCCCCAAACGGTGTCCAATATAGTGCTACAAATGCCTCAGATTCGCCCTAGAGCACTGAAGTTTGCACAATTTTCTCGGGGAGGAAAACGATCTTCCGAATATCATGTTTGCCCTCCCCACCCCCACTCACACAAACAACACGGATTGCAAACCTCTGTTACAGGTTCCTGGCCACGGGCCTGACCAATGTCACTTCAGTGTTTGTTCTGCTGCTTTATTTGGTCCTGGATGTATATACAGTCATCTCGGCGTTATCATATACCGTGGGTTACAGGGCAGGTCACTGTAATATGAGCTAATTGGCGAGAAGGAATTGGAACATAGTCATCGTTGTGGTTGAGCAGATGAAACATGACAAATATTCGTTTGTTTAACCCTTTACCTAACACGAAATGCAGACGACACTTGCAAAAACAAAATCTTGAATAACTATTATTTTCATTTTTTGTCTCAAAAACATAGGTTATGACCCCTCATCGGAACGAGCTCGACGAGCTCGTTCCAATGAGGGTTCATAACCTATGTTTTAGAGACAAAAAAATGAAAAAATAATGAAAATTAATTGGCGATTTTTGAGAATAGCGCTGGCTGGTTTTGTCCGTTGCATTAGGTAAAGGGTTATTGGAGTTTAACGAGACTTTCAACATCCACCCATCCAGGGTCATATATATGGTGTCGGAAAATCAAAATAGTCTGGTCTCGTGTATATCTCATTCTAATGTTTCCGATTGGCTCACTGAACAGGGATAAAATACCATGAATCTCTGCGATTATCAGAAAAAAAAAAAAAAACGGGGTATAAATACATTTGCATCGAACAGACGCGGTTGAAAGGCACGCACTATGAAATGGGTATTGAAACATGCTTTTAGGCCAAATAAAAAAATACATTTGGTTCTCTAGGAATTATGTTTTCAAATCAATGAGGGAGGAGTGCTTTTATTATTTATTTTTCGTTTGATAACTGGTGGAGTACTGAATTATTTTTTGAGCGGATCAATTTGTTCACATGTTCTTGTCTTGTTACGATTTATGAGAGAGAGCCTGAAGGCACTCTCCCATAAATTGTAACAAAGTAAATCCATACAGAATAAATAATTTCACTTCGCAGATAATATGAAGCACACACCCAGAATGAAGTTAAGCTATCTGCACCTCAGAAAAAAAAAACAAAACATTAAAACAAATTTTGACTTTGATCAGAGCACTCAACTATTTTATAACGAAATATGAACTACATTTGTGCTCTGCTATATTTATGCACCTTTTTCGAGAAATAAATACCGTCCACACAATAAACCATTAGGCCTATTTGAATTATTTTTCTGCGCAACAGAGAAATACAGATGTTTACAAAATAAATATAAAAGACTGTATTTTTATCATGATTGGTTATTCTTAAGGGTTCTTGGGGATGAGTTGCTTAGCCCATTGGGTTAAAAAACATAATTAAGATAACAAATGAATAAAGTTCGTCTAATCTATGTTGTGTTCTCATAGTCACATTTTCTCTCTCATTGACTCGTGCCCCCTATGGCCAGGTGACGAGAGTCCATAGGGGCCACTAGTCCAGTTCCCTCCCAGTAAAATAGATCGATCAGTTTATGCACAAATACAGTAAAACCGTTCGGCTGTTTTTTTTTTTATTTCTGGTTCTTGCGATTCGGGTTTCCGGTTTGCCGCAAAAGCGAAACCGAACCGGGATACCAAACAAACAAACAAAAAAAAAAAAAAAAAAAAAAACCCAAACCGACCCGCTCTATTCACCCCACCCCGGATAATGGCAATAACAGGTTATAAGTCGGCAAACTCTTTTTTTATCTATCAAAAGGCTTCAGATTACGAGAAAATTAATTGTCATATTGGGAGACATTTCTTGTCCGACGCACTAAAGAGGGGCATATCGAGTTTTGTCCCCCGTCTCGTTTCGGGCGCTTTGATTGCACACTTTATTTTAGAAAATTCACAAAAGAAGAAGACTGACAACATCACATGTTTTCATCTTATTTTATATCACCATGTCTGAAATACCGCAACGGTACACTGTTCGAAGTTGAGCTTAATATCTTCCAATGGTAATATTTTCATAAACATTGTTTGACTTTTACCTTTGATAGCATATACATTTAACATATACACCTTGTCGTTTTCTTTCAATACGTAGAAATTGATGATGACTTTATTCAGCAGTATACATTACAATAATTGAAGAAAAAGACAATAAATATAAACGGACGAACAAGAAAAAACATAATATGTACGACACATTTAAATGGGCTGTCTGCATACTGCAAGAAGTCACAGCCAAATTGGCTGTCTTCCTGACTTCCCCTTGAAGTAAAATTATGATGACAAGAAAAACGGCTGTGCATGCTGATTGGTGAGCAGGAAATGCTACAGTGTCATAGGCTATTGAACTCGAGGCTAAGTTGGGGTGCAATGCAAAGCCAGGACCAAAGGATAGTAGTATGTCAGGTACGTTTGTGGCATGATTGGCAGGACTCCGGTGCAGGACCCCGGAAGTGACGTAATGTCACGTGACCCAGTGGCGCCATGTTGTGTTGTCATGGTAACCCGCGTGAGCGGCCATGTTGTGACGTCATCCCCATAGTGATACGTGGTGTTAGTACGCATGCGCAGCGCGTGTTGTTAGGGTGATACGTGTTTCCGTCGTCCATTTTGTATACTGGAGGCCGCCATCTTGGTTTCTATGGTAGCACGTTCTCTGCTTCTATCCATATATGCAATAGTTTTCGTCTATCTGGCCATGTTCCTTTGTTCTAGAATATACTCCAGTAGCGTAGAAGAGCCTATCAGTTGGAACAGCTCTGCCTATTATTACTATATTTTGCTTTTCAAGTCTATTCTTGTTAGTTCTGACCATAGTCCGAGTACTCTTGTAGTTTCCTTTATCTAGATCATTTATATAGATTATAACTAACCAATCAGATTGTTTGGTTTCCCATAATCTGTATGCAGAGTTATTTCCCCTTATTACAACGAATTCGTATCCGATTCTCATCCCTTCTATATCCAATGGCCATATTCCCAGGCACCCCAATTTCGGCACCCCTTTTTGGAAAACATATGGTCTTCGGCACCCTTTTTTTCTGAAATGAGGCTAAGAGTCATATGTCGAGTCACTCGAACGAGCAGTTGCTCGTTAGCCCATTTGCTCGATGGGATTCGAGTCATTCGAGCAGTATGTCGAGTCACTCGATCGAGCAATTACTCGATAGCTCATTTGACAAAAAAGGGATTCTCCAGAAGGCACCCCAATTTCGGCACCCCTTTTTGGAAAACATATCATCCCATCTCATCCTATCTGACCCATGCCATTCCATTCCATCCCTACAAAACCCAGTTTCGAAACTTTTGTTCATTTGTGGGTAGGGATGCGGACCGGACCGGATCACCAGTGGTGGTCCGGTCCAGGGGAGAGGTGGTCCAGTTCGGCCCAGTCCAGTCCAACCCTAGGTGGTCCTATATTCATGCGTGGACCCGTTCCAGACCGGTCCAATCATTATAAAATACCTTAAATGAAGTGAAATGTGTTAAAATCTTACTTTTGGTAATACCAAATGAAGATTTTAACACATTTGCTTTATTTAACATATTTTATAATGATTGAATTGGTACACGCGTTTGTGTTAAAGAAAGCATCAAGTTACTGCCATCTGTCGGGCAAGCTTGGTAATTCTGGGTATGTTATATGATACATTGTATGCACATTGTATGTCATATATCATGTGGAGGATAGCGGAAACGTCCCAACTCTCAAGTCAGTGAACATTTGCCATGTGACATCGTCGTGATTGAAGATTGTCAGTTTGTTATTAAACCAAGCGCGTTCCAATCAGGGCATTCTCTGAAGTCGGTGGAATCAAAAGGCAGAGGCGGTACTCGGTAGTCACTGTCGTTTGTTGTCACCGACCAGAAAAAATGTATCTGACGAGCTGTTCACCGAGATCTCACACCAGATGACCAGACATTTGCGACACTGTGTATTGAGTCTATTGACTGGTGATTGAAGCTTCGGATTTCCGTACCAGATAACCCCAGTGCTACATCTATGTATTAAAGTCTGCGAACTGGTCCAGTACCGGACCGCCATGTGTGAACCGGTCCAAAGCGGTCCAATGACGGCGGTTCAGTCCTGTCCGCGGCCCGTCCCTGGACCGCGGAACATACCGGCTTTTTGCGGTCCGATCCGCATCCCTATTTGTGGGGAAATCACTCTTCTACAAATCCAGGTAGGCCTATGTCTATTTTTATGGGCAATTTTAATCACACTCGAAATATAACAGAAAATGATTATATCTCTCCATACCACATTTTTACATTTCCACTACCATAAAAGATACACCGACGAACACTATGTATGTGTTTGTGTGTGTGCATCGGTGGGAAGGACAATCTTTCTCTTTAAATTCTTCGCCACAGTTATTATGATTATCCCTTAAGATATGCCGAATCTAGGGCACGGGCCTAAAAGACACAAATTCCTTTAATAATCTACCATTGAAAGTGCTGAACCTATCATTCCTCGTATGTAACACTGATACTGCCCCCCCCCCCCCAAAAAAAAAAACAAAAAAAAAACAAAACAAAATAAAAACAAAAACAAAAACAAACAAAAAAAAAACAACAAAACAAAACACCCACATTTTTATTGAAAAATAAATGATGAGTAGAGCTCGCGCCGTAATGGCACTTGGGCAACATCTTCTTTCTTCCTCATTGTAGAGACAAATGTCCTTTACGGAAGGTCTCGAGGGTGTTGTTATATAGATAGCAAACAGAAAACCAAGATGTTATAACAAGATTGCTAACATGTTAAAACAAAATAGCTACGTTGTTATGACACCATAGCTGCATTGTTGAACAAGATAGCGAAGTTATTATAACAACTTAACAGGGCTATTGGCAACCAATATTTCCTTTCCAGTGGCCCAACTACCTTCCCACATCGCGAGGCGTCAGTACCCTACCACCTTTCCCGTGTGTAACCTGGCAAAGAAGCCCGTTCCTTAGAAACCACCCATTTGACCCAGTACTCAAACAGGTGATACTCAAACCCTAACATACCACTTGACCCCCTCATGCACCCCATGACCCGACCAGTAGGCACAATCCGCACCACGTTTTCCATGTGTGACCCCAGGGAAACACTGTGAAGACTCAACGACCTTCCACTCAAACAGTATGTGATCATACCCTACTCTCTGTCCACTGTGGGACCCGGCCTATCCCGATTAACCAACACCATTACCTTCCGAATCAGAGACCCAGCTTACTCGCCCATCAGGATTTTCTAAAATCATTGAAAAGATCGTTGTCAGTCAACTTGACAGGCATCTCTCTGTTAACGGTCTAGTAGAACTCTTTCAATCGGCATACAAATCCAATCATAGAAGAGAAACTGCCTTATTACGACTGCACAACGACATCATCTGTGCCTCATCTGATGGAAAAGCTGTTCTCGTACTTTTGGACCTTGCGGCTGCATTTAATACAGTAGATCACGACTTTCTACTCGATGTTCTGAATCGACATGGGGTTAATGGGACTGTTCTAAAATGGTTTCATAGTTATCGTGAACATCGTTCTGAACAAATCTATATTGAAAACACTAGATCTGAAAGTGAAGCATTGAATTGTGGTCTGCCACAGGTAGCATACTATTTATCATATACACGGCATCACTTTTACGAATACCAAGAGATCTTGGTGTGCCATACCATCTCCGAGCTGATGATACACAGCTCTACTTGACATTCAGTCCATCGGATGCTTCTAAAACAGCCGGCACCGTGTCTGAAATAGCAATAGAAAGATGTATTAACTCCATCAGACAGTAGCTGTCCAGTCACCGGCTTAAAATGAACGATTAAAAAACAGAGGCATTGGTCATTGCTAGGAAGAGAACATCGTTCCCCTCTCCTATTCAGTCAGTTGATATTGGTGATTCTTCTGCTCTGGTCACTAACAATGCTAGAAATATTGGGGTGCTTTTTGGTGCTAATCTCACCCTTTAGCCTCATATTAAAAAGTAAGTAAAACTTGCCACCGACAACTCAGAAAGTGGGACAAACTCCGTCCATTCCTCAGTGCTAGAGCTTTGGAGCAACTGGTTCACTCCTGCATAAACTCTCATTTGGATTATTGTAATTCTCCTTTCCTTGATCTGCCACATACATGATGTAGCAATTGCAGAGAATCCAGAATATTATTGCTCGAATTATCAGTGGTGCTAAACGCTTCGACCCTATCACTCCCATCTTGATTAATATACATTGGCTTCCAGTCCAAAGTCGAGTGCATTTTCAAATTCTCATGCTGGCATTTAAATGTATTCATTATTTTGCGCCTGCGCCTGCATACTAGTGTGAGTTTCCTTCTCGCCGCATACCTATGTAGTATTCGTTCTTCTGACCATTTATCACTGACCGTACCTTTTGCACGATCTATGTTGGCAAGTAAGCGGGCTTTCTCCGTTGATGGTCCAAGACTCTGGTATGCATTGCTCGCACATCTTCGGTCACATGCAAGTTTCCTTTTCTGGAGAGTTGGAAAATTCTGGACTAATTTTTTTTAAAATTTAATGACACGTGTGATCCAGGTCATATCTTTAATATAACTGCTTCATAATATGGAAATCCACATAGTCAGTCGGTGTCACTTGCTGTGATTATTTTGTATTGTCACCTTTTTACGTGGAGTTGGGCGTTTAGGAAGACCCTCAGTGGAGAAATAATTTCGTTAGCAGTTTTGTAAATGTAAATTGCACCGCCACAGTACAGGAATAGTCTCTGTTATTTTTTTTAAGTTAACAAATGTTTTTTTCAAGTTGCCCAAGGTTTACAACTGTTTTACGTGGCCGACATTCAGACTTTTGGTATTGATGTGATAGGCGCCGAAAAGTAAAATTTGCTTTCGTTGTTGCATAACAGTCACTGCATTTTCATTGAAATTCCCATTGTAAAATATACCAAGTACATGTGACTCGAAATTCGGAGAGTTTATTTAATACCTTTTTAGACTATGACAGTTATGATAGCTAAGCAATTTATGAAGTAGAACGTACTGATCAGCATTACGCACACATTTTTACTGGATCTTTTTGATTTGAGCTATTTAATATATTTTATACGAAAATCCATTCTCGAAAACGCTGTCCTGTGTATAACCGAAAATGTAGTTTGCGCGTGTTGACATGACAGCGTTCAGTCACCTTTGACACTTCAAGGCGGATTCCTTTCGTCGTAGAATTCTGGCGGCTGACGAGCTTCGGAAAACTGGCGAAACTTTCAGCAGAAAGTACATGCTTGCATAACGTACTAACGTTGGTCTCATTCGATGCACTGATAATTATTGTATAACTTTGCATAATGTTTTTAAAGCATTCTGAAGATTTCATGATTTTTTAAATGGAAATTCAGGGTAACTATGCTCGTGCAGTCACATGACTTCGCCGTCGCCCCAGCGTATCTGCCCGGCCGGCCTTACATGTAGAAAGAGTCAAGAGCGGTATTTTCAAAATATCATCGGAGCGTTTGGAAAATCTAAAAAACTCCCATTAAACTCCTTCGAGCTCGGTGACTCCAGCGGAAAGAAAGAAATCGTGATTATGATAACATAGTGAGTAACGAGAAGTAGATGGGTGATCAAGGGCAGGAATGTAATATGTTAACTAGCGTTTTGGTATATATTAGATTAACTGAGGTTTTAATTGAGCATAATTTAAGCACAGTTGTTGAGCGTCACTTTGGACAGTTAGTATAGATATAGATTTACAGCACTCAGCTGTAAGTTGAAAATATGTTATAACTAAAATGTTTTACTATAATTTATCGGAGAGCGCCTGGGCAGCCTTCAATGAATTTTGATAAGACAAGTACAATGCGTGATTATTTAGTGTCTGAATTGTGAGTGCTTAAATGGTAAAGTACTGAAAGCCCATATTTGGGCTTTGTTCTGAAGTTCCAGTAGCACGATTCAACGGCTTCATTTTCCGTGGTTATGCTTCGTATTATCTTTGAAGTGATATTATTTTATCTGTCAGACAGTAGGCACTCTCCCATAAGCTGTAACAACGTAAAGATGCACAAAGAAATGTTAAAGACCAAAAATAATTTAGCACTCTACCAGTTAAAATCTGATAATAGTCATACCACTTACTAGATCTTAAGAAGTTAAATAAAATAGTCTGAGAGAAATTACAGGAGTTTGGGTGAACTCATCAATTCTGGTAGATTTATTCTGGATCAGTTATGGGAATCTGTATTGGAATATAAATCTGTGGTGCAATATTTTCTTGTTGCTTTTGATGGCACTGGGGTAGTGTCATGCTGTGAGCTGAATTATAATTTTGAGCTTCAGAATTTTATTGGCCAACAGTAACAGCGCTAAAGGAACAAGCGGGAATAGTCTGGATAAGGCCTCACAGTGGTGTCGTCTCGTTATGCCGATGTGCTTAAATAAACATACCGAGATCGGGATTAGTGAAAGGTTCTAATTACTTTTACTGGTCACTTTTACCCAGGATTTTAGATGAGAAAAAATTACTTTTACTGGTCACTTTTACCCAGGATTTTAGATGAGAAAAAATTACAAAAAAATTACAAATAACGAACATTAAACATTGCATGAAACATGGGCATTAATTAAATACTCTCAAAAAGGACTGGCTTTGGCCACGGCATCTAAAAATTGTAAAATGTTCATTCTACTTTCTCTGTATTCTCTTTGGTAATGCCGGATGAAATGTTCAATTTTTCGGTACTTTTTTCGTCGTGGGCAAACTTTACCACCGGCACGGAGTTGACGTATTGTTGCTTCTGTGTAAGCCTATTCCTGTTGAATAAAACTCACAACAGAGTACAAATTTGGATTACTTCCGTTGATTATTTTCTTCAATTTAGAATGCCGTCCCTCCACGTGGTTTGTTGTTCTTGGGCCATTTGTCTCAGAATGATTCCATATATTTTGATTAACTCCTTCAACCCAGAATGAAGTTGCATAGTCTGTGAACTTTACCACTCGCTGGTCAACATCCCTAGTATTTAATTCTTCTTCCCATGCACTCAGTACTTCAAACCAAGCATCGCTGACTTCTGGCATTGCCACAAATGGAAGAGCTATGGCTCGTCGAACTAATGTTCTGACTGCTGTGTCGTCTTTGTATTCATTTCTAAGGCTGCACTTGTCTGATGCGAAGCGATAAACCGCTTGACTGTAGTGAAAGTAACATCCCTTTACCGTTGTTGTTGGAAAGATGAGCTGCGCAGCATTCTGAGCAGCAATTTCAAAATCCATAAAAATCTGAGAAGGTTGGAGGGTCACACCTGTATCTTGACATTTATTTGAGATAAGTTCAAAGAATCTAACGTAAGTTGACTGCTGCTTGTCTGGTAGAAATCCATACACAAGTGGGAACATTTTATTGTCAACAAAAGCATGCACTGAATATAACTGGAAGAAGAGTTTAGGCGACTTCTCAAATGTTCCATCACAATATAATGCTGCCGCTTCACTGAGTAGTTGAAGATTTGCTGTGGTCGCAAAGATCATTATTTTCTTTTCTTCGCCATCAGAAGCAAGAAGAAAGTTGTCCCCTGCTGTTGTTTTCTAGAACATTTCTGGTAGAAGTATATCAGAATGAGATTTTGGAAGAGCTGGCCTTGTTTTTGCTCGGGATCGGTAAAGAGCTGATCGTACACTGTAGAAAGTTGGAATTTTAGCAATGATCACTGGGTCAGTTTCATCTCCTCTTAAAGATCCAATTAAGTCCTGGTAGATAGATGATACAGATTTAGAATCACGACGAACTGTTTTCTTCAGATCTGCTAACACGGCATCTGCACAGATTTTTGGTAAGTCCGGAAGATGATTATGTGTGCCCATAGGCGAACTAATAATGTCATCTCTTGTGTTTATTGTGGCTCCGCAACCGCGTTCACTACACACCCAGTGGATATTTGGTGGCTTCTGTGACTTTATTCGGAACTTAAAGTCATTGTAAACAAGATTTCTACCTCCTCTGTTATTAGGAATGAACATAACTGAAACTTGTTGACTTGCCATGACTGCGAGAACTATGCATGAGAGGGACTATGGAGATGTTCCTTTTTAAACCTTTTCCACGATCCCTGTTCACCCTGACGGGTATTAACGCCCCGTATTCAACAATATGGAGATGTTCTTTTTTAAACCGCCTCCATGCCCCCTGTTCACCCTGACATGTATTCACATCCCGTATTCACTAAGAAAAAAAAAACGACTAAATTTCTGGGTAAAAGTGACCAGTAAAAGTAATTAGCACCTCTCACTAATCTCGATCTCGGTATGTTTATTTAAGCACATCGGCATAACGAGACTAAACCCTCCCAGTTAGTGAAGCTATAATTATATTGCTCATTGGCAGTTAATCTGCTAGGTAATTTGTGTTAGTATTTGAAGTACGAGTAAGTGTTTGGAACTCTGATTCTAATAAGGGAATTGCTGCACCTTGCTGGAATGAGGTACCTTGATCTGTTTTACTATGGTAAAGAAAGAGTTGATATTTTCTATCTGTTTGACAAACCATGCTACTATAGTTCACTTTCTATGCCCGAATTAAGAATGTCATAAAATGTCAATTTTAATGACTAAATTATATCTTTAATTGCCTTACTTAGCTGGTAGGAGCTTTTCTGGTTGGAAACCACTGTGTTCACTCACATTGAATGACTGACGCAAATTAGCAAATTTAATCTCTATATTTAGCTGGTAGGATCTGTACTGGTTGGAACACTGACTGGTCACTCACGGGGACCAGTCAGTGCATATTGGTTAATTAATTAATGTTTGATAATTAAGAAGTTAGTATAAATTTATAAGAATCTACTAGTTAGGGACAGTATGGCATTGTGTCAGTTCACATGTCATACCTGCTTGGAAGCCATAGTGTCTTTTCACATGGACTGACCAGTGCATATTAATCACTAATATTTTCTTAACTAAAAATAAATGATAAATTATCTAATTATTGTTTACTAGTTTGGGACTGTATGGCGCTCTGTCAATTGACATGTCAAACCTTTGTTGGAAGCCGTAGTGTCTATTCACATGGACTGACCAGTGCATATTAATCACTAATATTTCTTAACTAATAATAAATTATAAATTATTTAACTAAAGTGTACTAGTTAGGGACTGTAATGTCTCTGTATGGCGATGTGCCAATTCATATGTCATACCTGGACGAAAGCCATAGTGTCTATTCACAAAGACTGGCCAGTGCATATTAATCACTAATATTTCTTAACTAATAATAAATTATGAATTATCTAACTAATGTGTGTTAGTTAGGGTCTGTATAGTGTTGTGTCAATTCTCATGTCATACCTGGTTGGAAGCCATAGTGTCTATTAACATGGACTGACCACTGCATATTAATCACTAATCTTTTTTAATCCTTTACCTAACATGAAAAGCAGACTACACTTGCAAAAACAATTCTTGAATAACTAATTCGTTTCATTTTTGTTTCAAAAACATAGGTTATGGCCCCTCGTTGGAACGAGCGCGATGAGCTCGTCCTAACGAGGGTCATAACCTATGTTTTTGAAACAAAAAATGAAAAAAATAATGAAAATTAATTGGCGATTTTTAAGAATATCGCTGGCCGGTTTTGGCCGTTACGTTGGTAAAGGGTTAACTTATAACAAATTATCTAACTAAAGTGTACTAGTTAGAGACAGTATAGCATTGTGTCAATTCACATGTCACACCTGGTTGGCAGCCATATTGTCTATTCACATGGACAGACCAGTGCATATTAATCACTAGTATTTCTTAACTAATAGTAAATTATAAATTATCTAGCTAAAGTGTACCAGTTAAGGACTGTATGGCGTTGTGTCAGTTCATATGCGCATACCTGTTGGTAGGCAGTGTCAATTCATCTGACTCCAAATTGCCTTCTGTGAAGCCTTCAACTCAAGAAAATGGATATTTGTGAATGAAGGGAGATAACCAAACATTTTGAAAGTTTTCAATTTCTTTATAAATGTGCACATCAAGGGAGTGCACTCTATTCCTTGGATCATCAAGTGAATCTGAAAACTGAGAGGCTAAAATGATGAATTATTAAACTAAATATTCTGTAAATATGATAATAACAAATTTAACAGGAGTAAAGTAACATTTAATTAGCTAAGTAATCAACCTGTAACACAATAAAAACATAAGATGAATAAGTAAATTTTAACATAAATTGTCAATAGAACAGGAATAGAACTCTTGTCTCATTTTGAGTTATTCACAATTAAGAGTGGAAAAGGTGCTGAAACTAACAGTCTTGAAATGATCTCTGATTTCATTTTTTTGTATGTCATTATCATTCCATTGCCAATCTCAGTGAATAATTGTTGTTGTTGAGTATATTAATATGTTAAAACTTCTAAATTTAAATATGAAGAATTCGGGGAATAATTTAAATAAATGTTAAATTTTACTGAAGTGTCTGTCCTTAAGTACTTGCAGGACTCAAGGTACGAGTCACATACTCCCCGACACCGCATACGTAGCTGGGGTAATTCGTCAACCATGTCTTGTGTGCAGTGCCGAGTAGTGTTTCCAGAACTTGAGACCTGAAGGTTACTTGTTGTTCTGTATGTGCCCATGCCTGGACCTGCTGACTGACCCACCCAGGGCCATATCCCATGTCTCATCACTCTTTACCACTTACAGAACTGGAAGTGGTTGAGAGAATACAGAACTGGAATTGGCTGAAAAAATACAGAACTGGAACTGTTAAGAGAATTCAGAACAGGAAGCCCGAACTGGCCGGTGCACTGGAAAATGGAATTGGCGAATGCCTTCAAAAATTGAATGGTGTATACAGATATATGTTAGAGATCCTTCCCATCCCATCCATTCTCATCCCTGGGTTAGAGGGGTTGGTGGGTCCCTTCCCTGCCGAGTAATTTGTGGGCCCCGGGTAATTCGATGCCATTCAGGCATTCTGGTTGTTAGTGCCTATTGTGGTGCACGGTGGACCGGTTGGGTGATGTGAGCCTTGCGCAATGGTGTCGATCAGGGCCGTATTATTCATAAGGCTGACTAGGCTGAAGCCTAGAGGCCCGCAGGGACAGAAGACCCGCCAATTTTTTTTGGCTGAGGCACTGTTACCAGCGCCTTAGGGCTCCAATGGTTAAAGGCACTTTGCACTCTGAGCTGTAGCGATACATGTACAGAAGTATTTATCCATATATATACCTCTCATAAGTACACTATATATATATATACTCTCATCAAGGCAGTGGTTCGATCCACATCGGCGCAGAGCCTTTCATCCTAAAAAATGCATAACAGAAGTACCGAATTCTGTATTCTGTACCTTAAGCAGGAAATTTGAAAAAGAGATTGATTCTCACTGATTTCATCTGCATTACATGGTATAATTCATTGTAAAACAACTAATCCTGGGGGATACCGAGTAATTTCGTGTGGACTGTGCCAGTTCCATGGACGCTCGACCTGCTAGCATGCCTTTTTGGGGCTTGTCGGTAGTCGAGTGGTCTGCGGCGCTGGTCCAGTTTCGCTAGGCGATTGGTGCCGTGGAAATGTACTCTCATCAAGGCAGTGGCTCGATCGCCATCTGCGTCGGAGTCTTTCATTATGTACTAGGGTCAGGCTGTCAGCTGTAGTTGGGTGAAAGATTAAAGTGCCGGAGGGGGTCCGGAGGCGGAAGTATCTAAAAGCCTAGGGGCCTGGCCATGGGTTAATACGGCACTGGTGTCGATGCTTACAGCTCCAAAACAGCCTGTCCTTTATCAGTGAAAATAGAGCTGCAGCATTGTCAGTGCTGCTAATAAATGCATGTAGTCCTGGTTAGAGTGTCCAACTGGCTCTCTTGTGTTTGATATTCTGACCAGAACATTGCACTTACTTTCAAGAAACAACTTAAAACTCATCTATTCATATTATTATTATTATTATTATTATTATTATTATTATTATTGTTGTTATTAAACGTCTCAATACCCGACCAAAGCATCGTAACAGTGTTAACCTACGCCTACCACCAATATTAAAGTGTGACCCCAATCCCACTTTCTATCTACCTCTACCCAGAGAGCATACCCTGTCAGTGGCCCTACCCAACAACCCATTCACAGTGCGACCCTACAGATGCCGATCAAAAACTCACTGCCATTGGCAACCTGTGTGATGTGCAACCACCAGAAAATTCTACCACTGGGATCCAACTTCATGTTCCATACGCGATTACGCGAATATATCGATATATTCGTGCACGGTATTCGCGCGAATAAATTTGGCAAAGTTTCTACATGTCCTATAAACTCTCACTTCTGTAGTAATTTTAATTTGTCGATCTTTTCTGGTGGTGGATTTCAAATTCTGTTTCGAAACTCTCTTATATCTGTTTATATCCCACCATCGACAGTGCAGCGGTGTCTCCAAAATTAGAAAAAAGCTTTTTATACTGCTGATGAACAATAATTTCTTCCACAAATTATCAGAAAAATAACTCCAAAAAAGCAATGTTTTCAAACGCACTTTCTTCAAAAACACTCCATTTGGGCTCCTTTGGTTACAAATATACCCATTTTCTTACAGTGTAATTCGTAAATAATAGCAGCGAGAAAAGCGTCCAAGGAAGATAAAGTTACAGATACGATAACATACACCACTAGAGCCGTAAACACAGAAAAACTAAGCGAGCTGTCGTCCAATCAGAGGACAAAGATTTTACTCTTATTGGAACATATATTTATTCAGGGAACCAACTCCCCCAACAGCAGCTGGGATTCGTTTGTGAACGTATCTTTTTATGTAGCATCTTAAACAATCTACTAGAAAGAAGATTCACTTGATACATTGTTGAACAAAAATATGTAATGGAGGCAAGACATGTGACCTGCGTTGTGTTTGAAATATGAACTCACATAAAGAGGACAGTAGCTTCAGATATCGATGTGGCCCGCTCCTAACATCTGGATATATTCAGCGTAAATTGCCACGCAAATATATTTATAAGACGGTAACTGCCCAGTTAACCACATCCCCGTCCACAATTACGCCCACCAAGCCCTTTATTTTCAAATAGTTGATTTAAACTGATAAAACCATATTACACCTTCATAAAAGTCACTCTTCCCAATTTGATTAACACGGGCAATCGTTGCCATGATGCAATCAGAGATAGGTTTTTTATATAATAATTTATTCGAATATTAAACTTGAGGTTAGAAAGTCGAGAGAAAAGACGACACATCTTTGGAAGCAACGAGAGGGTGTGCTCGAGGAAAGGAGGAGGAGGTCTCATGTATACTTCACGTATTGCTATATTTCTGTGATTGTTTCTCTGTAATATTTATTATTTATTAGTGTTTAAGGTCATATACTTATGCACAATGGCTAATCATGACCGTGACAGTTTTACGGTCGGAGGAAGCCGGAGTACCCCAGAGAACCACCGAGCAACGACGAGCAGCTGCCAGCTCCCCAACATCGTAACTCCGCCCTGGAGCAAGGCAGGGTTCGATTGGTTGAAGACATGCGTACCATCGACGTGCAGTACGCCTTAGTACATGGCGTCATCGTGCCCCCATATGGACCATCGGGGTTAAGTGCCTTGCCCAAGAACACAACGCGGGAGTCCGAATTGATCGCTCAGACGGTCATCCATCCAGTGATTAACTGGGCTTGACGTTGCTTAACTTCGGTGATTTGACGAGAACCGGTTACCGCAACGCCACTGCGTCCCCGTTTCTCTGTAATAAACGACCTTAGAAAACTGCAGACTCCACTGCTAGAAATGGATAGATTTCCCGTATGAAAGCTCACTCACGCATTTTTAATTTGTTTGATGACCAAATCGTATCTACGGAAGCGTATTGCTGCCACGTGGAAAAAAAAATAAATTGTTTCGTTTAAACGAAAACTTTTTCGTTTAAACGAAACCACTTTCGTATATACGAAAACCTTTTCGTTTAAACGAAAACTTTTTCATTTAAACGAAAACTTTTTCGTTTAAACGAAACTACTTTCGTTTAAACGAAAACTTTTTCGTTTAAACGCAAACTTTTTCGTTTAAACGAAACCACTTTCGTATATACGAAAACCTTTTCGTTTAAACGAAAACTTTTTCGTTTAAACGAAAACTTTTTCGTTTAAACGAAACTACTTTCGTTTAAACGAAAACTTTTTCGTTTAAACGAAAACTTTTTCGTTTAAACGAAACCACTTTCGTATATACGAAAACCTTTTCGTTTAAACGAAAACTGTTTCGTTTAAACGAAAACTTTTTCGTTTAAACGAAAACTCTTTCGTATATACGAAAACCTTTTCGTTTAAACGAAAACTTTTTCGTTTAAACGAAAACTTTTTCGTTTAAACGAAACCACTTTCGTTTAAACGAAAACTTTTTCGTTTAAACGAAACCACTTTCGTATATACGAAAACCTTTTCGTTTAAACGAAAACTTTTTCGTTTAAACGAAAACCTTGTATATAATACGAAACCACGTGCGAGAACGTGTAATGCTGTTTCATTGATGCAGCCCGTCGCACTATACGGAAGCGTATTATCGGGATGTCGGAACTGAAAGAGGCAATTGCGTCGTACTTCGCTATTGGGCTTAGTCATCGAGAAATACTGCAATACCTTTGGAATCTTAATGGCACTGCTATCAGTCTACGGACATTGAGGCGACATTTAAGAAATGCTTCGTTATTTAGAAGGCGGAGGAGATCAAACATATTAGACGTTGCTGTGTTTATAACTGAAGAAATTGAAACGTCTTGTCAGTTGTATGGCTACAAATTGATGCACCTAAAATGCATACAAAGGGGATTTGTTGTGTCACAAGACACTGTGAGGATTTTGTTACAGATTATTGACAGTGAAGGTGTTAAAAAACGGAGGAGGCGTAGACTGATAAGGAGAGTGTACTTGAACCCTGGTCCCAACTTTGTATGGCATGTCGATTCCTATGACAAACTAAAGCCTTATGGCATTTGCATAAACGGTGCAATTGACGGCTATTCTAGATTTGTTCTTTGGTTAAATGCGTATATTACCAACAGCAATCCCAGATTTGTGGGAAATTATTTTGTGGAAACAGTGAAGGCTCTCAATGGCTGCCCTGTTCGCGTTCGAGCTGATCTTGGCACAGAAAATGGACATATAGAGAGCATACAAATGTTTTTTAGACTTGACCACACAGATTGTTTTTCGAGACGTTGTTTCATATACGGATCAAGTAACCACAACCAACGTATAGAAAGTTGGTGGTCGTATCTAAGACAACATAATGTGCAGTACTGGATAAACAAGTTTCAGGAACTGAAGGATGCCGATTTATTTACTGGAGATTTTCTTGATAAGAGCCTTGTTCAGTTCTGTTTCCTCAATTTAATACAGGTAAGATTTAAACTATATGCTTAGTTAGTGATTCAGTACGGACCCAGGAATCTAAACCTAGTGGGGCTTAGACTAATTTGGTGGTTGCGGGTCGGGGTGTGTGTGTGGGGGGGGGGGGGGGGGGGGGGGCTATATAAACTAAGGGGACCTTGGTCCAGTTTTTGTGTTTAGGGGTCTTTATCGCGGAAGATGTAGACAAATATACGCAAATACACATGCACAAACGATAGTTTTTATTGGCATACTCAATAATCAGAGTTGTGTATATAGTGGGACAAATGGTGATTTAACCTTTTACTTAAATAGGAGGCGGCAGGTGCTAATTTTTTCTTCGAATAACTAAAAATTGTTTATTTTTTGGCTTCAAGAACATAGCTTATATGTATGACTCTTCCTTAGGACAATCCAGCTCAATGAGCTCGTTCCATTGAGGTGTGATAAGCTTTGTTTTTGAAGCAAAAAATAAAAGTAAAATAAAACAAATAGGGAGGACGATTTCTTGTATGCCACTGGCCATTGTTTTCTGTTACGTTAGGTAAATTATTCATTTCAATGATTTTGGTTGAGAGCTAATTCTTGGGGGATGGGGTAGGACTTGAGACCTCTCCCGGGAAAATTTGGAATATATGTGATGGAAATGGTGCAGTTTGAAGAAATTTGAGTGGCAACTTCAGCAGTATCCGGTGTTTGGGTTAAGCCATTTGGGGGCTCGGATATTTTGATATTTTTTTTTTTTGGGGGGGGGGGGGTGTACAAAAGACCCCCCCCCACACACACACACACACCTTGGCTACGCAACTGCAATGATTATCAGCTGAACTTAAAAGTGGATGTTTGACAATTGACGTTTAATTATAAATATCATTGGCTGGGATGTTTTTTTCTTTACATTTGTGAAAAGGGCAACACCGCGCTCTAAATATAGTTTATATGAGAATTTCTGGCAGATAAACGTTTGAGAAAGGAGGTTAACACCGCACAACGAAACACATTTGACCAGTTAATGAACAATACCATGTAATACGGAAGCGTATTGCATGTTGCTGCCACGTTTGAAAAAAAAAATTGTTTCGTTTAAACGAAACCACTTTCGTATATACGAAAACTGTTTCGTTTAAACGAAAACTCTTTCGTATATACGAAACCTCTTTCGTATATACGAAAACTTTTTCGTTTAAACGAAAACTTTTTCGTTTAAACGAAAACTTTAATGATATGCAAGGTCACGGGGCAAACATTTCTGTGAACGAGCTTTGTTTATATACATGATCAGGATCACATCGATGCCTTTGTTTGAGTACATTTTCAATTAAAAGCGCACATTAAATTACATAAACAATGT